>CM061263.1:15000-615000 GCA_030848825.1 Tadarida brasiliensis | reverse complement strand
CTGTAATTTTGCTACTGTTATGTCTTAGGCGACCCCTGTGAAAGGGTCGTTCGACCCCCAAAGGGGTCGCGACCTACAGGTTGAGAACCGCTGGGTTAGAGCGTCGGCCTGCAGGCCAGAGAGTCCCGGGTTCAGTTCCCGCTAAGGACACGTACCTGGGTTGCAGTTTGTCCCCGCCCCAGTTGGGGTCATGTGGGTGGCAACCAGTCAATGTGTCTCTCTCACATCAATGTTTCTCTCTCTCTCTTACCCTCTCCCTCCCTCCCGCTCTATCTGAAGATAAACTGCAAAAATGTCCTCGGGTGAGGATAAAAAAATAAAGTCAGATTTTTCTTCTGTTAATCCTCACCCGAAGTTATTTTTCCATTGATTCTTAGATAGCGTGGGAGGGAGGGAGGGAGGGAGGGAGGGAGGGAGGGAGGGAGGGAGGGAGAAACATTGATGTGAGAGAGACCCATCAATTGGTTGACCCCGACCGGCGGGTGAACCTGCAACCCAGGTACGGGCCCTTGACTGGGAATCAAACCCGTGACCATTCAGTCTGAGGGCCGACACTCTAACCACTGAGCCAAACTGGCCAGGGCAAATTAAGTCAGTTTTGAAAACTTACATAGCGGTTTGCAAATTGATTTTATCACATTGGTGGACCTTTAAAGTAGTACTAATCAGAAGCTATTTGCAAAACGAATTCTTCCTAGAAAAAAGAAAAACGATACCTGGGTACGTTAAAACAACTTAAATTATCCTTGGTACAGGTTAACCTAGATCAGTTTCTCAGCATCCCTGATGCCTCGTGGCTGGCATTGGGCATGCTTCTCCAGGTGGTCTCACTGGTTTCTCGGGCGGTGCCGCAATCTCCCTCCACCCTCACTGGGGCTGATGGGCGGCACGCAGGCCCCTCTCGTCCGGCTCTCTGTGGCCCTGGTGGTGTTAACTGGTGTTGGTGAGCTCAGGCACATTCTGCTCTGTGAGAGACTCACAGGTCTGGAGTTTGTCCTGTTGAAGTGTGGGCCCATTTCAGCTCTTTTCTCACGGGTGCTGACGTTTGCCCCGCAGATACAGAGGTGTTCAAATATTTTCATAAACTGAAAACTCAAATTAGTTGTCTCTACAACTCTGAGTGTGACACCCAGTTTGATGCTGGGAGGTTTTGGGCCTGTGAATGTCATTTGTCGGTTACAGAACGTCAGTCCAGCGGGGAGCCCAGCTTCCAACTGTGGGCGCTATCCTTCCCATTCACACGCTGTTTTCAGTAACAATTCATTCACTCCAGAGGCTTCTGCAGTTGAAGATTTCCGGTCCCACATCTACTGATACTTTGATGAAAGATTTCCAATGGATTTGAACAAAGTGTAACTAAAATTGAGAGGCCTTTCTTAAAACAACGTAGAGGAGCACCGCTGTGGGCTCGGTTCGCGGAGTGCTCCCTGCAGGGGAGCTGCCCGCACCTGGGTTCCTGTCGCTGAGGTCAGCGTTGCCATGGGAGCTCTGCACTCGGGGGGCTGTCTCACCGTCACAGCGCTTGGGCAGAAAGGGGGTGAACGTGCAGAGTGCACTCCCCCACGGACGCTCAGCAGACGAGGGTCTTGTTTCTTATGCCCTTTATTCCATCAGAAAGTGCATGCGTGGCGCCATTGAGAACACACAGCTTTACCTCCAGTGCTGGGTTTTTACAGTGTTTATAGTTGCAGTCACAGTAATGTCAGAGCTGTCTTCTTCAACGGAATGATCTTCCAAAATCTTTACTTTGATTGCACTATTCCAACAGGGGGAAAAAACACACTTACTTGAATTTGCTTCACTGTTTCTCTAAGTAATTGTTCAGACAAGTAGCTGTTGCTTCACTTCTCACGTGTGTCCAGGAAGGTTTAGAAGGAAAAGTTACTTAGAGTGAAAATTTAGCAAGTTGTGCTAAATGGTGGTTTGAGAAGCAAAGCGCCCCGTGGAGCAGCTCTCCCGGGTCTCGCTGTGCTCTGGGCGCCGTCCTGTGCGCGCAGCTGGCCTCAGGCGCTTGTCCCTGGTGCCGCCTCCACGGCCACGCGCACAGCAGCAGCCGTCGCAGGGGTCTGGGCCGTGGGTGCTCATCACCAGCTTCCCTGAGAAACAGACTTGGTCCAGGTGTGTGCTTGCTTATTGGAGCCTGTTGCTGCCAGAATGTTTATTGCAAACAACCGAAAGGCTGTACCAGCTGGTGCTGTACACCGGGCTCCACAGCCGCCTGCTCAGGCTGCGCTCTCCCTGCCTTATGGCAGGACTGCATTGCACGCTACCGAGCTTTCCAGCTTCCCCAGCCCGCCCGCCAGGGGGGCTAGTGGCACCTTGCACCCTGCAGGCCGTGATACAGGCCACAGCACGGCCACCTGGCATGCCACAAGGCTGGCGGGCATTGTGGGCTCCCCACCGGGGCTGGCACAGACAGAGCTGCCAGCCCTCCCTTCCCTTCGCCGCAGCACCCTGCGTCCCTAGGAGGGGGGCACTCACCCCGCGTCTGGGTGGAGCTGGCCCGACAGAGTCCCTGTGCGTCGTGGAACTCCGCCACCCATTTGCCTACACCTCCTAGAAGGTGGAGGTGATGACAGAGGTCTACCACTGAGCTGCTTTTGTTGCCGTTGTTAATAATAGTTGGGTTTTATAATGAAAAATATGGGGAATATCTGAAACCAGATGGGCTTCTGAGACTGCCCACCAGCTGCCTGGCCTGTCTGTCTGGGAGAGTCAGGCTGAGGGGAGGAGGCCGAGCAGTCAGGTGGGTCTGGAGGAGACTGGGTGACACCACGTGTCTCAGCTGGAGCAGGAGGGACCAGTGTGGTGTCCCTTCCAAGGGGCTAGACACTGCAGCTGGGGCAGACCTGGGTAACGCTGCCCTCCTGCCCCCGAGGTTTCGAGCCGTGCAAGGGAGACTGGGTGGAGGCCACGTACTGGATCCGGCCGGGCACCTGGAGCAGCGAGGCCGTGTCGGTGAAGCCGCTGCGGTACAGGCGTGTGGACAGGGTAGGTGCTGGCCTCACGGGCACTGGGTCACCATGGTCAGGTTCAGATTAGCCAGGGAAGACCTCCCGGGGTGCTGTCCCTGTTAAGTCCTAAGTGAGCTTTACACAGAAGTGCTCGAGCCCTGCTTATGGGCAGCGAGGACAGTGGGGTGCTGGACTTGGGCATGTGGTGGGGTAGCAGCGTGCACAGGGCCACGGCTCCAGGGTCCTCGTGACGTGTTATCTTCAGAGCGTTGCTTCTGCTCTGAGAGCAGGGTTCCCACTGCCCCACAAGGGCTCCCTCCCCACAGTGAGGGGCGGCCGAGGTCACCGGGTCTCTGTTCCAGGGCCAGCGGGCTGAGCTGGTTGCTGAGGCCTTCTGGATGCTGGGCCCGCAGGTCTGCATCTCCAGTCTCTGTGGAAGAAACGGGGTGATCGACGACAGTGTCTTTTTCACCTTGGACTCTCTGAAGCTTCCCGAGGGGTACGTGCCTCGCAGGCATGACGTGGTCAGCGCTGTGGTGGTGGAGAGCAGCCAGTCCTGCTACACGTGGAGGGCGCTGTGTGTGACCCTGGTGAAGAGACGGTAAGGGGACGGGCCGCTGGCTCGGGTGAGAGTTCCCTGCGCCAGCCCAGCCTCAGTCCGGGAGAGCAGTGGTGGGCGGCAGCACCTCCTGCAGGGCGTCCTGGTGCATGATCGGAGGTCGAGTCAAGGCTCCTTCCTGCCCGCAGTCTGACCTGATGGCCTCCATATCTGGTGGGTTCCTACCTTGGTCCACATGTCAGCGTCTTGCAGGACATACTGGGCAGGTTCCTAAGTGATGGACTCCCTGCGTCTCTCCTGCTGAGGTGCCCCAGTGGCCTCCACCTCTGGCACATGGGCTCACAGCAGTGGGCTCCCCACCACGAAGCACCCTTCACCTGCCTTTCCTCCTCAGCACACACTCCAGTGACCTCACTGCACAGGCCCCTGACTGTTTCGTCAGTCATCTCCTCTCCTCACTGGAACTGAGCACCTGAGCCTGCGCGGGGCAGGACGGCGTTGGGGACAGACTGACTGCCCGCTCAGGCTGTGGGAGTGGTTGACGCGGCTTGTCACGCGAGAGCCTGGCCCGTCCTGGTCAGCAGCCGTCTCAGGCCTCAGGGTCGTTGTCTTGTCTGGGTCCATCATGTTCTTCCCCAGCACTGACCTCTTGGTGTGCTCTGCGATTCACTAACTCAGCTTTCCGAGGACTGGGGCTCGGTGGGTGCACCAGGATCTGCTGTGTGCAGGGGGTGGGCACGGCCCACGGACTCCTGGCAGCAGTTGGTCCCTCCCTGCGCAGCCTTCTCGGGCGGCTCTGGGCTGCTGCAGTGTGAGTCCGGGCAGCCGTCCAATGGGGTGCTGGTCCTCCCGGGGCCGGCGACTCACCCCAGGCCTGCTCCATGGGGCTCCTCCCTCATCTGCCTCAAAGAGTCATCTTCACAGGCGAGGGGAGGACCCACCTTCAGACAGCAGAAAGCCTGCTGTGTCCCTAGTAACCCCCCCCTCCAGGCCCGGGACCTCCTCTGAGGTGTCACTAGTGCGTCGCCCCTTCCCTCTGGAGTTCAAGGCTGGCTCTCTCCTTCAGGGTGACTGCTGGCCACCTCGCAGGTCCTCGGCATTAGAGGCCAGGCTCAGTGTCTGGCTCTCTGTGGGGCGGACGTTGTCCCCTTCCAGCAGCTCGTCCTGAGACTGGTGTTTCGGGTCTGGGAGGAGAGGCCGTGGGGAGGGTGTGGTGCCATCAGCCACTCAGTGACGGTGGCACCGGCTGGGGACTCTCTCCAGAGGCGACTGCACCTCCGTGGCTGCTGAGGAGACCAGCGAAGCCCTTTTACTGAGAAACAAAGGCAACGTCGAAGTCACGAGAATGACGAACTTCGGCACACTGAAGGAGGGGGGCAGTAGGAGCCTGGTGGTCTGCATAGAGTGAGTCTGCCTGGGGTGAAGGGTCTGAGCTGTGAGTCAGGGAATTCTGTGGAGCCCTGCCCGTGTGGCTCAGTGCACTGAGTATCGTCCCATGGACTGAGAGGTCCCGGTTCGATTCCGGTCAGGGCACATGCCCCCGTTTCAGGCTCGATCTCCAGTAGGGGGCGTGCAGGAGGCAGCCGATGAATGTTTCTCTCCCTTCCTCTCTTTCTCCACAATCAATACAAACATTAAAAAAGAAAGAAAGAAATTCTGTGGAACAAACTTCACTTGGCCCAGTTGTTTCTTCCTTTATGAAAATATCTACAGCAGAACTTCCTTTGCCGTCACTACTTACCAGTTACTTTGATTCCATGTTTCATGGTCACCGGTACCAGCATCAGGAATTCTGTCTGTGCAGGAATAAAGGACA
This sequence comes from Tadarida brasiliensis, assembly GCA_030848825.1. Classification (NCBI taxonomy): domain Eukaryota; kingdom Metazoa; phylum Chordata; class Mammalia; order Chiroptera; family Molossidae; genus Tadarida; species Tadarida brasiliensis. The sequence goes on along the minus strand of CM061263.1, from coordinate 609,671 downwards.
GGTTCCTCAGAACCTGGTCAGCTGCAAGCTGGCCGGCTGGGACAGAGCCAGGCAGTTCCGCTTCCGCATGCTGCAGGGCCCCCAGCACCGCCCCCTGGCGTCGTCTGCTCCTGGCCCTGAGGAGGAGAGCTGCTCCTCAGACAGCTGCCCAGCGAGCAAAACCTATCGGGCGTCGGAGAGCAGCTTGGCCCACGGCAGAGGAGTCTCTCCAGGTAGATGTTGGTTCAGCCAGCCTGAGCCCCAGCCGGTCAGGGGGCCTAGGGTCCCTTGATGCTGCAAGCTCCTTGGTTCTAGACCGCTGATGCTTTGGGGCTGGAGACAGGGACAGAAGGAGCTGAGGAGACCCAACAGTGCGTCAGACACCCCGTCTCCTGCAGGTGGTTCTCAGCCGGGGAAGGGCTGCCTGCTGTCAACTTGTCCCTGGTCTGGTGCTTGGCTGTGCGTGTGTGTGTATGTGCGTGCGTGTGTGTGTGTCCACCACGTGCCTCTGCGCTCAGAAGTGACTGACCCGTGGGTCTGATTTCACCTCTCAGATGACTGTACCTGTAGAAGAGACAGTGAGGGGAGAGAACAGGACGTCTCGAGGAGGCCGGCCGCAGAGCCCGAACCCAGTGGGCTCATCCCTCCCGGTGGACAGACCCTGATTGTGGTCGTTTGCGAGGCAAAGTATGTGGTGGCGGGTTTGCAGTGAGTTTGCTTTGGGGACATTGTCACATGTAACGTTTAGGTCCTGCGTTTGGTCCTTCTGGGTTCTGTGTTACAAATAGTGCTTGTAGCTCTTTGGTCAAAAACACTCAAAAGGAAAAGCGTTGGTGGAGATGGTGGCTTGAGCGAGTTCAGCCATGCGAAGCGGTGCCCCCTCACCAGACTTCTGAGTGGCAGAGGACAGACGCCCTTGGCCTGTGGGAGCCGGGCCGCCGCCTCCTCCTCTGCCTCCTTCCACGTGTCCTGAGCTCCCGCCACTGCCCCTGGTTGCCTGTCAGCTGCAGCCCTTCCCTCACTCATGTGTCGTCTACATTTGCTGGTTAACTAAATCTCTTTAAAGCGTGGGTCTGAGTCCCTGCCTGCTGCAGGCCCAGCGGCGTCCACCATGGGGACCAGTAAGAGTCCTTCAGTCCGTGGCACATGCAGTGGCTACTCCTCATGGCCTCCGGGACACTGAGGCTATGGGATGGGGACTGTGCTGGGGGACCAGCCCGACAGGAGAGCGGGCAGGAAGCAGAGTGGAAGCCCGTGTCTCTGGTCACGTCAGACAACTCTGACTGAAAAACTAAAGCTGTTGCCCTGGCTGATGTGGCTCAGTGGTTGGAGCGTCGGCCAGCAAACCGAAGAGTCGCGGGTTCGATTCCAGCAAGGGCATATACCTCGGTTGCGGTTCGTCCCCGGCCCTGGTCGGGGTCGTGCGGGAGGCAACCTGTCAGTGTGTCTCTCTCACATCGATGTTTCTGTCTCTCTGCCCCTCTTCCACTCCATCTAAAGATAAGTGGAAAAAATATCCTCTGGTGAGGATTATAAAAAAAAAAAAAAAAAGAAAAACTGAAGACGCTTTTTCTCTTGTCCTTTGGGTTGAGAATTACAAAGAAGACCGGGCGCTTGATTTTGTCTGGGGAGATATAGCGCATTGCTTGCTATAGAAAGTCCCTTCTTCCCAGTACAGAGAAGGAGTAAGAACGAAGGACACTGGTCTGAGAGCCCGCTGCCCTGGCGCGCACGCGGGGCTCGCTGACGCTGCCCTTTGCTGCAGGACCGCCGGCCGCTGCAGGGAGCTCCTGCTGCTCTGCTTCTCCAGCTTCCTCATCGGGCGCTTCCTGGACGTGTGCGTGGTGAGCGCGGAGGAGGCGCTGATAGCCGTGCGCGAGCCCTTCCTGTGGAAGAAGTCTAAGACTCCCCAGGCGCCAGCGCCCACGAAGACCACGGTTGTGGTGACCACGCAGAAGAGGTACCGTGCCAGGAGACAGCAGCGTGGCCGGCGTGCCTCGCGGTGCGAGAGCTGGTGGAGGGCGGGCGGTGCAGGGTGGGGGCTCCTTCCACCTCTGCACCTGGGGGACAGTGGTCTGTGCAGAACTATCTGTGAGGGGGCCAGGGCACAGCCCACAGTGCCTGTGAAGACGGGGGTGGGCCTGCGACACCCCGGCCACCACTTCTCCCAGCTGGTCTCGGCGACCCTCGCAGATGGTGACCCTTTCTCTCGTTCCTGCACCCGTGTGTTCCCGACAGCCCAGCCTGTCTCCCCAAAGGGTTGCGTCCCATACGGGCACCCAGAGGCACCGGCAGTGAGGGCCAGCGGAGCGTGGTGGCGCATCCTTGGAGCTGTCGCAGCCCGAGCGCCACCTGTGCTGGGGCAGGGGCTGGTTGGCTGCTTGAAGCCCACTGAGATGTGGCACCTTTGAAGAAGGAAACAAAGAAGGACATTGTCTGCTAGTGCCACGGGGCTGGGGGACGTGGGGCCACCAGAGTTAGCTGGGTGTCGTCTCGAAGGTGCAGGCCCAAAACCTCTGAGAAGTCTGGTGCCCAACAGTGTGATCTGTGCGGACGGACGTGACGGTATTTCACAGCGAGACGTTACCATGGCCCGGGGGCTGGGTTTTCATTGCGGGAGCTTCTGGAAGCCCTGGCTGGAGTTAGTGTCCACCAAGCAGCTTCCTCCTGTTAATGGTGTAGCCAGAGGGTGAGATCGACCCGCACCGGTACTGACTTCGCGGGTCGGTCATTTCCACCGGAATGTTGATGGTCGTCACTACGTGAGTGTCTCTGAAACAAGACATCCTGTCCTCGACTTAGTGCTGAGTGCCCATCCTGGTCGGCTCAGGTGTCCTTGGCGCCCCAGCACCCACCCGTCCCCCACCGTGTGGGCCGGCGGCTCTGCACGTCCAGGCAGCGTGTCCGTGTTCACACTGAGGCCACAGCTGAGTCTCACACCCGGGCTGTAGGCAGCACGCCTGGATGTGATTCCTAACCCGGGCATCTGAGACGTCTGCTGCATGCCCGTTCCTGTTGGAGAGACTGACGTTCCTGAGGCTGTGTGGTCAGAGGGATCAGTCAGGCCACTGACCTGAACGTGGGGGTGATCGGTCTGTCCCCTTCTCTCGTGCACATCGTAACTAGTGCTTTGCTGTCACTTACTGAATGCCCTCTGCTTTCCACACACTTCACACGTGTGCTCATCCAGCCCTTGCACAAACCACGGGGGACCGTGTCCCTGTGTGTGGCGGGAGGTGATGGCCTCTGAGGTGCTGCTGGCCCTGGGTCTCCTGGGTCGTCCCTGCTGAGGAACCCACAATTGCGGGGACCGTTGGGGAACAAGGGAGGAGGTGCTCACCTCTGCTCAGACTCGGGGAGCAGAGCTGGAGCAGCAGTGCTGGCGCCGGGCCTCCCGTCAGGCGCGCCGTTTGACACGCCAGCTCTGCCCGGTTCCCTCTCCCGCCATCACGTTGCTGCGTCGAGTTTGCCCACAGCAGTGGTGACGCTCTTCCTGCTGGTGGCCGGCTTGGTGACTCCCAGTAACAGCCCTTCCCAGTGAAGGCAGAGCTCTGGGGTGACGCTGACCTCCCAGAGCTGACAGGCTGAGAACGGAGGCAGGCCCCAGACGGGACACCCGTCACCAGCTGGTCCTCAGTCGTGGCTGTAGTCCCAGCAGTCAGGGCGCAGGTCACTGGGAGCTTAAGGACAGCTGTTTGAGGGCCACGCTCCCCGGGTTCCATGCATCCGGCCGTCCCTGTTGCAGGAGGGGAGGGCTGCCCACAGTGAACGCTGGCGCCCTGCTGAAGAGCTCTTCCTCCTCAGATGGGAGTAGGTGTGGAGTAGACTGTCCTGTCTCAGATGCCTGGTGATTGAGAATCATTCCTGGCCCGGCTGGTGTGGCTCACTGGTTGAGCGTCAACCCTGCACCAAGAGGTCGCCGGTTCCATTCCCAGTCAGGGCACATGTCCAGGTTGTGGGCCCGATCCCCAGTGGGGGGCATGCAGGAGGCGGCCAGTCGATGTTCTCTCTCATCGATGTTTCTATCTCTCCCTCCCTCTCACTTTCTCTCTTTCTAAAATCAGTAAAGAAAAAAAATTTTTTAAGAATTAAAAAAAAGAATCATTTCCAACTGTGAATTTCTTTCTTAAGGAACTCAAGACGTCAGCTTCCAAGTTTCCTTCCCCAGTATCCAATACCTGATCGACTGAAGAAATGTGTGGAGCAAAAAATTGACATCCTGACTTTTCAGCCGTTACTTGCAGAGGTAGGAAAGCGCCTGACACGAAGTGCTGACCCGTCGCAACCCCTGTTTCCTGACGGTCGGGAGGAGCCTCTCAGGTTCCGGCCTCGGCCTGGTTCACATTGGCCACAGTGCCTTTGATTGTGCTATTTAGACAACCTACATTCTGTGTGATTATTGACACAGGTTGGTTTAAACCTACCATCTTGCTTGCTTGGTTTTTTTTGTCTGCTTTTTTAATTTTTTTATTTCTTTATTGATTTTAGAGAGAGAGAAACATCGAGGAGAGAGAACATCGATGGCCGCCTCCTGCATGCCCTGCACTGCAGATCGGGCCCACAACCTGGGCATATGCCCTGACCGGGAATTGAACTAGCGACCTCTTGGTGCAGGGTCAACGCTCAACCACTGAGCACACCGACTGGGCTTGCTACTTGTTTTTTATTTGCTTTCTTTTTCCTCTTTTTCTGCTATTAGGATGGCACTTGTCGCTTTCATGGCTGGTGGTCTTCTTTTGTGGTGTGCAGTTGCCTCGGGCAGAGAGGCGTGTGTGTGAGCCTGACGGGGGAGCCACTGAGCGTGTACAGGGGGCTGGCTCACCGGGGATCCGAGTCTTAATGCTCGTCGGGGGTCACTCGGTTCAGTATGAGGAGCCACAGGTCCCGAGCCGGAGCCTGCAGTTCCTCAGCGACGGGGCAAGCGCCCCAGCACCTTGGGGCTCTCTGTCCTTGGCTCTTGGGTCATATTCTGTGGGTCTGACTTCGCGTGCATTTTGAGCTCCGTGATGCACTTTATCGTTTTCATTCAACGTGATCCGTCATCCTCAAAGGCTTTTTAGAAAGCAGGTACTGTGCTGACCACGTAGTTCCCCTTCCTGGTGCCGTTCGCCCCGCGTGCACCCGGCCTCCGTGGGCTCTCATGCGGAAGGACCTGACCGCCTCCTGGGTGCCCATTGGCGTCCATGTTGGAGAAGGCCAAGGCTGCCTCGCCCACCACGCCGCATCTCTGAGACATGGCTCCGCTTCCTGCCTGTGCTCCTCCACACACCGCGCGGACTTCCTTGCTGCTGCTGGGGTGGTCGTTCACTGGTGTCAGGAAACTTCGTTTACACGGTGCCGTGGTGCAGCTTTCTGCACACTGCTTGGAGTTCGAGCTGCTTGGCTATGTGGGCTGATGGCTTCCCTCAGGTTGGGAGGTTTTTTGGCCATTCTGTTTTCAAATGCTCTCCCCGCCCTCCGGCCCGTTCCTTGTGCTCTGCTCGTTCCCCGTCTCTCTACATTCCTGCCACTGCATCTTCAAGCTCACGGGTGTCATCCCATCCACTGTTTGTCATGTCAGATGTCTTTCTCTGCAAGTTTTGTTTGGGTCCTTTTTACTTCTTCTGGATCTGTACTCGGTATGCTCAGTCTTTCCTCATCTTTTTGAACATAAATGACGCAGGTTTTGGGGGGTTTTTTTGAATCCTCGCCCAGGGATATTTTTCCATTTATCTTCAGATAGAGTGGGAGGGAGGGGAGGAGAGAAAGACGCATCGATTATCTGCCTCCCACATGACCCCGACCAGGGCCGGGGACCGAGCTGCAACCGAGATCCGTGCCCTTGGCCAGAATCGAACCCAAAACTCTTTGGTCCGCGGGCCGATGCTCCAACTGCTGAGCCAGACTGGCCAGGGCCAATGACAGTTTTAACAACAGCTTCCACCTGCTGTCTCCTGAGTGGCTCACAGGCTGTCTGCTGCCGGGGTTTCTCCTCCTCGCGGCTCAGGTTCTGCCGCCCTCCTGCCGGGAGGTCATGCGTGGCTGCTGACTCCTGGGTTTCACCTCGTTGAGTTTGGTTCTGGGACCCAGTTGCGTTACTTGGGAACAGCTGGATACTGTGACACTCTAAAGCCTTGTTGGGTGGAGACAGAGGAGCACTCCTCGGGGCTGGTGCCCTCCTGACCACCCAGGGCACTTGTCACACGCCCGGCTCTGGGGCTGCGGCGCCGCTGTCCTGGGCCTGTGTGAGCTCTGGGCCTTGCCCCCTTGAATCCAGCGGATCTCCACAGGTGGCAGTTGCCCCAGGAGGTAGTTTTGGTCATCACTGCTGGGTGCTAGTAGCCTCTGGTGGGCAGAGGCCAGGGGTGCTGCTGAGTACCCCACGGTGCCCAGGACACCCCACTCGGAAAGCAGGGCAGCCCCACGCCGGCAGTGCTGGCTGAGGTTGCTCCCACACACTGCGCACTGTCTGGGCACCTTGCAGCGCTGCCCCTCAGCCTCCCCGGACCCCAGTTCCCCTCCTCACCACCCAGACCACACAGCTCCGGGTCCTGCCCTGAGCCGTGACTGCAGACTGCAGGTCGTCGTGGGCAGTGGGCTCACTGAGATGGCGCCAACCTCAGGAGCGCCGTCCCGCACAGCCTGTGGTCTTGGTTTGCAGCGGCATCCCCACCGAGTGTCGGCGGCTGGGCTGGCTGCACGCCCCGGCTGCTGTCTCCTGGACGCAGGTGTTCACGTTTCCTCTGTTCTCACCGACTGGCGGGCCGTTTTTCAGCTTTTGAACATGTCAAACTACAAGGAGAAGTTTTCGACGTTGCTCTGGCTTGAGGAGATTCATGCAGAAATGGAACTGAGAGAGTATAACATGAGCGGGGTCACCTTGAAGAGAAACGGGGATTCGCTGGTGCTGGAGGTCCCTGGGCTGGCTGAGAGCCGGCCGTCTCTGTACGCAGGTGGGTGAGGGCCAGGTGGGGGGAGGGGGTTCACTGGCGACACCGTGGTCACATCAGCTCATTGTCTTGGTTTGGGCTAGAATGTCACCCAGAACTTGGTCAGCAACCCAGAAGCTGTCCCGTCACTGCGACATCCTTTGTAAGTGGCTGGTCCCACACTGCTGCCGTGGCTCACACATGGCCCTGTTTTTTTCACTAGGCGACAAACTGATTTTGAAAACACAGGAGTATGACGGACACGCCGTGGAGTACATTGGCTACGTGGCAAAGGTGAGAGGTGGGTGGCAGGGCTTCGGTGGCTGGGGTCTCCCTGCACCGTGGCCATGTTTTGGGAAATTTGAGGGTTAAGCAACTATTTAAGTAAATTTGATGTATGAAGAGATCATAACAGGCCGGTGTGGCTCAGTGGATTGAGTGTCGTCCCATGGACTGAGGTCCCCTCAGTTCCCGGTCAGGGCACATGCCCGGGTTGCAGGCTCGATCCCCAGTGGGGGGCGTGCAGGAGGCAGCTGATCTATGTTTCTCACGTCAATGTTTCTCTCTCTTCCTCTCTTTCTAAAAAAGTCAATAAAAGCATATTTTTTAAAAAAGAGATCACGTCTATAGAAATCCTGTCATTTCCAACCGAGTGAGACGTAGATGGCACGTAAGTCAGGATGTTTGCACCTGGCAGATGTGGGTGTTCTGAGTCTGTTCCCAAAGAGAGGGCCTCAGAGGGGAGACGCTAGTCGGACTCCAGCTCCGACACTGCCGTGAAGGAGGGTGTCGGTGTGCGGGGCTCTGGGTCCTCCAGCAGGTCCCCCTGCTCCCACCCTGGACAGGGCTCAGGGAGCATGATGGGCAAGATGAGCCCACGGGCCCCCCAGCGTCGGAACAAACAGCCAGGCCCGACTGCAGGGGCCAGCCATGAGGACTCGGAGAGTCAGGGTTCCTAGGAGAGGCCACGACGTGGCAGCACCCGCTGCTGTTTGCTGCACCTGCACCTGCGTATGGGCCACTGCACCCAGCTAAGCTCAGCTCGTGACCTTTCCCCAAAGACACAGTGGGCGGGTCCCCAGGTGTGAGGCAGGCGACAGGTGCAGCAGGCAGTGGGTATCCCCACTGAGAGCAGGGAGGAGTGGGGACGAGCCGTGTGTCAGGGAGCCAGGCAGTGGGCATCCCCACTGAGAGCAGGGAGGAGTGGGGATGAGCTGTGTGTCAGGGACCCAGGCAGTGGGCATCCCCATTGAGAGCAGGGAGGAGTGAGGGGATGAGCCGTGTCTCGCAGCCCCCGGCGTGGAAGGTCATGGCGGAAGGCCTGCAGTGTGAGCGTGTGGTGCGTTTCTGGAGTCGGGGAGCGACAGCTCAGCTCCTCTTGCCGCTCTGTTCATCTCCAGGAGCACGGTCTTCGTTTCGAGTGACCTGTGTTCTTCACTGAAGCTGCCCTGTCGTCTCTGTGTGACCTTAGCTCCCTTGTTGTCTTTCCATTATTTTGACTCCACACCTAGTTTTTCATGTTTCTGTAAGTGACAGTGTCAGGATGTGATGTCCTCGGGGCCCGAACTGCCGCTGGCCACGCTGACCTCACCCTGGGGGACGTGCGCCCTGTCTTAGCCGTCTCCGATCACGGGTCCATTTTCCTCCTCTCAGTCTGGGGAACCTGGGCCTGCGCTGGGCCCGCTTCCCTCAAAGGGCCTCTTAGCTCCTGCCGGTGGTCCCAGCCCTGCAGTCCCGACCCTGCCGCGCTGCACCCAGCACCCCTAGTCTGGAGCCCAGACAGTTGATGGTCCCCCCCGTCGTCCCCCATGCTTCCTCAGAAACGCCTTTCCTCCCTGAGGGTCCAGGAATCATTTTCTGCAGGCTCTCACTTTGGCTGAAGGGTCCCAGAATATGCATTTCCCGGTCCCGCTGGGAGGGATGTTCCCCGGACAGCCTGCCACAGTGGCCCGTGTGTCCATGGTGCAGACCCTGTGGAGCTCGGCCAGTGAGGAGAGTCGGGGAGCACGCATGGGGGGGTGCCTCACATGAGCACAGTGACCACACCCTTTTGGTGGTGGTTAAACAGATTGCTCAGCACTGTGGGCTGAGGGTCACCGTGTGGGGGCGCCTCGCATGAGCACAGTGACCGCATCCTTTTGGTGGCTGTCACGCGGATCGCTCAGATCTGTGGGATGAGGGTCACCGTGCACCACAGGTGCAGACAGAAGGTCGTCCCAAGAAATCAAGTGTGAAGTGTGGAAATTAAACCGTTTGTTTCTTTAGATTCACGAAGAAGATGTAACTCTTAAACTGAATCCTGAATTTGAACAAGCATATAACTTTGAGCCTATGGATGTGGAATTCACGTACAACAGGTAACGCTTTTAACACCCCTCCTGCAGACGCGTCTTTCTTCCTGATGGTGGCGCCTCCTCCTGCGTGGGCCCCTGAACGGCAGGAGGAGGCGCCTTGGAGGTTTGTGGAGAGGCAAGGCCGTGAGCGGGCTCCACAGGCTGCTTTGCATTCCCAGCAGTGTGCTGAGGTTCCCGCACTCACAGCCGGGCTGTGTGTCCACCCCGGTGCTGAGAGTGGGCGTGGGTGGCATCTCCGGGCTCTTGGCTGCCTGCTCCCTGGTGGTGCTCAGCGCCCCTGCAGGTGCGTCTCAGTCCCACACTGTGAGGTGCCGTCGAGTTTGTAGAGTGTGTTCTCAAACTAGTCCTTTACCAGTGTGTTTTTTTCTTCTAGTCCTCACCTGAGGATATTCTTTTCCATTTATTTTCAGATAGAGTGGGAGGGAGGGAGGGAGGGAGGGAGGAAGAGAGAGAGAGATAGAGAGAAACATTGATACAAGATAGACACATCGACTAATTGTCTCCCACACGACCCGGACCAGGACCAGGGCCAGGGACCAAACCGAGGTACGTGCCCTTGACCAGAATCGAACCCAAGACTCTTTGGTCCTCGGGCCAATGCTCTAACTGCTGAGCCAAACCGGCCGGGGTATGTTTTTTACAAATATTTTCCTAGATTTTGGCTTGTATTTTTATTGTTTTTATTATTTTGTTGTTGTTTTCATTTACTTTCTTTTTGCAATTTTTATTTATTTTTGTTACACTTTTCTCCTTTTTCACCTCTAGACACCCTCCTCCCCATCCCGCCCCCCCCAGCACTGCTGTCTGTGTCCATTGGTTACGCATACATGCATCTAAGTTCTTTGGTTTATCCCATCCCTTCCCCCCCACCCCCCTCCTCTGAGGTCTGTCAGTCTGAACCGTACTCCTTTCTATGTCTCTGGATCTTTTTTGCTCATAAGCTTATTTTGTTCATTATATTCCACAGATAAATGAGATCATGTGGTATGTCTTTCTCTGATTGACTTATTTCACTCAGCATAATGCTCTCCAGGTCCCTCCATGTCGTCTCAAAGGATAAGACATCTTTCTTTCTTACAGCTGCATAGTATTCCATTGTGTAGATGTACCACAGCTTTTTTATCCACTCATCTACTGATGGACACTTGGGCTGTTTCCAGATCTTAGCAATGTAAATAGTGCTGCTATGAACATGGGGGTACATATATTCTTTCTGACTGGTGTTTCAGGCTTCTTAGGACACATTCCTAGGAGTGGAGTCACTGGATCAAATTATTTTTATTGTTTTCAATAATGCTTTTTGAAGAGAAGTAGTTTTTAATTTCAGTGAACTTCAGTGGATCCGTTTTTTCCTTCGTGACTGATGCTTTTGGTGACACGCTTAAGAAATCTGCCTCACAAGATCACAAAGACATCCTCCTGTTTTCTCCTAAAAGTCTGCAGCGTCGAGTTTTATGTTCAGGGCTGTGCTCTGTTTTGAGTTCATTCTCACAAAGGATGGGAGGTCGGTGGAGGTTATTGTGGGGTGTGGCCACCCCGTTGTCCCAGTACGGTGTGCTGGGAACACTCGGCCTCCAGCCCCATTGTCCCAGTGCGGTGTGCTGAGGACACTCGGCCTCCAGCCCCGTAGTCCCAGTGTGGTGTGCTGGGAACACTCGGCCTCCAGCCCCATTGTCCCAGTGTGGTGTGCTGGGAACACTCGGCCTCCAGCCCCGTTGTCCCAGTGCGGTGTGCTGGGAACACTCGGCCTCCAGCCCCGTTGTCCCAGTGCGGTGTGCTGGGAACACTTGGCCTCCAGCACGTCTCTGTGCCTCTGTGAGACCAGCGGCCTTGCGTGTGCTCGGCCCGGTGCTGCGTGTGCTTGGCCCGGTGCTGCGTGTGCTTGGCCCGGTGCTGCGTGTCGGTCTCCAGGCAGGCGGGCAGGGCCTCCTCACCCTGTCTTTGCAGAGGTGGGTGGCTGCTCTGGGTCCCGGTGTCCTTCCGGACCTCAGAAGCAGCCTGTGTTCCGACAGACGCCTGTTGGGTTTGGCTGGGGCTGCGTTGGGTCCTCAATGCTGCCTCTCCGTCTGCTGAGGTTCTTTCCGTCGTCAGCAATGCTTCGAGGTTCTCACGTCTTCTGTCAGATTTGTCCCTGACTCTAAGGAATGTTTACTGCTGTTATAAACAGTAATTTTAACCTAAATTTCTAGTTGCGCCCTGGCCGGTTTGGCTCAGCAGTTGGAGTGTCGGCCCGTGGACCTATGAGTCACAGGTTCGATTCCGGTCAAGAGCACATGCCTCGGTTGCGGTTCGGCCCCTGGCCCTGGTCAGGTCGTGTGAGAAGTGACTGATTGATGTGTCTCTCTCACAGCGATGTTTCTCTCTCTCTCCCCCCTACTCTATCTGAAGATAAATGGAAAAATATCCTCGGGTGAGGATTTAAAAAAATTGCAGTTGCTTATAGTTGGGACTGATCAGCGCAGTTGAGTTTTGTGTATTACTCTTGTGTTGTAAGCTTGCTGAACCCCGTGTTTCTAGTAGCACTTTACGGGTCGTGTGGGATTTCCTACACACAGTCGTGTGTTCAAGCAGAGACGGTCTCCTGCGCTCCGGGGCTGCGCCGCCTCTTCTTTCTCTGCGTTCCCACCCTGCTGTTCTCTGCAGGAGGCCCCCCGCCTTGGTGTCCTTGTCTTCCAGGGGCTGCTGCGGGGCCTCCAGTGTCTCACCACGTGGCCTCGCTGTCCGCACACCTGCTCATTTAAGGAACTCTCCGTCCGTCTGTACTTCAGGCTGTTACACTCGTCTTTCTGGCACTTCTGGAGACAAGTTATTTCTTCTTCAGCCTATTGATAAGTTGAAGCATTTCGACTGGATAACTTCATACCAAACCTTTCTTGTGTCCAGAATGAAAACTGATGTGGTTTTGGTGGTGGTTGTCATTGATCATCACCCAATGACCTGTTGTCTTCTCGGCAGGACCACCAGCCGGCGGTGTCATTTCGCACTTGAGCAAGTCAGCCACTTGGGAGTGAAAGGTACTGTTGCTGTGGAACCACGGTGTCGCGCTTCCCAGAGGGCTTTGTGAGCTTCCTGTGACACCCTGCATAAGACACAGTCTCCTCAGTCACGTATCAGAAGGAAAACTGTATCATGTCCAGTGTTCATCTTTCTCTTGGGAAGTTCCCATGTTTTCTTACTATTTCAGTTATGTAAAAATAGCACACTGAAATTATTGAAAATAAAGCAGTTGTACTCTGCTTTCCTGTCTTAATAGAATTCCTCTTGTACCTGCAGGGAGACAAATCACGGCTTTTTGTTCCAGAGCATGTGCTGGGTGGGCACAGCCACGAGTAACTCGGTCCCCGGGGCCCAGAGCAGAGAGGGCGCACAGATTGGGTTACTCGGGGTTGCCACGAACATTGAGGTTGCCTCTACTAGTCTTTCTAAAGCTTTTTAGTAATATCTACCTTGTTGCCCTTTCTTGTTTTAAAAGTGTTGTTTCCAGAAGAAGTCATCTTACAGTCTCCCCAAGTGACAAGCAGTTGGAACCATGTGCAAGATGCTAAAAACGATGGACAGCCCACCACCGAGGTCCGTGCGTGGCGGCCATGTCTGAGGTTCCGTGTGCGTGCTCAGGCTGACTGGGGCCCGAGGGGGTGGGATGTAGGATAGCCCAAAACCACGGTTAGAATAAAACTCAGCCCGGCGGTGTGGCTCAGGGGTTGAGCATCGACCCATGCCCCAAGAGGTCACCTGTTCGATTCCCAGTCAGGGCACATGCCCAGGTTGTGGGCCCGATCCCCAGTGGGGGGCGTGCAGGAGGCGGCCAGTTGATGTTCTCTCTCATTGATGTTTCTCTCTCTCTCTCCCTTCCTCTCTCTCTAAAATCAATAAAGAAAAAAAAATTTTTTTAACTGAAATACCCATAAGACAGAGTACGCGCTCATGGTTTTATTTTAACAGCGTGTATGTGGTTTAGTGGACATTCGGACAGGCCATTTATGTGATGATTTATGCTTAGAAAACATGTGGAAAATACACACCCAGCAAATGGTCAACGTTGTCATCTTTGTTAATGTCATGAAGATTCTCTGTTTTTACTTAAACAGTCCAGTCTCCATAGATAGTAAGGGAGGGCGTGTTCTGTGCCAGGCAAACAGGCTGTCTGTGCACTCTCACGCGTGCACTCTCACGCGTACCCCAGACGTGGCTTTGTTTGTCGCCGCGTGTCCAGAGCAGAGGACCGTTCCTGCACCTGGGCGCTTGTCTGCTAGGACCCTGTGCTGGTGCACTTTAGTTTCTGCGCGTGTTTTAAACTTACAATACATACGGGTTTTTAAATTGTGTCTGATGTTTAGAAACCCTTTTACCATTTTTAGCCCTTCTCCAGAAATGCAAAAATAATGGTTTTAGAATGCCTGCAGGACCACAGGAAATTCCATAAAGGAGACAGCAAAGGTTTCCATTCAGATCCCCTGCTGTGTTCCATCTGTCAGCTTTGTTCATTGGGCACAGACACAATGTCGTCACCCTGCCCCTGCCGTCCCACCCCTGGTCTGGGGTGGGGGTGGAGGAGTCACATTCCAGACGGGCTAAATTTATGTTGTTGTTTTTAATGTAGAACATTGTCTCTCTTTTGTTTTGTTAATCCTCATCCGAGGCCATTTTTCCATTGATTTTTTAGAGAGTGGGAGGGAGAGAGTTAAATGCAGATATGAGCGAGACACATCAGTTAGGTCCCACGCTACCTGAACCAGGGCCAGGGATCGAACCTGCAACCCAGGTACGTGTCCTTGACTAGGAATTGAACCTGCAACCCTTTGGTTCGAGGGCCGACGCTCTTAACCGCTGAGCCAGACTGACCAGGGCCAGAACGTTGCCTTTACGTGGATTGGCCAGGCTGTGGGTACACTCGGGGGCAGGGCACACATGGAGCCATGTGGAATCACGGGCTGGGTTGACCCTCAGACAAACACATGCGACAAGACTTTCAGACCTTGAGCATCAGATACCGTAGGACAGCGCATCCTGAGAGGAAACACATGAGGCTAACCCTGTGATAGCCCAGCTCACAGCCCTCAGGAAGGGCACCAGGAGACACATTTGGCCCAGCAGGAGAGGTGGGTGGAGGTCAGGGGTAGAGAGCACCTTTGGGGGTCTGCATAGCACCCCCCACCCCACCCCCACCCCCGTTTTCAGCTGAGGACTCAGCAGTGCTGGCTTCTGAGGGGACCCTGCACTCCCACAGCCCAGCAGGTGGCGCCCTCGGGACAGGAGCACAGTTGACAGGCAGCAGGCAGTTGCCTTGCCTGAAGTCACCTGAGCTGGGGGTGGGCTGAGGAGAGGGTCCTGACGGGCCCCAGGACTTGTGGGCGCTCGCTGGTGCGCCCTCAGCCTCTGGGGGTCCTCCCTCGCCCCAAGCAGCCTCAGTGGAGTCACAGTGAAACCCTTTGTTTCAGTGTCACAGATTTAGTTTACTTGTATTTATTCAAAAGAGAAACAAAGTTTTTAGCAGCTTTGTGTCAGGTGACTTGCATTTTCATCCTGTTTGAAGGGGGTGTGGCCTGTGGTTCCTGCCAGGAGTGTGTGGTGGATGTTTGTTTTCTTTTTTTTATCCTCACCCGAGGACATTTTTGCATTTATCTTCAGATAGAGTGGGAGAGAGAGAGGGAGGAAGAGAGAGAGAGAGAAACATTGATGTGAGAGAGACACATCGACTGGTTGCCACCCGCACAACCCCAACCGGGGCCGGGGACAAACTGCAACCAAGGTACGTGCCCTTAGCGGGAACCGAACCCAGGACTCTGTCTAACCGCTGAGCCAAACCGGCCAGAGCTGTTTGTTTTCTTTTCAGCCTGAGTCCAGGTGAACACAAAGCTTTCTTTAAGCTTCTTCTTTTCTTTTTTTGCGTGATTATTTCTAGAACAGGAAAGCTGTGAAGGACCAACCTAAGCCTGCCACCAAGACGAGGCAGGCAGGGGCGCAGGACACCCGGGGGCCCGCAGGCTCTGATGCTGGGACAAGTCACCTGGGTGCGTACTGGGGTCGTGACCCCTCCTGGGAGCTGGGCCCCTCGAGAAGCTCACTGTGACCAGAGACTGAGGTCAGGATGGGCTTCTCCAGGGAAGTGAGGTTGGTGCGGAGACCCCAGAGGTGACGGGGCCCCACGTGGCTGCTTTTGTCGCAGTCACGAGGTCCGGAGCATCCTAGGTGCTGCTGCCCTGAAGGTGCCACGTCCTGCGTTCGCTCGGACGCTGATCAGTTGTCCTGTGGCCTCGTGGCAGCAGTGCTGAAGGGGCTGTGCCCAGACGCTCAGGTTGTCCGACGTCTGCCTAACCTGTTCCTCCACTTCGATCCAGGGGATGAGCTGCCGACCCCGGAGGCCAGAGAGGAGTTTTTCAGTCCACTGCTCAACGAGAACCAGAAGCTGGCCGTGAGGAGGATTCTGAGTGGTGACTGCCGCCCCCTCCCGTATGTCCTCTTCGGGCCCCCTGGAACCGGGAAGACGGTGACGATCATAGAGGCCGTGTTGCAGGTGACGCCGGAGGCCACGCGGCTAACCGTGGGCCTGGCTCTGCGGTGTGCGCGCCCGTCGGGAACCCTGGGCCTGTTTGCGTTGGAGAGTCAGAAAGGGCTGAAGTGCCAGTTCCTCACATTGAGCTCAGTCTGTTTTGTGCTGTTGATGGGACTGTAGGTGTGAAAGCTAATTTCACGGGGTTAGAAGGGAACCTCTTCCATGCGGCCCCGGCCCAGAACCGTGCTGCAGACCAGGCGCCCCTCCCAGCAGCTGCAGCCAAGTTCTGTAGACGTCTGCTGCCCCTTGCTGGCCCACTTGAGTTTGTGGGCACGGTGTGTGCCTAGTGTCTTTGCTCACGGGGGCTCAGATTAGCGAGCGTGGGAGTGCCCAGCAGCCTGCTGCAGGTGGGCGGGCCATGGGTTGCGTCCTGGGGCGCGGAGCCCACCACCTGCTCTCACGGCGTGAGGCGTCTGCTCTGAGCTTTCCCAGGGTTGACTGACACCTGTGTCTCCCGTGCCCTGATGCAGGTGTACCACGCCTTGCCCGACAGTCGGATTTTGGTGTGCGCGCCCTCCAACAGCGCGGCTGACCTCGTGTGTTTGCGGCTGCATGAGAGCCGCCTGCTGCGGCCGGGCACCATGGTCCGCGTGAACGCCACCTGCAGGTTCGAGGAGGTGAGCATCACAGAAGCCACTGAGCCTCGCTGGCCCTGTGCCTGACGCGTTCTGAGCAGCAGTCCCGGCTGCTCCTGCTGCTGCTCTCCTCAGCCGCTGTCCCTCCTGGTCCCGCCTGCAGGGTTGGCGGCCTGGCTTGGAGGATGCAACGTCAATTAGAAAATGAGCAATGTTGTTTCAGGGAAGGGTCTGCAGGATTGTGTGTTCTAGCCATGGCTCCAGAGGCCGTAAGGCAGGGACTAAGTTGATGTGGAAATGTAAATGTTTTGGTTTATGGAAACAATCTTAGGTTGTTACTTAGTTATAGCTGAGAAGTGGAACAGGACAGAATCACTTCTCAGAATTCGTTGCAGCTATGTGATCACGTCCAATTGAAAGACACTTAGTAACTTGAAAACTCTCCCCTCCGCAGACGATCATGGAGGCCATCAAAACCTACTGCAGAGATGGGGAAGACATCTGGAGGGCCTCCCGCTTCCGGGTCATAATCTCCACGTGCAGCAGTGCGGGGCTCTTCTACCAGATTGGAGTGCGGTGAGCCCTGCGGGGGCGGGGGTGGCCGGGAAGCAGGGGTGGGGTGGCGGGGCAGCAGCTAGCAGGGAGCGGGGCGGCGGGACGCTTCTGTCCTTGCACAGCTCGGTGGCTCCTCCAGGGAAGTGAGGTCTGTGCTGAGACCCCAGAGGTGACAGGGCCCCGAGGCTTTCCGGAGGGCGGTCGTGGAGGGCGAGGGAGCGCATGTGCAGGCGGGCAGGCACCCAGACCAGAGCCAGGAAGGACCTTATTTGGTGGAGGCAGGGCAGGAGGTGCCAGGGAAACAGCGGCAGGACCACCACACAGTGGGCGGGTGCCAGGGCCTTGGGAAGCTATGAAGGTGTGAACAAGGGACAGTATTGTCAGATAGAAGTAACTCTAAGTAACTGTTGGTGATACAGAATTTAAAGCTTAAGTGCTTACATGTTAAGAAAGACACATTACTATTAAACTTCTTAGTAAGAATCAGGCCGTGAGATAAAAAATGAAATTGTGTGCCCTGGCCGGTTTGGCTCAGCGGTTAGAGCGTCGGCCTGCAGTCCAGAGAGACCCGGGTTCGGTTCCCGCTAAGAGCACGTACCTCGGTTGCAGTTTGTCCTCGGCCCTGGTTGGTCGTGCGGGAGGCAGCCACTCGATGTGTCCCTTTCACGTCGATGTTTCTCTCTCTCTCTCTCTCTTCCTCTCTCTCCCTCCCACTCTATCTGAACAAAAAATGGAAAAATGTCCTCGGGTGAGGATAAAAAAAAAAAATGAAAGTGTGCTGACCTTGTCTTGCGTGGGGCGGGCAGGGTCGGGGTTCTTAGTCCAGCAAAAGCTTGAGATGCACAGACTCAGGCCCTGCATTCAAGTGAACTGACTGCCAGTGTCAGGAGCAGTGTGGGGCCCAGCACTGCCGGGCGGGCTCCATGGGAGCAGGGCCCAGGCTGGCGTCTCCTTCTCTCAGGGGGGGACCCGAGGCCCTGGCTCGGCCCGGCCATGGCGGCCCTGGCAGCTCCCCACTGTTTGGTCCCCTGGCCCATTTTCCTCTGACTTTTTTCAAACTAAGGGGTGTGTTGGGTGCAGAGTCCGGTGGTGATGGGATTCGTTCACTTGGTGTCCTCACAGCTGCGGGTTGGCCTCCGGCTGGCCCACCAAACGCAGGGCGCTGGTGGAAGTGACCGCTTACCTTTCTGGCTCTAGAGTCGGGCACTTCACACACGTGTTTGTGGACGAAGCCGGACAGGCTAGTGAGCCGGAGTGCCTCATCCCTCTGGGGCTGGTTTCCGACGTCAGTGGCCAGGTGAGGCCCCTGCTGTGCTGGCTCCCTCACGTCACTGTCACTGTCACCTTCACCTCACCCTCACGTCACTGTCACCCTCACCCTCACGTCACTGTCACCCTCACATCACTGTCACCCTCACCTCACCGTCACCCTGGTCTCCCGCACTGGCCCTGGAGGAAACGGCTGCTTCTCTCCCTCTGTCTGTCTGCCTCTGCGCCCTGCTGTGGGTGCAGAGACTGGCAGCCCAGGAGCTCCCACTCTGCCCCCACCCCACCCGCCTGTCCTAGGCTGACACTGGCCTGTGATGGTGGCCTGGAGTCATCCCTCCCCTCACACACACACTCGCTGAAGGGGGGACATTGGAGTCCCACCACCCCCTTGGTCCCCAGGCCCGGGGCTGCACTCCTGCGTCCCGACCGCCCCTCCCCACACGCACGCTGCGCCGATGCTCCCGTGGGCTGCCCCCGCCCGTCCCCGCACAGCCAGTGCCCTGGGTGCTGCAGATCGTCCTTGCTGGAGACCCCATGCAGCTCGGGCCAGTCATCAAGTCCAGACTCGCCATGGCCTACGGGCTGAACGTGTCCATGTTGGAGAGACTGATGTCCCGGCCCGTGTACCTGAGAGACGAAGACGCGTTTGGCGCCTGTGGCGCCTACAACCCCCTGCTGGTGAGCTCAGGCCGGGGGCAGGGGGCCGGGCGGAGGGCCCCCAGGTGGCCAGGTGCCGCTGACCCCGGACCACTAGGGAACCCGCACTTTAGGTCCCCAGGCCCTGGAGCCTTGGGTCCGAGGGGCCCTAGGGAAGGGGAGCGCGTGGTGGTGTCCTCTGAGCCCCTGCAGTGCAGACGTAGCGGAACTTGAGCAGAAGGTGAGGCTGTGACCTGCAGATCACCCCCCCAAGAGTCGGGGGCCAGGGTCTGCGGGCAGAGGACCTCCTTGAGGGGTCATCAGGAGCCTCATAACTGCCCCGGGCGAGGCACGTCTGCCCTCCGTGTGTCCCTGAGCCTTGGGCCTGGAGCTGCAGTGAGCCCTGTGGGCGGAACGCCCCTCTCCCCAGGTGCCCACTTTCCACTCGGGAGGCGGATAAGAGGCAGGAAGGGAAGCCCCCTGGGCCTTGTCGTGTTTGCCTTCAGCAGGGACACCAGGTGCACATGCCGGCTTGGGCCTCACCTGCTGCTCTGCCTGCAGGTGACAAAGCTGGTGAAGAACTACAGGTCCCACGCGGCTCTGCTGGCCCTGCCCTCCAAGCTGTTCTACCACAAGGAGCTCGAGGTCTGCGCGGACCCCAAGGTGGTGACCTCCTTACTGGGCTGGGAGAAGTTACCCAAGAAGGGCTTCCCCCTCATCTTCCATGGCGTGAGGGTGAGTTGTGGCTGCATCGCTGACTGGGGCGCTGACTCGGGGCAAACAAGCACTGGCTCAGCTCCGGGTGGCCCAGGGACTGTGACCCTGAGTGCTGGGGCAGGTGGAGGCGCCACAGCTCGTCCCGAAGGGGCACCTCTGGTGCTCGTCCCGCTGCTCTGGCTCGTGGGCGCCGACCTCTGGTCCACATGGAAAACCAGCTCCGCACTTACCTGTTTCTCCCGCTGGGTTTCTGCTTCGTTAGCTTGTGCTGTATGTCCATCATGCCCCTTCCCAAGTTATTATCTCTGTTTGTCGTTTGTTTTAGTTCCCGTGAGGTGAACTCGGGTCCTGTCCTCGTCCTCTCAACAGGCAGCAGCAGGTCCTGCAGGGGCAGCTCTGCCCACGCGTGGCTTCCAAGGGACCTCCCTGGTGGCCCTCCTTCGTGGCTTGCCAGACACCTATGACTTTCTGTATTTTCTTTTTTTATCCTCACCCGAGGACACCTTTGCATTTATCTTCAGATAGAGCAGGAGGGAGAGAGGGAGGAAGAAAGAGAGAGAAACATCAACGTGAGAGAGACACATCGAGTGGTTGCCACCCACACGACCCCAACCGGGGCCAGAGAAAAACTGCAACCGAGGTTCGTGCCCTTAGCGGGAACCGAACCCAGGCCTCTCTGGTCCGCGGGCCGACACTTTAACCACTGAGCCAAACTGGCCAGGGCTGTATTTTCTTTTTTGATCCTAGGGTTACTGAGATGTATTTTTCTTAACTTCCAAGTGGCTAAGAATTTTTTTTTTTTTTTAATCCTCACCCAAGGATATTTTTCCATTTTTATTCAGATAGAGTGGGAGGGAGAGAGAGAGAGAGAGAAACATCGACGTGAAAGGGACACATCGAGTGGCTGCCTCCTGCACAACCCCAACCAGGGCCGGGAACAAACCTCAGCCAAGGCACGTGCCCTTAGCGGGAACCGAACCTGGGTCTCTCTGGACCGCAGGCTGACAATCTCACTGCCGAGCCAAACCAGCCAGACACCTGCGGCTAAGAATGTTTTGATCACTTTTTCTTCATCCCTAATTTTATTAGGTTCTGATGGAGAATTATGGTTTCTAATCTTTCAGCTTTTAGAAATCTGGCCACATAGGTCTCCATTTTAGTAAATGTTCTAAGGACATACAAAACATTTACATTCGTGCCCCGGCCAGTTTGGCTTAGCGATTAGAGCGTCGGCCTGCGGTCCAGAGAGACCCGGGTTCGGTTCCCACTAAGGGCACGTACCTCGGTTGCAGTTTGTCCCCGGCCCTGGTTGGGTCGTGTGTGTGGCAGCCACTCAATGTGTCTCTCTCACATCAATGTTTCTCTCTCTCTTCTTCCCTCTCTCCCTCCCACTCTATCTGAACAAAAAATGGAAAAATGTCCTCGGATAAGAATAAAAAACAAACAATCAAAAAAAAAAAAAACCAAACAGTCACATGATCTACCAAGGGATGTGAGTTCCATATACGTTTTTAAACATGCCTGTGGAGCGTGTTACTCAGCTGTTCTGAGTAAGTGTCTCCGGCATTCCCTCTGGCGGGGCGCGTTCTTACAGATTCTGGTCGCGTCTGTCGGTCTCGCCCTCTGTATTCACTGCTGTGCGGTATCGTGTGCACAGTCGACGATCGTTCATCTCCCTCGACGTGTGCGTCCTGCACTGTCAGGGTCTCACTGTAAATCCCACTGGTGAGACGAGGGTGTGCTCTCGCCCTTTCCCTGTTTGCTCCCGAAGCTCAGTGATGGCCACGGGCTCATGGGTCACCCTCGTGCGGAGCAGCCGGAGGGCGTGGTCGGCCTGGCCCGAGGGGCCTCCTGCCCTGAGCGCAGCTGGCCCCTGCCCCCTCGGCCATGCACTCTGCTCCTGCCTGGCTCCCGGGCTTCTGTTCCTTCCAGCGTGTGCGCCCTCCCCTGGGTCACCACCGTCCCACATGGCACTGCCTCCCTGTGTCGTCCCTGCCTGTTCCCAGCGCCTGCTCTGCTCCTCGTTCATGGGTCCTTAACCAGCGTTTGCTGATACACGAGGCCTCATGACGACCTGTCTCTCTCGTCTCCAACACCACAGGGCAGCGAAGCTCGTGAAGGGAGAAGCCCGTCGTGGTTCAACCCGGCCGAAGCCGTCCAGGTCATGCGCTACTGCTGCCTCCTGGCCAGGAGCCTTTCCAGCCAGGTGTCTGCGCGAGACATCGGGGTGATCACACCCTACCGAAAGCAGGTGCGGCTCTGCTCCAGCCAGCTCCCTTGTGCTTCCTGCCCACCGCCACGCAGGAAGGGGGCGACGAGCTCGTCACGTGACGACGCTGCCAGGCTCCCACTGGCCTCCCGCACCCTGGGTCCTGGGGGAGCCGGGCGCAGGGTGAGCCGCCTCGGTGTGCGCTCTGTGCCCGCATGAAGGTGCCGTCCTGTGTGCTCACTGTGGCCCACCCTCCGTCCTCCGTCAGGCCTGTGCTGACCCAGCCGTTGTCTCCCATCTCCCATGTCTGCAGACACTGGCCCCTGACCTGGGGGAGGGGTTTGGGGGGTTCCCCTGGAGTTGTCAGGGATTTGAGAATCTTTTCATGAGTTTATTGGCCATTCACGTTTTGTCAGAATTCCTTTTTAGCCCGGTCAGGTGCTCGGTTGGTTGGAGCATCGTCCCATACGCCAAAAAGGTTGCGGGTTCAGTCCCTGGTTGGGGCACGTACGGGAGGCATTCAGTTGCTGTTCCTATCTGACGCTGATGTTTCTCTCTGCTTTCCTCTCTGAAATCAGTAAAACATACCCTCGGGTGAGGACTGTTTTCATTGCTGTTTAAATTGGGCACCCACCCCGCCATTCCCGGGTGCTCTCCGCAGTGTGCTGGGCGGCACTCTGTGCACGCGGCCGTCTCGGCGCGCCCTGGTCTGTGCTCAGGGGTGCTGTGTCGTTTCGGTGCAGGCTCACGTGGAGCGTGTGGTCATGTCCTCGCATCTGTGCTGTTTCCATCTGGGAAACCCTCCCCTGTCGTGGTGTCGGGGACTGTCTCCCACGTGGCTCGGAAGGTCTGACGCTCTGGGTTTGTGTTTGGGGTCCACGAAGTGGCCAGTCCAGTCACTGGTCTGTCCGACCCTCGTCTGCGTGGTGCGCGTGCCCCGCCACACCCACGGCACCCCCTGCGCACTGGGCTCGGCCTCTGCTCGGCCGCTCGCCCAGCTTCCCGGCAGGACCACCAGCTGGGACTCTGTCCTCGTCCCAGTCTGTAGACCTGCCCCTCCCCTGCTTCTTACCTTGGTGCTCTTTCTCGTGAATTTTAGGAATTCCGCCTTCTATCTAAAAAACCATGATTCTCTCCTTGGCAGCAATTCACCACATGCCCTGACCGCTTTGGTTCTGGTTCTGGTTCTGCTCACCTCCGCGCTCACACCACTTGGTCTCTCTGGGTGTGTTTCGTCCCAGCAAAGGCCTGAGGGGCAGGTGGGGCTCATGCCCTCACCCGCCTCACTCTCCAGCCTGGCTCGCCTGGGCCCTGGTGGGAGGGTCTGCCGAGTCTCAGGCCGGTGCAGCTCTGAGAGCCTCTCTGCCGCGTCCTTTGTGAGCCACGTCCTCTTGCCTGTGGTTGTAACGTTTTCCCTTTGCTCTTTTTTTTAAAGAATAGTTTATTGGGGTGTTTCTTTTTTCTTTTTTTAAAGCAAGAGTACTTTAAGCACCCGCTAGCTCAGTCGGTAGAGCATGAGACTCTTAAAGCGAGAGTACTTAAATTTTTTTTTTCCTTTATTGATTTTTTTTTTTTTTAATCCTCATCCGAGGACATTTTTCCATTTTTTGTTCAGATAGAGTGGGAGGGAGAGAGAGGAAGAGAGAGAGAGAGAGAAACATCGACATGAAAGGGACACATCGAGTGGCTGCCTCCCGCACGACCAACCAGGGCCGGGGACAAACTGCAACCGAGGTACATGCCCTTAGTGGGAACCGAACCCGGGTCTTTCTGGACCGCAGGCCGACGCTCTAACCGCTGAGCCAAACCAGCCAGAGCCCTTTATTGATTTTTAGAGAGAGAAGAAGGGAGAGGGAGAGAGAGAGAGAAATATCGATGAGAAAGAACAGCGACTGGCCACCTCCTGCATGCCCCCCACTGGGGATCGGGCCCACAACCTGGGCATGTGCCCTGACCAGGAATCGAACTGGTGACCTCTTGGTGCATGGGTCGATGCTCAACCACTGAGCCACGCCAGCCAAATTTTTCATATGTTTTTATTGATTTTTTTAGAGAGAAATATCCATGTGAGAGAAACATCCATCAGCTGCCTCCTGCACGCCCCCTAGTGGGAACTGAGCCTGAAACCCGGGCATGTGCCCTGACCGGGAACCAAACCAGGACCTCTCAGTCCATGGGACAACGCTCAGTCCACTGAGCCACACCGGCTGGGCTGTTTGTTGGTTTTTAGACAGACGGGAAGGGGAGAGGGGGAGAGAGAAACATGGATGTGAGAGCGGAAACATCCGTCGTCTGCCTCCTGCACGCCCCCTACTGGGGGTTTTCTTTCAAATACTTTTTTCCCCAAGATTTCAAATTGGGCCTTTTTTTTATCAACACCCTTTGGCGATCTTGTCTCCAAGCATCCGAAACCCACTTCATCTCCAGTCCTCACTGAATGACTCATTCACTCTCACTCCTTCAGGGTGACCTCACCTTCTCTCAGCTCCGTGGCCACTCGTCACAAAGCTCGTCCTCCGCCTGGCTGCCTGGGGCCGCTGCCACAGAGGAGGGCGCACGGCCTGTCTGCAGGCCACAGCCACGGGTCTCCGAGGCACTGGTGTGGCAGGGCTCAGGCCCCGGGGAGGGCTCCCCACGAGGGAGGTGCGTCCTCACTTGTTTAGAAACGCCCAAGTCCTGAGCCCCGCCAGCACCCTCTGTCTGAAATCGGGGTGTGGGTTCTGATCAACTAGGTTGGGTGAAACACGATCGGGAATCGAGAAGCGATACTGCACGTTGGTTAGAGTTCATTTATTCTGTAACGTGTAAAGAAATGGTCAGACTTGTATAATTTTATCTTTGTTTTCTTTATTTGCTTCAAAGGTGGAGAAAATCAAAATTCTTTTGAGAAACGTGGATCTGGTGGACATAAAGGTTGGCTCAGTAGAGGAGTTCCAGGGACAGGAGCACTTGGTTATCATCATCTCAACCGTAGGTGGTCCTGTTCGCAGCGGGACAGCAGTGTCCGGGGTCACCTGTGGGTGGTGGGTTCGTGGCACATTCAGGTAGAAAGTGACCCGGGCTGATGGGCGACGCAGAGAAGTAGGTGCAGGTGAAGACAGGTCTGCGCCCTGGCCTCGTCTCGTAAGCGCAGGGACCACGCTGAGCGGACAGAAGGGGGGATGGGACCAGGAGGAGGGCGGACGTGTTGGGGAAGCAGGGACAGGTTGGGGGAGAGGTGGGGCGTGGCGTGGACAGGGTCAGAGGCTACCCAGGGAGACCAAGTGGGACTCAGAACTCCACTGTCATCCTTAAATTGTCCTACTCAACAGAGGGTTAAATGCAGGTATGTTTGAAAATTCAGTCAGGAAAAAGAAAAAAAATCACCTCAAATTCTGAGTCACCCCAACACCCTGAGTCACCTGACACCGAGTCACCCCACACCCTGAGGCGCCCCCACACCCTGAGGCGCCCCACATCCTGAGTCACCCCCACACCCTGAGTCACCCCACACCCTGAGGCGCCCCAACGCCCTGAGGCGCCCCCACACCCTGAGGCGCCCCCACACCCTGAGGCGCCCCACATCCTGAGTCACCCCCACACCCTGAGGCGCCCCCACACCCTGAGGCGCCCCAACACCCTGAAGCGCCCCCACACCCTGAAGCGCCCCCACACCCTGCACCCCGGGCCCCGGAGCACTGGCCCTGTTGTGTAGACAGGGTAGTGAGGCTCCTCCCCCACCCCCACCTCCGCTGCTTTCTTTTTTTAACCAAAAATGAGGTCCTACTGGTGTTTAATATTCCTGAAGAGCTGCTTTCCAAAAAAACTTAGCCAAACAAACTTGAAATACCGCATTTCTTCGCCTTGTGTTTTAGGTCCGGTCAAATGAAGATCGATTTGAAGACGACCGATATTTTTTGGGTTTCTTGTCCAACTCAAAGAGATTTAATGTTGCCATCACCAGGCCCAAAGCCTTGCTGATTGTGCTGGGAAACCCTTACGTCCTCGTCAGAGTGAGCTGCCGCCCTGCACAGGGTCACCAAGGGGGGAGGGCCGGGGGCGGCAGCCGGATGGCTGGCCCCTGCCCCGACCCTGAGGCCAGGCTGCGTGTCCCCGCAGGACCCCTGCTTCGGAGCTCTGCTGGAGTACAGCATCACGAGCGGCGTGTACACGGGCTGTGACCTGCCGCCCGAGCTGCGGCACCTGCAGGCGTGAGCCCCGGCCTGGGCCTGGTCCTGCCCCTGGACTCGTGGCCACTGTCCAGTCCTGGCACCGCCCCTCCCTGCCCAGCTCCGTGGGCAAGCGAGCCCCTCATAGAAAGCACACCTCGAAGAGGCACTGCCCACCCACCGCAGTGGCCCCGAGCCTGTGCCAGAGGTGCACAGCCTCCCTGCCCAGCAGAGCCAGGAGCTCTGGGACCGGGGGGCCTCCCACGGAGCCCCTGTTGATAAGGGATGGGGGAGCCCCTGTGCTGTGGTCGCTGGGCAGCCTCCCACAGCCTCAGCCTGCCCTGCCCCTCCTGCACCACAGCCCATCACCGAAATAAACACGCGCGTGGGACACCCGCGTGGCTTTGCACCCGAGTGCGCCAGATGTGGGGGCAGTTATGCGTTCTCATGGCGTCTGACCCCAGCGGGCCCCAGCCCTTCCCCTCCGGTCCTCAGGCTGTGTTCAGCCACACTGGCCGTGTGGAGTCCAGGGCTCTGTGCAGCCGGCAGAGGTGAGCTCGGCCTGTGTCCCAGCCCTGCCTGTCCTCTCTGGCCAACAGCTGGCCCTTGGTCCTTGGGGACGTGTTTCTAGGAAAGGCTGGAGCCTTCACACGGGGGTGTGTCCCTCGTGAACAGCACCAGGCATGGGGACCAGCGCCCACGGAGGGTGTCTCAGACGGGCGTCCAGTCGTGCGGCTGGGGAGCAGCCGTAGTGCGGGCACGGCCGCAGGGCAGTCTGTGCGGGAGGCGGGCCGAGCCCCTGGCTGGGGGCCAGCAGACACCCTCGTGCTGGAACAGACCTGGGCAGTGCGGCCAGGACCCTCAGCCGTCACAGCCACAGCGTCTGGGGGACCTGGCCGGGTCTGCACCCCTGTCCCTGGGGTAGGACGGGCTCTGCTGCCATGGGCACGGCCCCATGCGGCTTCTTCCTGGGAGCTGGGCCCTCACCACGCAGGCTGTGTGATGCCGCCTGGGAATCGGAAGTCCTGTCGTCTGACCCATGGGAACACCCAAACAGCGTCACCCCAAGACCTGCGGGGCCCTGGGAGCTGTGCTGAGGGGGAGCGTGCCCAGCGCCAGGGGCCACGCCCGCGCTCAGGCTCCTGCTGGCGCTCCTGTTGAGGGCATGGGGCCGCCCCCTCCGGGAAGGCAGCGGGGGCAGGGTGAACGTGGAGGCCCAGGCAGAGCCCCAGGCACGGAGTGAGGGCTCGGAGATGGCCAGGGGAGATGCAAAGAGCCTTCCAGAGGCTGCAGACGCCCCTGGGACCTTCTGAGGGTCTCGCAAAGGATGCAGGCACAGCAGGCGTGGCGGGGGGCCCCGATGGCTCCCTGGGACACGCGGGAGGACCTCGGGCCGTGGCTGTGAGCTCTGAAAACACCATCTTACTGGCTTACACATGGGGAGACTCGGGGCCTGGTGGCCCAGCCCAGTGCCCACGCTGGCCACATGCCTGAGGACACCCCACACACGGCTGCCACAGGCCAGCTGGCAGTGAAGGGCTGGGCCAGGAACAGCTGGTGGTTTGTCCGGACCTGAGAAGGTTCTGGTCCCAGACACACGCACTCTTGGCCTGGTGCATGGCTGTCCCTGTCCCCCATTTGCCTGGGCGCCAGGTCACCTGGTGCCCCACCCAGCGCAGTCTCAGTGGGAAGGCAGCTCGGAGCCTGGTCACAGCACCAGCACCACGGTCTCCTGCCACCTGGCCTGGCGACGTGAAAGGAGACCCCACCCAGAGCTGCCCAGACGGGGCCGCCTCCCCATCGCAGCCTCCCAGGTGCCCAGACGGGGGGTCACCTCCCCATCGCAGCCTCCCAGGTGCCCAGACGGGGCCGCCTCCCCATCGCAGCCTCCCAGGTGCCCAGACAGGGGGTCACCTCCCCATCGCAGCCTCCCAGGTGCCCAGACGGGGCCGCCTCCCCATCGCAGCCTCCCAGGTGCCCAGACGGGGTCGCCTCCCCATCGCAGCCTCCCAGGTGCCCAGACGGGGCCGCCTCCCCATCGCAGCCTCCCAGGTGCCCAGACGGGGCCGCCTCCCCATCGCAGCCTCCCAGGTGCCCAGACGGGGTCACCTCCCCATCCACAGCCTCCCAGGTGCCCGGGAAGGAGCTGTCTGGTGGTGGAATCAGGCCCTGGACATGCTGTCCAAGCCCGAGGGGCGGGGGCACCGAGAGAGACTCCAGTCGGGGCGCCTGGCTATTTGTGCCCAAGCTGGGTCGTGGGGTGGAGACGGGGCCAGGCACCAGCTCTTGGTGCTGCACCAGCCGGCTGGCCCTGCTCTGGGTTCTGCCCCACGTGTGGGAGATGGGCACACCTCTGGGAGAGCCTCTGCCAATGCCAGGTCGACAGCAGTTGGGGCCCCACAGGCGGCTACGTGTTGGGCTGGCACCTACGGTGGGCAGGTGTCCCAGGACGGGCATGTCAGCCATGCTCCACAGGTGTGTCGCAGTGGGAGAGCAGGCGGAGCCCTTCTGTAGAGGGTTCTGCGCCTGTGCGGCCTTCAGGGCCTGGGGCCTGCTGGGGGAGGGGGAGGGGGGAGGGGGCTCCAATGACCAAGGAGGCCACAGTCGGGAGGCCCAGCCACCTGGAGGTGCAGGCTGCACAGGGGTAAGGATGGTGCTTGGAGATCTCTCAGTGAGACTCGGTTACCTGAAACCCCTCGTGGCTGTCCACCGCGCTCGCTCCACGTGGCAGGTGCTGTCCTTGTACTGCAGGACGGTGGCAGCCTGCCCGGTGCCAGTGCAGTCAAAGTGCCGCCAAGATGGGCCCCTCCCCCACAGCGTTACCAGCAGGCCACCCCTGCTCCAGCCCCATGCCAGGGCTTGGCCGTCTGCAGAGTGAGGGTCACGGGGGACAGAGCTCCCAGACACCTAGGTGTGGGGTGAAATGACTTTACTGTTTAAGCTGTTAACACCTGGGGCAGCACCTGCTGGGCTGCCTGCCCTCCTCGGCTGCCCCCAGACGTGCACATGGAGGGGCAGTTCCAGTTTGTGAAACCGCCTGGCAGGGCCTGGTCCCCGGAGTCCATCGGCTCGTTGTCCCCACATTTAGTGTAAGTGCTCAAACGAGTAACGCACGTAATTGCGAACTCCATAAAGAACGGAGTGAATTAGAACTGGGAACAAGCTGCGCCCCTTCAGGCCGGAATGAGACGGGGCGTCCGTCCACTTCTTCCTGTCCTCTTCGTAGACGAGGGAGCTGATGACACTTTCCACCTAAGAAGAGACAGCCCTGTCACTCAGTCTTTCAAAATCCTCCCATGTGTCAGAAGCCACAAGTTAACGTGAGACCAGCTGTTCCCTCAGCGTGGTCCGTCCGACAGGACCCGGAAGTGTCCCTCCAGTCTGGGCCAGCGCAGGGCGAGGGCCAATGGTGTCACCTGTTCTCTGTCCTCCATGGTCTCCTGGGAGGGCACACGGCAGGGAGGGCAGGGCTCCGGGCTCCGCAGGACTCGTGCCCCTGGGCAGGCGTCACCGAGGACTTCTGCTCACCGCCATGCCCACTCTGGGAGTGAGGGCTGCAGGATTCCGGACCCAAACCTCAGCCCTGCCAGGGGCCCCCACAGAGCTCTGTTGCTTCCTCCGTTAGGTGGGGGGACATCTGCGGGCACTTCCTGGAGCGTGTGGTGCCCCATTCACTCAGTCCCCCAGTGCGCGCTGAGCGTTCATTGTCTGGGGGCAACCCCACACCTGCTGCTGCCCAGCAGTGCTCCTCTGCACCAGACAGCCACCAGAATGCACCACAGGAAGCTGCGTGTCCAGGAGCAGCCTAACAAACCAACGCAAGGAGCCTGTACAGATAACTACTTCCTTCACGGCGTGAAGGGGACCCGAGTACACACACCCGAGGGGTGTGCTCTGACTGCAGCACAGATTCCAACTTCCCCAGGCACGTGCCCGCACGCTATGCGCCCCCCCAAGGCGATGCACCCCCCCAAGGCGATGCACCCCAAGGCGATGCACCCCAGGCAGTCTGGACATTTCGGCTGGACACGTGTGTCGGAAACGTGGCCAAGTCATTCCAAAGCGTGTGGAGAGGAAAAGGTCACAGACACCTAAGTCAGGGTCGAGGAGCAGCGGTGGAGGCACATGTCTGGGGCCCGGCAAAGGGACAGACCCTCACAGAGGGGCGGGGACACCTGCTGGCCTAGGGAAAGAGTGTCCTCAGTGTAGTGCTGGGAACCAGCTGGCTTTCTGGAGGGTGCCCACTGACATGATGGGGCTCAGGGGCGAGCTCCCCCTGGGGCTGGTGAGGGCTGGCTGGGTGCAGAGATCACCCAAAACTCCTGATCGATCACAAGTTACTTAAACTGAACCGTTCACCTCAGGAGAGAAGCAAAGTCTGGTGGTCCCAGTCAGAGGCCACCATCCGACTGGGAGCCGTGGAAAAATGAGCATGAAAGGTACACTGTCCCTCTCTGAGAGGGACGCTGGGATGCCCATCAGCTCATAAGGATAATCCAAACTACAAAAAAGATGGCCCTGGCCTGTGTGGCTCAGTTGGTTGGGTGTCATCCTGTGCGCCGAGAGGTCACAGGTTCAATTCCTGGTCAGGGCACATGCCCGGGTTGCAGGCTTGATCCCCAGTAGGGGGCGTGCAGGAGGCAGCTAATCCATGTTTCTCTCTCTCTCTGAAAAAATCAATAAAAATATTGTTTAAAATTCTTTAAATATATATATATATATATCACCCTAGCCGGTTTGGCTCAGCAGTTAGAGCATCACCCGAGGATCAAAGTGTCGCGGGTTCAATTCCGGTCAAGGGCATGTACCTCGGTTGCAGTTCAGCCCTGGCCCTGGCCATGTGGGAGGCAGCCAGTTGGTGTGTCTCTCTCACATCGATGTTTCTCTCTTTCCCCCTCTCACTCTATCTAAAGATAAACGGGAAAATGTCCCCAGATGAGGATTAAAAATATATATATATTTAGGGGGGAAAGGTGGTTTTTGACTACATCGAAATGAAGGATTTCTATTCAGACCCTATGGATAAACTGGGCAGAGTACTCGGAGGAGAGCTGACAGCTGATTGGCAGAGTCCAAAGATACGGGGACAGTAGGGACTGCTATGGGGAAAGCACCTCTTTTTCATGAGGGGTGTGGCCTCATTCTTCTGGAAAGCAGCCAGGAAGCACCCCCAGCAGC
Organism: Tadarida brasiliensis; assembly: GCA_030848825.1. Classification (NCBI taxonomy): domain Eukaryota; kingdom Metazoa; phylum Chordata; class Mammalia; order Chiroptera; family Molossidae; genus Tadarida; species Tadarida brasiliensis. Next base: position 578,590 of record CM061263.1, on the reverse strand, counting down.
ACCACTCGGGTCGCAGTGGCTTTAAGAATGTCTGTGCCAGGTGACCTGGGGCAGTTAGATTTCCTGGGGGTATCTGGTTATCTGGGGGCTGTCTGGTTATCTGGGGGTATCTGGTTGTCCAGGGGTATCAGGTTGTTTGGGGGGGTATCCAGTTGTCAGAGGTGTGTCTGGGTTTTCAGGGGGGTATCTGGGTTATCTGGGGTGTCTCTCATTGTCAGGGAGGTGTCTGGGTTATAAGGGAAGTATCTGGGGGCAGCTGGGTTATCTGGGGGTGTCCAGATTATCTGAGGGGTGTCTAGGTTGTCTGGGGGGGTCTGGTTGTCTGGGGGTGTCTGGTGGTGCTGTTGGGAACTGGAGGCAGCCCCACTGCCTTGGTAATTATGGACGGTTAGCTGTGAGGGAGCCAGGGTGGGCGGACTGAGACACAGGGCGGGATCCTAAAAGCATCTGGACCCTTAACAGTCCGGTACCACAGAAACCTGCACAATCCTATTATCCAATGTCAGCCCAATACACTTAAGTTTCTAAAAACAGGAAATGATACAGGTGTGAAGCGCTGGCCCCTGACACAGGCCACCCCCCGCCCCCACCCCAGGCAGGGGCAGCAAGTATTGGTGCTCAGACCTATTTGTTGGGTGGATTACTGAATGCAGTTAAACCCCAACCACACTAAATATTTCACAAAGCGAGCACACGTATTTCCTATTACGGCAGGAAGGGGACCTGCAGGAGAGAAGGAGAAAAAATCCGGAAACCACAGCGGGTCTTGCTGGCAGCTGCGCTCTGCTGAGACCGAACCCAGAAGTGTCGCAATTGTTCTGAGGGCGACAGCAGGGCGACAGCGGGAATGGATGGCATGGGGTGTCGGAATGCGGGGATGAAGGGCAGGAAGGCAGCAGGGAGCGGGGCCAGAAGCACCAGGCCCCCAGCGCCCACCCCAGGGGCTGGCACCGGCGGCAGGGCGGGAGTGACAGGCAGGAGGTCAGGGCGCGAGAGCAGGTGGCCCCGCGGGCAGGTGATGGGGGGACCCTGTCGCGCGCGGTGGGCACCGGCGGGGGCTGTGAGGGGAGACGCCCCGAGCTGGGGAAGGGGTGTCCAGTCCCCCGTCCGCGTCCGAAACACCCCGGAGTGAGCGGGGGCTCAGCACCCATCGCGGCCGCAGGGCTTTGGGTAGTGAGGAGGCGACACCGCAGGACGAGAACCGTCTCCGCCGGGCTGGGCGACCCGGGTGCGGGGATGCGGCGGGTCCAGCCCGAGCCCACCCCGCCCTCCCCCGCGTGCGCCCCCGCGGGTAGCCCCCACGCAGCCGCGCCCGGCGTCCCCCGGCCGGAGGGAGAGGAGGAACCCGCCCTCGTTAATTCATCTCATTGAATTTAAATATTTTCTGCAAAGTCATCGCCGTCGCCGCATTCTGCGTGGCGGGGGGGGGGGGGGGGGGCGGAGCGACGCGCGAGTTGCCGCCGGTAAACAGCCCCCTCCCCGCGGCGGGAGCGGGGCCGCGGCCCCACCTGGGACACCGCCGCCCCCGCCGAGGACGCGCCAGGCCTGCCGGGCTGCAGCCCAGCGGGGGCGGCGGGGCCCGGCGGCCCGACCCCTGCCCGCAGGGGCAGCGGAGCGCCCTCCACCCCGCCGCCCGTCCGGCGCCCGGCGGCGCCCCCTCCCCTCGCTCTCCTCCGCCCGGCGCCCCCCGTGACGCCCCCGACGCCCCTCCCCCTGCCCGGCGCCCGCGCGCCCCCCGCGCCCCCCGCGCCCGCCCCCCATGCACCACCTCCTGGAGCAGCCCGCGGACATGGCGACGGCGCTGCTGGCCGGCGAGAAGCTGCGCGAGCTCATCCTGCCCGGCGCGCAGGACGAGAAGGCGGGCGCGCTGGCCGCGCTGCTGCTGCAACTCAAGCTCGAGCTGCCGTTCGACCGCGTGGTCACCATCGGCACCGTGCTCGTCCCCATCCTGCTGGTCACCCTGGTCTTCACCAAGAACTTCGCAGGTGAGCCGGCGGGAGGGGCGCGGGCAGGAGGGGCGCGTCTGCAGGTGTGCGCGCTGTCCCGCCACCCTCGCTGACCCCCCCGCGGGGGCCTGGCAGTGCTGGCAGCGCCCAGGGGTTTCCCAGCAGACCCTCACCACCACCCATCCTTGCATGTGTCGCCGGTTCTGGGGCTGCCCCCAGCGCCCTCTGCTCCATGTATTGTTTTTACCTTCCACTCACTCACCTGGAACGCGGGGCGCACTCCGTCCTGGACCTGGCCATCCAGGCGTAGATGAAGAGACCGGGGTCTGGAGTGGGAAGGGGAGACCCGGAGGGAGAGTGGGCAGGGTCTGAGGGAAGGAGGAGTGGCCAGGTGAGGACCAGAAAACGTTACAGGTGATGGATGAGGATAGCAGAGCCGGCTGCTGGGCGGGCGGCTGCTGGGCGGGCGTGGGGCCCGACTGCGGGGAGGGTCCTGGAGAAGCAGTTCGGTTCTGGTCAGCCACAGGGTGAGGCCCCCCGAGGTGGGTGGGGGGAGACCGGAAATGCATCCCCAGGGTCTGGCTGGCAAGGAGTCTCAAGGCCCACGTAACCAGGAAACGACCCTCCCCAGACCATCCTCCATGTTTGAGGGCCAGCGGTGCCAGTCTGTGGCAAAAGGGTTTGGGGTTCCTCCAGGAGGGGAAACACGCAGCTCTGTCCCCTGAGTGACATTGGCAGTGTTCTTGCACTCCGCACTCATTCTCTCCCAAAGGTCTCACCTTTCAGGGGTCTCTGGGACCTGGGGACACCCAACCTGAGGGTGACATTGTCCAGGCTACCTAATCCCACGCGAGGGCGGAGGGCACACTGGTGCCCAGACGCAGATACTCCTGGGGTCAGGACATGTGCCGGTGCCGGGTCAGCCTAGTCGGGCGTGGGTGTTACCCACGCATAGTGTCACTCAAGGTGGGCACAGATGTATTCCCAGGGCTGAATAAATTAGCACAAAGTTGGTGCTCAAAACCACAGAACTTTATTCTCTGACAGTCGGGGGTCTGAAATCCAGAGGAGCCAGGAGAGGGGCCCTCCTGCCTCTCCGGCTGTGGTGGCCTCTCGTCCTTGGCTTCACTGGGGCTGCATCACCCAGTTTCTGCCTCTTGTCTTCTCATGGCCACCTTCTCCCTCTCTGTCCACATCCAAACTTCCCTTGTCTTATGAAAACACGTGGCTGGATTGGGATCCACGCCAGTGGACTTCGTCTTAACTTTATTACATCTGCGGAAGCTTGAACATCTTTTGGGGGATGCAGTTCCAGAGGGGCAGGCCCAGGACTCAGTCACCCTCAGCTGACCTGGGACGGGGGCTGTGAGTCCAGCTCAACCAGGTAGGGCCTCAGCACCCCTCCGCATCCAGCCAGGCCTGGGGGGCACCATGCAGGTGTGCTGGGGTCTTCCCGAGTGCACCTGGTCCCAGCAGGCCTGCCCCTTGACGTCCCCCCGTATTTGCACACAGAGATGTGTGTGCACCCACCTGGGCCTGCCGCTGGTGTGGGGAGGGGACCCGGTGCCTCCAGAGCATGGACGAGGCAGGCCTGAGCAGGGTCTGCAATATGAAACCTGCCCCCTGGACCCTTCGGGGCCCAGGTCATAGAACGAATGGGAGTTGGCAGTGGTTTCTCTAGGCCTCTCTGAGTCTCGCTCTACAGTTCCCCCTACAGTTTTGGGGGACGTTGTTAGCTGTTTGTCTTGCTCACCTGGCTTGGGCTACCGGCAAGGACAGTGGCTACATCAGGGCCCACCTACCTGGTGCTCCTCAGTCTCAGGTGCCTCATGCAGAACTCGGAAGTGTCCGGGATCCCTCCCCCTGACACGAGGACAGCGGGTGCAGGGAAAGGGGGCCTTGCGGGTGGGGACCATGTCTGCAGGGTGCACCTCCAGCGGCCGCCCTGCCCACCCATGGGGACTGGTTAGAGGGGCTGGGGATGCACGAGGGAGATGAGGTCAGAAGCGCGGCCCTATTCCCCTTCGACAGGAACTTGTCCCGGGACCCTGTCCCTGCGGCACTGACCGGCAACTGTCTGTGAGGGTCTGAGCCCAGGGCTTGGGCCCCACAAGTGTCCTGCTGCCCAAAAGACCCTTGTCCCATCCACCAGGAGCCCGGCCTAAGTGAGGACTCTGGAGCTCACCCCACAGACCCTGCCCGGGTGGGTGCCCTGGAGCAGGGAGGTCAACCTCTCTGCGCCCTGGCTTGCTCATCACGGTGCAGGTGCGGTGTGGTGCCGGCCAGGCACTGCTGGCCTCCTAGCGGGCATCTCCCCGAATGCCAGGGCCTCGCGTCCCCAGGCTTGGAGGGCAGTGGACAGCAGAAGAAGAGCCATTGCTCTTGGACAGGGCTGCTGTGAGTGACCCCCCTATTCATGGGCCACTCATTGGTGGATGGAGGGGGTCAGATGGGTGCGTAGCCATGACAGGGAGAGGCCAGAGTTACAGGGTTACCAGGGTCCTTGGACATTACGCAGGCCTGGGGCAGGGGACCAACATCTCCTAAAACAGCCAAATAATCAAGTCCCAGCATAACCCGGTGTACCTCTCCAGCCACGGTCCGGCAGGTGTCCCTAAGGCCACTTGTCCCAGCTCAGCACTTTTCAGAAAGGACAGGAGACAAGCATTGTGCCCCCTGAGGACCAGGAACTGCAAGTCCTGTGTCTGTGGGAGCTCCCCCACCGCCAGGTATCGAGGGTGGGCCTGTGAGCAGTGAGGCCCTCACCCAGCCAGTCCTGAGGGTCTCCCCTCCCTCCTGCGTGGGCCCCAGCGCCCTGGAAGCAAGTTTGTTCAGTCCACTGGAGGAGGCTGGAGGGAGGGGTCTTGGTGGGGGCTCGGCCAGCCACCACCTACAAGCACAAAGTTAGTGGCTGAAAATAACACGAACTTACTGTCTTACGGTTCTGCAGCTCAGAAGTCTGAAATGAGCCTTATGGGGCTAAAAGCAAGGTGTCAACAGGGCCACACTCCTTCTGGAGGCTCCCAGGAGACTCTTCCTGCCTTTCCAGCTCCCAGGGGCACCCATATCCTTTGGTCCTGGCCCTTGCCTCTATCTCTTTCCTTACACCTCTCTCTGAGTCTGACCCTCCTGCCTCCCTTTTACAAGGACCCCTGTGATCACACCGGGCCCACCCGATAATCCAGGCCCCTGGCCCCACTGAGATCCTTAACCTAACCCACCTGCAGAGTCTGTCGTCTCGTCGTGTTCTGGGCAGCCAGGCGCAGCATGCCATGTGGAGGCCTGTAGGGGCCGTGAGGTCTAGGAAGGGTGTGGACCTCCCCTGGGGTGAGGGGGCTGAGAGGTGGAGGCCATGAGCCAGGTCTGAGGGTGGCTGGGGTAGGTGCTGGCTCCATAGAGCCGGGGTCCAGGAGGGGCACGTGCTGCTGGCAGAATGCCACAGGTAGCCTGGAGCAACTCAGCTTCACCTGTGGAAGGGCACTCAGGTGTGCACAGGCTGGGACCCTGACTTGGACGGGCCGGGAGGGGCCCAGGGGCCGGCAGCATTCGGAACAGCAGTGTACGACTGGCTCCTCCCTGAAGCTGCACCTCCAGCCCCTGGCTCTCCTCCGACAGGACTTCTCTGTGGTGCTGCCCTTGGCCCTGGCATTCAGCGTGGGGCTTCCAGGAGCACCCAGTGATCTGAGGACCCGTGGGCCGCTGAGTCCTCTCTCGGGATAGCCAGGGGCACCAGGAGCAGTGCAAGGCCCCAGACTGGTTCACCTGTGCCACTGGAAGAGGGACCCTGTCTTGCTCCTCTCTGGGACTCGGTTTCCCCTCGCACACAGTTGGGAGCAGGGCCTAATGTTGGCAGAGCAGGCTGGTCCCCCAGGTGCAAGTGGACACCGCTGTCACCCTCAGCTGGGGGGGGGGCAGACTGGGGAGGGGAGTCAGGAACAGCAGTCTGCGCAGGCCCCTGTGTGAGAAGGGGCTGGGGCGTGCGGCAGGGGAGGGGTCTGACGCCCCAGCCCCATCTCCTCTCTGCCCCCAGAGGAACCCATTTACTGCTACACCCCACACAACTTCACCCGCGACCAAGCGCTGTACGCCCGCGGCTACTGCTGGACGGAGCTGCGGGACGCGCTGCCCGGTGTGGACGCCAGCCTGTGGCCGTCGCTGTTTGAGCACAAGCTGCTGCCCTACTCGCTGCTGGCCTTCGCGGCCATCATGTACGTGCCCGCGCTGGGCTGGGAGTTCCTGGCCTCCACCCGCCTCACCTCCGAGCTCAACTTCTTGCTGCAGGAGATCGACAACTGCTACCACCGGGCGGCGGAGGGCCGCGCCCCCAAGATCGAGAAGCAGATCCAGTCCAAGGGGCCTGGCATCACGGAGCGCGAGAAGCGCGAGATCATCGAGAACGCCGAGAAGGAGAAGAGCCCTGAGCAGAACCTGTTCGAGAAGTACCTGGAGCGCCGCGGCCGCAGCAACTTCCTGGCCAAGCTGTACCTGGCGCGGCACCTGCTCATCCTGCTGCTCAGCGTCGCGCCCATCTCCTACCTGTGCACCTACTACGCCACCCAGAAGCAGAACGAGTTCACCTGCGCGCTGGGCGCGTCCCCGGACGGGCCGGCGGGCGGCGCGGGCGCGGCGGTGCGCGTGAGCTGCAAGCTGCCGTCCGTGCAGCTGCAGCGCATTGTGGCGGGCGTGGACATCGTGCTGCTGTGCGCCATGAACCTCATCATCCTCGTCAACCTCATCCACCTCTTCATCTTCCGCAAGAGCAACTTCATCTTCGACAAGCTGCACAAGGTGGGCATCAAGACGCGCAGACAGTGGCACGGCTCCCAGTTCTGCGACATCAACATCCTGGCCATGTTCTGCAACGAGAACCGCGACCACATCAAGTCGCTCAACCGGCTGGACTTCATCACCAACGAGAGCGACCTCATGTACGACAACGTGGTGCGGCAGCTGCTGGCGGCGCTGGCGCAGTCCAACCACGACGTCACGCCCACCGTGCGCAACGTGGGCGTCCAGACCGTGGACCCCAGCGCCGACCCCGCCGAGCCCGAGGGCGCCGCCGAGCCGCCCGTGGTCAAGCGGCCCCGCAAGAAGATGAAGTGGATCCCCAGCAGCAACCCGCTGCCCCAGCCCTTCAAGGAGCAGCTGGCCATCATGCGCGTGGAGAACAGCAAAGCCGAGAAGCCCAAGCCCGTGCGTCGCAAGACCGCCACTGACACGCTGATTGCGCCGCTGCTGGACGCGGGCGCGCGGGCCGCGCACCATTACAAGGGCAGCGGCGACGCAGGCCCCGCCCCCGGCCCGCCCCCAGGCCCAGACAAGAAGCAAGCCCGCCACTTCTCCCTGGACGTGCACCCCTACATCCTGGGCACCAAGAAGGCCAAGCCCGAGGCCGTGCCCGCCGCCTTGCCCGTCTCCCGCAGCCAAGAAGGGGGCTTCCTGTCCCAGGCAGAGGAGTGTGGGCTGGGCCTGGCCGCAGCACCCACCAAAGGTAGGCAGCTGGGCAGGGCCGGAGGAATGGGGTGGGCCCTACATGGGGCTCCAGGAAAGGGAGGACCCCCCGCTCACCGCCCTGCCTAGACCGGCACCTGGGACCGGTGTGAAAGGTTAAGGAGGGAGCCTGCTGAGGAGAAGCAGGGGTGGGCGAAGGCGGCTGACCACAGGGGTGAGTTTGGACCGGGCCCTAGAGAGCCCTGTGAGGTGCACGGGAGGAAGCCTGGGCCCGAGGGCTGGAGGGGAAATGACAGGAAGGTGGCTCAGGCCCTTGAGGAGGTGCTGGAAACAGGTGCTGCTGTCCCTGGGGGCCGCTGTGTGCAGAGGGTCTGGCCAGCCCCTGCCTGGCTGAGGAGGCTGAGGGGGCGAGGGTCAGTCCCTCCTGGGACATTTCTCAGCCAGGAACCGCAGCTGGCCCTCGGTGGGGACAGGGAGGGGTCAGTGGTAAACAGAGGGACCTGCAGGGGTGTGACGGGCCTGTGTCCTCGGCTGTTTGCAGACACTCCGCTCCCTGAGAAGGAAATCCTGTACCCGGCAGAGCCAGCCCTGGCCTCTCTTCCCTCTGGTGGCCCGTTTCACGTCTGCTCGCCCCCCGCCGCCCCCGCCGCGGCCCCTCTGTCACCAGCGGGCCTGGGCAAGGCTGACCCCCTGACCATCCTGAGCCGCAACGCCACCCACCCACTGCTGCATATCAGCACGCTGTATGAGGCCCGGGAGGAGGAGGACGGGGGCCCCCGAGCACCCCCAGATGTGGGGAGCCTCATCGCCATCCCCCCGCCCCAGCAGATCCTCATTGCCACCTTCGACGAGCCGAGGACAGTAGTGAGTACCGTGGAGTTCTGAGGAGACAGGGCTGCCAGGCCACCACAGGCCCCTCTGCATGACCAGGGTACGCCGCTGACCCCAGCCCCACGTGAACACAGCCTCTGCTTCGCCCGGCACTGCCCACCCCAGCCTCTCCCGTCCGCATGCCTCGGGGCTCAGCACCTGTCCCTACTCCTCCATGGCATCGTCGGGGTGCTGGCTGGGCCGGGGGCTGGCCATGACCCCAGCGGAGCCTCGGCCAGAAAGGCTATGAGCCATCCCCTCCCCTGCATCAGGCGCTCAGCTGTGAGATGAAGAGTTTATTTTTTTAGTTAATTTTGTCTTGGGCCCAGGATGCTGGCCGTGAGGGGATGGTCTGTGGGGGGACAGCTCGGGTCCAAGGCATGGAAGGAAGCTAGGGACAGTGGTACCACAGGCCTGGGCACCCTCAAGGGGCCATGCTCATGGCTGGCCCTGGCAGGGACCAGGAGCCCTCGGGTCAAAGGTCAACATGCACTTTCTCCTTGTACCCCGACTACCTGTACTTTACTATGGTTACTGTAACTAGCGAGTATCTTCATTGTCAGGAGACTTAGGGTGCATTTAAAATAAAGGGTGTGTGTGTGTGTGTGTGGGCATGTGAGCGAGTGTGGCCAGAGGGGGAGGGCACCCGTGTGCAAGTGGACATGTGCGTGAGCGAGCAAGGATGCATGAGTGGGCACCGGTGTGTAAGCAAGTGTGTGTGAGCAGGCCCGGGTGAGCGTGCACATGTGAGACCAGGTACGGGGCGCCGGCGTGTGAGCGAGGAAAGGAGTCCAACGCAATAACCACGTCCCTACCCGGGCCACAGCCCCTCCCCCCAGCCCAGGGCCCACGCCACTTCCCCTGGGAGCCCAGGGCCAGCTCGGCGGGTCTGTCCCTATTACCTCAGCCACGGCAACAACGTGACAGCATTAACAAGGTAGCACTGAGCATATCAATAAATATTATTCTGATACCGCCTGTGTCCCGAGTGGTCCACCCTGCAGGCCTGTGCTCTGGCTGAGGCCCCCCCGTGTCTGGGTGCCTCGTCACATGGGAGGTGCCCACTGCTCTCCAGGTCACCGTTGGGGGTGCTGCTGGCCCATAGCAAGGCAGAAGCATGTGGCTGTCACTCATGGCTGACACATCATAGCCTGTGGGCCACAAGGGACCAGGTGAGCCCTCCATGCTCACAGACTCAGCAGAGAGAAGACACGCCCAGAGGAAGCCATCTCTTGTGTCAGATGTGTGGGGATGGGGCTATCGGGTACACTTAGCAGAACTGGGGTGGCTGGTAGGACCCAGGAAGGCTTCCCGGAGGAGGCATCCTTGATGAGGTCTGGAGGTGCTGCTAATATCATAGGGGTCCAAGACAGGGGTCTTCATCCCTAGTCCCGGGACTCAGGTGGGGATAAAGCTGGTCCTGTGGGTGTACCATGGAACCACACACCTTGCAGGCCACAGAAAGTGACCTTCAGGGTCTGCAGGCAGGTGGGGCAGTGGGGCCAGAGACTTGCGGGGGCTAGAGCAGGCAGGTGCAGGCGTCGGGTTGCAGGGAGGCTCTGCGGAGAGCCCGCCGTGGGCAGACCTGACTGCCTGGCCTGGGCGCTCCTCCACACCCACCCAGCAGCCACAAGCCTGGCAGGTGCACCTTCCCAGGAGTCAGACGGCCAGTTGTACAGGGACACGGGCAGAGGCTGCATCCCACTGTGTGTCTGAAATGTAGGATTTAGTATTCCTCAGGTGTGGTGAGGCCAGCAGATCCGGAGGCACCAGCCACTGAACCGACTTCGTGCTCACAGTCCCCAAGAGGAGGGGCTACGACACTGGGCCACATAGGAGGCATGGGGTGGGTCAGGAGAGGGGTGCGGGGGGCAGGAGCCCTGGCTGTGGTCTCACAGGGAGGAACGGGGTGGGGGAAGCAGGCTGAGGATGGGCTGTATGAATAATGTAGGGGCTCCAGGCACTGGGGCTGCTCCTGGTTGTTGGACACCTGGCCCCTGGTGATGAGGGCAGGTGGGGGTGGCCCCCAGGTAGAAGCCCCACAGAGAGGGGCAGGGCGGGCTCTGACCTGGCCGGTTTGCATTTGAAATTGCTGTTTATAGGAACTGGCTAGCCTGGCAGGGGCAATCTCTCCCAGTCAGTGAGGCTCCAGATGACAGAGCATCAGAAAACGAAAGGGCGTGATGAAGACACACTGTCCCCAGAAAGCACTCACTCTCCCGTGAGCCAGGACACTCTCCCTGGCCCAGCACCCCAGGCCATGCAGCCACTGCCCCTCAGGTTGGCACCTCAGCATCTCCACACACTGGCCCAGTCCTGCAGGGCGGGATGAGCCCCTGGCCCCTTGGCAGCATCCCTCTTGGTCCCACACTGGCACCTGGCTCCATCAAGATGATGGAGGTCCAGGTGACCCACCCAGGGAACACAAGTCATGCAGGCCTCAAGCATCAGCAATTGCCACAGGCCTCCTTCGCCTTCTTGAGCGGGCCTGGAGTCAATCTTGGTTTTCCTGACCCTCGCCATCCCCACGCTGCACACTTGAAGCCCAACTGGACCCAGCGTGGTCATCCCTGCCCCACTGTGGCCTCCTGCTCATCCTCCTTCCCTGGTGGCTCCACTCAGAGTGGAGATGGTCCCAGAATCCTGCAGGGCTGTGCACCGCTGATCACTGCGGCCAAAATGTTCGCACACACACGGATCCAGGCGGGGCTTGGGGACACCTTTCGCTGACTCCCTGGGGCATCTTCAGTGGGATCACTCTGCCAGGCTGCCGCCCGCCTGTCCCCTGAGTCAAGGCCTGGGAGGACATGTCAGACCAAGTCCGGTCCAGAAGAGGCACGGCCCTTGGAGTAAACGCAGTGCCCTTGGTGTGAGTTGACCCTTGCTGAGTCAGTGTTCTGCGGAAGCAGACACCTCACTGCAGATGCGGGGGTGGGGTGGGGAACGCTGCCTTGCCCTGGCCAGTGCAGGAAGGCATCAGTGGGTTTCAGTGTCCTTTGAAGCCCTTCTGCTCCATCTCCCCACTCCTCTAGCCCCCAGCAGGGTGAGGTGGGGGGATACTGTCCCTCCCACCCCACAGCCAGCCCTTGCCGGCCACACCAGCTCAGCGTGGGTGGGCCTCTCGACTTGCTCCAGACCCGGGGAGTGCCCCAGAGAGGACCATGGCTCAGCACCCGGTAAACACTGCTGCTGTCCTGTGTGAAGGTGGCCAAGGAGTTGGGAGGGCAGGTGATCTGTGCGTGCACAAAGCGGGTCAACGGTGAGAACCGGGTGAGAACCGGACAGAGAGGGCACGGGCCAGAAGTGCCTGTCTGCCCAGACAGCAGAGGCAGCCCTGAAGCCAGCCAGGCCCCTCAGGGACCGGGAGCTGGTGGAGGGAGGCAGTGGCAGCCCGGTAGACAGCCCAGCCTGCCGGCCTGGAAGGATCATCGCCCACATCATCCAGGGCACGGGGGCACCCACAGACCACGTGTGGGACCTGTGACCCTCCAAAGCACCAGTGCGGGCAGCTCCTCAGACGCCCGGCGCCGGCTGCCTGCTGCTGGGCTGGGCTGGGCTGCGCGCTCCGGCCCGGCAGGCGGTCCTGCAGCTCCGGCCGAGGGACACCGCGCTTTCTGCGGAGCCCGGAACCCGGGCCCCCCGCCGTCCTGCGCCCGCCCGACCCAGCGAGGACGGGGCCCGGCGCCGTGGTCGGGGGCGCGGGGACGGGGCGCCTCCGCCGACAGCGGGCCCGGGGCTCCGGCCCGCCAGGTCTGCCCGTCCCGAAGGCCCTCCGAGCGGGCCGGTCCAGCCCACGTGGGCGCGCTGCACAGCCCGAGTCCTCTGCTCTTCGCCTCCTGCTCTGGGCCGCCCCTTTCGTTCTGTGCCACGGAGCGCAAAGCCACCCTGTGGCCGCCGTACGAACATCATCCCCATTTTCCCGACGGGGAGCTGCCATCAGAGAGTTCAAGAGCACTTCGCAAGGCCTTCCCGCTCGGGCGGCGGGCCGAGACTCGAACTCGCGCCCCCATAGCCGCCGCCTGCGTCCTGGGACCCGAGGCTCCGGGGCGGGGCGACGCTCTCTCGCGCGCAGCCCCCTGGGAAGTGTAGTCCGCTGGTGCGCCCCCCGGGTGAGCCGGCCGCGCATGGAACTGCGCTACCCGGCATGCCGCGCGCTCCGGGCCCGACCGCCGGCCCGTCCGGCCGCCCCGCCCCGCCCCGCGGCCCCGGCCCGCCCCGTCCGGTGGGGCGACGAGCCGCATGGAGGCCGGCTGAGGAGCGCCGCCCGCCTCGGTATGCCTCGCGGGCCTGGGCGGGGCGGAGCGGGGCCGGCGGCGGGATCGCGGGGCCGGGGGGCGCAGCTGGGGCCGGGTGGGGCGGGCCGGGGCGCAGTCTCGCGGGGACCCGGCCCCCCGCGCGCAGACGGAGCGCAGCGGGGCTGCCATATGGCGGAGGAGCCGGGACCCGGTGCAGGCTGGGCTCCGTCCGCTTCGGGGAGGCGGCCCCGCCGAGGGTAGCTCCGGTGCCACGAAGTTCGCGTCGCCCCTGCTGCGAACTCGCGGGCGCCCTCGGCCGCCTCGGGTCGGGACAGGCTCTGGGGCTCGGCGGGCTCCGGGTCCCCTGGTGTCCGGGCCCCTGTGCGCTGGGCTCTCCGCAGCTCCGGAGCGCCCGCAGCCCTGCAGGGGGCCGGCCGCAGTGCGGGCAGAGCAGGCAGGGCGAGCGGGCATGGTGGGCAGACCGGGCACGGTGGGCAGGGCGGGCAGGGTGAGTGGGCAGGGCGGGCAGGGTGAGTGGGCAGGGCGGGCAGGGTGAGTGGGCAGGGCGGGCAGGGTGAGTGGGCATGGTGGGCAGGGCGGGCAGGCCGGCGCCCGCACCGGGCCCTGCAGCGGTGGTCCGTGTGCGCACCTGCACCGGCCGGTTCCGGGGCTCTGCCTGCTGTGCTGCACCAAGCGCCGCTGGGCCTGCAGTTCAGCCTGGAGCTGGCGTGTCACCCACAGTGATTCCGGACTTGGCCACGCCTCCCTGAAGCCGGTCCTGCCAGACCCCGGGGGTCTCCAGGGGCCAAGGGTGCCAGGCTTCCGGTGTGAGGGCAGAGGGGAGGGCAGGGCTTTGAGCCACACCCTGCTGCCTCCAGCCAGTCATTTCTCTCTGCTGGTTCGTCCAGTCTGGGACCCTTGGCTTTCTGAGCAGGCCCAGTGGGTTGATTGGGAGATGAGGTTTCTCTGGAAACTGCACTGGGTGGGTGCTGGTCAGCCCCTGGCTGGCATGGGATAGCCAGGCTGGCATCTAGGAGGCAGTTTCTGGATTCCCAGTTTTTAGAAGGGTGAGGGGAAGAAGCCAGCTTGGGGCCATCAGGAAACACCATGAACAAGGGCAGTTTAAGCAAACGTTTCTCACCGTCCTGGAGGCTGGAAGTCCAAGATCCAGGTTCCCGCTGCTTTGGTTGCTGGTGAGGACCCTCTTCCTGGCTGCCAGCGGCTGGCTGCCTTCTCACTGTGTCCTCACATGGCCCACTCTCTGGGATCTCTTCCCCATCATGGGCCCACTGTCCTGACCTCATCTGAACCTAACCGCCTTCCAGAGACCCCACCTCCTAACACTGTCACGTTGGGGTTAGGGCTTCAACACATGAATCTGGGGAGACCGAATTCAGTCCGTAGCAGTGGGACCCAGGAGAGGGTCAATCAAGAGACAATGTGTAGACAAGCAAGCAAGAATTTATTGGCCGCAGCCAAAACACACTCAGGACAGTGAAACGAGAAAGGACATGGAAGATGCAACAGGAGAGGCTGGGCTGCCTTGGCTCCCTGGAAGTCTGGGAGAAGGGGCCTTGGAGACAGGTGCAGGGGGTTCGCCCGGGACGAGCTGCCGCTGCCCTGGTTGCAAGTCTGGAGGGGTCCCTGGAGTTTAGGAGATGCATGCCTGGGGGGAGGGAATGCACCGGTGTGCTTCCTGCAGGAAGAGCACCCTGGGACCTTTGTTTTCAGGGGTTGTAAAGGCTGGGCGTTTAGGGGAGGATCAATAGAATAGACTATTCATCAGCTTTATGCTGGTGTACCAAGATTCACTCTCTTAATTTGTCCTTGCGTATGGTGGGCAAATGGCACTTAATTGGATTTCTGCTGTCTGTCTCCCTGAGTGGGATGATTTGAGCTATTTACCTTCTGGTTGGGGAGGAAAGTGCAAACCATTTACTCTAAAGTGTCCTTAGTTTAGGGAGATGGGGTTGACGAGGTGGCTGCAAACTGCTGTTCAACTCTCTGGCTCAGTTTCCCTGTCCCGCTTGTCCTGGAGTTTTCCTAGCTCCTTGCTATCCTATAACAGAAGAAGCATCCCACGCGAGACAGCTTAACGTGCTCTGATTTGCATCCCACGGCTACACACCAGGGTGGATCCCTAATACAAGTGGGGCTCTTCCTGCCTTTTGAGCCAGCGCCTTCCACGCGTACTTGACGAAATAGGTCCTCTCAGGCTGTCAGGAATTCCCACAGTTTGGAGTTTGTTTCCCAGAAGTGTGTGGGTGACTCTGCTGCTGTCGTCTGTGTGAAGTGTTATGGTTTCCAAAGCCAGATAGTGGTGCTGTCCCCCCACAGACGAGGACAGGCCTCGGAGAGCTCCTGTTTCGGTCTTCTTTCGTGCCTGCAGGGTTGCCTCAGCAGAGGGAAACCCAGAGGGGTCCAGAGTTCATGGGTCAACGTGGCATCTGTGTGTGGACAGGCAGGATGGCTAGGTGGCGACTCTCACTGCTTTGGCAGCAGGAGCTGAGAGTCCTAGCAGGTACAAGCGTCCTGCCCAAGGCCACGCAGCACTAAGAGGCTGGTCTGAGATCTGGCCAGCCCTGTGGCCATTGCCCAAACCACAGTTGCTGGCAGGTGGCAAACCAGCTAGCCTATTTGCCAGACACACTGGCTGCGGGCAGCCTTGCTCAGGGGGCACCCTTCTAACAGTTGTGCCAGCACCTACCCAAGGCATGCTCCATGGACAGGAGAGTGAAGACTGAGGTCTGGCAGAGGCTCTTCCTGCTGTGTGCTGGGCTCTGCTGGCGTCCGGGAGCTGTGCCGGCTGGTGGGGGCTGGGCTCTGGAGCCTGGATTTGAGGGTGTCAGCCAGTGTCTGCAGTGTGCAATGGCTGAAGAACTGGAGGGGGCCCATCAGTTCAGAGAGTTCGTGGCAGGAAAGTGGGAAGGACGCAGATGCTCCACCAGCAGCTGCCGGCAGGTGCGGGGAGATGGAGGCTGGACCCGGGTGCAGGGAGATGGAGGCTGGGCCCGGCGGTCTGTGGGGCTAGGTCCTTTGCTCCCTCCAAGTAGCTGGGAGAGGCTCAGGGCCCAGCGGTAAATATTTGAAAATGCACATGGTGAGCAAGGAGGGGGAGGAGGGCTAATAACCACCTAGGTCACATCTGCGTGGATATCACCAAGGCCCCGCTGAGAGTGAGGGAACCAGACGGAATATTAGAAGGGAGATGCGTCTCGGGATCAGGGGGTCAGGGACTCAGTGGCGAAGGAGACCCAGGTCCTGGTGCTGCATTTGGGTGGCCCGGCCACCACAGAGCTCTAGGCTTGGCTGTGGCCAGATGGGCTTGCCTGCCTGGCCCCCACGGGCATTCGCTTCTTCCTGGGTTTCAGAGGGTGGTCCGGCAGAGCTGAGTGCAGGGAAGGTGAGGCCCAGCCTGTGGCGCCAGAGGCCTGGGAAGGAAGGCCTGTGGCTGCCGGCGGAGTGTTTCCCTAAGCTGTCTCTCCTCAGCTGCTGAGAAGTAGGATTGTTTGCGGCCCTGTGCAAAGCGGGCTGAGGCCGACTCTGGACCGGCCCCGGAGCCTGACGGTGGAAGCCGAGCTGTGCTCTCTGGGCTCAGGCGCAGGCACAGCTGCCCGTTTCTGTTCCGCTGGTGCTGCGTCAGGGCTGGCTTCCCTCTGAGCTGCAGGAGGCGCTGGGAGGGGCGAGGCCCAGGTGCACTGCCCTTGACCAGGTGCCAGCAGGAGGCCAAGCCAGGTAGTTCCTCAGCAAGGAGACAGAAGCTCAGAGGGGCCGTGAGTTGCCAGGTCACCAGTGAGGTCGGGCACAGCCTGGCGTGGTATTCTGTTATTTGTTTTTGCTTTTTATTTTGAAAGTTTTGAAAAGTGCAGCAAGAGTGAATCTGAGCCCTGGCCAGGTAGTTCGGGGGGTCAGCATCATCCCGACACACCAAGGTTGCGGGTTTGAGCCCTGGTCAAGGCACATACAAGAATCACCCGATGAAAATGAGGGCGTAAGTGGGACCAGTCGACGTTTCCGTCTGCGTCTCTAGATAGATGATGGGATAGAGATTCCTTCCTCTCTTTAAAAATCAGTAGAAAGAAAATTAACCAATGAATGCATAAATAAGTGGAACAACACACTGATGTTTCTCAAATCCATAAATAGATTTTAAACATTAAAAAAAAAAAAATAGTGAAACTGCAGTGAACCCTGGGCATGTACTGCAGCCACTATGGGTCCGTCCTGCGCATCCCCAGCGGCTGCTGCTGGAGCACCTCCCAGAGACCCGGTCAGCCCATCCTAAGGCCACGTCTGTCAGACGGGCTCAGAAACAAACCACACCATGTCACAGCTAAACCAAGTGAGGGCCGTCCCTTCTGTGACAGTCCAGTCACTTGTCCAGTTTCTGCGGGGGCCTCATAGCTCTGTTAAGCGTTCTCGCCAGGCTTTTCCTGAATCTGTCCTGGGGCAGCAGGACCCCGGCTCCTTCAGACGCTGGTGGGGCGCTCAGTGGCCTTGGGGAGGCGCAGTGATGTGACGGCCACGTGGCCAAATGCTGCGTGCTGCACCTTCACCCTCACACCAGGGTCCTCGTGGGAAGTGTCAGTGTCCAGAATATCACATCCCGTCACACACCCCTGGCCCCACACTCCCAGCCCAGGAGCCTCCCTCCCTGGCTCTGGCGGCCTCGACGACCTGTGGTCTTGTGCCCGTTTTCTGAGTCCTGCCCGCACCTGCACCTCCTTTCCAAGGGGCTGCGGGACAGGCTGGCGCACCACCGAGGCCTTGTCGGGTTTCTAGGCTTCTTCACTTTTGTGTCTCTTCCCTCAAGCCAGAAAGTAAGCCTGGGCTCCCAACACGTGGCCGGCCAGTGCACCGCCCGTCGGAGCTGGCATCTGGGTGCACGTGACTGATGACCACGCTGATCAGTGGACAGCAGCCACGGCTGCGTGTCCAGAGGTGTCGCTGACGTGGCACACAGACCCACTCCTTCCACTTGCTTTTCTCCTTTTAGGGATTTGTGTAAATTGTGTTTTATTCCAAAGTCAGGAAGGATCCTGGTCTGCCCAGCCATTCCCCTCCCTGTTGGGTGAACGGGGGGTGGGAGCAGCGAGTCTCGCTCGCAGAGGACCCAGACTCACTGGCCATGGCCCCGTGCTGCCGGGCTGACCTGTCACTCATGGCGGAGTCTCGCACCTGCTGGCCCGGCCCTGGGCACCCTGGTGGCTGGTGATGTCTGGCAGGGAGGCTCAGTGGCACCCAGGGGTCATTCAAGATGACTGGCTGAGGCCAAGCCCCTGACGGGCCTCTTGGCACCAAGCCCGGTGCACAGCCCGGGGCTCCAGGTGAGGACGTGCACCTGTGTCTCCTCAGGCTTGTCGCTGCCGGAGCCTCCTGCAGCCATGGAGGAGGAGGGGGAGCAGCCCTCTCTGGAGGTAAGAGGCCTGGCTGGTGGGGGCCAGGGCGGGGGCACGGGAGCCTGCTTCCTGAAGGGCCTCGGGCTCAGGGCCCGGCCAGCTTGTCAGTGGAGTGTGGGGTCCCAGAGGGTCCCCCTTTGGTGTGGCCTTGGGTCGCTCGGCTGTTCCTGCGCATGGAAGAGCGTCACAGGGTGTCCTGGGCAGGCTGCCTGCGGAGTGATGATCGTGCAGAGTCTCAGTCCTGGGACGAGCGGCCCACAGGCCCAGGAGTTCACGGGCAGCGCAGGAAGGGGGTGGGCTGTCGGGTCGAGTGAGCATCCAGAGCTCGGCAGCCCCAAGGAGGTGGGCACCCAGACTCAAACACGCCCCTCCCCTCTGCAGGCCAGCTCGGAAGCTGTTGTGACCTCAGGAGCTTCGGAGGTGGTGCCCAGGGTGCCTTCCGGAGAACCCCAGAACCTGTGTTCGTGTCCCCAAGATCACTCAGTGCTGGGCAGCAGGGGTGGGCAGCTCCCAAGTTCGTGGTGATGGGCCCTGGCTGCCCCGGGGCGTGGGGAGGGGCTCTTGAGCGCAGGTGGGGTGAGCAGAGCTGGAGCGGTGCCCCGGGTGGAGAGCTGGGTGCTTCAGAGCTGTCCCGGGCACTCCTAGGGAGGGTCTGGTCAGTCACAGGGTGGGTGAGCGAGGACCTGTGGACCCGCACAGCAGTGCGTCTGGGCCCAGAGGGACCTCCCCCTGCGGACGTGCCCCCGTGCACGACTGGGTCCACAGTGCACCGCAGCCCCACCTGGCGCCCTTGCAGCACTGAGAGCCTGGTGGCTCCGTGTCCCCAAGCTGGGCCTTGTGTCCCTGCAGCTGACGTGGACGCTTTTAACCTGCTTCTGGAGATGAAGCTGAAGAGGCGGCGAGAACGACCCAAACTGCCACGCACGGTGACTGAGCTGGTGGCCGAGGACGGGAGCAGGGTGTATGTGGTGGGCACGGCCCACTTCAGCGATGACAGCAGGAAGGACGTTGTGAAGGTGACCGCTGTCTGCGCCCAGGCAGGGCCGCGGCCCCAACACCAGTGCTGCTCGGGGTTCTGGTCCCGTTCCCCAGGCCCGGCCCCCCTGTGCGCTCTCTTTAGTTACTTAAAGAGCGGAGTTGTCACCACAGTAGCCGAGCCACACCAGGGTCGCCGGGAGCGGGGCCCAGGGTGACGGCATGTCCTTGCAGACGATCCGGGCGGTGCAGCCCGACGTGGTGGTGGTGGAGCTGTGCCAGTACCGCGTGTCCATGCTGAAGATGGACGAGCACACGCTGCTGCGCGAGGCCAAGGAGATCAGCCTGGAGAAGCTGCAGCAGGCCGTGCGGCAGGTGCGTGGGAACGGCCCCTCCCGGTCAGCCTGCTGCCGCCCCCGGGACACCGCGCCACGCTCCCTGCTCTGCCTGCCTGTGAGCCTGAGGCCCCTGGGCACGGGACCCAAGGTAGACCTGGCCTTCCAGTCAGTGCAGAGGCGTCCAGCCCGCCCTGGGCCCTGTCTGCTGAGGACCCTGCGCCCTGGCTCGGGAGAGGAGAGGTTTCAGACAGAGGAGGAGGGATGGGGACTCGAGGGCCCAGGTTTGCTGAGCAGGTCACTGGGGATGGGGCTGGTCTCGGTGCTGCCTGGCCCACCTGCCAGCCCAGAGTGGTACCCCCAGTGTGTCTCCCGCACGTGGGCCCCAGGCAGTGAGCAGAGGAGTCCTGGTTCGGGCTGGAGGGGAAGGCGCATCCAGGGCGGAGGCCAGGCGGGGCAGCCCACACTAGCCCTGAAGTGAGCCTGCCCGGGAGGGTTACCGCATGGCCCGGAGGAGCCTGCGTGGGCCCTGGCTCACAGCTGGCTGGCTCGGACCCTCTCCCTGCAGAACGGGGTCATGTCTGGACTGATGCAGATGCTGCTGCTGAAGGTGTCGGCCCACATCACTGAGCAGCTGGGCATGGCCCCCGGCGGCGAGTTCAGGGAGGCCTTCAAGGAGGTGGGCCTGGGCTCTGCTGGGGCGGGGGCTCAAGACTCGGGGCCGCCCTGGGGCCTGTGGCTTCCCCATCCAACCCTGGCATCTGCCCCAGGCCAGCAGGGTGCCCTTCTGCAAGTTCCACCTGGGCGACCGGCCCATCCCTGTCACCTTCAAGAGGGCCATCGCGGCACTCTCCTTCTGGCAGAAGGTCAAGCTGGCCTGGGGCCTGTGTTTCCTGTCGGACCCTATCAGGTAGGGCTCCCTTGGCCTCCTGGCCACAGCCCCGGCCCAGGAATAGTGGCCAGTATCCCCCGGCCAACCCACAAAAGATGGGGGAGTCTGCAGAATCCCGGCCCACACATGGCCGAACCCCACCACGCGGCACGTCCCTCTTGTCCTCGGGCTGTACCTCAAATAGGCCCGTCCCAGCTCTTCCTTCCCGGTGATCCCAAACAAGGGTGCCAGGCCCCTGCTGGCCGCCTGTGTCGCCCCCTGCTGGCGGCCTCTCCCGCCCCCTGCTGGCCGCCTGTGCCGCCCCCTTGCTGGCCGCCTCTCCCGCCCCCTGCTGGCCGCCTCTCCCGCCCCTGCTGGCCGCCTGCCCCGCCCCCGCTGGCCGCCTGTCCCGCCGCAGCACGCCCTGCCCTCCCGCCCCAGCAAGGACGACGTGGAGCGCTGCAAGCAGAAGGACCTGCTGGAGCAGATGATGGCGGAGATGATCGGCGAGTTCCCCGACCTGCACCGCACCATCGTCTCGGAGCGCGACATCTACCTGACCTACATGCTGAGGCAGGCTGCCCGGCGCCTCGAGCTGCCTCGCTCCTCCGATGGTGACGGTGCCGGCAGGCCTGGTGGGGGCTCCCGGGAGCTCGGCGCTGGCGAGTGGGTGCTGACGGGCTGCTCCCCCCACAGCTGAGCCCCGGAAGTGCGTCCCCTCCGTGGTGGTGGGCGTCGTGGGCATGGGCCACGTCCCGGGCATCGAGAAGAACTGGACCACCGACCTCAACATCCAGGAGATCATGACGTGAGTGCTGCCCGCCTGCCCCGTGGCTCCCAGCACCCGGCGGGGGGAGGCGAGGGGGGACACGGCCCTGCTGGGCTGGGGCTGGCGCAGTCCGTGAACCAGGCCCGCCTATCCCTCCCTCCGCCAGCGTTCCCCCGCCATCCATCTCCGGCAGAGTGTCCCGGCTGGCCGTGAAGGTCGCCTTCTTGGGCCTGCTAGGCTATGGTCTGTACTGGATGGGGCGCCGCACCGCCAGCCTGGTCCTGTCGCTGCCCGCCACCCAGTACTGCCTGCAGAGGGCGTCCTCAGCCCGGCCAAACAAGTAGGAAGGACCAAGGGAGCCACCGCATCTGAGGGGCCGCCTGTGGCCGCTCTCCTGTACCAGCCGAGGGGCACAGGGCCGGCCCCCTGAGGAGCTCCTGGGCACTACCCCCATGGGGATCCAGGCCCAGCCTCACTTGCCCTCCCCTGACCCACCCAAATAAAGAATTATTTAACTGCTCTGAGCTCAGGCTTCCCAGCCCCACCCCATCCATCCCCAGGGGCCTTTCATGAGGTTCATGGGCTTCAGGACAAGGGTCGGGGAGGGGCTGAGGTGCACCCTGCCCCCTCGCCCCAGGCGGTGGGGTGTGGTGGGCCACTGCCAGCCAGCCCCTCCCTCACTGTGCCTTCAGCGGGTGCCGCGGGCAGGAGCAGCCAGCCACAGTGGGTCCTGCGGTTTGGGAGGCCGGAGCGCCTACAGCTCTGGGCTGCTCCTGGGAGCACCCCCGGAGGGCAGGTTGGCCGGACGTGCGGCCCCAGACCTGTGCCAGCACCGCTCTGCCCGCAGAGATTGTGTGTGGGGCTTTTTAAATTTGTGAAAATTTTTACTCAGGTAATTTTAACTTAAAAGAAAATAAACTGAAGCAAATGTCAGGAAATACTAGCCTTAAATCTGGTTGGGACAGAAGGTGTCTTTTCCTTGGGGTCTTGGTCCTGAGAGGGTGAGCGTGCGGGCAGGTTCAGCCTCAGCCTTGGCAGTGGGTGCCAGGACACGCCTGCATCTGCCCCTCCATTTGCCTCCACCCCATGGCACCAGGAGTGTGAGCCTCCCCGGCCATGAGGGCTGGGCCTGCGCCCTGTGCATGGGGGGGGCGGGGTCTACCAACCTCCGTGGACACGTGGTGTGTGCACCACGGCTCGCCAGTTCACACCTCTGCCCTCCTGGGCGCCCACCTCAGGTGGTGCAGACAGAGGCTCGAGGCCGGGCTGGCCCCGCACAGCACTTCCACCTCGCCGTCATTCGTGTGTGTAGTCGATTGGTCCTGGTCGTCTGTACGATGTGGCATCGTGCAGCCCATTGGGGCTGCGTGATTGTGTGGACTCAGTGTCTGACTAAGGCGGCCCCGCGCCAGGCCTGGGAGCCTTGGGCTGGACCGTGCCCTTCCTGTCACTCACGGCTTGTGTTCATGTTCCTTAGAAATGGAAATAAAAGCTAATTTTTGAAGCTCCTGTTTTATAAAATGTGTGACCATGGGATTCAAGTGACCAGGGAGGGGTGCTCCCCTGGCCACAGTGGGGAGGGGCAGCAGGGCTGGGTGGGTGGCAGGGTGCTGGCAGCCCTGCCTTGGGTCCTGGGGGACTTACTGCCACCACCTCAGGGGATACAGGTCCTGGGCCCTTAGCACCAGCCCCTCCCAAGCGTGGACCCCAGGCCAGCAAGGGCACCAGCCAAGGGTAAGTATGCTCAGAGGACAGTCCCCCCGGTCCACACCCTTGGCTGCACCGCCCTGCTCAGCACCTCCACCCTGGCACCTGGGGGCGAGGGCAGGTGAGCCCAGCGTCCTGGACAAAAGACTCACAGGGCCCAGCAGCTCATCTGCCTGGAAAGACCACGGGGAGCACCGAGAGTGGCTGGGGCTGTCCGTGGGCAGGCACGGAGCGAGCTGGGGGCACAAGTTGGCTGGTGGGGTGGTGGGGTAGGCTCTTCCTCCAGGATTTCTGTCCCCCAGGAAGCATGGCCGCCCATCCTGGGCTGGGCCTTGCTGCGCTCCTCTGCCCCTGCCCTGGGGCAGCTCCCTGGTACAACACCGAAGGCTGCCATGGGCCAACGGGTCTCTAACCCTAGGTAAGCTGGGGGTCTCCAGGCACCCAAGCCGGGGTCTTCTCTCCACAGGTCCAAGTGGTGCAGCTGGAACCCCAAGGTCTGGTGGGCAGAGTGAATGCGGCTGGGCAGCCTCTGACCCGTCACCCACGGGTCTGCACCCTGCAGGCCTCTTAGTTCCCAGGAGGACCTGCCTGGAGGAAGGGCAGCCGTAGACAAGGCCCTGCTCTAGTCCTGTTAGGAGGGGCTGGCTGGGCTTGGACAGCACCCAGACCACTGCCAGGCCAGGAGGAGGAAGGCAGGGAGCCAAGGCCGACCCTCTGAGGGCAGCAGGGGAGGTGCACACTGGACACACTGGGGAGGTGGTGTCTACGGACAGTGGGAGGAACAGTCTGGCCGAGGGCTGGGAGCCAGCAAACGCATGGATCCTAAGGGACAGCCATTTCCAAGAGAAGGTGCCTGACGCAGGGGTCCCTAGCTGAGGGGATGGTGGCTACGCGTCTGCCAGGAGCAAGATTGTATCGTCTGCTGGATGATCGCCGGGGGCCTGTGAGGGCTCTGGTCCAGTCACACAGAGAGCACTGCCCCTTCCCAGATCCTGGCCCCTCCCGGCCCTATCTCCCACAGGAAAGAACTGTCCTCAGGTCTGGGCGAACCACAGGCTCCCTGAGGTGTCTCTACCATCTAGCCAGAAGGAGCTGGCGCCCCCTTCCAGGTGAGCAGCCTGCGGCATGGAGGGCAAGGGACATTGTGCATGTGTCACGTGTAAAAGCAAGAGAGGCCACTGTCCAAGGTTGGCAGGGTCGGGCTGGGCCCAGCGGCTCACCTTCTGGAGTCCACGCTCAGACCTCACACCTGGGTGCAGACGTTTGCTGAGCGTTGTGCCCATCAGGAAAGGCTGGGAGAAACCTAAACATCCCCCTCCACGGGAATGAAAAGGAAGGTGCCCAGGATACAATGTTACGTGAACAAAGGAAGCCACAAAGTGGGTGTAAAATAACACACATCAAATTGTGGGCAACAGGTGAACATTCACCCTATTTCTGAGCTTCTGAATTTGTTATAATGCAAGTTTGTTACAATTGAGAAGCAGAAAAACAGTAAGGTTTCACTTTTTCAAATAAGTAGAAAGTGCTTAGGGGAGCGGGACATCCTTCTCCGCCAGGAGGCCCAGGCCTGCGTGGTCCGTCTGGCACAGCTGACCTGACAGCCTATGCTACCAGCTTCTCTGTGACCTGCACACAGGTGGTGGCCGGGCAGGGGTTCAGAGTTGAGAGGGGGGCAGGGAGTAGCCTCTGGACTTTGATGCAGCAGGAGTACAAACAGGACTTGGGAGATGTGGGAGGTAGGAGGGCAGGAGGGCGGTGCTGCCCTTGGGTACAGGGGTGTTGCCAGGCTCCTGAGGTTCTGTCCCGGAGGCCACAGTTTTGCTCCCCATCAGGAACACCGGGCAGGGGCTGGGGGTGGGCGGATGGCGGCTGCCATCATTCCAGCGCTGGCTGGTGGTACAATGACTGCAGCC
Source organism: Tadarida brasiliensis (assembly GCA_030848825.1). Classification (NCBI taxonomy): domain Eukaryota; kingdom Metazoa; phylum Chordata; class Mammalia; order Chiroptera; family Molossidae; genus Tadarida; species Tadarida brasiliensis. The sequence goes on along the minus strand of CM061263.1, from coordinate 554,116 downwards.
AGGCTGACCTCATGGGCCACGGGGGCCGCCTCAGGTCTGCCCTGGGATTCGGGAACCACATGCCGGTCTTGTGCTACAGTGTGCCACAGTGCACACCACCATGTCCCACAAGGCCTAGGCCCAGGCCCCATCGTCGGCAGCAACCCCGTCCTCCTTGTGGGTGAGGACAGGGAGGGACCCAGTCAGCTCCCGCCCAGCTTGCCTGGACCCTGTGCTGGCAGCACACCTGCTGTGAGGGACAAGCCTGGGGAAGTCCAGGAGGCCGGGAAGCCCAACAGCAAGGCCAGAGGTAACATCACCAGGCTGGGAGGCCCGTGCTGACCTGCTGGAACCCTTGGCACCCACCAGGTGTGCCCTCTAGCTGTGAGCTCGGTGAGGGCAGCCAGTGGGGCACAGAGTGTGGATAAGACAGTGGGGTGAGGAGGAGAAGGAGATACGTCAGGAGGGCTAGGGCCTGGGATACAGGGGACGGGTGACACTGGGCTCAGGCCAAGTCTGGCAGTTAGGAAGGAAGCTGGAAACAGGGCACTCTGGAAGCTGTCAGGCTGCAGGGGTTCTGGGGTGCCAAACACCTACAGGGACCTCGCCACATTGTCCCCCTCATATGGGTGATTCCCCACCCCACACACAAGGTAGTATCATTGTCTGTTTCATGGAGGAGGACCTGAAATGGTTAAGGGGTTCCCCGAGGTCACAGAGCAGCAGGGACAGAGCTGGTTCACAGGTCACGGAAGCCCACATGTGGCCCCAGGAGGTGGCTCCTTGAAGTTCAGTGTAGAGTTCAGCCAGGAGGGACTTTGTGAGTTTGCCACGGGGTCTCTGGCCCAGCTCCTGGTCTCGGGTTTTACTTTGGGGGTGGGGAGATACTGGGAAACCCCTCCAAGGACCAGGTGGGCTCCATGCGCCCAAATAAGGGAGGTCGGCTCCCTGGGGCTCCTCTGAAACCAAACGCTGACTGATTCTGCAACCTGACCCCAACTCTTACGTGGGGTGAACCCTTTTCAAGGCTGGCCGGCCTGCCCGCGCCCACCCTACCCCCCCCCCCCGGAACCTACGAGGAGTTCTCTGGGCCCAGCGCTGCTTCCCCGCAGCACCAGCAACAGGAAACGTGGGGTGCGCTCGTTCCGCAAAGAAGTGCTGTGCGAGGGCACGCGGGCGACCTGGACATGCGCAGGCGGGCACGGAGCCCCGCGCTCACGAGGGAGGCACGCTCCCGGCAGAGGGAGAGCGCGAGCAAAGGCTTCGCCCTGGGGCTCTTCCCGGCCCAGAGCTGCCCCGCTGCCCCAAGGCCGGATCTGGAGAAACGCCGTCCTTCCGGCCCAGGGCTCCGCGCCGCAGAGGGCACCCAGGGCCAGACCCCGGCGTCACCCCTCGGGGCTCTGTCTGGATTGGCAGGTGTCCCCGGGTGGGACCTCCACGCACCGGCCGGCTGTACGGCAGGGCAGTCGTTCCGGACGGTGCCGCCCCTCTGCCCGCTGCAGACCTCGCCGCTGCCCTGCGCACCGAGCGGAGCTCGCGGTCTGCGAGACGGGCGGGTCGCAAAGCCGGGCGGCACGGCCGCGGAGCCGAAGCGCAGGAGGGGACAGACGGACGAATCCCCAATCAGAGCCGAACTTCGGCGGGCGCGGCCCGCGCAGGCGCAGCGGCGGACACCGCCTCTCCGGAGACTGGGCGGCGAAGCGCGCGAGGCGGGACTTCCTGTCGGGGCGGAGGGGTTTCCGCTGCCGCGGCGCGCGGATGGCCTCGCTCAAAGCCGTGCTCGGGCCCTCGCTCCCGGTCGTCCGCGTGCTGTCGCCGCTCCTCGGTGGCCGCCCGCCGCCCGCGCTCTGCTCCGCCTCGGCTGCCGCCATGGAGCCGGCGCCCCGCTGGTTAGCGGGGCTGCGCTTCGACAACCGCGCCCTGCGCGCGCTGCCCGTGGAGACGCCGCCGCCGGACCCCGAGGGCGCCGGGGCCGCACCTCGGCCGGTGCCCGGGGCCTGCTTCAGCCGCGTGCGGCCCACGCCCCTGCGGCAGCCGCGCCTCGTGGCGCTGTCGGAGCCCGCGCTGGCGCTGCTGGGCCTGGGCGCGCCGCCCGCCGACGCCGCCGCCCGCGAGGAGCGCGAGGCCGAGGCCGCGCTCTTCTTCAGCGGCAACGCGCTGCTGCCGGGCGCCGAGCCCGCCGCGCACTGCTACTGCGGCCACCAGTTCGGCCAGTTCGCCGGGCAGCTGGGCGACGGCGCCGCCCTGTACCTGGGCGAGGTGTGCACGGCGGCCGGCGAGCGCTGGGAGCTGCAGCTCAAGGGCTCCGGCCCCACGCCCTTCTCCAGGTGGGCGCGCTCTCCAGGTGGGCGCGGGGGGCGGACTCAGGCCCACAGGGCTTTCTTTCCCCCCGTTGGGGAGAGGTGTCACTCCGGACAGGTCGAGCCAGGGACGGGGGATCTGTGGGGAGCAGCGTCCTGGAGAAGGAAGCAGCTTGTGGGGAGGCCCCGCGGCCGAGAAGGAGGTGCTGGAACCCGGCCTCCGGCCCTGCCGCTTGCCCACGCCCCTGCCCCTTCCAGCCTCTCGGCCAGGCGGGGCTCTGCCCCACAGCACTGGCCGCTGCCCATGCTCTGTTTTCACAAACCAAGGACTTTGTGTGGGGAGCACAGTTCACCGTGTGACAGGCAAACTCAGCACAGGCTTCCTCTGGATGCTAGTTGGGCGGCCTGCCTCCCCCACGTGCCGAGCGTCCAGCAGTGCACTCACACGGCCCGCTGTGCCCGTGCCACCGGGACGAGACGCCTCAGATCCGCCCCCAGGGGACAGCCTCCCAGCCACAGGCTTCAGGCGCTGCGGGCCAGCGCGGTGCCCACCCCGCAGCCAGGTGGGCAGCGTCAGATCGCAGCCTGACCGTGCTGGGCGCTCTTCCCACAGCAGTTTTGCTCCTTAAGTATAGGCAGTGCTGACAGTCTGTTTTTTCTTCTCCACGAAACAGTTCATATATTTAGTCCGTATTCATTAAGTGCTTGTTGAGTGGCTAAGGCAATCATACTTAAGTTGGCATTCTATGTTCAAAGAAAAACTGAGAGCATGTCTCTCTTCTGGCCACTCTGTGCTCTCCCTCCCTTCCAGGTGCCCAACATGTCACTCCCCCCTCCGCCTAAGCAGCTTTATCTCAGATCCTCAGAATAGCTGGTTCCTCCTCATCCCTTAGTCTCCAAACCAGGTCTCTGAAGTTTCCTGTGTTCAGCCCAGCACCCCCACCACCTGCCTTGACCACACAACTCAGAGCTGTCTGCACCAGTGGCTGACAAGAGTGTGCCCTTGGAAGGATATGTAGGTGCTTCTCACCGTGGGCCTGCTCCTCTGTGTGCTTCTCTGAACTGTGTACTTGGTGGTAACTTATTTTTTCCCAGTTATGAAGACAAACCTTTGTGTGAGAGGAATCACACTTGAGGTTTAGTCAGTGTTTTCAGACCTGAAACACTAGAAAAGTGATACCTTTAAAAGAAAGGGGTCATTTGACCCTCACTTAGGTTTACACCCACCACCCCCATGTGTCCTGGGATCTCCAGCCTCAATAACACTTGAGACTAAAGTCCAGAGTGTCTGTGGATGGTGTAAAGCCAGCTGCTTCAGGAGTCACTGGGTGTGGGTTTTGGGGGTGGCCAGGTAGCTCTCGCTTCTGCTTCCTTCCTGCTGTGAGGGTCAGGATTTCTAGACAGGCCTCGCCGGGCAGGTGCGGAGTTCGTCCTCAGCTGGGGCCATCCCAGCAGCTGAGCTGAGCTGAGCACAGACATGGGCATGCAGGAGAAGGAACTTGTCATATGTCCAGTCAGCTTTGGGGCACGGTGCCCTCTGAGACTCGTCACCCTGCTGTGTCACTCAGTTCTGGCATCTGCTTTGGGCAGGAAGACAGGCTTCTTTTCAAGATTATTTGTTCCAGGTTTGAGAGGAGTGTGGGCTGTACTAGTTCCTTGGGGACAAGATGAGATCTAGCTGGCCTCAGTGGTAATTCCCAGGTCAGGGAGGGATGGAGTGACATTTGAGGATGGATTACCCGGCACGCTTCTTTGCACAGACCAGAAGGTGAGTGGAGTGGAGCTGTGGGCTAAGGGTCATGCCGACCAGGGATAGGCACAGCCACCCTGCAGAGAGCCTTAAGGCCTGGTTTCCAGAGGTGTCACTCGTACCTGGGATGAGCCACACTTGGGGGAGGCAGGAGGCCTGGGTGTGTCCTGGCACCATGGAGGCCTCCAGGGCCCTTAGTGCTGTTCTGGGCCTGACATCTATTTACCCTGCCCTCCTTGGCCCCACTCCACAGGCCTGGGCCCCAGCACCCCAGCCTCATGCTGGGCCCAGGTCCGGCCCCTTCTCAGCAGAGGATACAGGCGAGCAGGTACACCCCAGATGCCTTCACTCAGCCTTGGTGTCCTGCCAGATGAGATGGAAGTTGAGCTCATTGTCTTCCCACATACATTTGTTCTTTTCTTAGAGAAATTTCTAAGTCATTGCAGGTGTCTTCCTGTCTGGGGGTGTCCTGGGCCAGACCTGACTCCCAAGTGCAAAGATCCCAACTCACTTTGTTGGTGTGTTCGCTTGCTGGAGGAGGTCAGAGTGTCCAGCCCCTTAATCTTACAAGGAGGTGCTGAGGTCATGGCTCATACAGGCCAGCCTGGAAATTGCCAGTCTGTTCTGACAAGTAGAAAGCTGAACAAACTGAAAAATCAACAATTCTTAGTTCCATAAGAGAAAAGAGGTCACAGGGCACACCTCCACCACCAGATTGAAGAGAATCACAGCTCACTGGGGCAGGAACCTCCGTGGGACCCTTGCTCTGTAAGCGATGGAGGCTCAGTGTAGACAGCTCATTAAAAACTCCAGGGGGCCCGGCCAGTGTTGCTCAGTGGTTAGAGCACCGGCCCATGGACCAGAGGGTTGCAGGTTCAATCCCTAGCCTGAGTCGGAATCGTGCAGGAGGCAGCCAATTGATGTCTCTCTCGCATCAATGTTTCTCTCCCCATCCCTCCTTTCCTTCTACTCTATCTAAAAATCAATGGGAAAATATTCTCGTGTGAGGATTAACAAATAAAATAAAACAAAATCTCCAGGGAGCCCCACACTTTTGTGAATTTTATTTCCTGGAGTTCTATTAGGTTCTCACAGTAAATTTCGGAGAACAATCCCCTGAACTTCTGGTAGGTGCGAGGAACCAGTTGAAACACATGGGCACTGTGTTTGTATGTTTATGTTTATATATATACTCACCTGTGCTTATGTACACGTGAAATTAATGATATAAGGGATGGGAGGGAGGAATTGGGATTCTTTTGTTATTATAAGGCACTCACACTACCCATGAAGTGGTTAAGTGTTATTTGAAAGGGGATTTGAATTAGTTGTAAATGTATATTACAAAATCTAGGGCAACCACTTAAAACAAGGGGAAAAAACGTGTATATATACACATATGTGTGTGTGTGTATACATACATATACTGATATGCTAGAAGAGAACCAATGAAAAGAGAGAAAATGGAATCACAAAATGCTCAGTTAAGACCACAAAAGGCAGAAAAGGAGTGGAAGACAAAAATAGGAAAAAAAGCAACGAAGAAAAAACAGTCACAGATGTGGTGGGATCTAATGCAACTATGTCCGTCTCACCTTGACCATCAGTTGTCTAAGTGCAGTAATTAAAACACAAGAGATTGATTGTCAGAGCAGATTAAAAAATATGACCCAACTCTATGTTGCCTGTGGGAAACCCACCTTAAACATAAAGACACATAGGATTCAAAGTAAATGGATGGAGGGAAATGCACCATGCTGACACTAATCAGGAGAAAGCAGGAGAGCAGACTTCAGAGCAAGGAGAGTTAGCAGGGTCACAAAGGCATTGCATGAAGATAAGGGGGTCAGTGCTCCAAGAAGACAATCTTTCATGGGTATACACCTAGCAACAGAACTTCAAAAAACAACATAGGCAGCCCAGCCATGTGGCTCCCTGGATTGAGCATCGTCCCATGCATCAAGAGGTTGCTGGTTCAATTCCCAGTCAGGGCACATGCCTGGGTTTAATCCCCGAAGGGGGCGTGTAGGAGGCAGCCAATTGATGTTGCTTTCTCGTCAATGTTTCTATCTCTCTAAAATCAATAAAAAAAAAACAATTAAAAAATAATATGAGGCAAAAACAATAGAACTGCAAGGAGAAATAGAAGGATTTGATATATTATTTTGAGACTTCAAAACCCATCCATCAGAAATGGTCAGATCCAGCAGCCAGAAGGTCAGTGAAAGCATAACAACTCCAAGCACCATCGGTCACCTGGACGGAATGGACATCTACAGACTCCACCCAATGACAGCGGAACCACATCCTTCTCAAACTCCTTGAACATTCACCCAGACAGACCACGTCTGGGCCATAAATGCTCCTTAATGAGATTAAAAGAGTAGAAATCATACAGTGTTTGCTCTCACACTACAGTGGAATTCAACTAGAAATCCATAAGAGAAAGAAGCTGGAAAAATATCAAAATACTTGGGAGATTAAAATACACACATCTAAGACATGGGTCAAGGAAGAAATCTCAAGAGAAAATTTTAAATATGTTGAACTAAAAATGAAAACGCAACTTAAAATTTGTGGGATGCAGCAAAAGCAGTGCTTCGAGGGAAATAGCATTGAATGCAAATGTTGGTAAATAAGAAGATCTAAAACCAGTCATCTTTCACCTTAGGGAACTAGAAGAACAAATCCAAAGTAAGCAGAAGAAAAATTAGAGCAGAAATCAATGAAATTGAAATAGGAAATGGAGAAAAATCAATTAAACCAAAAGATTATTTTTTAATAGTTAAAGGTATTTTATTTTATTATTTTTTGTTGTTAATCCTCACCCGAGGATATTTTATCTTTGATTTTTTTTTTTTTTTGGATAGAGTGGGAGGGGGAGATAGAGAGAGAAACATCGATGTGAGAGAGACACATTGATTGGTTGCCTCTTGCACGACCCCAACCAGGGCCGGGTATTGGACCCGTAGCCGAGGTGCGTGTCCTTGACTGGAATTGAACCTGTGACTCTTTGGTCCAGAGGCTGATGCTCTACTGCTGAGCCAAACCAGCTAGGGCCAAAAGCTGATTCTTTGAAAAGATGAGTAAAATTAATAATCCTCCAGCCAGTTTAACTGAGAAAGGAAAAGAGCACAAATTTCCAGGATCAGAAATGAAAGGGGACATCACTACAGATCCCGTGGATACTGACAGGGTCATGAAAGGACATTATGAACACCTCTGTGCCCACTAATTTGATGACCGAGATAAAACGGACCAAATCCTCGAAAGACACAATTTGCCAAAACTCGGAATGAAATGAAGAATGTGAGTAGGCCTATATCAAAGAAATTGAATCAACAATTGTTAACCTTCCAAAGCAGACAGAATTTTAGGAGATATTGTACCAATTCTCTATCATTTCAAAGGCTAGAAGCAGAGGGAATACTTAACTCATCCTATGAGGCCTGATGCCAAAACTAGACAAAGACAATACCAAAAAAAAACTACAGACCAATATCTCTTATGAATACAGATGTAAAAATCTTCAACAGATTTTAGTAAATCAGTCCAACAGTATATGAGAAGAATTGTGCACCACGACCCAGTGAGCTCAGGCCTGCGAGTCTGGTTCAAAACCAAAAGTTAGTCATATGAACCGTCACACCAACAGGCCACAGAAGAAAGGTCGCATGATCGTCTGGACAGAGGCAGAGGAGGCATCTGACAAAATCCAGTACCAGGAATGCAGGGACATGTCCTCAGCGTGGTCCAGAACATCAGCTAACATCACGCTTAGTGCTGAGACACCGAGATCTCTCTCAGATCAGGAACAGGGCGAGATGTCCGTCACCACTGCTTTCGGCATTGTGCTAGAAGGTCCAGTTAAAGCAATAAGATAAGAAATCAAAGGTATACGGACTGAGATGGAAGAAATAAAATTGTCTTTGTTCGCAGATGATTATCTATGTAGAAAATCTCAAAGAACTGACCAAAGAATGAGCTAATAAGCAGTTATACTGAGGTTATAAGATACAAAGTTACTATACAAAAGTCAATTACTATATATCAGCAATGAACAATTGGATCTTGAAATGAAAAACAGTACTAACACAGAAACCTGCACAGGGATGTTCACGGCAGCTTTATTTATAATTTCCAAAACTTGGAAGCAACCAAGGTGTCCTTCTGCAGGTGATGGATAAAGAAACTGGTCTGTCCACACAGTGGAATATCCAGCACTAAAAAGTGACAAGCTATGAAGCCTTGAAAAGGCGTAGAGGAACCTTGAGTGCACGTGACTGAGTGGAGGAAGCCAGTCCGAAAAGGCTGCACACTGTGATACCAGATCTGTGACACCCTGGAAGAGGCAAAACTGAGCCAATAGAAAGATCCGGTGGGGGGCAGCAGAGCGCAGGGTTTTAGGGCAGTGAATCCTGTGATGGCGGGTGTGTGTCCCACGTTTGTCCAGACCCATAGAATGCACCTCACCCATGCAAACACTGGCCTCGGGCCTGTGGCGTGTCTCATCTGGCGGGGATGTTGATGGTGGGGGGCTGTGTGTGGGTGCTCCAGGTGTGGGAAGGCAGCACCTTGCACTCAGTTTTGCTGTGAACCTAAAACTGCCCTGAAAAATAGTCTGTTATGATTAATGATGATGATGATAATAGAGAGTTAGTTTAAGAAAAGTCGGAAGCGTACAGGGCTGTCCAAGGAGGCCTGAGGTCCTTCCCCCACTACAAATGGGTGGTTGTGTGTGTATTCCTGTAACCGTGTTTTTGTAAAATAAATACATAACAGAATTGCAGGTTCTCGAGTGTGTGTGAGCGAGACGAGGAGCAGGCTGGGCCGTGTGGGGCCTGCGGAGCCTTCATGCCCTTGGCCTCCGGCCTCAGACCAGTCCCCGGCACTGTGGCTCCAGACCCGGGATGGCGTCAGGCTCGTCATCTTGTAGAGCTGCCCGTGCATCGTCTTTAAACCACCCTTAGCGTGCCTTCTCTCAGTCCCTCCGTTTCCCCTGAGCCTCGGTGCTGTGTGGTCGCCTGCCAGAGCCGCACAGTGACCCCTTCCTCTGATTTCAGACAGGCTGACGGTCGCAAGGTGCTGCGGTCCAGCATCCGGGAGTTCCTGTGCAGCGAGGCCATGTTCCACCTGGGGGTCCCCACCACGCGGGCCGGCGCCTGCGTCACCTCGCAGTCCACAGTTGTGCGCGACATGTTCTACGACGGCAACCCCAAGCACGAGCCGTGCGCGGTCGTGCTGCGAATCGCCTCCACCTTCCTCAGGTAGGGCTCCTGCCGCCTGCACACGGTCATCAGTCGCAGGAGACATGCTGTGCGGCTCGTCCAGGCCCCTGTGGCCGCCAGATGAGAGGTGACGGAGAGGCAGCAGCAAAGGAGTGCAGCTGGCCCCACAGGCACCCGAAGCACCAGGGAGGGGTGCAGGGCCTTGGGGCGTCCAAGCCGGGGTCTGGGAAGGGGCAGGACAGCTGTGGCATTCCCGGGCCTCCCCACGCACACCTGGGCCGCACGGAGCTCGACCAGAAGTGAGCCGAGTTGTATCCGTGTCACTGGATGGTGGCTTTGTTTAGGTCACGGGTCCCCCCGCCACCCCCGTCGGCCACAGGGCTAGTGGCCTTACTTCCCCTCATCCCTTTTTCCCAGGGGGCGGGTCGTGGTTAACCTGTTGAAACCCGGGTCTCCCTGCAGGTTCGGGTCCTTCGAGATCTTTAAGTCCGAGGATGAGCACACGGGGCGTGAAGGCCCCAGTGTGGGGAGGAATGACATCCGAATACAGATGCTGGACTATGTCATCAGCACGTTTTACCCTGAGATCCAGGCCACTCACGCCAGCGACACTGTGCAGAGGAATGCCGCCTTCTTCCGGGAGGTGGGTTCCAGGGGGCGCCAGGCCCACCTGCTGGGGCTGGGGCCTGGGTCGGGGCTCTTTCCGCGAGAAGCGGGCACCGCCCGAGCAGGTGTCCAGGGCTGTCCTGCCCTGGCTGCCCACCTGCTGCTGCACTCGGTTCCTTCCCGTCTTCGCCGGGGGTGAGCTCAGCTCACAGCTGCCGGACCCTGGCCAGGGTGGGTGGGCCATTCAGACCTCCTTCCTGGGCGGCCCATGGGGCAGGGAGGACCCGGCCCGGGCCTGGACCCAGAGCTGGCTCCGCCTGGCAGATGTGGTAACTTCCTGTTTCCTCGTGGTCGGCCCGTTGGGCCTGAGTCGCAGGAATGTCAGGTTTCATGATTTTCCTGGTGAAAGTCCAAATCAGCGAGTATCTGGAAGAGGGAGATGATGTATGTGGGGATTAGGGCCCTCGCACATCAGCTCACCCGAAACACCCTCTGAAGGATCCTCGAGCCTCTGCCACATGGCCCGTGCGGGTCAAGACCAGTGTCTGGACAGGACCTCAGAGGGCACAGCTCTCTCCAGGGAGGGAAGGGGGGAGGCGGGGCTGGAGGAGCAACCAGGCCTGTCCTGCCCAGGTGACCCGGCGCACGGCCCGGCTGGTGGCTGAGTGGCAGTGTGTCGGCTTCTGCCACGGCGTGCTCAACACGGACAACATGAGCATTGTGGGGCTCACCATCGACTACGGGCCCTTCGGCTTCCTGGACAGGTGGGCACACACCCACTGCGCCGTGCTGGGCTGGGGAGGGCCTGCAGGCGCGTGCTGGCTGGTGTCCTCAGCAGTGGAGTCCCTGGAGGGTTTTGAGCAGAGAAAAAGCACTTTAAAAGGGTGCTCCGTGCCCTTTCCGGTTTTGCTCAGTGGTTAGAGCATCAGCCCATGGACCAAAGAGTCACAGGTTCGTCCCCAGCCCTGGTCGGGTCGTGCAGGAGGCAACCAGTCGATGTGTCTCTCTCACATCGATGTTTCTCTCTCTCCCTCGCACTCTGTCTGAAGATAAATGGAAAAATATCCTCGGGTGAGGATTAAAAAAAAAAGGGTGCTCTACTCCCAGGGTAGGAATGGACTGAAGGGGCAGGTGGTGAGCAGGAAGAGGGCAGTGCCAGCCAGGGGCAGGGCATCCAGGGACAGTGCTGAGGGCTTCTGTGTCCCTGCTCTCGAGGTGGGCCCCTCAGGGCTGGGCTCCCTGAGTGGCAGAGGTGTGTCGAGAACGGCTGCCGGGTCCTTGAGCTAAGCCCATGGGGCCGGGACCCAGGGGACAGGGCAGAACAGCAGCCACGGGGGCACTTTGAGCGCCCCCGGACCCGCAGTGCCCTGGGCAGGGCCCCTGGCAGCACCTTCTCGCCCTGTGCAGGTACGACCCGGACCACGTGTGCAATGCCTCCGACAGCGCGGGACGCTACTCGTTCAGCAAGCAGCCTGAGGTGTGCAAGTGGAACCTGCAGAAGCTGGCCGAGGCCCTGGAGCCCGAGCTGCCCCTCGAGCTGGGCGAGGCCATCCTGGCCGAGGAGTACGACGCCGAGTTCCACAGGCACTACCTGCAGAAGATGCGCAGGAAGCTGGGGCTCGTGCAGGCGGAGCGGGAGGAGGACGCGGCGCTGGTGGCCAAGCTCCTGGAGACCATGCACCTGACCGGTGAGTGGGGGAGCACACGCCACGTGGGGCTCAGAGTCCGCACTGTGGTGAAATACACATAAGGGAGCGTGGCCTTTCCACCGTTTCTCAGTGTACGTTCTAGTGACGTTGGGTACGTGCACACGGTGGTGCAGCCATCCCCTCCATTCACGTCTGGAACTTTCCATCTTCCAGCTGAAATTCCGTCCCCAATAAACGCTGAGTCCACATAACCTGCTGGCACCCACCTTCCTGCTTGCTGTCCCCGTGACCTTGACCCCTTCGGGCCCTCCTAGAAGCGAGATCCCACAGCAGTTGTCCTTTTGTGTCTGGCCAGCAGCACCGAGCATCAGGTCCTCCAGGCCCACCGGGTTGGTTAAGGCGGAGAAAGGCTATGTTGTCGGACAGGCCCGCTGTGCTCCGCCACCATCCATCCGCTGTGCGCCTGACTTCTGCCTGTAGCCACTGTGAGAACGGACGTACAGATACCCTCTCAGTCCTGCACTTAGCAATGGGACCCTGGGGCGTGCTGACCCACCTAGAGCTCTGGCTGGAATGGGGAGCTTCCTGCCCTCCACCCCAGAGCATGGCCTCCCTGTGGGCCTCGCACACGTGCCCTCGTCAGGTTCTGGTTTTAGCGCTTTTTACCATTTGCATCAGTTGAGACGCCCACGTGGTCTTACTCCTTCGTTCGTGTCTTATTCGGTTTACACTGCTGTAGTGACCTGCCACAGACAGGGCCTCAAACAGCAGACACTGTCTGTCGGCTCCGGAGGCTGCAAGTCCAGCGCGCTGGGAGATTGGTGAGGCCGCTTCCTCACAGATGGCGGTCTTCCTGCTGGGGCAGCATGGGGCAGCGTGGGGCAGGGTGGATCTTGGTGTCTCTTCTTACATGGACATGAGTCCCATTGTGAAGCCCCACCCTGGTGACCTGACTGCTCCCCAAGACCAGACTCCTGACCCAGTCACGGAGGACGGAGGTTTCATGTGTGAATGTGGGGAACGCAGACATCCAGTCCGTGGCATGGCCCTTGCATTCCCAGGACAGACCCTGCTTGGTCGTGGCCTCTGGTCCTTTTATTAGACTGGCTTTGGTTTGCGGGAATTTAGCTGAGGATTTGTACATCGATGTTCATCAGGCATGTTGGCCTGTAGTTTTCTTCCCTTGTAGTGTGTCTTTGTCTTTGGTATCAAGGAGGTGCCAGTCTCACAGAATAAATTAGGGCGTGTAACCCATGTTTCAGAAGCGTTTGAGAAGGATTGGCATTAATTCTTTAAATGTTTGCCAGAATTTACCAAGAAGCTGTCAGGTCCTGGGCTTTTCTTTTGGATCAGGAATTCAATATACTTAACTAGTTACAGAACTATTTAGACTTTCTTTTTCTTCTTGAGTCAGTCTGGTAATTGGTGTTTCTAGGAATTTGCCCGTTTTATATAAGTTACTTAATTTATTGCCATATGATTGTTCATTGTGTTCTCTTGCAGTCTTTGATTTCTGCATGATCAGTAATAATGTTCCCACTTTGCTTTCTGGTTTTACTTGTCTTTTTGTCAGTGTAGCTAAATGTATCAATGTTGCCAGTCTTTTCAAAGAGCCGTTTGTTACATTGATTTTTCTGTTTGTTTCTGCCCTGAGCATCAGTTCCTGCCCTTGTGCTAACTTTGGTCTTGTGTTCTCTTTCTAGTTTATTAGGTAAAATGTGAGGTAACTGATTTGAGATGGTTTTATTGATGTAATTGACATATAACGTTCACTTCAGGCAACAAGCCTGTTTGTCTGACGTCACAGCCGCCAGCTCGTGTGCACGGGACGTATCTTCCATCCTTTCACCTTCAGCGTACTCGAGTCTGACGTGAATCTTAGAGACAAGTTGGATCTTGTTTTAATCCATTCTGCCCATCTCTGCTTGATTGGAGTTTAATTCATTTGCTTTCTTGTTGTTAATCCTCACCTGAGGATATTTTTCCATTGATTTTTTTAGAGAGAGTGGGAGGGAGGGAGAGAAACCTAAGTGTGAGAGAGAGACATTGATTGGTTGCCTCCTGTAGGACCCTGACTGGGGCCAGGAATCAAACCGCAACCCTTTGGTGCTGCACCCTCTGCTGGGCATGTCTCGGTGGCTTGTGGGTACTACAGCTCCTGAGGGCCAGGGGCTGACCCCAGTGCCTTCGCTATTGTACCCATTTTACAGATGAAGAAACGGGGGCTGGAGGCCTTGCGGGCTTGCTGGTTCAGAGTGGTGGCTGAGCTGGGTGGCTGGTGGGTAGGGGCTAAGGAACAGGCTGGAGGAGGAGACCCTGGCCCTGATGCAGAGTGGGGCTCCCACCATGTTGGATGGACAAGTGTGGGTCAGTCTGTGAGTAGACGGTGTTAGGAGGGAAGTGCAGGCCTAGCCTCTGCCCCACGGCACCCTGAGCAGCTGCATGTTTCAGGTGCCGACTTCACAAACACCTTCTACGTGCTGAGCTCCTTCCCCGTGGGGCCAGAGTCTCGGGGCCTGGACGAGTTCCTGACCACACTGACTGAACAGTGTGCCTCCCTAGAGGAGCTGAAGCTTGCCTTCCGACCCCAGATGGATCCCCGGTGGGTACTCAGGTCTTGCTTCCTTAGAATTTGTTTCCAGAAAGGGAGAAACATTTAGAATAGAGCATGTTGGGGGGCGGGGTGCACATCAGGGGATGCTGGACACCTGGGGACCCAGGCAGCTGCTCCACTCCCAGGAGTTGATATGGGGAGGGTGGTTTCTGCTCTGGGGAGGTTTCACAGACCAGCTCTTTCTGCCCAGGAAGAGTCTGTGGGCCCTTCGCTTTCTGCATGGCTCCCACTGGGAAGAGCACACATCCCCAGGGTGCAGCCCACTCAGGACAAGACACAGGATGTGTGGCTGTGGGTTTTGTTTTTGTAAGTAAGTTTTTATTGATTTTTAGAGAAGAAGGGAGAGGGAGACAGAGAGAAACATCCATCAGTTGCCTCCCACATGCACTCTGACCAGAAAACAAACCTGCCACCTTTTGGTACACAGGACAATGCTTCAACCAGCCGAGCCACACTGGCCAGGGTGGGTGTGGGTCTTTTTAATTGGTTTTTTTAGAGAGGAAGGGAAAGGGAGAGAGAGAAATATGGATGAGAGAGAAGCATCAACATTGATGGGCTGCCTCCTGCATGCCTCCCACTGGGGATCAAGCTTGCAACCCAGGCGTGTGCCCTGACCAGGAACTGAACCAACGGCCTCTTGGTGCACAGGCTGATACTCCAGCAACTGAGCCACACCAGCTGGCACAGTTGTGGGTTTTGATAAAGAAGCCAACAGACTGTGGTCAGAGAGGAATTTAATGCAGCAGTGTGGGGAGTGGGTGGAGGGCTCACAGCACACGGGGAGGACCAGCTAGCGGGACCTGTCCCTGACAGCAGTGACAGTCCCAGGAAGTCAGTGCTGGGTTGGGACAGAGATGGATGCCAAGCAGCAAGGAGATGGTGCCCAATCACTGGTCTTTCTGGGACCCAGGTAGGCCCACGCCCTCCCCTACCCACCCCAGGGGTCCACCTGAGTCTGTCTGTGGCGTCTGGCCCTTGGCTGCAGCTGCCCCGTCCTGTGGAGGGACTGCGGAACAAGGGTGGCGAGCTGGTAGGTGCCCTGCACCTGCCTCGCCCGTTGGGGTGCAGCAGGCAGTTGAGGCCGTGTCCTCCTCCTCCAGAAGAGCCATCATCACAGTGTCCAGCGGTCCCAGGCAGGGTCCACAGCCAGTGGTGGGGACGCTGCAGCCTCCTGGACACACTCACACGGCTCCCCTACCCCAGGCAGCTCTCCATGATGCTGATGCTGGCGCAGTCGAACCCGCAGCTCTTCGCACTCATTGGCACCCGGGCCAACGTCACAAAGGAGCTGGAGCGCGTGGAGCAGCAGTCGCGGCTGGAGCAGCTGAGCCCCGCTGAGCTGTTGAGCAGGAACAGGGGCCACTGGGCTGACTGGCTCCAGGAGTACAGGTGAGGCCAGCCCAGCCGTCCAGGGTCCAGGAAGTGCTGGCTGCCATGGCACCATCTTCCTGGGAGCCAAGTGGAGGCGGGAGTGGGAGCTGCAGTTGCTGCAAAGTTGGGCTCGTTGTGATTCTAGAACCAGGCTGGAGAAGGACAGGGAGGGTGATGGTGACGCGGCCGCCTGGCAGGCTGAGCGCCTGCGCACCATGCACGCCAACAACCCTAGATACGTCCTGCGGAACTACATCGCACAGAATGCCATCGAGGCTGCCGAGAATGGAGACTTTTCAGAGGCAAGGACACGCTGGTCCCTCCACTGTCCCTGGGTCCCGCAGCAGGGGGTAGGCCAGGGAGGGAGGGGCGTCCTCATCAACCCCCCTTGCTCCTCTCCAGGTGCAGCGGGTGCTGAAGCTGCTGGAGGCTCCATTCCACAGGGAGGGGGACGCCGCCGAGGCCCCCGAGGCCCCCGAGGCCCCCGAGGCCCCTGAGCCTGAGGGGGCCAGCAGGGCAGCAGACAGGCGGCGCTCCTACAGCGGCAAGCCCCCGCTCTGGGCACTGGAGCTGTGTGTGACGTGATCCTCGTAACCGCCTTGGAGGCCTCCACACCAGGAGGCCCCCAGGGCCCCAAGTCATGCTGAGTCCACGAGGCAAAGTCCAGCCAGTGCACCACCCCACACCCCCGTCTCTCCATGACGACAGAGATGTCCAGTCAGCACCTGACCCGTCTCTGTCTGACGCGGACTCAGCAGCCCAGCACAGTCCCACAACCAACACGCTCCCCAGAGAACGCTGCTTCACGCAGGACAGCTCAGCAGAGGGAACAGGCCCAGGACACAGCAGCCACACCCGCCGCGGCAGCCTGGGAGGGGCCAGCACTACATGGCTCCTGCTTGTCAGGGAGCCAGCCCCTAAATAAACCAGCAACTTTCAAGGCCCGTCCATCTCTGTGTGGTCATTCTGCCCCCAGCCCAGGAGAGGCACCTTTATAGGTGGCAAGCACCCTCCCGCCGCAGAGCAGGCCTCAGGCATCCTGGTAGTAGTTGTTGAAGTTGATGCGCAGCAGGAAGTCCTCCAGGTGGGGCTGGTAGCCTCGGTTCACCAGCTTGGTCACCACTGTGGGAGGGGTGGTGCACAGCGGGGTGAGGCCTCCCTGGGCCCTACCCTTCTGCCCTGAAGCCTGCCCTCCAGGGGAGGGCAGCTCACCTTTGAAAAGGAAGTGGGAGTAGTACTTGAAGGTGTTGTAGGACTGCTGCATGAGGGCAAAGTTAGGGTGCTCGGCGCCACGGGGGCCACTGGCAGGGCCCCAGGGCTGGGAGATGAGCTGGCTGCGGAACTTGAGAACCAAGCTGAAGACACTGTGGATGATGTTCATGACAGGTGCCGCCTTCTCCGTCAGCAGGCCCCTGGGGAGCAAGGGCCGATGCCTCTGGTGGGTGGCCTGGTCTGAGGGCATCCCTGGCGCCCACACCTCCCGTCCCCAAGCCTCACCTGAAGACGGCCTTGTGCAGGTACTCGGCATGGGCACGCTGGATCTCCTCCAGGTCGCCCACTGTGGCCAGCCGGGCCCGAAACTCGCACCAGGTGACGTGCAGGATCTGGCTGGCGATGTAGCCCTGGATGACCTTCACAAAGTGCTGCATCTCGTGCTTGAACAGCTGCAGCTGGCGGAACTGCACGGAGCCAGCCGCAGGGCTCACCAGGGCTGCGCAGAGAGCGGAGGAGTAGCTGCCACCTCGCGCCACAGTGGCCACCACTGGAAGCTGAAGGGTGTGCTCAGGTGGGCCTCACCTGTGCGCTTCAGGTGGAAGCAAACGTCCTTGAGCGTCCACATCATGAGCTTCAGCTGCAGCAGGAACGAGAAGATGCCACTGTACCGGCTCAGGCAGCTCTCGGTGATGACGATGTTGAGGGGCCAGTCAACCTGCGTGGGGGCAGCTCAGTGCACCTGGCAGGACGGCCCGGACCCCGCCAGCTCATCCCGTCCACACCTCAAACTCCGCTGACCTTGTACCTGAGCTCCAGGCAGCTCAGCACGTCTGGAGCATTGGGGACGAAGGCCTCCGGCAGGAACTTGAGAGCGAAGGAGAGGTTGGCCGCGAGCGGAGAGTCGCCGTGCAGGCTGTGCTGCAGGGCTTTGCGCAGCGCCGCATTGAGCACCAGCGGCGTGAGGAGCTCCCCCGGCGTCTGCCCCGCGCCCAGCTGCAGGAAAGGACGCAGGGTCCCAAGGCAGTCCCGCCGCTGCCGCCGCCCCCAACAGCCGCACCGCCACCCCCACCCTGCTCACCTTCTCAAAGAGCAGGTCGCTCAAGGACTGTGCAAACTCCCCGTCCTCCATCAGCAGGAAGTGTCGCAGCGCCTCGAAGTGCGCCTCCAGCTGGAGCTCCACGAAGAAGTAGTCCACCGCGGCCTTGTTGACCAGGGAGACGCTGGCGGAGGAGCCTGGGGTCAGGGCCGCGGGGCGGGCGGGGCCGGGGGCGGGGCCAAGCAGAGGAGCGGGGCGGGGCGGGCACTCACTGCGCTGCCAGCGGCGCCGTGACGGAGTGCTTCATGAGCACGGGCAGCGGCAGCAGCTCGCTCAGCTGCACTGCGGTCTCATGCACGGTCTCATCCGTGTCCGGGGGGCCCCGGGTGTCCTCAGGGAGGGCGAAGGCCCGAGGAAGCCCGTGGTGTAGGAGGCGAGCGACAGGAGGCTCTGCTGCAGGGACGACACAGCCCAATGTCCACCCCCGGGCGAGGCTCCGGGCCGCCCTTCCACCCACCACAGCCTGCATACTCACACATGGCCTCGTAGCTATCCGGGTACTGCTCCAGGCGGTACTGTCCCACCAGGCTGGCCAGGTAGGCCTGCTCCCTGTCCTGGCGCCTGGCCACTGCACCTTCCTCCACCTCCTCGTTGAGGCCTGGGCTGCTCTGGGTGGCTGCACCTTCCTAAGACAACCAGCCTCAAGACACCTGCCCCTTCCCCTTATCCAAAAGAGGAAAGGCAGGTGGCCCACTGCCCGTGCAAGGCCAGGCGGGGAGGGTGGCCAGCAGAGCATGCTCCCCCACCCGACCCTGCAACCTCATCTGCCCTGACCTGTGAGCCTGAAGGCTGACTTGGAGAGCGGTCCTCGGTATCTTCAGTCCTCCCCGGGCCTGAGTGGCACAAATGGGCCTGGAGTGAGTGCCTGCTCTGGGGCAGCACCTCCCAAGTCCACGGGACAGCAGACTTCTCGCCCTTCCTTCCTCCCCCTCCTGGATCCATAGCCACCATCAGTGACAGGTCAGCTCTGAGGTCCCACTGACCTGACTCCTCAGGGATGCCATCTCCCAGAGCACTGGGCCCAGCCACAGCAGACAGCTCGGGCTGGAGGCCACTTTCTTCCCTGGAGCCAGAGCCAGCCACCTGAGTGTGGGAACTGTCTGAGGCCAGTTCTGCTGACAGCTGTGACTCAGATTCCCCGGTAGGGCTCTGTGCTCCCAGGCTGAGGCCTGACTGAGACACGTGGTCAGGGGGGCTCTGAAGGGGCCTGGGCGTATCAGACTGGGTTTCCTCTGGGAGCACTCCCAGTATTACTTGGGACTGAGACACATGTCCATGGACGTTCCACTGTGGCTGGGAGGGGGCCACATCCCACACGTTCTCCCCCACCTTGAGGCTGGCATCAGACACATGTCCGTGGATGTTCCACCGTGGCCGGGTGGGGGCCACGTCCCACACATTCTCCCCCACCTTGATGCTGGCATCAGACACGTGTCCATGGACGTTCCACCGTGGCCGGGAGGAGGCCACGTCCCACACGTTCTCCCCCACCTTGATGCTGGCGTCAGACACATGTCCGTGGATGTTCCACCGTGGCCGGGAGGAGGCCACGTCCCACACGTTCTCCCCCACCTTGATGCTGGCGTCAGACACATGTCCATGGACATTCCACCGTGGCCGGGAGGAGGCCACATCCCACACGTTCTCCCCCACCTTGATGCTGGCGTCAGACACATGTCCGTGGACATTCCACCGTGGCCGGGAGGCCACCACGTCCCACACATTCTCCCCCACCTTGATGCTGGCATCAGACACGTGTCCATGGACATTCCACCGTGGCCGGGAGGCCGCCACGTCCCACACGTTCTCCCCCACCTTGATGCTGGCATCAGACACGTGTCCATGAACATTCCACCGTGGCCGGGAGGCCGCCACGTCCCACACGTTCTCCCCCACCTTGATGCTGGCATCAGACACGTGTCCATGAACATTCCACCGTGGCCGGGAGGCCGCCACGTTCCACACGTTCTCCCCCACCTTGATGCTGGCGTCAGACACGTGTCCATGGACGTTCCACTGTGGCCGGGAGGCGGCTATTCTGGAAGCATAACTCCCAGTGAGAATACCACCCTCAGACACAGGCCCAGGGGGCTGCTCCATGGCCTGGCTACCCCCTTCCTGCAGGGGGTTGTTCCTGGGTGGGTGTAGGTAAGGCAGAGCCACCTGCCCATCTGGGACACAGGTATCCAGTGGCATGTGAGTGTCCCCCCACAGCTGCAGCCCCTCACAGTCCAAGCTGCTCCTGCCGCCTACAGTCTGGAGAGACCCTGGGGTTGAGGTGACCACAGATGGCCTCAGGACAGTTCTGAAATCGTACTCCTGTGGCCCAGAGCACCCTGTGCCTGCCGCTGCTGATGAGGCCGAGGGGGGTAGATCTGAGCCGATGGTCTGCAGTGCCTCCTCCAGGACAGGGGCCACACCAGTATCCACAGGCTGCTCAGCACCCTGGCTCGTGGGCAGGAAATCCTGGATGCTGACGCCTGCAGGGAATGGCCCCGGCCCCTCCACCTGCCCTGGCTGTGGGCCTGCTCCCAGCTCTGGAGGCTCAAGGGGCTGTGGCATCAGCTCACTGGGCCTGCAGGGGCCATCCCAGGCAGCCCTGTGCCCAGAGTCATAGCTGCCACCTCCATCAGGGCGCTCAGGGCCTGGAAACAAGGCCTGAAACACAAGAGCACGTTGGTCCTTCTGGTTATCTGGCTGTCCCCAAATTCAGTTCTATAACCAGCACCAAAACCCATCTGTGCTCCCTGGGCAGCACGGGCCAGGGCACCCAACTCAGCCCCACGCTACACACCCGGGATCCTGCTCCAGCCCCTCACCTGGGAGCGTGCACTCGGGAGGACAGTCGGCGACTGTGGGGGCTTCCCCTCGGACAGGTCTTTCAGCATGGCCTGAAATGCAATTCGCAGGAGGTGAGGCAGCAGCTGTGCAGGAGTGGAGCGGACCTGACACTCAGCCCTGAATCGCCTGGCCCAGAGTCTGTACCCCACCGGCCACCACGGCAGCAGCAGAGACAAGGCACGGCCTGTGCAGCACCCTGCTCTCAGCCTACAGGCAGCTCACAGCCTCGTCCTGGCCATGTCTCCGAGCGACTGCTGACAATTACCAACCCTCCCCTAGAAGAGTGCACAGGTCTGCAGGAAGCTTCCAAGGGTCCCGAGTCCCTCGAAGCCCAGAGAAGAGCTGGCCCCTGACACACACCTGAATGTGCTCCTGATCCTCTAGGAGAAAGCGAGCCCGCGCACTCGCCAGTCTGTGCCTCTGGATTTTCCACAGCGCCTTCTGCTCTCGGTGAGCTGCCTCTGCAGACAACTTGCTATAATGGTCAACCAGCGCCTGCCTGAAGCCACACCCAGAGAGAACTGGTCACCAGTCACCCCACACTGTCCAGCTGCCTCCCCACAGGAATGGCTGTCCATGACAGAGGCCCCGCAGGTGGTCTGCTCAGCCTGGCACCTCCCCCAGGCCACCAGCTGGTCCCTCTGCACCCCACAGCTCCTGCAGGGGGCTCAGCAGGCTGGTCGGTCTGCCCAGCAGGGGCAGGCGCCCAGCCAGGGCTTAGCAGATGTCTGCTGACTGAACACCAGAATGAGCCCTCACACCACCTGAGGCAAAGGGCCCTCTAGGGGCAGCCTCCCTTCCTCAGCTGCATGAAGGAAGGAGAGTAACATCTACCCATACGTGCGCACCCATGGGCACACATCACACACCACACACACGCGTGCATGTACACACACAGATATGCACATATATGTGCAGACGTGTGGACACACAGACACACAGACATGTGTGCACACACCACTCTGGCTCCAGATCACAGCTCTACAAACAGTATCTGAGGTTGGGACAACCTAGGCCAAGAGCAGGAAGGGACAGCCGCTCCCACAAAGGCCCCCCTTGAGAGGCCAGCTCTGCGCCCAGCTTAGGGAAATGCAGGGGAGGGCGAGAGTAGCTCGACCCCGTAAGAGACCAGCTGTCAGGTGATGTGCTGGGCAGATGCCCACCTGTCTGGCTGAGAATAGGTTAAAATGGAATGACCAGCGGCTGTTTAACTTAAGAGACGAAGAGCAGGGACGAGCAGACAAGGTGTGGACCTGCCTGGACTCCGACCCCCACAAACCCACCACGAGCAGACACTCTGAGGGCAGCTAAGGACACCTGAACATGCCACGTCCATGTCCAGAGGTACTGAGGCCAAATGGATGCTTGGAGTCGGAACAACTACTTGAAAATTTTCCAAATAAGTAAAACGATCAAACCAGTTAAGGGGCCCCGCCGTTCCCTCACCCGAGGGTCAGCCCAGAGTGACCGCTCTGCCCGCGGCCGCCCTACCTCGCCTTCCTCTCCAGCTGCTCCTCCAGGGCCTTCAGCCTCTTCTCCCTGTCTCGGAGTTCACGGGCGTAGCTGAAGTCATCGTCCAGCTCCTCCTGCCTGGCCGCCCGGCGTCGCTGCACAACACACCACATGCAGCCTCACTGGTCAAACCTGACCCGTGTGCCTGCCCCCGCCAGGGCCGCAGCCCTCCTGGTCACCCACCCACCTCCTGGTCCTTCACAAACTGCTCTTTCAGCCTCTGAAACTGCTCTCGCTTCCTGGCATCCAAGGCCATCCGTTCAGACATCTGCCGATCTGCACGGAGACAGACAGTGCCGTGGTGAGGAGGCCCCAACAGGCGCCCCCAGAACCACAGAGGGAGGGCCCGAGCCACACGCACCGCTCAGCGCACTCAGGACCCGGGAGGCCGCTTCTCGGGCATGGACGATCAACTCCTGTTTGGCAATTTCCATTCGTAATTCCTGGGAAAAGACCATCAGTAAACACACCCCAACTCTGTCCCCTCTCCTGGGCGGGATGGCCTGCTGTGTGGCCGCTCAGACCCCAGGTGGACTCCTCCAGGGACAGCACCAAGCTGTGAGGGGGAGGTGACTTGTCCTAAACAGTGGCAAGCCTGGCTCCCAGAGCAGCTGGCAGGGTCTTGCACAGCGATCTGAGGCTGAGAAGCAGGCCTGAGCACGCTGGCCCCTGTGGGGATGGAGGGCCAGCTCTCTCTCCGGCACCCAGCCAGCTCCAGGAGGAGAGATGGCAGAGCCCCTGCCCAGGGCATGCCCCACCCAGACACACCCCCAGACAGAGAACGCAGGGGCAGCACCGGCTTGCGTGCCCCACACCCAGCGCCCCTGGAGGGGAGGAGGGTGTGAGGGAAGCCCCAGGGCTGTGGCTCTCGAACCTTCTCCTCCTTGCTAATGGAGCTGTGGCGCGCCACCCTCTCCATCCGCCCCACGTAGATGGCACAGTCCTTCTCAATCTCCTTCAACTCCTCGAGGGAGAAAATCACCGAGATCCGGGGGACAGGAACGTCGGACCAGCAGAGATAATGCTGCCAGAGGGAGATCCATCCCACTGTGAGCCTGGTGACACGTGGCCCCACACCCTGCTCTGCTTCTGGTCACCCACATGGACAGTTCCTTCCTCAACCAACGGGAATGACACCCTCCAAGGCTCCGAGGACACCAGACAGGCTGCGTGGGTCTCTGCACAGCCACAGGCCCAGGCTCCCTGCAGCAGAGGCAGGTCTGACCTCACAGACGACCTTCAGAAAAAACTTCGAGGACCTGGAGGTCCTGAGCTCCCTCACCACAGGGCCAGGCACTGAGGGCAGCCCACACAGGACAGACTGGCCCTGCTCCGTGCCAGCCCTGGAGCCCCACTCTCCAACAGCCCGTCTCCGGGCAGCCCCTGGGATCAACTGCACAGCCCTGCACCACCCTGGCCACTCTAGTCGGGTCTCAGCCCAGCGCTGGAGGGACCCCATCAGCTGCAGGCTGAGCCTGGCCGCTCCTCTGCCCTGACCTTGCACAGCCCCCACTGGCCCCTTGGTCTAGCCTCCGCCGCTGTTCCTGCTGCTGGAAGCCCCAGGTCCACACGGCCAGCCGCTTGCCTCTGCTCAGACGTCAGACAGCACCTCCTTGCAAAGGCGGCTCGTCCACCCACACCCACTGCTGCCCCCTGGGCCTTGGCCATGGACATTGGCACAGGCTTCTGTCCAGGCCTGGTCCCTCTTCCTGCAGTCACAGCCCGCCCACCCGACAGGCCACGCCCCCCAGGAGGGGGGAGGGGCCCACTGCCCCTGACCTGAGAAACGCCTTTGCTTTCACTCCCATCTGTGAACACGTGCCCAGAGACAGGCTGCTCGTGAGAGTCTCAGGGGACACTGAGGGACAAGTCACCAAGGTCCCAGCTCCAACGTGGCTGACCCAGACAGAAGGCCAGATGGCCAGACCTCAGGGGGACCGGGGATGACAGCTCTGGACCTCGGCTCCCGGAGGGAGGAGGGGCAGGGCGAGGGGCGAGCAGGCTGCGGGCTGCAGGGCGGGACGTCCCCACCTGGGGGCAGCAGAGCTTCAGCAGGTTGATGGTCTTCCCACAGACGTACACGTCGTGAGCGATGTGCTTCAGGAACGCGGGCACACAGTCCTCCACCTCCTTGGAAATGAGCACGTAGCCGTGGGTCCAGTAAGACTTGTCTGAGTGTGGGACAGGACACAAGGCTGGCCTGCGTCCAGGACTGCGCTGACCCCGACGGCGTGGAGGCCCAGCCCAGCAGCCACTTACCTCTGAAGCCCAGGTACTCGTGGTTCACCTGGATCATGAACTCGCCATAAACATCTCTGAAGACCCCGCTGTACACCCA
This sequence comes from Tadarida brasiliensis, assembly GCA_030848825.1. Taxonomy (NCBI): domain Eukaryota; kingdom Metazoa; phylum Chordata; class Mammalia; order Chiroptera; family Molossidae; genus Tadarida; species Tadarida brasiliensis. The sequence goes on along the minus strand of CM061263.1, from coordinate 529,617 downwards.
GTCATAGATGAACCTGGCAGGGTGGACCGCCAGCAGTGAGGGGATGGCAGCGCCAGGGTGGGCGTGGCAGCAGGCGGTGGAGGGGTCTGCCTAGGGAGCCCAGCAAGACCCCCACTGTGCCCTCCCTCTCCCCATCGAACATCCCTGACTCAGCAGGTGTCTGACAAGGGAATGCAGCTCAACTATCTGCTAAGACTGTGCGGCCCGCCCCACCCACGCACCGCGCCCCGAACCCCGCGCCCCTCCCACCCACCGTGTGTAGGGCTCGCAGCTGGTCTGCAGCAGGGACAGCAGCACTGGGTAGTGCTCGTTGCTGCAGTTATCCAGGGCCTCCTGGTAGAGGTAGGAGAGCAGCTTCACCCCCTGGAGACAGCAAGGGGAGGGGCTCGATGCGTGCGCCAGGCAGAGGAGACCCTGCAGCCCACCCGGCGGTCACATTCAGCCACGCCCCCTTTCCTGGAGCCCGCAGAACTCACAGTGGGGAAAGCAGCCCTGGCCTCTCCGCAGGTGCCTACACCACAGAGCTCAGCCAGGTACCTAGACAGAGAGGACAGGTGAGAGCAGGTGAGCAGAACCTGTCCCAGGCCCTTCCCTACCCATCTCCATGCTCCAGCTTTAACAGCAGCGGCACCTGCGGGATGTCAGATCCCAGCGTCCTGCTGCATCCCCGCACGGGCACCCGTGCATCGCCACCTCCTTCCAGGCTCAGCCAGGGCTCCCATCACTGAGCACTGACCCTTCCCCTGCACCTGGGCCCCCTCCTGCACCCCCACCTTACCCAGGTTGCCACCTCCTCTGGCCTGGGTTACTGCTAAGCCCCCTCTCAAGCCCCTCACCCTCTCACCCACTGCAGTCCACACAGCAGCGCAGCAACCCCAGCCCCCACCTCCCTCACTGTGCCCTATCTCCAGCCCTTGGGGCTCCACACTCCTCCCCTCTGCCTGGAGTCCTCCTCTCCCACCGAACCCACCTCCCCAGGGCCCCAAGCCCCTCACTCTTCTCCAGACAGCATCTGCTGACAGACGCTTGCCTGGGTTAACTAACTGCTTCCTGAGTGCCAGAGGCCAGGTCTGTGGGGACCCTGTGTGCCCTCAGGGGGGAGTCCCCACCATGGCAGGACAGCGCCCAGCACCTAATGAACTCAGCTGGTGCAAGGGCTGTCCAGACACCTGCCAGGAGGGCTGTTCTCCAGGCCCCCACCCAGCCCCCCACACTCGGCCACTGTGCTGTGGCTCACCTGAGCTGCCGGCCCAGCTTCTTGAAGAGAAAGCCAATGGTGAGGAGGCTCAGGGTGGGCGGGGTGGAGAGGACACAAGCCCGGTAATACTGCAGGTACCTCCTCAGGCCGCTGGTGAAGGCCTAGTGGGTAAGGTGACTGAGAGGGCGGCTGGCACAGACACAGCCACAGAGCTCGGGGCTCGGCAGGGTGCACTGGTGCCAGGGAAAGGCTCGGCTGCTGTCCCTAACCCTGGGCTCCACTTCCCAGGAGCAGGCACCTGTGGGTCACACCCAGACACCCTCGCCTAGCTGGAAGCAAGGACCCGAGCCCTCTGCAGATCCTGTCCCTGCAGCTGGGACCAGCACACCAGGAATCTGGAACACAGTGTGGCTCGGAGGGACTCTGGGAAGGGGGCTGGCACTGCACACGGAGGCTAACTCTGTCTCAGTGACACACGCGTGCCGGGCGGCGCCCCAGCAGCGTGGTCCCAGCGCAGCGTACATCTTCACAGGACGTCTGCAAGAAATGCTCCAGCACCAGTGAGGAGGCAGCTGTCCTGCCCTCGCGCCCCAAACAGCAGGGTGTCTGCCTGTGTCAGTTTTCTTCTGCCCCGCCCCCCGGCTCGGCCCTGTTCTCGGGCCCAGTCTGCACCTGGACCACATCATGTCTGGACCGCATCGTGCGGCCCGACCACCTGCCCGCAGGGCCAAAACATAAAGGCACTGCGCAGCCCAGCCCCACAGGCGTGGTGCCGTCCTCCTCCACCTTCCTCCCCGAAGGCCTGTCCCTGCTCCCAGAATGCCCTGCTCAGCTGGATGACTGTCCCTTCCACGAAGCCGCACTCGCCGTCCTGGGGGACTGTACCCAGTGCAGGGAGACCTGGTTCAGCCCAGCTCCTGGAACTCAACTCGCCAAATAAGGGGTCCACTGTGTGAATTGCATGCAGCTCGCTGGGACCCGGTGGGGACAGCAGCACATGCCCACCCTCACCACCTGGCCGTTGCCCCAGACCCCCAAATGTGGGCCACGTCCGCCTCCACCATGCCGTGGCCCAGACGTGTCTGCCCGTGAAGTGACGATGGTGGAACATCTATCTGTTCCTGCAGAGTAACCATCGGACTTCAGATGCTACGCAGAAAAGGGTTTCGGTGGTGCTGGGTGAGAACTCCGAGGCCCTTTTCCAGAACGTGTGCACAGTTCTCAGGAAGGGCTGTGGCAGCCTCCCAGGAGGCCGAGGTCCTACCTGGAACACGAGGCCCTTGCTGCATGAGGCGTCCAGCACAGGCTGCAGAGAGAAGTGGCTCAGGCGTGCATAGTGGGTCCCGCACTCGGCCACCTCCGAGAGGAGGCTGCTGATGCTCTCGGGGGACGTTCCCGACACGTGGATGCCCCGCTTCACCACGAAGGCCTGCGTCGACTGGAGAGGGCAGAGAGGTCACTGAGGCCAGACATCCCAGACCCCTTCCTCCCATGCACCCAACCACGGCTCCAGATAGCCCAAGGCTGAGAGTCCCAATCCAAGACATGTGAACAGAAGTTCCGAAGGCAAAAAGCAGGCGGCCAAAAAGCATACCCAGCTGTCCCACCCCTAGTGATGAAAACATACAGAAACAAGGGGTCATTTTTCACTGACCCCACTGAAGAATATATGTTTAACTGTCAGGCCGTCGGTGGGGAGGGTGCAGGAAGACAGTGCCCTCCACACCACACAAAAGAGAACACAGAACAGCTTTCTTGGGGGCGGGAGCCTTAGAAAAGATAACGACTCCCAGGGACGTGTCGGAGGAAGTACGGACAACGCACACGGTGTCTGCATAGCTCATTCCCACCACACTGTCCACCACCAGCGCAGAGACCGCCGAGGGGCGGCTGACACAGCACGATGAGGGGCGCAGTGACAGCCGTGTCACAGGGAGAGGCACAGCCCAAGTGCCTGCGTCAAAGAGAAGTGACCGCACCGCACACCTGAAGGAACTACAAAAAGCAGCGAACTGCACCCAGCGCAGCAGGGAGGAGACAGAAGAGAGCCGAGGTGGATACGACAGGCTGGAAGCAGCGAACTGCACCCAGCGCAGCAGGGAGGAGACAGAAGAGAGCCGAGGTGGATACGACAGGCTGGAAGCAGCGAACTGCACCCAGCGCAGCAGGGAGGAGACAGAAGAGAGCAGAGGTGGATACGACAGGCTGGAAGCAGCGAACTGCACCCAGCGCAGCAGGGAGGAGACAGAAGAGAGCAGAGGTGGATACGACAGGCTGGAAGCAGCGAACTGCACCCAGCGCAGCAGGGAGGAGACAGAAGAGAGCAGAGGTGGATACGACAGGCTGGAAGCAGCAGACAGAATCATGAAACCAAAAGCTGGTTCTTTGAAGAGATCGACACATCAACAAACCTTTAGCAGGACTAAGAAGAAAAGACGACTTAAAGGAGAGACAACAGAAGAGCTAGAATCGGAAAGGAAAGCAGGCAACGTGAGACCAGACAGCCCACCAACGAAGTCCCCTTTGAGAAACCCTGGGGTCCCAGACAACTGACCCCATGAGTGACCCCAGTCCTCCCTTCCTGCACCCTAAGCCCACCCTTATGTTTCAAACCCACCCCTCAGTGGGGAAGAACAGTCTTTCCAGCGAACAGTGCTGGGGCCATGTACTCAGAGGGAGTGAAAACAGGACCCAAACAGGGAGTCACCCATGTCCACAGCAGCCACGGGGCGAAGGCAGCCCAAGTGTCCATGGAGGGGCGAAGGATAAGGAAAACATGGTCCATACATACATGGAATATCGCTCACCCCTACAGGGAACATTCTGACCTGCGCGAGAACACAGGTGAAGCTCAAGGGCTGTGCTCAGTGAAATGAGCCACACACAGAGTCCAAGGACATGAGGCACCCGCAGGAGTCACACTCACGAGACAAAAAGCAGATGGTGGTGCTGGGGCTGGGGGAGGGGGGTTAGTGTCCACTGCGGACAGAATCTCTGGTGGGGAGATGGAGAGTTCTGAACGTGATGGTGGTGACGGCTGCATAACAGTGTGAATGTACTTAATGCCGCTGTACTATACTCTTAAGTGGTTAAGATGTTACGTTTTAATTTTTTAATTTTTTTATTGACTTATTTGTATTTATTTAGATAGGTTTTTATTGCTTTTTTAGAGAGAGAGAGAGAGATAGAAACATCGACATGAGAGAGAAGCATCAATCAGCTCCCTCTTGCACGCCCCCTACTGAGGATCGAGCCTACAACCCAGGCATGTGCCCTGACCGGGAATCGAACCCGGACCTCTCAGTCCATGGGATGACGCTCAGTCCACTGAGCCACACCAGCTGGGCAATTTTTATTGATTTTTAGAGAGAAAAGAAGAGAGAAAGAGAAACATGGATATGAGAGCGGACCATCCACCGACTGCCTCCTGCACGCCCCCCACTGGGGATCAAACTCGCAACCCAGGCATGTGCCCTGACTGGGAATAGAACCAGAGACCTCTCAGTGGACAGACTGACGCCCAACCAAGCAAGCCACACCAGCCAGGGTGAGATGGCACGTTTCAAGTTATGTAACAAAACACTACGAGGCCATGAAAATGGGGTTCGAGAACCGCCTCCAGAGGAGGGCCCTCGGCACCGGCAGCAGCAGCAGCACCGCCCGAGTGTGCCCGAGCGGCTATGTGAAAGGGAGAGGCTAGGCCCTTGGTGAAAGGAGGCGGCTCCAGGAGAACCTGTGGGAAAGGCGTCATTTCCGTCAATACTCTCGTAGACGAGGCCCAGCAAGAGCAAAGTGCTGGGTGAACTCCAGCTCCTGGCCGGGGGTGTCCACAAACTGAGAAAGGCCAGCGACAGTCACCTTCCCGTGTGGCCTTTCCTGAAGGCCAGTCTGTGCTGTCCTCATGCAGGACGCTCAGGGGGAAAGGTAAGGCGACGGTGGGTCCATGCCTATTTCTCTCGTTCAGTTTGTGAAAGGACATTAATGTGTGAGCACTTTTAGGACCGAACTGAGAAGCACAGGGCCACAGTCGCCCGGGGCTGGTTTGCTGGCCCACCTAGCCGGGCGCCGGGCTGGGTCGGAGGCCATCCACTCGCTGCACTGGCCTCCTGCTGCCCTGTGCAGTGCCCGGGCAGTGCCGGCCACCAGCCCTGCACAGTGCAGTGACTGCAGGCCAGCGCTGCCTTACCTGGCAGAGGGGGAAGGTGGCAGACACGACCCCAATCAAGACGTTCAGCACATCCTTCGCCAGCTCGCACTCCTGCACCAAGACGGGCTTCTCGGCCTGGGGGGGGCCCCCGCCCAGCATCTGCAGCTCCCCTTGGCACAGCCGGCAGAAACTGTCGAAGGCGTCCCTTCCTGCCTCCGTGAGGTAGGGCTCCTCTCTGTGGCCAGGGGGGCTGTGGAGACAGAGCCACAGGTACCTCAACCACAGGTACAAAGGGCAGGAAATGACTCGCTACAACAAAACCTCTAAGAAATGCAGAGCGGCTGTGTATCCAACCAGCCACCAGCCTCTCAGTCATCTCTGTGGGCTCAGCGCACGCTTCGCTGGATCCCGTCCGGACAACTCGCTGAGTCCTCACCCGCCAGCACCCACTGAGCACACGCTGTGGTCCTCAGGACGACACCTCACCCACAATGTATCTTTATGTTAAAAACAAGCACAGCCTGGCTGGTGTGGCTCAGTGGATTGAGTGTTGTCCCTTAGACTGAGAGGTCCCAGGTCAGGGCACATGCCAGGGCTGCGGGCTTGATGCCCAGCAGAGGGTGTGCAGGAGGCAGCTGATGGATGTTTCTCACACTGACGTTTCCTTTTTTTTTTTAATTGATTTTTAGAGAGACAGGAAGGGAGAGGGAGAGAGAGATAAGAACATCAATGAGAGAGAACACTGACTGGTCTCCTCCTACATGCCCCCCACTGGGGATTGGGCCCACAACCTGGGCATGTGCCCCAACCAGGAATCAAACCAGCGACCTCTTGGTGCATGGGTCGACACTCAACCACTGAGCCACACCAGCCGGGTTCACATTGATGTTTCTATCTCTCTCTCCCTTCCTCTCTCTCAAAAAAAAAAAAAAAAAAAAAATCAATAAAAATATATAAAAAATTTTATTTAAAAAAAAAAAAAAGACTGGCCCTGGCCAGTTTGGCTCAGTGATTAGAGCATCAGCCTGCGGACCAATGAGTCTCGGGTTTGATTCCAGTCAAGGGCACGTACCTCAGTTGCAGTTCATCCCTGGCCCTAGTCGGAGTCGTGCGGGAGGCAAGCAGTCGATGTGTCCCTCTCACGTCGATGTTTCTCTCTCTCTCCTTCCCACTCTATATGAAGATAAACAGAAAAATATCCTTGGGTGCTTGCTTCAGCAGCACACATACTAAAAAAATTGGAACGATACAGAGATTAGCATGGCCCCTATGCAAGGATGACACGTAAATTCATGGAGCGTTCCATATAAATAAAAAAAAGAAAGAAAAAAAAGAAAAATATCCTCGGATGAGAATTGAAAGAAAAAATAAATAAATAAATAAATAAATAAATAAATAAATAAATAAATAAATAAATAAATAAAAAGACCAGCCATCCTAAATAAGCACTTAAAAAATAATAATAAAATTGAAGCCCTGGCCGGTTTGGCTCAGCGGTTAGAGCGTCAGCCTGCGGTCCAGAGAGACCCGGGTTCGGTTCCCGCTAGGGGCACGTACCTCGGTTGCAGTTTGTCCCCGGCCCTGGTTGGTCGTGCGGGAGGCAGCCACTCGATGTGTCCCTTTCACGTCGATGTTTCTCTCTCTCTCTTCCTCTCTCTCCCTCCCACTCTATCTGAATAATAAAAATGAAAACAAGCACAAGGTCTGCACACCCAGGTGCACGGCAGCATATTCACAACAGCCCAGAAGTGGAAGCAGCCCGAGTGTCCATCGCCGATGAATGGATTTAAAGCAATGGGATCCATCCAACAACAGAATATTACTCAGCCTTCAAAAGGAAGGACACTGGCACCTGCTACAACAGATGGCGCTTGAGGACATTGTGCTCAGTGGAATAAGCCAGTCACAGAAAGACAAACACTGTAGATTCCACTTCGAGGTCCGACAATAGGCAGATTCAGAAAGCAGGTGGTGCGACTGGGGGAGGGGTGGGAAGATGGCGGCGTCCTGGAGACGATGGCGGTGCCGGCTGCACAACAGTGTGAATGTGCTCCATGCCACTGAGCTACACCCTTAAAAATGGCTGAAGTGCTCAGCTTTCTGTGACGTACACTTTACACAAAAGGAAGGACGCAAGAAGGATGGACAGAGCAAAGTCTCACGAATTTTCTGCATGAAACAGGCGACTAGGCCTTGCGGAGTGCGGCTCTGGGCACAGGGCAGCCGCCAGGGGCTTTGCCTCCCGAGGGTCCTGTGCTGAGAGTTCACCCAGCAGTCACATCGTTCAAAATCAGCCAAAACCACGGTGTCTTTCGAATTATTCCTTTGAAAATCATCAACCTCTACTGAAAAGTATGAAAAAATTATCTTTTAAAATCCACTGGAAAGCCTTGGCCAGTCTGGCTCAGCGGTTAGAGCATCGGCCCGCAGACCAGAGAGTCCCAGGTTCAGTTCCCGCTAAGGGCACATACCTCGGTTGCGGTTTGTCCCCGGCCCTGGTTGGGATCGTGCAGGTGGCAACCAGTTGATGTTTCTCTTTCTCTCTCTTCCTCCCTCTCTCCCTCCCACTCTATCTGAAGATAGATGCAAAAAAAAAATGTCCTCGGGTGAGGATAAAAAATAAAATAAAATCCACTGGAAAAGGTAATTTCTCAATAAACAGAGCCTGGGAATATAGGCCTTTCTGAAATGTTTCTTCTCATTTTCAACCCCTGACCAGCTCTTTTCTCCTCCCCTCAAAAAACTCGTTTTTAGGTCTAGCAAATCAAAAAGTTGCATTTATTTTTCAAAGAAAAAAGTCGTTTTCCACTTTGGCTGGTGTGGCTCAGTGGCTGAGCATCATCCTGTGCACCAAAAAGTTGCCGGTTCAAATCCTAGTCAGGGCACATGCCCAGGTTGTGGGATCTGTCCCGTCGGACAACCGATCGATGTTTCTCTCTCATATCAATGTTTCTCTCTCTCTTTCTCCCTCTCCCTTCCTCTCTCTAAAATCAATAAAAACGTATTTTTTTAAAAAGTCGTTTTCCGCGGGGAGGTAACAAGCTCCAAGCTGTAGGACATTCTCTGTCGACGGTGTGGGACCCCAGCACGTTTCACTCCACCTCAGGCACAGTGCACAAGGTACGAGAACAGTACATCTCAGAACTCGTTCATGTCACAACGCTCCCTAACTGTCAAAGCACCATACTGCACTCCCGTCGCTCTCAATTACCCGAGTGCAGGGGCAGCACATGGCTCCTGCCCTACTTTTGCAGGGTCGCCCCAGCACCACCATGCCCCCAGAACTCAAGGCCAAGGGAGAAAAGCCCATGCAGGAAACCACCAAATCCCACTCATCCCCACAGGGAACTCAGCCCCTCACAGAAGGAAGCGGCTTCCCCAGAATGGGTGGCGTCCTGCAGACCAACCGCTCTCGGCAAGCGCAGGGGGTCCTCCAGGGAACCAAGGCAAGGGCAGAGTGTACAGTCCTGGGGCTGTGTGTGGACAGGGAGCTCTGCTTCCGGTGGGAATGCAGCTTCCTCGACTGCCCACAGCAGGAAACGAGCAGACGGCTGGGGCTTAAACGGAAACAGGTTCTCAAGATTCAGCAAGCCAGCCCTGGCAGGTTTGGCTTAGCAGTTAGAGCTTCAGCCCATGGACCAGAGAGTCCCGGGTTCAGTTCCCGCTAAGAGCACGCACCTCGGTTGCAGTTTGTCCCCGGCCCCGGTTGGGGTCGCGTGGGTGGCAGCCACTTGATGTGTCTCTCTTGCATCGATGTTTCTCTCTCTCACTTCCTCCTTCTCTCCCTCCCACCCTATCTAAAGATAAATGCAAAAAAAAAAAAAAGTGTCCTCTGGTGAGGAAAAAAAAAAAAAAGATTCAGCGAGCCAACCAGCGTGAAAGGCCTCCATCCCCATTCCAGGAGGTGTCGAGACACAGGCACCTTGCAGACTCAGAGGCCCCTGGACCCGGAAGAACAGCGATCAAGGAAACATTGCTGTGACCACACCTCGGATGGGAGCCCTCAGGGTAAGGACGTTCACTCAGGTGCAAGTGACTGCTCCATCTAGAACAGCCGTTCTCAACCTGTGGGTCGCGACCACTTTGGGGGTCAAACGACCCTTTCACAGGGGTCGCCTAAGACATAACAGCAAAATTACAGTTATGAAGTAGCAACGAAAATAATCTTATGGTTGGGGGTCGTCACAACATGAGAAACTGTATTAAACGGTCGCGGCACTAGGAAGGTTGAGAACCGCTGACCTAGAAAGTGGGATCTTCAGAGTTGCTGGCACAGTGGGAACCTCCACGCAGCCCTAAGTCCTTGCTCCCAAGCATTTCTCTCAACTCCCAGAACAAAGACAGTTTTGTGTACCAGCCTGACGGAAACTTCCAGGTCCCATCACAGTGGCTTCTACCAGAGCCACCTGGGCTCTCTGGGTAATGGCACACTCGTGTGCCAGAGGAGGGCAGTGCCTGTAAAGGCCAAGGCACACCTACCATCCAATTTGTTCCCAGCACCTCCTCTTGCTGGCCTCGTAGGTGAGCACGGCATCCCACGGGTCGATCTCTGGGGTTGTGCCTGGCTCAGACTGGGAGTCAGGAGTCAAATTGGATGCTGACTGGAACCCCTCATCTTCGGACGGATCCACACTCTGAGGCACCTGGAGACCAGGGGGAAGGAGGAAGCACCATGTGTGCCTTTGGGTCTAAGTTTCACCTGTGTGATGGGAATTCCAGGACTTCTCCACACATTTCCTCAAATAGGAAAGACCTGCAGAATGTTTCCTGTTTCTCTTGAGCACTTATGTACTACACAGTATTTTTGCCTCCATTAAAACATTTAAGGAATTAATTTACTAAGACTATCAATTTCCAACCTCATACACCACGTAAGCCTCAATATAACTTACAATGAAATGCATCCAAATCTGGAAATTCCATTTCGGGCAACCCAGCATGAAAATCACACTAGAGTCTGAAAAATTTATGTAGACCAAGATGTTTGTGACAGCCCAGCCGGCATGGCTTAGTGGATTGAGCATCGTCCCACGGACTGAGAGGTCCTGGTTTGATGCCTGTTCAGGTCACATGCCGGAGGTTTCAGGCTTGATCCCGTGCAGGAGGCAGCTGATCAATGTTTCTCTCTCCCATCGATGTTTCTCTCTCTCCCTTCCTCTCTCTCTAAAAAATCAATAAAAACGTATTTTAAAAAAATGTTCAGCCCTGGCTGGTTTGGCTCAGCGGTTAGAGCATTGGCCTGCGGTCCAGAGAGACCCGGGTTTGGTTCCCACTAAGGGCATGTACCTCGGTTGCAGTTTGTCCCTGGCCCTGGTTGGGGTCGTGTGGGTGGCAACCACTCGATGTGTCTCTCTCACATTGATGTTTCTCTCTCTCTCTTCCCCCCTCTCTCCCTCCCGCTCTATCTGAAGATAAATGAAAAGATGTCCTCGGGTGAAGATAAAAAAAAAAAATGTTCAGCCCTGGCTGGTTTGGCTCAGCGGTTAGAGCATTGGTCTGCGGTCCAGAGAGACCCGGGTTTGGTTCCCACTAAGGGCATGTACCTCGGCTGCAGTTTGTCCCTGGCCCTGGTTGGGGTCGTGTGGGTGGCAACCACTCGATGTTTCTCTCTCTCTCTTCCTCCCTTTCTCCCTCCAGCTCTATCTGAAGAATATATATATATATATATGTGTGTGTATATATATATATGTATATATATATGTATATATATATATATATGTATATATATATAAAATGTTCACAACAGCATTGTTCATGTTTGCAAATAACCTAAATGTCTCATAGTAAGGGAATGAGTGAGCAATGATAGTGCATCCTTTCAACAACATTCATAAAACCACAAAATACAAAGTCCAATGATGGCTTACTTAACAATGTAGGAAAAAAATCCCACCTTACAGGTGGAAAAAGGTATATAAAACTGTATGTATAGTACAAACAAATGTTTTGCTACTGAGCACTTGAAATGTGACCAAGGAACTGGACTTTTTATTTCATATTAATTACCTTAAGTGGCACCTCTAGAGGACAGAATAAGTGACTTAACAACATGTCCTGTCGGGTAAACATGAAAAGCAGCATGCTGCTTGGGCCTACCGGTGGGCAGTGGCGTCCTGGCCTCACCACAGCTCAGCCACCAAGTGGCCTGGGCTCCAGAGCTGTCCCACCCCTTCCAGGTCAAAGGAGGCGCTTCCGAAGGCCCCAGGAGCGGAGGCAGGAAAGCAGCCCTCACCTTGATGGCCAGTCCAGCGAGGTCTGCGCTGTCTGGCACCGGGGGCAAGTCCAGCCGGACATCCATGTCGTATGTGCGACTGTGTACAAGGGCTCCGAAGAGCGAGACCCGGGTGTCTCTCTCGAACCTGTCTCCACAAGGGTCACCGTATGAGAAGAGCCGGGCAGTGGGCAGCCCGGTGCCCGGCGTCGCCTCCATCACCTGAAGCGCTTTCTGGATCATGTCCTGACATAAATACTCCTCTCTGGAGATCAGAGACTGAACGTCCATCTCGAACACACTGAGGTCGTAGCAGTCGTAGCCGCTGTAGGGAACGTTTCTCCCGACGTGCTTGTTGTTAAAGAAGTAGTCCCGTTTTCGGGGCAGGACCTGAGGGGGCCCACTGCCCGCCAGCTGAACCAGCAGGTCCAAGGCCGACCCCACCTCCACCAGCGGACAGCACGGGGCTGCCTCGAGCTTCTCCACAAGCTCCTCCAGACGGTCAGCCTCGGGGCCCAGGCCACCCACTCTCAAGTCAAAGGACAGCATGAGGATCTTGTTTTTCACCGGCAGACTCGAGAGGTCAGGCTGCAGCTTAGGCGTCTCCTCTTGGAAAAGGTGTGCGAAAAGAGCGTTGTAGGCCACCCTCTTGAGGCTCTGCTTCGCCCTCCTGCGGCTCGGGCTGCGCTGGCCCAGGTGAGCCCTCGCGGCTGGCAGCAGGGCCTCGCACAGGTCGTCGAACAGCTGGGTGATGCTGGCCATGCCCACCGCTGCCGGCTGCCCGGGGCCTGACGGCCGGGCGGCGGGGCCGACGGGGCCGGACAGCGGCGGAGGCCGCGACTCGAATCGTGCCGGGTCTGCGGCGGCCTGCCCTCCCCAGCGGGCGCCAGCGCACCTGCCAGGCCGCAGCCCGCACCCTGTAGCGGTCACAGCACCATGACGACCCCCAGGAGACGCGAGCGGCCCGCACACCGCTGACACGCCGACTCCGCACGCTCCCTCGGGGCTGAAAAGGGGCGTCCGCGAGAGGCGGCGCGGAGAGGCGTGGGGGCCGGGAGGGTGCGCTGGCTCCGGCAGCACAGCCACCCGCTCCCCAGGCCTGACCGGGGGAAAAAGCGCGCCGCCGCACGTCACTGCGACGCGACCCGCAGCACCGCGGAGCGGCGCGCCGGAATCGCGTCACAGGGAAGGCCCGCGGAGGAGGCGGGGCCCGGGCGGGCAGGGGCGGGGCCCGGGCGGTAGGGGCGGGGCCTGGTGGCCGCAGACCGTAGGGCACTTCCGGCTTGGAGCCGTGTTCCGGCGGGCGCAATAACGGAGGCGGAGTCAGACTTTCTCTTAACTGTTTACTGATTGGCGTGGAGGGAGCTTGGGCGGGGCCTTCGTGCGGAGGCGGGTGCGGAGGCGCCCCAGGCCGCTGCTGTGCACACAGAATCCCTGAGCCAGTGCCCAGGCGCCCGGAGGCGGGGACATCAGGACCGAGGCCTCAGGCAGCGGTGTGCTGGTGAATGTTCAACCACCGGCTCTTGGGGGACTGGTCTGTAGTGTCATTCCCGGGGTATAAATACTCTCAGCCTGGCCGATTTCAAGCAACGAGTCCTGGCACTCAAGCGGGAGCTGGGAAGAGGCGTACAATCAGCTTGGCACAGTTATGCGCTGGTTCAGGGCAGCACCACAGTCCCAAGACTGAGCCCCTCTCCCCGCGGAGCTCTAAAGCAGGACTGTCCCCCAGGGCCCTAAGCATTCAGCCTGAGCCTTGTTCCCAGTCTCACCGGCCACCTGCAGCATCTTCCACTGTGGCTCTAGCTGCCTTCGCAGGTGCATCAGGGCCTGCGTCTCCTCCGGGGAGGCCATGCAGAAGGGGCCCAGGCTGGGGGGTGCCTCTCCATGCAGCACCTGGGCCAGGACGCCTACAAGCTGGGGTGTGGATTCCTGGGCCAGGGGCAGAGATGAAAGCAGTGTCACTGGTCTCTCCCTGCCTCCCACCCCATAGCACATCTGCGCTGCTCAACTCACCTCATCCACAAGGGCCAAGACTTGGCACCCTACTGGTGCCCGCAACAGTGCAGCCAGGAGTGAAGCTTGGGGGTCCCGCAGGCCATGGGCCGGCCCCAGTGCCAGCAGCACCAGGTCAGGTTGGAAGCCATAGGCCAGGGGCAGCACCAGGGCCAGGAGGAAGTTCAGGAACCCACCAGTCGTCTGTGGAGGGACAGCAGCATAGCCCCATCCTCTTATCCCGGGGACACCCCTCTGTCAGCTCAGGCCACCCCACCTCCAAGTATCGGGTGGGCAGCCACACCAAAAGTCCCATCAGGATGTCAGGAGGGTAGGTGAAGGCCAGGGGCCTGGCCCTCCTGATGATGCCAGTGAGTAGCCACTGTGTGGCCCTGTGACACCACCACTCACCTCTGGCCGTGGCATGGAGACGTGGAACATGGACAGGGCAACAGCCTCCTTGCCCCTGATGTTCAGCCATAGAGTCCTCCTTTCAGGGGAGAGTGGGCACAGGGACATGTGTGTGTGTGAGTGAAACACCCCTCACCCTCCAGAGCTGGGACAACAGAAGGTGAGGTGCAGGAAAGTTCGGGGATGGGGTACCGGAAGTGCTGACCCTCTGTGCTGGAGACCCTCCTGGCCTTGCTCCCAGGGCCCCATCTGCCCATCCAGCCATCTCCCCTGGGGACCCACAGTGATGTACCCACCCACATGCAAGACTGGATATACACATGACCCAAGGGGCATACCCATCATCAGCAAGGTCCGATGGCCGATCCAGCTGTCCCACGGCCACACAGAGAAGCCTAGAAAAAGAGTTGGTCCAAGGACAGGCTGTACTTACACCATTAGGAGTCCATTCCCAGAGCCCTCCCCCTGTGGCAGCCAGGGCAGGGGTGCCCATGAGCCATGCCCTGGGAGACTCAGGCCAGGCAGCTGAGGCTCACCTCTGGGCTCCCTGGGAAAGGCTGCACCGAATGGCCACGTCCAGGGTGGCCGCTGCAGCAGGGGCTGGGGTGGCTGCGATGCCGCTGCTCAACTGTGGGGCGAATGACAGCAGTGGAGGGCAACCCCCAAACCAGGTAAACAGGCCCAACCATCCCTTCCCTTGGTCCCTGTCCCCGTGGCTGTCATCTATACACTATGAGGTCAAATTGCTCCACTTCTGAAAATAAGATGCTTAAAACCACACTTTGAATCGCCACCTTCCCTTCTCTGCCAAAGAGCATTTAGTTGAGGGGACTGAGGGAATGCTTGTGACCCCGTCCCTAGGGGCTCTTCTGGGAAGGGTGCCGGACACAAGGCAACACTCATGTCCACATAATTCTGCACCCCCACAGCCCTCCCGTGGACAGGTTACCCATCATGGGCAGGTCCTGGGCCCTAACCCCAGCTCCACAGCCAACCCCAGCCCCTCCAGGTGCCCCCACCTGCCCATCCAAGATCCTATCCAAAAGGTACAGGACCTTCCCAAGTGCACTGCCAGCCTCGTCCTTGGCCAGGGCCTCATGCAGCCTGTGATGGGAAAACCAGAGGAACACATAGACACAGGGTGACACATAGATCACAGGTGAGTCACACAAGGGTACATGGAGGACACCGCCCCACCCCTCTCCCCTGGCCCACTCTGCCCACCTGGCCCAGGCCTGCACTTCCTCCTTCGGGGCTGACCCCTCCTGATGGAGGACATCAGGGGGCAGGACCAGAGCAGTGTCCAGTGCAGTCAGAGCAACAGCCGTGCGGACAGGGGGCGTGGGGCGGAGGTGTAGCTGGGCTAGGAGGGCACTCAGTGCCGCCGTGGCCTGGGCCGCTGCAACCTTGAATTCTGGCCCCCCGGACAGCAGAGGCGAGGGCCTCCCCTCTGGGGAGTGGGTGCTGGGACTCAGAATGGGGGCAGAGCCTAGGAGGTGGTTCAGAGTCACGGCCACTTCGTGGAAGCCTGAGGTGCAATCCCACCACCCGGCCCAGGCCACACTGACCTTGCTGCTGGAGGCTTGTCCAGTGAGGGGCCTGGGCTGCCCGGACACTCTGGATGGACTCCAGGGCGCTGCAGGAAGAGACAGGAGTGGTGAGGCCTGGCCTTGCACACCCAGCCTTCCCAGCCCCCTACCCCAAGCACCTGCGATGTGGTACCATGGGCCCTGACAGGGGTGGGGTGGGGTCACCCAGCAGGGCCTGCACCGTCATGCACACGGACTCAGAAAGCGACTCCAGGTTGTAGCCACCCTGGGAGGAGAGATGAAGGCAAAGGTGTCACTGGGGCAGAAGGCCCCTCCAACTGCCCCTCAGCTTCCGGCCCCTGGACCCTCCCTGCTCGCCACAGTTACCTCCAGCATGGCGCAGACGCGGCCACTGGCCAGCACCTGCAGCAGCTGTGTGAGGTGGGCGAAGCACTCTGGCGTGGCCTGCATCTGCCCCTGGAACCAGAACCAGGTGTGATGGGGGCCTGGCCACTGGACACCACAAGTCCTCCAAGTCAGGCCAGGCCCTCACCTCGGGATCCCCAATCGCTGAGTCAAATCCTGCCGCGATTAGCACCAGCTCAGGATCAAACTGTAGGCAGGCCGGGTGGGGAGGGAGTGAAGGGGAGGCCATGAGAGAGACCCTTCCCCTGGACTTGTTCAGCTCTTGCAGGCACCTCCCCCGCCGCAGTCACCTCAAAAGCCAGGGGGAGCAGCACGTGCAGAAAGGCGGCCATGTAGTCAGCATTTCCCATCCCGACCTGCAGCAATGGGCGTCAGCACTGGGCCCAGCCGGGCAGGCTATGGGGTCTTCATCCCTCGGGCCTGCGCTCTGGGGCTGACCCTGGAAGGACGCCCTGAACTACATTCAGGAGGCCCGGCGATGTAGGTGGGGGATCTGGGTGGGGAGCTGAGGGTGAAGGGTGGCACCTGGTTCCAGGGCAGGTTGACAGTGAAGCCTCGGCCTGGCCCCTGCCCGACAGCGACTGCATCAGACTCCGGCAGGTAGGGCCAGAAGCGCCCGTGCTCATAACGGTGCCAGGAGAAGTAAAGGACACTGTGAATAACCAGCCAGGGTCAAAGGTTAGAGGTCAGGACCCTCTGCCCTATAGCTCCTCACAGAACTCTGACCCTTGAGCACACAGCTATGTCATCTGGATAGGACTTTTCCAGGCTGGGCTGTGTGCCCCGAAGAATGGGGTTTCAGGGAAGGGTTGTATCCCCACCGCCAGCTCACCTGGGGTCATCCTCAAAGATATACTGGATGCCCTGGCCATGGTGGACATCCCAGTCAACAATGAGGATCCTGGGGACAGATAGCACTGGGCTCACTGTGGGGCGGGGCCTCCCACCCCAGGCCAGGAGCCCAGCCCAAGATAAGAAGGGGCTGGGTAGGGGTCTCTCAGCAGCCTACTCTGCTCCACCCTACCGTTGGGCCTGGCCCCACCTGCAGCCAGCCCAGCACACACCTCTGCAGCCCGTGTTTCTGCTGGGCATGTTTGGCCGCTATGGCCACATTATTGAACACGCAGAATCCATTGGCAGCAGCCCTCTGGCTGTGATGCCCAGGAGGCCTGAGGGTGAAAGTGGGGTGTGGGGCACGTCAGGGTCATCCTCTGCCCACGTGTGGGGGCAGCCAGGGGAGAGGGGCAGCTCTCACCTCACGAGGGCAAGCCCATTGTGCGCCGCTCCCGTCAGCACTGCGTCCACCAGCTGCAGCCCCGCCCCCGCGGCCAGCCGCGCACAGTGGAAGGTACTCTGTGGGGGCAAGGGTGAGATAAGCCCCCCACCAGCTACCCCTCACAGACCCTGCCAGGTCTGTGCCAAGCTGCAGGGCACCAAGTGTTGAATGGAATGGGCCAGGACAGTCCCAGGTGCCAGCAGCTACGGCCATGAATAGGCACGGGCATGTGGATAGGTGAGAGGGTGTGTCCCCAGGGCACGCACCGGATGGAAGTAGACGGCATCATACTGTCCAGACAGTGCCTGGAGCTCCCCGGTGCCCAAGGACTGAGTCCCCCGCAACAGGGCCACGTACTCTGGGCTGCAGAGGGGCAGGGAGGCAAGGCAGAGTCACCAGCAGGAATGGGCCGCGGAGGAGAAAAAGGAAATGGACCCCGTGGGACTGCCCACCTCATTGCTCCCTCACCCACCCACCCAATGGTGAAACTGAAGCAGGTGGGGGAGAGGCACTGTTTGTGAGCTACTGGCCGGCTGGGGTGAGCTCAGGTCCTGGACATATGGCTGTCCGGGCTCTGACCTGTGTACCAGGCCCAGCTCTGCCTCCGAGGCCTCTCGGGCTGCCAACCGTAGGCACCTCTGCTCCAGGCCACGCTGCTGCAGGAGTCCCATGGCGGTGGTCAGGCGCTCTGGACACTCGATCTCACACTCGGAACTGAGTGGACAGAGAGCTCAGACTCCAGAGTCTCCTCCCGATCCCCACCTCTGCCAGGTCTCACTTACTCCTCCCAGAGCAGCCTGGCGGCAGTCATGTCTTCGTGGTACACCAGTGCGGTCCTCATGGCCCAGACGTGAGTGGGAGGGCCCAGACGCCCCACTCGCAGGTGACTGCAACTGCCCGTCCCCACCTCGCAGCCCCAGGGAGCAGCGCAACGCCTGGGCCACAGCGGGCGCAGGAACACGCAGGGCCCGGGCGGGAAGGAGGCCTCAGGCTGCAGCCCGAGGCAGTCGGAGCGAGTGCGGTCGGCGGGTGGCACCTGGAGTCTGGCTTCCGGCTCCCTCGGCCTCGCTCCGGCCCCGCCCCGCCCCTCGCTGCTCCAGCCCCAGCTCCACCTCCTCCGGCTCCGGGCGGCCGCCGCCTCGTTCCCCTGCGCCCGGGACCCCGCGGACGTCTCGGCGGCCCACCCGCGGGCCCCAGCACCACCAGGCCCACTGCACCGCGCGCCCGGCTCGGGAAGAGCGCGAGGGGCGGGGGAGCCAGGCCCACGGAGAACGCCCTGTCCGCTCGGGTGCGCGCGTGGCCGGCCTGGCAGCCCAGGCGCGGCGCTGTCCCGGCGTTTCAGAAGCAGGTGACAGAGCCCTGGCCGGTGGGGCTCAGCTGGTTGGAGCGTCACCCTCAGTAACAAAAGGTCGCGGTCCAGTCCTGGTCGGGGCACATACCCAGGTGCGGGTTTGATCCCCAGCAACCAATCGGTGTTTCTCACATCCATGTTTCTCTCTCTCCCTCTAAAATCAATTTTTAAACAATTTTAAAGAAGAAGGGAGTGGCAGGGTCCGATTTAAGCCCCGAGGAGCGGACCAGTCAGGTCAGGGTGGCGGCAGGACGGAGACGCCGCCGCGTGGGGCCCAGGAAAGACCGGTGCGAGGGAGGGTCTGGGCGAGGGGTGAGCAACTGAATGATGAATGAGGGCAGCAAGGAGGAGGCCCGGGCACAGCCACAGAGCAAGAGGCCAGAGAAGGCCACCCGCAGCCGCGCGCCTGAACCCCGGGCTCTGGGACTGAGAGGGGGTCTGGGAGGCGGGGCCCTGGAGCCCGAGTGCCCCCAGTCCTGTTCTTTGCGCCCCAGCATGGCACAGGCTCTGGGGAGACTCCAATTGGGTCATTTGGGGTCAGGTGCCCGTCAACTATGGTGGCGTGCTCTGATTGGCCATGCCAGGACACGTGGCCACGAAGGGCCGGCCCGGCTGTGGACACCCCGTTTTGGAGAGCGGAAGGCCCTGGCAAGAGTCGGTCCCAAAGGCACAGTAGATCTCATGTCCAAGAAGGCCGGTGTCCACTGTGGCAACTCGTGTTGACCGTATTTGCTGGGCCAACTGTGCGTGTGCCCAGCCCGACTCCAGGCCGGGAGAACGGCCTGGCCCCTCTTGGGGGCACCTACACCGGGGACAGGTGGTTGGAGTGGCTCCTGATCGGGCTGCCAGCTCTCGAAGGCGTCAAATGGCCGGCAGAGGGCCCTACGGGCTTGCCGTTGGCGCTGGGATCTGGCCGTGGGAGGGGCAGGAGGTTCCCAGAGAACAGAACCCACCCTTTCCTGAGACACTAGGACTGAAGACACTAGGACTCCCCATGGAGTCTAGCGTGGCCCCTCCTCCCTAGGAGGGCAGAGAGCTAAGACAGCTGGGACTGAGCCCCAGGTTGGACCCTAACTGAAACCCCCATCCCCATCAGGCCCTGTCCCAAGGTCGGTCTCCAGAGTCCAAGCCATTAGAGAAAGGTCACCCCAAAAAGGGGGACAAGCCCTAATGTGGGGGCTCCAGTCTTGGGGCTCACTGGCACAGAAAGGGGAGGTGGACACCCATTTTGTGACCTGGGAAGGAGGGGCCGAGGCTTCCAGACTGGCCTCCTTCCTCTGTGTCAAGCTGCAGCTCAGAGGCCTGGAAGCAAATGTCCAGCCAAGGAATCAGGAAGTGAAGCCAGAGTGGGAGCGCTACAAAAGGGTTTATTTCCTCCCAGCCATGTGGTTACACCACAAGGACAATTTACATTGCGGGCTGGGGGTGCCAGAGAGTGCACACCAACACCCCCCAGGAGAGATGTCCCTGAGTCAGCGCCTGCGCCCTTCCTGTCCTTCCTTCTCAGCCATGTGAGCTGGGCCTCAGCATGGCCTTGATCCCAAGCCCCACCCCACCCCACAGGCTCTGAGGCTTCTTGCTGCGCCTGCTCAGGGGACCACTGCTCAGAGGCCAGCCCCAGGTCAGGCGGGTGTCCTGTCCAGAAAGTCCAAATGCTGCTCCAAGGTTAGGCTGAGGTCGGGGCCTGAGAGCAGGGCGCCTGCGAGCAGGGCCACAGGCTTGGGGGATGGGTTCTATGGAATGAGGAGTCTCCTGGGATGCAAGCCCCAGCCAAGGTCACAGGATTCTCCCTTCCAGGTGGGAGCGCCAGCCAGGGTCCCCAAGGCGCCCCCATCACCCCCTCAGGGCGGGCCCAGGGGTCTTCACAGGGCCGTCTCCTTGGAGGACTTGGCCCCCAGCTGCCGGGGAGGCTTGAAGCTGAGCACCTCTTTATACGTGTCACCTGGAGTGGGGTGAGAGCGAGATGGAGAGTCACGGGAGAAGGGGCCCAATCATCCATCAGAAGCACCCACACAGAACAGTAAATAAATAAATAATCAGCCCCCACAGTTCACACCATTTCGGACACCAGCAACCTCAGATGAGTGCTGGGCCCAGCCCACTGGTGCTCACTCTGACCCTCAGTGAGTCCTGTGGGAGTCCACTCAGGGTAGGGGTAGAGAGAGCTCCCAGGCCCAGACCACTGACCTAGGGGCCCACCACCCCAAACACATCAGGGTCAGAGGTAATTGCTGGGGTGTGGGCATCAGGTGGGCTTCTTTGTCCCATACACGTGACTTCGTCCCAAGCCACAGTCGCTATCAGCCCACCCACGTTTGTCCACAGTGACCATCCACCCTGACGGGGCTCCCGGAACCCCAAACCACTGCCCGAAGCGGCGGGCAGGCCTCGGCCCACAGCCTGCCTTTGTGAACAAAGATGTCCTGGGAACGTAAACCAATGTGTTCACTCCAGTGGCTGCTCAGGGCCCCACCAAGACACACCCGTCTCGGGTCCAGAACATCTACTTGGGCTTAAATGAGAGCAATTCCGACCAACTGCCTGCAGCGCCCACCTTCCTCCCAGGTGGTCATGTTCCCTGAACTATGTTCCCAGAATGGGAGTGAGGGTGAGGGCCCACCGGTGTGGCTCAGTGGTTGAGCGTCGACCCATGCACCAAGAGGTCGCCGGTTCAATTCTGGGTTAGGGCACATGCCCAGGTTGTGGGCCTGATCCCCAGTAGGGAGCATGCGGGAGGCGGCCAATCGATGTTCTCTCTCATCGATGTTTCTATCTCTTATTTCCTCTCTCTTTCTTTCTCTCTAAAATCAATAAAGGGAAAAATTTTTTTTAAAAAACACCCTGCTCTACTCCCCTTTAAACAGTCTGCAAATGGACAGGTTCTGCTCAGCCTACCCCAGCCTTTCACAGTCACCTGGCAGGTGGCGTGCCAGTTTGGGGGACACGGGTACTCCACAAGCACAGCTCAGGACACACTGTGCCGTTAGAGCAGGTGGCCTGTGTGGTTTGCCCTGCATGTGGCATGAGTGTATTCCCTCTAACCCTAAGGCCGGGGCCGTCCGCACAGGGAAGCTGTGTGTGAAGAGGTCACTGCCGCGGAGCTGGTTTTTTCCCCAGGGAATCAGGAGGTGATGAGAGTCTGCATCCTGACCCAGGGCTCGGCCACAAAAAGGCCACGTGTCCACCAAGGTCTGTAGTCAAAGCAAAGCTCTCAGCATGGTTTGTGTGGGCGGGGACCACAGAGAGGATCCTGTGGCCCATGCGGTTTCCATGAGATCTTTTTTTAGCAACAGAAAACTTGCATCCAACTACACCGAACTTACAAGCACAAAACACTGAACAGATAAGGGTGGAGCCCCTGCTGGAGGCACCAAGGAACCCGGTGGTCCTAAGGAACATGGTTTGGGAACCACAACCCATCCAGCCCCACCCCTGCCCCTTTGTGCAGGACTAAAGCCCTGGGTCTGAGGCACAGCCAGGATGGGGCCTGGGACACAGTGGCAGCCATGTCCCATGGCCCTAGAGGTGCTGACTGCTGCTGTCAGACATCCCTGCACCCCCAGGCTGGCCCTGCAGCCACCGAAAGACACCAAACCCAGCCCTCATGGCCTGCCGTTCTGAGTGCAGGTGGACAAGGCCAGTGCCAGCATGGGGTCAGGGCCACAGCAGAGGGAGGCCTGGGGACGGACTGGGCAGGCATGCTTGAACCCAGCTTGACTGAGGCTGAGCAGGTGCAGTTTGACCCTCAGAAATGAGGGGCCTTGGTGGAAAGGCAT
Source organism: Tadarida brasiliensis (assembly GCA_030848825.1). Taxonomy (NCBI): domain Eukaryota; kingdom Metazoa; phylum Chordata; class Mammalia; order Chiroptera; family Molossidae; genus Tadarida; species Tadarida brasiliensis. Next base: position 507,300 of record CM061263.1, on the reverse strand, counting down.
GGCCATTGCAAAGCCTAAAGGTGCAGGGCACCTACCGGGGGTCTGAACTGCCCAGAAGGACAGTAGGGGACAGCCGAGGAGGAGTGAGGGCTGTGGGCTGGCTGGGGTGGCCCTTATCCTGCTGGCAGGAAGCGAGGGGTGTGTGGTTTTCCAGGTGAAAGGGGTCATGAAAGGGGCAAGGAGCAGCAAGGGCAAGTTCAAGAGGTGTGAGCAGAGGCCTGGGGACAAGTGGGTGTGGAGGGGCTCCAGGGTGGCCCGGACAGGGAGAGGTTAGAACTGGGGCGGGGCCGGAGAGGACAAGTGCTCAGGACTGCCCGGAGCTTGGAGCTGCCTCCCTGTGATTTCCAGAACTCATCTCATGCTCCTGCGAGTGCTGAGCCCCTGCAGGAGTCCACACCCTCCCTGTCATCCTTTTTGTTTTTATCCTCCCCTGAGGACATTTTTGCATTTATCTTCAGATAGAGCGGGAGGGAGAGAGGGAGGAAGAGAGAGAGAGCAACATCCATGTGAGAGAGACACATCGAGTGGTTGCCGCCCACATGGGGCTGGTGACAAACTGCAACCGAGGTACGTGCCCTTGGTGAAAACCGAACCCAGGACTCTCAGGTCTGCGGGCTGATGCTCTAACCGCTGAGCCAAACCGGCCAGGGCTCCTTGTCATCCTTCAGCTTCAGCTAGTGGTCACCTTGGCCAGGATGCCCCACTGTCCTCTGACCTATTGCATTCCTTACCTGGTGAACCCAGGACTCTGAGCCCTGGCAACCTGCCTGGGGTTCGCGGGGTCCAGCCCCAGGCCCTGCCCAGAGCCCTCCACTCACGCTTCCACTCGTCCAGTGTGCGGTCCACGTCATCGAAGGACTCGTCATACTTCTGGGCCCTGGGCTCATCCTCCGTTTCATGCAGTGACTCGAAGTACGGGTGGGTCAGCGCCTCAGCCGCCGTCACCCGCCGCTCCGCATCCAGCACCAGCATTTTCTCCAGGAGGTTCACAGCTACGGGGGGGGGGGGGGGGGGGGGGGGCAGGTCAGGCGGGGCAGAGAGCAGGGCCCCACACCCCAGCACCTGGTCACTGACCCCTACGCGCCCCCAAGTCCGGCCCTACCCTGAGGGCTTGCATTGGTCAGGATGGAGGCAAAATCCTTCTTCTCCAGCTCGGGGAGGCCCTTCATGTAGTTCTTCGCCTGTGGAGGAAGAAAGGGTAAGGAGCCAGCTCCCGGGCCCGCACAGGGCCCCAGCCCACGCCCAGCTCCCCACTGACATCAGCACTCTGCAGCCTCTGTACAAAGTCATCGGGAGGTGTGCCCGTCACCTTCAAGATCTCCTTCAGCTGGTCCAGGTCTCGGCCGAGCTCAGGAGCACAGTGTGGGCCAGAGAGCGGGGCTCAGCCACCCACCCAGGCTGGACGGTGTGCCCAGCCCCGCCCCCGCCCAGCCCCCTGACCCCACAGGTGTAGGATACGGTCGTTGCCCTTGAACAGAATCTTCCCTGTGATCATCTCTGCCATGATGCAGCCCGCAGACCAGATGTCCACTGAGACAGAAGCCCCCTCGTGAGGGCTCTGTGTGCCCGGGGTAGGGGGAAGGATGCACAGGGGGGACATGGACACAGGGGCCATCTGGCCTGCCACACCCTCCTGGCTCCCTCCCAGCCCAGCAGCCTCCAGAGAAGCAGCCACAGGCCGGGTGTGGGGGGGTCCGGCCTGGGAGGCTGAGGCAGGGTGGCCCCATCACTGGGCAGTCTCTCACCTGTCTGTGTGTAGTGCATCCAGTTCAAGATGACCTCAGGTGCCCGGTACCACCGAGTCACTACATACCCAGTCATCTCGCTGTCTGCCTGCCTGGCCAGGCCAAAGTCCAGGATCTGGCCAGAATGAGGAAGGTGGGGCAAAGGGGCCCCCAGGGAGTGAGTGGGCCAGCCTGTGGTCCAGGGGGCCCTAAGGGGACAGTACACTGGGGCTCCTGCCACCCTCCAGGGCCTGAGGTCACAGCCACAGACCCTCAAGCTTTCCTGTGGGTTCCTCTCCATAGCCAGTGCACCCAGCCCAACAGAACTTGCCTCCCCCACCCTCAGGACCAGGCACCCCAAGGGGCCTCCTCTCCTTGTTCCTCCACTCCACGTCCCCTAGATCCTGGCAGGCACCTTTGGGGGGGCCTTTTGGGCCTACCCTGGCTCAAGCATGAGGGACTAGGGGACGCCTCCCACCCTCACCTCAAGTAGGTATGGGAGTGTGCCTGATGCCACCCCCATCAAGTGCCTCCCCGGGGCGCATCTGGCCATCAGCTGCTCAGCCACTGCCTCATGGCTGGTCCCTCTGCCTGGACCTGGGCCTGAGCCAGCCTTCCTCCAGATCTGAGGACCGAGGGCTCGGCAGGCAGATGGGCAGGTGGGGAGGGAGCCCGAGCCCCGACCCGACACACACCTTCAGCTCACAGTCCTCGTTTACTGCCAGGTTGCCAGGCTTCAGGTCCTGGGGACAGAGGAAAGGTGGCTGTGTGACCACCAGCAGGGGCCCAAGGGCAGGACCCTGGGCAGCAGCTGAGCCTGGGAGCAGACAGACTGGGGAGGGTGGGGGTGTCTGGGCCCCAGGGCTGTGTGCAGGCACCGTGTGACATCCCCACCGGACCCCATTGTACCCTTACAGGTAGGAAACGGAGGGTCCTAGGAGTTGAGCCCCCCAAACACCCACACAGCCAGGGGAAGCTCCCACCACCACCAGGACTCACCCTATGAATGATGCCAGCGGCGTGGATATACTGTGGGGATAGAGAGAGGGTCAGCCATGTCAGTGCACGGGGACCTCACAGCCAGGGACCAGCCAGGGGCCGGCCCCTCCGCCCCTGCACCCTCACCTTCAGCCCTCTCAGCATCTGGTAGACGAGAAACTGGATTCGGTCCTCGCTCAGCTTCTCATGCTTCATGAGCTTGCCCAGGTCGGTGCCCATGAACGGCATGACCAGGTAACTGCGGGGTTGGGGCCAGGCTCAGACCCAGGAAGACCCCCCAGTCCTCCACCTCCCAAGCACCTACCTCGCCCCAGAATGTCAAGCGGGCAGGGACTATGCCAGGTGAGGGGCTGGGGACACCAGTGCTCACAGGCAGGGGAGGGAAGTGCCTTCGGGCTGGGTGGGAGCGCAGGACACTGGGGTCCGAGGGGCAGACTGGGCGGGTGGAGGGAGACGGAGTGAGACATACTTAACACCCGACCAGGACACTGAGGCCCGAGTAGGTCCTTGACCTCTGCAAAGTCAGACAGCAGGGAACCAGCCCTCCCAGCCCTTCCCAGGCCAGGCCCCTGGCTCCTGGCCGACAGCAGTGTGAGCCCAGGGGTTGCTGCCCAGGCAGCCACAGGGCAGGCACCACGCCGCCCCTCCCTCCCTCCAGCAAAGGTCAGCAGCTCCAGTTATGGCCACACACTTGGTGCCAGGGCCCAGAGCCCAGACCTGCCAGCTAACAATGCTCAGGTCCAAGGCTCGCACCTCCGGCACTGGAGACGCTGGTGCCAGGTGTCATGGGAAGAGGAGGCCCCAGGTCCACCTGGCTGAGCCAGCGCCTTGGGTCCCGGGGCATATGGCAGGGAGGTGGACGGTGGTGTGAAGACAGGGTCAGCAGGGTGCATCCCGACCCCCATCCAGGCTACAGAGAGGGGCCTGCTGCAGGTCCAGAACCCAAAGTTGGCACCCACAAGTGACCCAACACCCCTCCATCCTGTCTGGCCAGCCCCAGGCCAGAACTTACAAGTCTGTGAAATCATCCAGGCTCTCATCTGGAGTGAACACGTCCAACAGCCCAATCACCTGGGGAGGAGGCCAGAGCACCAGGTGGGATGGGGGTACCCCCCCCAGGCTGGCACTGTGCTCCAGGCAGGAAAGCCCCCTGCAGCTGTCCCCATGTCCCTTCCCTGTCCACAGGGCCAGCTCTGCCCACTGGCAGCGCCACCCAGCCCTGGCACACCTGCCCACAGACACAGGCTATTTTTGGATGGTGACAGCTGGGATCCTCTGGGGGAGGGGCAGCCCCAAGTCTGGATCAGCTCCCAGCCGTCCAAGGAGCTCCAGTTCCTCGGCCCTTCCTCCCCCTCTTCCTATCCCCATTGAAAATCTGCGACCAGGATGGGGACAGCCTCCCAGGGGAGCCAACGTCCGGCAGATACTTCCTTCCCAGGCAGGCAGCACTATGACCCAACCGACAATCAGACCTGGCCCTGCAGACCCCCAGTCAGGGGTGATGGATAGCAGACAGGTAATGTGACAACTGGCACCTGGGGCTCAGGGTGCCAGGGCCTCCAGGGACCCAGGGAGGCCTGCACATCTGAGCAGCAGAGGGGCAGGCGGATGTGCCGTGGGTGGGAGGGACACCTGGCAGAGGCCGGGCGCACAGGGGCAGAGGCAGAAGAGAGCACACTTCGAGCACCTGAGAAACACAGGGAGGGAGGCCAGGTGGCCGAGGCCCAGGCCAGGAAGCAGCCAAGCAGAGGCCGAAGGGAGCCCGAGCAGGCCCTCACATGCCAGAGGAAGGCTTGGCTTTGATCCTGGAGCTGAGAAGGAAGGGTTTAGACAGGCGTGACACTGAATGTGGGGACAGACCGGAGTGAGGCGAGAAGGACACGAGGTGAAGGGACAGCTGGATGACCACTGCAGCCACCAGGACCAGAGTCATGGGCCGGGGTGGGGGTGGGGGGAGCGGGGAGAGGCAGAGCGGGATGTCCAGAGAGAGATCTGGAGGCAGGTGAGGCCTGGGGGCACCTGGAGAGTGTTTGAGTGAGAAGAGGACAGAGTCCTGGAGGTTAGGGGGCCATCAGGTTGAAGGAGACTTCTGTGCCTCTAAGGTGTAGGACAGGAAGGAGGCCTGAAGTGGGGGTGGAGGGGCGGAGCAGGGTATGTAGCGACTCCACCTGCCCTGGACTCAGGCCTCTCAGAGCCGGTTTCCTCCTGGGAAAGGCGGGTCCACAATAGGCCGGTCTCCCAGCTGTGTGCAGGGTGCCCTGGAGGCAGCAGTGCCCACCTGCTGGTGGGTCAGCTCGAGGGGCATGGTAGGACTCACTGGCACTGTGGGGGAGTCCCCAGCACAGGCCCAGGGAGAGCAGACCCCAGGCAGGGGTGGGATGGGCAGGATGGGTGGGTGGGAGTGGGGGGCAATGAGGAAGAAGTCGGATGGAGTCAGAAAGACGAGTCTGCCCTCACGCGGACAAGGCCTGGGCGGGACCAGGTGTAACAAGGAGACAGTGAGGCTAGGCTGGGCTGGTGGATTTCCCCTAGGAAGAGGGGACGAGTTTCCTGGGGGCCTCTTTTTACTGAGGGGAGGCTGGTGGCTCCAATGACCCAGGAGGGTCCAGACCGTGGGTCAGGAGCAGGATTAGCCAGGGTCTGGGCGCCCAGACCACCAGCCCTCAGACAGGGGTGAGGCAAGTGGCTGGGAGGGGAAGGGGGCAGAGTTCTTGGCTGCAGGGGATCTGCACTGGGAAGCAGCCGGAGCTCCCCTGGCCGAGCAGCCAGCAATGGCCACCAGAGACGCCACGGCAGCTATGTGTGGCGTCCTGTGAGCAGGTCTGAAAACAAGGGAGGCCTTCCCCTGGTGAGGGCCCAGATCTGCCACTCCCCCACTGTCCATGAGCCCCAGCCAGAGACAAGAAGGAAGCATCTGCCTGTTGGTCACTGTGTCCAGTGACCTCCACACACCAGCTCTTTAAACCCTTACACTCCTGGAGACCCCAGGCTCTGAGGTGACAGGGCCAGGGTGTCGACTCCCCTTCCACGCCTAGGTCTGCATTCCCAGGGCGCCCAGGGCCTCGGGCTGCTCAGGAGGTGGACTGGAGCAGAGTGGGTTCAAGAAGGGGCCAGAAGGGCTGGAGCAGGCACCTGGGCTGGGGCTGCGGAGATGTCTGGAAACAGGGAAGAGGCTAAGTGCCCCTTCCAGGAGAACAGCTCTACATAATTTGGGGTGAGACCTGGACCATCCCCTGGGTGGGGGCAAGCAGCCATGCCCTGACCAGAGCCTGGGCTGCAGGGTCAGATGTGGCCCAGGAAGAAGCTGCGGTGAGTGCTAAGTCTTTTCCAGGGACCGGCCTGGGAGGAGAGGACTAGAGCAGGGGAAGCAGTCCCCACACGAGGGATGCGAAAGTGCCTTCCGGGCGGGATCTGGAGGGGCAGGAAGCGAGCAGCGGCGGGCGCAGGCGGTGTCCGAGCGGCGCCCCGCACTCACGTTCTCGTGGCGCATGTGCTTCAGAAGGCGCAGCTCGCGGTAGGCGCGCTTGGCGAACAGCTCCGACTGGAAGGGCCGGTACAGCTTCTTGATGGCCACTTTGGCGCCTGTGCGGCTGTCCACGGCGGAGCTGCGGAGCGCACGGCTTAGCGGGAGGGCCGGCCACCCCGCCCGGACCCCCGCCGCCCGGACGGCCATCCCTCCGGGCCTGCGCTCACCACACGGCGCCATAGGCGCCCGAGCCCACGGGCTGCAGGTCCTGGTACACGGCGCGCACCTCCCAGGCGGTCTTGGTCACCTCCTGGCGGTAAAAGCCCCTGCGGGCGGGCGGCGGAGAGCTCATGGATCGGCGGGACTCCCCGGGCCACCGCACTCGTCCTCTGTTCCCGGTTCTTCCCTCCGGCTCTCAGGAGCCGCCGATGCCGACCCCGGCCCCTGTGGCACGCGATCCCTCCCCGGCCGGCGGACCAACCGGCCCCTGGGCGACGCGCACGTGATGCCCCCGCCCGCCCTCCGGCCCCTCCGGAAACCCGAGGCGGCGGCCGCCGGGGAAGGCCCGAGGCGGGGGACAGACGGGGGAGAGGCGGACGCAGGGGGAGGGAACGCCGTCCGCAGCTAAGCCCCAGCCTGGAACCGGACGCGGCGCCTGACTGAGACCCCGGCCCGTCTCCGCGCTCAGGCTGAACTCCCAGCCGGGTCAGGGGTGGCTTAGCGGGGGCCCCACAGGGCTCCTGCTTCTTCTGTACTAACCATGCCCCCAGGACGGTGGGCCCTCAAGACTTCCATCCCTAGCCCCAGGTCACTGTCCACCAGCTCCTCCAACGTGCACCCACTAAACGGGGTCCCCAACCCCTGAGACCCCGAGCTGAGCACTGAGTTCTGATGTGCTGTCAACTCCCCACCCCAGCGTGCCTTCTTCCCCTGGGGCTGACCCATCCGTCCCCCACTGTGTGGCTCCCAAGCACCTGTCTTGCCGGCATCCCTTTTTCCGAATGGGGGAGTTTATTATGTCACCCAGACTTGGGCTGCATCCCCAACACCCCTCCCTGTGACCATTGACCCCAAGCATCCCAAACCCAGGAGCCAGAGAGGTGGTGCTGTAGGTCTCCCTTGGTCCCTGTGCACCCCCAGCTCCCTCTCCCCTCACTGGGCACTTGGGGAGCCTGCTGCCTGTCCACCCCCAGTCCAGCTTACTCCCTTCTGTTTGTCCTTCAAAGTCCTGCCTGAGCCTCTCTACTCTCTCCAAGAAGGTGTGCCTGACCCCAGGGGTGAAGGAAGGCCCTACTCCAGCTCTCAGCGCCCCCTTACTCCTCTTGGTGGGGGCATCATTCTTTCACGAGTCACACTCCATCCTGGACCAGACAGTTTTTGAAGGGCAGAGCCTCCGGCCCCCTCCCACATCCTCCCCCAGCCCAGCGACCCAGGTCTGAGAGGGAGTGGGGTAACAGGATCTCCAGGGCCCCCGCCCCGCCCTCTGTGTCCTGCCACCATGAATCAGCAGCTCAAGCCCAGCCAGAGCAGCTTTACACCTGGGTTGCCTGCTGGTGATGCTGAGCACTCAGGAGCTGGAGACTAGTCAGTGGGGGCAGCCTGGGGCCACTGGAACCACCACCACCTGTACCCCATGCCCTTCGTGCCCTGGGCTGCCTGTGGCACTCCACCTGTCTCCTCCAGGAAGCCCCTAGCGGCTGTGGTAGGGCCCAGGGGTCCAGCAGGGTTCCCATTCCAACCAGACCCTCAGGCGGGGCATGTCCCAGTTCTGCTGCCACCCCCGTCCCCCCACACACAGAGGACTTGGCATAGCTTGGTTACCAGGGGCTCCCCGGCACCTGAAGCCCAGTAGGCACACTGCCCAGGCCCCTGGATGTTCAACTCCCAGATGGTCTCCACCCCCAAGGCCAGGGCAAGGGCGCAGAATGTCCTTGTCCTGGAGACACCCTGCCTGACCCCCCCTGGGGCCCAGGCCCGCCCCCACCTGAGCTGCAGTAGCTCAGTGCCTGCGTGTCCAGAGAGCTAAAGTGGCCTTCTTTTCTCTTCACCAGGAAGGAAAGTTATTTCCCTCACACAGCCCAGCCCCAGGCAAGGGCAGGCCTTTGCTCCCAGGGGCGCCTCAACTATCTCCCAGCAGCCTCCTTGACAACTGAGTGAAGGGGCCGGTCTGGATCTGGACCAGATGCGGGTCCATCTGTGGAAGGCCATTACGCCCTGCCCTCCCCGCTCAGGCCCAGTGGCCGGGTGGAGCGGTGAGCATGCTGAAGAGGGCTGCTTGTCTGACTGGGACCCAGGGGATCTGGCCAGTGTGGTGGTCTGGGAGGCCAGGCCAGCTGGGCGTGATGCACGGAGATCCGGCCACCCCCTCCACGCAGTGGACAGCGGGGCAGCCCCTGAAGCCTGGGACATGAGCTGAGCAAGAGGAAACCTCTTTTATTGAGTCACCCTAGGCAGGCACTTGACATTTAGAGCTCCCTGGGTCCTGCGAGGTAGGAGTCACCATCTGACACCTGACACCACCAGTGGACAGAGAAGACACACCCCCAACACATCTGGAGCAGGGTCCCGTTCCAGAGGTTACTAGGTCAGCTCCACTCTGGAAGGAGGGTCAACCCACAGACCGGGGCACCCCAGCTCTCAGCCACAAGGCCAGAGAGCAGGCAGAGGCTTCTTCATCAGCTCCCAGCCAAGGTCCAGGGTCCAAGTCCAAGTCTACCTTGATGTGTGCCAGACCCCTTAGCATCCCCCAACTCTCCTCAGCAGGCCCTGTGTCCTCATGCTTCAGAAACCCAAGGAGAATGCCCTGGCTTTTGCTCATGTGGTTGTCCCTTGCCCACCTGAGCCCCTCACACGGTGCACAGCAGGATCTCAACAACCCTCCAACATCAGACACTGGGGGAGAGGAGGTAAGTATAGACACCCCAACTTGGGCCTCCTGCTGGTCACAGCCACCGGCCCTTGGTTGTCCACAGATTCACACATGCTTTCACATGTAAATACCAGGAACACATATTGGGGCACATGTGCCACACAACACAGGGAGACACATGGCTCCAGGCATAGTCTGATTTGACACTTGGTGGCTGTCCCCACCCTGCTACCCCCCAGGGAAGACCCTGTCCAGCTCTCAGGCCTTTGGGTCTCAGCATTTCTCAGGGTAGCCCCCCCACTTCCAGGTTGAGCAACTCAGACCACTAAGACCCCTCCCTTTGAGTCTCCAGGGGGCCCCAATGCACCACCCCCCAGAGGCAGCTCACTGGGACTGAGATCTGGAGACAGACACACTCCCCAGGGGACCCCCTAGGCATCCAGGTCCTCCACACTGAGGTCCCAAGGGAGAGCCTGGTTGGTGGGAGGTGGTGGAAGGACCAGGGAAGTCCAGGACACTCTGTCCAGACTCCTATGCCCACGGCTTGCACACGTGTACACGTTCATGCATTCATACGTGTGCACAGACTCCCACAAGGACTGGCATGCAGACCAGGGGTCCCAGGCCAGGGATCAAGTGGTGGGAGGCGACCCTCGTGGGAACCAGGCAGGAACTGCCGGGAACTGGAGTGGGCAGGCTCAGGCCCCTCCTTGAGTTCCAGTATGGCTCACTGCTCAATGTCCAGGCTGCTGGGAGGCTGCGGTGTCTCTGGGGGCTTGAAGCTGAGGACTTCCTGGTAGGTGAGTTCTGGGGGGTGAGGGGAAAGGTGAGCTCAGGCTGCCACCAGCCCAGTACTCCCCATGCGCCTATCTGGTGTCAGCCACCCAGCCCAGGCCCACCACCATCTGAGGGCAGCCTCAGCCCATGGCCCTTCCAAAGCCTGCCCTGTGCTGCCCCATGCTCTGCTGGACATACCAGCCCCATCTCTACCTGTCCCACCCTGGAGTTGACAGGGGGGATTGTTGTCCCCCTCCCAGACCACCCTGAGGCAGCCCTCAGACCCCTGGGCTCGACCACCCCCAATGCCCTCCGGCCTCCCCAGGCCCACCCTTCCACTCCTCCACAGTGCGTTCCTGTGCCTCAGTGCTTTCGTCATAGGGCTCAGCCTCGGGCTCATCATCGGGGTCGTGGTACTGGCTAAAGTAGGCATGGGCCAGGGCCTCAGCTGCACTGATTCTCTGGTCACTGTCCAGCACCAGCATCCGTCCCAGGAGGTCCACGGCTGCAGAGTGGCCGGGAGAGAAGGGGGGATGGAGGTCAGCTCTGCAGCCAGGGCCAGACATGGAGCCCAGCCGAGACCCGGGGGCTGTCCTCACCCAGGGGGTTGGCTCCATGGAAGATGCTCCTGAGGTCCTTCTGCGGCATGGGAGGCAGGGACTGGATGTATGTCCGGGCCTGGGGGCACATGGGAAGCGCCTGAGGGGGCTGCTCACCCACTACCTCCTCTGGCTGGAAGCCAGGCAGGGGCGTATCAAGAGAAGCCCCATATTCATTCACTCCAACAGGCCTGGGCCTGGTGCTGCCCCTCAGTCCTCGGCCAGGGCACTGTTGTAGGTGCTGCGATTTTGCTCTCACTGTGGCTCATGGCAAGAATGTGTTCCCATTCACCCGCTTCCCCCTGGAGGGGGAGCACCTGCCTTGGGCCCTGTCCCACCGCGGCCCATGCTCCCTACATGGTGCCTGGTCCGATCTCACACTGGCCTTCCTCCAGAGCACGGGGGGCTTGGTGAGCAGAGGAACCTGGTGGCTGGTGACTCACGTGTTCCGAGGATATCTTTGCCAGAACCTCAGGGCTGGGTGTGCCCACAACCTCCATGATGCGCTTCAGCTGGTCAATGTCTGCCTGGCTCAGGAAATGCCCACTGGCCAGGCATGAACCCTTCTCAGGCCCCCAGACCCTAGATCTTGGGGCAATGGCCAGAACCTACTCTCCTACAGCTGGGGACAGTGAGCCCAGGTGGCACGGCATGGACTAGAGGAGGCAAGACTGGCCAGAAAGACCTGAGCCCACCCCCTCGACCCCCACCAGAAGGAAGGGACCCGGCTCAACCCTCCCCAACCTGGGCCAAGGATACAGTCATTTCCCGGAAAGAGGGCCTTTCCTTGGAGCAGCTCAGCCATGATGCAACCCACAGACCAGATGTCCACTGCTGGGAGAGAAATCCCCATCAGTCTTATCCACCCCAAGTCCCTCCTCAGAGAACTGGGGGGCTGCCTGGACTGTGCCAGCCCGGTGTCCTCAGTCATACCTCCTGGGCAAGGGGGTGGGGTTAGCATAATACCTACCATGTTCCACCCCTCTGAAGGTCTGTTTCTGAATGCTGGCTCCCAAGACTGGAACCCCATATGTCCTTGGCTTTACTCCTCCCCAGGCCTCGGCATGCGCTCTGCCTGGCCACCCTGGTCCCACAGCACAGCCCCCCACAGGGACTGACATCACCTGTCTGGTTGTAGTGCATCCAGTTCAGCATGATCTCAGGAGCGCGGTACCAGCGTGTGGCCACATAGCCCGTCATCTCCTCATCTGCCTGGCGTGCCAGTCCAAAGTCCAGGATCTAGAGCAAATACCCGGTGTCAGCGCCCCCAGTAATGCCTCCTCAGTGCCCTGACCACCAGCACTCACCCTGAGCTCGCAGTCCTCATTCACTGCCACGTTGCTGGGCTTCAGGTCCTGCAGGGTTAGGGTTAGGGTTAGGGGGCACAGGAGGAGCCCCTGGAAGGCCCTGCAGAGCCTGACCCTCACCCCCGCACCTACCCGGTGGATGATCCCGGCCGAGTGGATGTACTGCGAGAGGGAAGACTGCGATCAGGTTCCTGCCCTGGCACCGCAGGGCGCCCTGCTCAGGGCCCGCCCACCTGCCCGTGCCCACCTTCAGCCCCCACCTTCAGCCCGCGCAGCAGCTGGTACACGAGGAACTGAACGTGCTCGTCGCTCAGCACCTGGCACTTGACGATGTTGTTTAGGTCGGCGCCCATCAGGGTGGTCACCAGGTACCTGGGTGGGAGTGGGAGCAGCAGTCAGGATGGAGCCCTGCCACGCCCTCCCCACCGCGCGCCAGGTGCCGCTTACACTTCGCTGAAGCCATCGATGGAGGTGGCCGGGGTGAAGACGTCCAGCAGCCCGATGACCTGGCGGAAGGGGGTCAGCACGGCCAGTCCCGCCCAGGCCCGCCCAGGCCCCCGCAGGGAGTCCCAGCTCACATTCTCATGCTTCAGGTGCTTGAGCAGCCGCAGCTCCCGGTAAGTCCTCCGCGCGTGGATCAGCGACTGGAAGGGGCGCGACAGCTTCTTCACCGCCACCTTCTGACGAAGCCGCGCATCGTAGGCCGAGCTGCAAGGCGGCGGGTGAGGCGGTGGCAGGCGGCGAGGACCGCGGTGCGCACCGCCCCAGGGCGGTCTGCACGCAGATGCCCCACCGCCTCTCCTCCGTGGGGGCGGGCTCTTTCCGCCACCCCTGCTCGCCCACCGCTCTGCTCCCGCGGGGCGTTTGCTCCAGGGAACCCCTCCGGAGCTGGGCCGCCATCCAGGTGCTGCCGCAGAGTCCCCAGCGATGAGAACGTGACCAGCGCGTCCTCCGTGCCTCTTCCGATCTGCGAGCAGCTCACCCTGCACCCCACCCCTTCGCCCAGGCCTTCCCAACACGCAGAGTCCGCCTGTCCCACCTGGGAACCCCAGGGCAGGACCTGGATCTTTTGTCTCCTCACTCCAATGACTCTCACCCCTAACCCAAACCGAGGCTGGGGACAGTCTCTAACAGCCTGTGTGGAAATAACACCCCAGGTAAACAGCACTGGCTGTTCACCCCACAAAGGGCCCCCCCCCCCGCCCCCATGGGCCGTGGGTCCAGGAGGCTCCCAGAGGGTTCCAGAGCCGCCTCCAAAGCCTCTGGAGATTTAAAACAGGGTGGGGGAAACTGGCATCGTTATTTTTAGTGGGAAACCAGGCAGGAGGAAACATCTAGCAGAGGACGGTGTCTGAAACCACATACCCCCCGGGGCCCAACCCCAACTCGCAGAGGTCCAGACCCTCCACCTCCACCACACCCGTCTCCTCTTCACAGGGGACTCAGCAGTCACTGGCATCATCCTTAAACACAAGTGACCCAGCCACACCCCCACCCCTAGGTCCCACTGCACTCAGGATGGGGCCCTGCTGAAAGCATTGCCTGTGCTCAGACTGTTCCCTCTAGCTGATGCTTCTCCCTTCCCTCCCTCCCACTTCACTTCCTGTCTCTGGGATCTCGCCTTCCCCAAGAGTGAGCGGAGTCCACTCAGCTCCTGCCAGACCAGGGGTGCTCATGTCCCAGGTGGTGGTGGAGGAACGCCAGGTAGGTGCCTGGGGCATCTGTGCCCCTCCCCCTAGCCTATCACCTGTTGGGGAAGGTCCAAGTCCTTGGGTGGGAAGTAGGGGTGACCCCTCAGGTGGGACAGCAGATATTTTGCCTGTGTCTGTGCAGCTAAGTAACAGGGCATGGGCCCTGAGTCCACAGCTTCATCAGAAGAACGTGGGAGCCCAGGAGAGGGCCATCACCTGTGCTGGGCCACGACAAGCTACGTGCTGTGAAGAGAGACCTGGGCTGCCCTTGAGAAGCTTGGCACTCACTAGGAACTCCCAGAAGGCAATTCTGGGCAGATGCAATTCCAGCAAGGGCTCTACCAGACGCCCCTCGAGCCACTCAGACATTGTCCCTGACCCACTTCTTGCCCTTGGTGTCTTAGAGATGAAGATAGAGGCCCGTGGCAGGCTGGAATGCCTGAAATGACCAGCCTGAGGTTCCTGACTGCTGAGATCAGAGGCCACAGGGACCTCAAGCCCCCGCTCCAGGCTCCAATAGTGGGTCTCAGGACTGGCTGGGGAAGTCCCATTCTTAACCCTCTGCCAGAGCCTGGAGCAATGCCATTTCCCCTGAGGGCCCCTTTATCCCCACCCCCATGACCCCTGCAGTGTACAGCAGCGATGTGACACTGGCCTAGGTAAGGAACCCAATGGATGCTGGAGGGGATTGCAACTGACACCAGGGCTTCCTGCAGCCACCTCACCTCAGCCGCTTCCTCCAGCTTCCCCATCCTCCAGGGTAACAGGCCTCAGCCACATCTGACCCTCCTTCTCCCTTCCAGATTCTGTCCTCTGTCTGGGCCCCGGGGCCTAACTGCAGGGCTGTGGTCTGAGCTCTCTGGTTTGGGGCAAAAATGGGGTGGGGTATAGAACCCCCTAAGGATTGTAGGAGTAATGGCAGGAGTCTGTGCTTAGGCTTAAGCCCTATCAGGAGTCTGAGACCCCTTGCAAAACAGGAGGAGGGGGTAGGACCCGCCAGGAAGCCAGAGGCCATCCTAAGGGGAGGGGTCTTGCCCTCTCCCTAGCTAGGCTTTTCTTTTTCAAACAAAAATACCCACCCTAGGGCGGAGGCCTCTGCTAGACCCCGGAGCTGCCTAACCCTTGACCAGGGACACTCAAGATTCGGGCTGGGACATTTTGGGACCCGGGAGACCCGCCTTTTCACCGCCTGTGACGCCGCAGTTTTCGGGCCTAGTGGGGGACAGTCCGGATGCGCGGAGTGGGACAACGACCCTTCTCCCTGCCGGGGAGCGGCGTCTAGTAGGAAAGTTTCCTTCACGCCCCCCAACCCCCATTCATTCCACTGATCCACGCAGGGCCCGGGGGCGGTTCAGGGCGAGGCCCCACCCCACGTCCAGAGCCCCCCGCCGGGCGGGGCGCGCGTTCAGTCCCGCCCCGGCCCCCCCGCCCGCTCCCCCGCCCCGCCCCTACCAGACGGAGCCGTAGGCGCCCGAGCCCACCGGGCGCAGCTCCTGCAGCCGCTGCGGCACCTCCCACACTGTCTTGTTCAGCTCCTGCCGGTAGAAGCCGGCGCGCGGGCCGGTCATGTCCTCCCGCGCCCCCCGCCGCGCCGGAGCTCCAGCCGAGCGCTCGGAGGGCGGCGCGCGGGGCGGGGCCGGCGAAGGGGTTCCCGGAGACAAGCCGGCTTCCTGCCCCTCCAAGGCGCGGCGGAGCGGAAACCGGCCCTCCTGTCACCTCCCGGGGCGGTCCCGGGGAGGATGGGCCTTGCCGGCGGAAGGGGAGACCAGGGTCGGACTTACAGCCCCTCCCGCTTCTACCTCCTGGGGTCCACGCACCTCTCCAAATATCCGCCCACCTTCTGTCCTTGCCGGGGTGCGGCTGGTCCAGGCCGCAGCCGCCTCTCTCCGGACTCGGCTCCTTGCACCCTTCCCGCCGGCACCGGCGCCGGCACCTCCCCTCACCCCACCTCCCGTCCCGCACCCCCTTCCCCAGCTCCTCCCTCAAAATGAAAGATGCCTGGGCGAACCATCATCAACATAGAAAATACCACCGAATACAACTAGACACTAGGTTGGATAGGGGCCCCTCTGCGACGGGCAGATGGCGCCTTGGGTCCTGGGCCAGCAAGCCCCTCCCCGTGGAGGCCGTTCCGGCCGCGGTGGTGTGGCTGCCTCCTGGCAGACCTTCTCCGCTCTGCTGTCTGCCGCCCAGCGCCGCTTGGATGAACTGTGACGCCCGGCCAGGCCTTGGGACCAGCCCTGTCAGGACCAGGGACAGCGGCGACACCAGGGGGCCTTTGGGGTGTGGGTACCCATGAGAAGCTTTCCCCAAATGAGTCTTCTTCGGTGCCTGGTACCTTTCTTCCTCCTGAAACAACCCCCCTCAGCTGTCACCTCTTCCAGGAAGCCCCCCTGACTTTCCTAGGTACCGAGGAGTTCTCAGGGGCTGTACACTGCTCCCGAACCACTGGCGGCTCCACCAGGTGTTCCCAGGACCAGCAGGACGGCCGCGCCCGCATCTGCCCGGCGCTGGAGCATCTGCTTGTATGTCCCACTCTGCAGTGGAGACGAATTCCTCCTGACGCCCGCCCCGGGGCAGCGGGTAGTGCCCGGGCTGCCCCTCCCAGGAAAGCGGGAAATTAGGCTCCTGGGTTGCCCAACGTTCTGTTGTTTTCAAAATAAGCTAAAATCTGAGTTTTTTATGCAAATTACCTGATTTTTAAATATTGGCAACCAAATGAAAATAAAATATGTGAACACAGTACCGGGCAAACGGATACATCCGGACCCCGAGGAAGCGGGCTGAGTCCCCGCCGCAAAGCCCACCCTCGCATGACCGGAGCCAAGTCCGGAGCCACCCGGCTTCAGTTTCCTCTCTGGAAGCCAGTGTCCCTCCCCCAGCTGCCCGCTCTGGGTCTCCTCGAGGGCCCCGCGCTGGGGCGCCTTTCTTGGGCAGATGAGGTTTTGTGCGGAGTTAATGAGGCTTCAGCTAAAGCCGGGGGAGGGGCGGGGCGGGAGCGGAGCCCGGGCTGTGGGAACCGGCCGCGCGGCCTCGGGGAGGCCCGCCTTTGTCTGCGCAGGCCTGCGGGCCAGCGCGTTCCCATGACGACCGACCCCGCCCCCGCGCAGGTGTTGGACAACCCCCTGCTCTCCCCAGCGGGTGGGGTCGGCCCACCCAAGTGAGACCCCTCTGGGCCTTCCCCGCCGCAGCCCTCGGAATCCCGCGGGTGAGTGGTCGGAGCTGACCCGAGGGGAGCAGCCTTCCCGCCGGGCTCAGAGGGTCACCCGGAGTGGAGACCCTCCCCATTAAGCAAGCCCGCCTAGGACCCCCGCCCCCGGCCTGTGACGTTGGCCCCAGACAGACAGGCCCCCCACGCTGCCTTTTGGGAGGGTCCGGGATGTAACAGTGCAGGGGAGTGAGGCAGGGGTGCAGCAGGGAGACCTCTGGAGGGTGACAACACAGTCCTGCTCCTGAAAGACTGAGCTTGACTTAAGGAACAGAAAGGAGGGTGGGGGCCATGGTGTTGGGCTGTGGCGGACTGGGGGTGGGGCATGGTCAGATTTCAGGTTTTTGTTCTCAGGGAGCGCTGCTGGACATTTTCAGTGTCATCCAGGCCACCAGGCCAAGGTTGCCATGTCCGGGTGGGACGACTGAGCCTGCCGTGGTGGGTGGCATGGGGTGGGGGCAGCAGCCAGGACTGGTGGGAGCACAGGTGTGAGGATGGGGGGCTGACAGAAGAGCCTCCTACCCGGGCCTCAGCCCTGGTCTCCCTTTACCCTCTACTGTGTTTCACTGTAACCCCTGAATGTCAAAAGCCCAGCCGTTCTTTGTCCACTGTCCCCCTCCACTGGGCCAGGCCACACCCTTTTCAGCCCCAGGCCAGTTTGGTTGCACTTCTCCCTGAGGTCACAATGAGCTTCCTAAAATTCTAATCAGGCTGGCCCTGGTCGATTTGGCTCAGCAGTTGGAACGTTGGCCCAAGAGTCACGGCTTTGATTCCGGTCAAGGGCATGTACCCCAGTTGTGGTTCTGTCCCTGACCCTGGTCTGGGTCGTGCGGGAGGCAACCAGTGTGTCTCTCTCTCGCCTTCCCACTCTATCTGATGACAAATGAAAACATCCTCTGGTGAGGATTTAAAAAAAAATTCTCATCAGCCTGTGTCAGAGCTGGGGTTCCTGCTCTTCCTGAACAAGCAGGGTGTGGCCTGCAATGGAAAGGGAAGTCAAGGTGCCAGTGGCCCACTCCCAGGAAACATCCCGACGCAAGGCCGGCCTGCTCCGCTGTGCATCCAGCCTCCACCGTTGCTACTCTTCATCCCCTTATGTTCTTTCCTCCGGGGGCACCCACCTGGTGGACCTGCAGCCCTTCCCCCATCTCCAAGCTTCAGAGCGGAGCGGGCAGAAGTGGTCTGTTGGGGTTCAATCTTGAAGCCAGGCCTCCAGCCTCACCTTCGAACTCAGCACTCCCAGGCTGCTCCCATGCTGACTCGGCAGTAACTTATTCAGATTCCCTGACTAGCTGTGTCTCTGGGAATGGGGGCGGGGGGCGGGGGTGGGACAGGACTTAGTGTGGACCAGGTAGCACTGTCAGGTTACGGGTCCCTGGACAGGGATGTCCGTTGTTTGTCTTGTGGGAGACACCGACCCTTGTTCCAAGTGGCTTAAATAGGACTGTCCTCAGGCAGATGGCTTATGTTTAAGGTCTCACCCACCGAGACGCCCCAGCCAGTGATGTGCTTGGAGGACACAGGTTGGGGCTGCCTGCCACCAGCATCCCTGCTGCCGGAGCATAAACCAGCATGTACTGGGAAGAAGTTCAGACAAGTGGAACCCAGACATGTGAGCACCTGGATCCAGCCATATCTGACGCTGGCTACCTCCACTTGTTACAGAGCCACCAAATCCCCTTTCTGTCTGGGTGGTGTTCTTGGAGCCCCAGAGAAGACCCCGTCTGTCCCGGTTACTGCCGAGTCCCCACTGCCCGGCACAGTGCGTACTGAATCAGGGGTCTGATGCACTGATGCTGTGTGTGTGCACACACAAGCACGTGTACCTTGTGGCCACAGGGTGACACATCTCATAGCTCCTGCCCTGCACGGGACACCAGGAATGGGAGCAACCCCCCTTCCCTTATCACCAGATTCCCAGCCAGCCCCTCACTCCGGTAGCAGCAAAGATGCCACTTCCTCTCAAGCACAGGGTCCTTGAGCCCTACTTATGTCCCGAGTCATCCGGGGTGGTTCATGGACAGAGCAGCCCCCTCCAATGGCCCCACTATCCCAGAGCCACCAGTGTCCAGTGAGGTCTGCAAACAGTAGGGGCTTACTAAATGTGCACTGGGTGGACCATGCCTGAGGTACCCCCTGCCCCAAGGAAGGAAGAAACAGGTCCACGAGAGCTCAAGATCCAGACAGCAGGCCCCTGCTCCCACGGCTCCTGGTGGCTCAGCTCAAGGAGGGAGGCAGGGGGATGTCACGGCCCCCAGAGGCTGCCTGAGCCAGCCCCATCCCCCCATTCCCCGCCTGGTGGGCTGCCTCCTTGTACCCCTCTGGACCCAGCCCTCTCCAGGCGCGAGGTGAGCCCCTCAGCCCTTGACCAGCCTCTTCTCCAGCCTCTTCTCCGGGGCACACTCAGCTATGCTGATGGCTGTGGGTGAGTCACAGCCTCTGCACACCCCCCACGGGCCTGGCCCAGAGGAACCAGGGAGGTGGGGCATGTGAGGTCACACAGGCCCGCCTGAGGGTGAGACCCTGGGGCCCAGCGGTGTCTGGGGAGGCAGACCATGAGCGGGACAGGCCTGGGAAGGGGGCCAGGTGGGCAGGGACAGCAGACTTGCAGCCCTAGGAGGAACCCAGCCAACCAGCAGAGTGAAAAAGAGAGCTGTATTGATTTACAATGAATAAGATTTACAAAAGAGGTGGGGGTGTCCTAGCCGAGCTCCTCCTGGCCCCCCAGACTGGGCAGAGCCTCCAGGACAGCCTGTCTGACAGGCCGAGGCCAGGACCCCCAGTCTGCTGGGTCCCCTCTGGCCACCTGGGCCTCGACGTCTGACATCCAGCTTGACCTTTGAGGTGAGGCCCGAAGCGCAGAGTCCGCCCGGAGTGCTGGTGCCCCGCAGAGGGGGCCAGGTGAGGTCAGGAAGGCATCGTACCGCTTTTCTCCTCCCGTCCAGGCGGGCAGACAGTCTGGGCTCGAGGCCCCGGGGACTGCAGGCACTCAGACCCCACCCAGAGAGGCCAAACCCAGGTATCTGAGGCGGCTGCTGGTGCTCAGGAAGCGGGGGCTGAGGCCCGACTGCCCCTAGCGACACAGGGTGGCGCCGGGGACCAAAGGCACGTTTTCGAATAGCTCAGGGGACTCCACGCGGAGACAACGCCCGATGCTGGTTCTTCAGGAGGGGCTGGTGCTGGAGGGCGCCAGGCACTATCGCTCGGGAGAAAGATGCTATGTGGCCACCAACACTGAGGTGGGGTCCCTCTGCACCCCCACTCGCACACCCCGGGGTGCTCTTCCTCTGCCGGCGAGAGAGAAGGGCTCAGCCCACCATCTCAGCCTCGTTCCCCAGGGGGGCCGCCCAATGCCAGCACCGGGCATCACACACCTGTGCCGCGAGACGGTGGTGGCCAGACCAGAGGTCAGAGGTCTGTGACCTTGTTCTCCAGTGCAGCCGCGATCTGCTGCAGGCGGAAGGCCAGCTGCATCTTCTGGGCAGCGGGGTCCTCCTCCAGGGCGTTGATGATCTGAGGGTGGGTCACGTCAGACCACAGGCGGGGACAGGGCTGCCCAGGCGCCACCACCATGGGAGGCGGGACCTCCTACCTCATCGTAGTACTTCTGTGTGTACTGGTAGAGCTGGTGCAGGGCCACAAGGGTGTTCAGGGAGTCCGTGTGTGCCTGGGGGAGGGAGGGGGGCTGTGTGACCCAGGGCAAGGGAAAACAGGAAGCTGTCCCCCAGTGGAGCAAGCAGTGGACTGTGACATGGGGCACAGGCAGACACCAAAGGTCACAGCCTCACAGCACTCAGATCTCAGGTACTCAGGGCAGCCATCAACACACACGGCTCCCCATCCACGCAGGTGCACGGCAGACACGGCTGACTCGGAGCTGACACAGTCCCCAGTGCGCGTGTGGTCAGTCACACACTGATGCCAGCCCCACGGCCTCTCCCCTGGGGTCACAACACCCCTCGCCCTGCAGTGCAGCCTGCTGCCCCAGGGAGGGTGCGCTCCCTGAGCCCCTTACCCGGGAAATCTCTGCCAAGTGTGTGTTCATGTCCTGGTCACTGACTTGCACCATCTGTCTGATCCCCTTGTAGTAACTGTGGGAAAGGGCAGGGGCAGAGTGGGTCCCAAAGGCTGCACCCAAAGCTGCCCACCAGGGTGCTCCTCCCAGGGTCCCCGCCGGGTGGGGTCACTCACTCCTCCACCATCTTCTTGTAGGTAGAGATCTCCTTGGCGTAGAGCAGCTTGTTGCTCGGAGAGTCCTGTGGGGTCAGAGCCACGTGATGCCCAGCCCAAGGCGGACTGGCCTGTGTCGCTGCCCCAGGGCCCTGATGGAGCCAGGCTTGACCTGGCCATGCTGACATCGGTGTGTAATGTGTAGTGAAACTCACTGTCTCTGCTGTGCAAGGGAAGGGTCTCCACGGAGGGGAAGGAGGACAGGGGCCGCAGGCCGTCACAAAAGCCCGTCGCCAGGGGCCCTCCTAGGCTCTGCCCGCCACACCCGGTTCCCTCGCACCTGTCTTCTCCTGAGCTCCAAAGGTGCAAATCCACACCCCAGACAAACCTCCTGGCGTGTCCTGCCATGGCCACGGCTGCCCCCGTGGACACTGCTCTGCCTGGGACCTCCAAGCCTCTGGGCGAGGACAGCCCCCTGCCCCCGCCAGGACTGCCGCAGGGCCACTCACACGGCTCAGCTTGTGCTCCGTGCGTGTGCAGGCATCCATGAAGGTCTGTGCGATGACGGACAGCGAGGCGTCCACCACCTCGTGGACGTGCACGTCGAAGATGAAGTGGGGGTTCTTGAGGATGTTCACCCAGAACCGGAGGGGTAAACTGAGGCAGAGCGACAGTGGGTGAGGGCCGCTGTGCCGGTGCAGCGGGGGCGGGAGGGGCGGGGCGGGATGGAGGCGCCCCCACCTGTTGGTCTTCCAGATGTGGATGGTGTCCTCGTCCTTGATGTCATGCTTCTCCGCCTGCTCGTCCAGGAAGTCAAAGAAGTACTTGACCGCGGGTGGCACCGCGTGGACGGGCGCCAGCACACTCTGGAAGAAGTTGTCCACGAACTGCTGCAGTGTGCCCTGCGGGGAGGAGGAGGCCTTAGCGTTCTGCCCGACGCCTGCTGACAGCTCCACGCCCGTCCGCCACCCTGCGCCCACCTTGACCGAGAGCAGGCGGGTCAGGTAGATCTCGGTGATGGCCTTGGTGCGCTCCTTCTCCTTCATGCTGCCGCGCTTGGACTTGCCCTCCTCCACCTCGTCGGTCGGCCGCACCAGGTGCCACACTCGGTTCTCATCCTCCAGGAGGGCGTGGCCTGTGGGAAGGGCGCACTGAGGGGCGACGCTAGGCTTGGTAGCCCCCAGATGGCACACTGGTCCACGTTAACCTCCAGGGGTCAGAGCAAAACAGGCAAGGGGAAGGGACTCACGCTCCCCAGGCAGGTCCTGCTGGCTATCCTCAGGCTGCTGGGAGACCCCCACCTTGGATAGGATGAGCGTGGCTCCGTCCCGGACCTGGGGAGCATGGTGGTCACCAGGGCAGGCCTCGACCCCAGCCCCCCACCCTCGAGGAAGGGGCCTCCCTGAGTCGCTCCGGCACTCACGTTGTAGTGCATGAGGGTGTTGATGCGTCTCCACCTGCCCTCCCGCTGGGACGTCAGGTCCAGGTCAGACAGGATCTGGGCTGTGGACCCGGGGCGCCACTCTGCGGGACAACACAGCCCAGCTCCGGGAACCCAGCCACAGACCACCCTGCAGGGCTCCCTCTGCTGCCCCCCCAACCCTGCCTGCCCAACCGGGGCACAGAGCTAGGCACACGGGGCCCGTGCTCACCGAGGACCACACTGTCCACCTTGGGCCAGCGGGAGCAAGGCTGCGTGCGGTACACCTGGTCAATGATCTTTTCCTTGACCTGGGAGATGGTGTCGCAGTTGAGGACCTTGACGGGGATGGCGTCAATCCCTTCATCCTGGACGATCACGCTCACCGTCTGCCGGGGGACACAGGATGAAGGGCCAGTGGGCAGGGGTCCTGGACACTCCGTGTGCCCAGGCCCCACACGTGCAGACAGCAGGCCCCGGGGTCACTGCATGGAGAGTGTCTCTCCAGCCAGGGAGGTGAGCAGCATCCAGCTCTCGCCTGGGACTGGCCCGGAACCCGGCCCCCGGCCCTGAGGCTCACCAAGGGCGCGTACTCCACGTCGTCCCCCAGGAGCCCCGTGTCGTTCAGGGTGTACTTGGCCTTCTTCAGCACGGCGTCCACTGGGCCCTTCTCCACCTGGTGCTTGATGGCCTTAAAGAGCTTGTACAGAGGCTCGCCGGCACTGTCCTGGGGCAAAGTGGGCAGGCTCAGCCTGGGCGGGGCTGGCCACGCTCACCTGGAGTGCTGCCAGGGCAGGTGGATGTTTGGGGGACAGCAACACCTCGCCCCTCCCTCGCCCCAGCCTGCCGCGTGAAGCCCACCTTGAGGTACTGGTACAGGCAGATAGACATCCAATTGGACAGCATCCGCTCCACCACCGTCTCAGACCTGGAAGGACAGACAGGCCTCACACCAAGGGCTCCCTCAGTGGCCCTAGGCCCAGCTGTCTCTTCAGGCCCCAGTCATGACGCCCAGGTCCAGCGTGCAGTGAGCCCAGCCCCCTTGAGGGTGGGCATACCACCCTGTCCTACAGAGGGCTGATGCTGAGAGGAAGCAGCTCAGAGGACAGCCATCTCTCCAGGCGTCCCTCTTCCCTGCTCATTGGTACTGGCAAACCAGGTGCCGGAGGAAGCCCCGTGCTGCCCGCCTCTGCCTCTGTGCCCCAGCCCTCGCCCCCACACACCTGCGCAGCATCAGCTTGGGGTTCTTGGCCACCACGTACTGCTCCATGAGCTCCAGGAACAGGGTGTGCATGATGTCAGTGTAGTACTCCAGCTTGCCGTGCAGGGCCACCGTCAGCAGCGATGCAAAGTACACCTTGGCACGGGCTGAGAACTCCCGCTGGTTCTCCAGGGTGTGGATGAACTGTGGGGGCGGCCATTCAGAGCCCGCCCAAGCCCAGCCGGCCCGCTGCCGTCCTGGCTCTGGCCACCCACCCCACGGCGCCACCCTGCCAGCTCACGTTGATGAGGAAGGACTTGCTGTTGAGCAGGTTGGAGAACTGGTAGAGAGCCTGCTCCACCACGGGCCGCCGTGACTCGGGGATGTCCAGCTTGCCCGTGATCATCACGTCCTTGTCGCCGTCCTTGGAGGGCAGGAAGAAGACGCGGTCGGTGTAAGTCTTGTAGTCCAACACGGGGATGCCGGCCTCATGCACGTCGCTCGTCTGGTCCTCCATCTCAATCATCAGGTCTGGGGGGACAGCACCGCTGACATCTCACACCCCCGCCGGCCCTGCCACAAGGGCGGCCCTCCCCGCACGCCCCTGGGCCGCACCTGTGAACTCTTTCTTGCAGCGGTCCCGCACGCTCTCCTCCAGGCCCTCCAGCTGGGACTTGATCTTCTCATACTCCCGCTCGGCCT
Organism: Tadarida brasiliensis; assembly: GCA_030848825.1. Classification (NCBI taxonomy): domain Eukaryota; kingdom Metazoa; phylum Chordata; class Mammalia; order Chiroptera; family Molossidae; genus Tadarida; species Tadarida brasiliensis. Next base: position 483,167 of record CM061263.1, on the reverse strand, counting down.
GCTGGCTCTTCCTCCTGTGCACAGGGGGGTTGCTGGGACCTGGCCTGGGCCCCTGCTGTCTGCTGGGCGGGGGTGTGGCCAGACGGCTGGCGCAGGAGTTGGGGTGGGGGGCGGCAGAGGCTGCGGGCGGGGCTCACCAGTAGCAGTAGACAGACACAGCGATGATGAATACCATGGGCACTATGACCAGCGGCAGGATGAGGCTGAGCGGCACCTCACTCACACGGCTGTCGTACTCCACGCGGCCCAGCACCCACTCCCGGGAGCCGAACTTCACCTGTGTGGAGGGGAGGACTCAGCACAGCCGGGTATGGCCAAGACCAGTGCCCAGCACCACAGGGCACAACCTGGCCCCGCCCCCACGCACAGCCTGGCGCCCCCACCCTGGGGCCCCGCCCCCACAAGCACAGCCTGGACCCCCCCACCCTGGGGCCCCGCCCCCACGCACAGCCTGGCGCCCCCACCCTGGGGCCCCTCCCCCACGCACAGTCTGGCCCACCCACACCCTGGGGCCCCGCCCCCACATGCACAGCCTGGCGCCCCCACCCTGGGCCCCGCCCCCACACGCACAGCCTGGACACCCCCACCCTGGGGCCCCGCCCCCACGCACAGCCTGGCACCGCCCCCCAACACACAATGAACTCCGGCAGGTTGAGTGTCGTGTCTCGCTTCTGCCGCCGCTTGGGGGGCGGCTGCACCTCCGGGGGCTCGCAGTACAGGTCGGTCTCCGTCAGTGTTTTCATGATGCAGCGCTCGGCTCCCACGAAGGCCTCGGCCTCATGGAGCGTCATCGCCTTGTTCAGGTTGGTGCCCTGGGGGGGGGAGGTGGGGTCGCTGTGATCGGGAAGGAGTCAGGGGCACCGGGACCAGCTCAGCCCGGACCTTGAGTGGCCTCCCCACGTGCGCCTGGTCAAGAGGACTGCTGCCAGTCCGCACCTGGGCGTGGATGAGTTTGTTGACCTGCTTCTTGACGCCCCCTGTGAAGTTCTTGAAGGTGGGATCAGCCACGTACTCGAAGGCCCCAGCCTCGGTCCTAAGCAGGGCGCGATGCCCGTCCATCTGGATGAGCGCCGTGAGGTTGTAGGCCTCGGGCTCCTCGGGGACGGCCGGGGACAAGAACACGACCCTGGAGTCATTGTAGCGCGTGTACTCCGTGCCCACAACCTGCAGGTCAAGGCCCGGCCGTCAGGCTGCTTGGCACAGGCCCCATCCCTCCCCAGCTGGTCCCCACCGGCCGCAGGACTGACCGTTCTGGAATACAGGGGTCCAGCATCCCGCCGCCGGCGCCGCCAGGACTGCAGGGGCTCCGCTATGACCACCATGGAGAAGTTCTGGATCAGGCTGAAGCCTTGCCCCATCACGCTGATGCTTCGGCCGCCACTGAGGGGGGGGGGGGGGCGTGCCTGAGTGGGCACAGCTGGGCAAGGGAGGTCCCCAGCCAGCTCCAGAGCGGGTGCCCTGTGAAGCCGTACCCTCCACCCCTCTGCTGGCCAGGGGGTGGGCTCAGGGAGGCGGGGTTGAAGTCCCTGACCCCAAACTGGTTTTGGGTGCACACGTAGGTCTCTGTGAGCACATGCCTGCTGTAGGGAGGGGTGTGCTCAGAGCACGTGTGACCGTGAGCACCACCACTGAGTGAGGCGGCGTCACTGGCTAGGGGGCCGTGGAGCCTGCCTGTCAGGATTTCTAGGAAGCTGATCTGGGGGTGCAGTAGGGTTTCACAGAGGCTTCCTCCTGCCACCCAGACCGACCCCACCAGCCAGTGGGCACGGGGTGCTGGGGGGGTAGCGAGGGTGTGGCATGGGTGCCTTGCTGGGCAGTGGGAGGATGGTACGGGCGGTGCACCAACCAGGCAGGCAGGGAGAGGCCGGCACACCTGGCAAAGCTCCGCAGAGGCTCGAAGGCCTGCAGCACTGGGTTCTCAGCGTAGGTGAAGGTGATCCTGGGGCTGGGCACTCGGGAGCCCCCGTAGTAGATCTCCAAGGGCTGCTCCCCGAGAACGGCCTGGGAGCCGGTGACACACTGGAGCTGTGCCCCAAACTGCGTCCTGGAGGTGAGGGTTGCCAGTCAGTGTCGAGCTCACCCTGGGACCAACCCCAGCCCTGGGCTAAGGGTCAGTGGGTCAGGTTGACGGCACTGTTCCCTCCAGAACACACTCAGGGTCGTGGCCAGGACACCCCCACCCTGTCTCAAGGACCAGGGCGGACCAGAGCTTCAGTGGTCTGCAGGTGACACCCACACATTACAAGGGACGTCATTGATGGTCACCCGCACATCTTCCTTAGAGCCCGTGTCCAGGTGGGTGCCACTGATGGTCAGCGTGGTGCCGCCTGCCTGCGGCCCCTGCTTCGGCTCCACACTGAGGGGCTGGGGCTCCTGGGAGAGAGATGGGTGTATTTGGGTCAGGGCTGGGTGGCAGCCCTCCCTACCCCCAAACCTTGATTGTTGTGAGAAGGTGGAAGGGGCACAGCCCCCAACAGTCCGGGAGTCAGCAGCAGCGGCCAGGCCCCCCCATGTCCGTTCCTACCTACAAGACCCAACCCAGTTCAGGGGAGGCAGGTCCTCACCTGGTAGGTGAACTGGACGTGGGGTGGAGAGTGGCCCAGCTTCCCGTTGATGTCCACCTCGACACCCCCCGTGAAGGGCGCCTCTGTGGCTTCGATGGCACACACGATCCTGGGTGGGCAGAGTGGGGACACTCCTCAAGGCCCACCCCAGGCCCCACCACACCCATGTCCCTCCTCTCCATCTGCCTGGTCCCTGGCCCGGCCAATGGAGCCCAGGCCACGGGCTGTCCACTCACCGGGTAGACACAGAGTACCGTTCTGGCTCAAAGGCGCAGTTCTGGCCAGCCACAGTGATCCTCTTGACGTCCTCCGCTCTGACTCCCAAGTTTGACCCGAGGATCGTGATGCGAATACCCCCGCCCAGGGGGCCTGTCTCCGGCTGGATCTGAAATCGGCAGAGCCCAGCTCAGGCTAGAATCCTTCCCCTCCCTGCTGGGGAGGCCCTGGGGGCACTCACCTTGGTGATGACGGGCGGTGGGCACTCGGAGGTGGCGTTGCTGCACAGGGCCTCGTACACACACCTGCTCTGCCCGCTGCACCACACGCACTTGTAGGTAGGGTCGGCGGCCAGGCATAGGCTGCAGTCGCTGCGGCCGAAGGAGCAGTTGTAGAGGGTCACTGTGGAGGGAGAAGCCAGTGGTCAGCAAGGCCGCCCCACTCCCCACCTGGCCCCCACGTCCTGCCAGCCCCGCTGCCCTCGGCCACCCACCTTGGAGCTTGCTGTCGATATTCTTGCCGTAGGACTTGACGTACAGGTGCAGGGGCAGCGTCTCATTCTCATCATGGGACAGCTGGGGGGACACATGCACTCTGCTCCCTTCCGAGCCCCAGAGGGTGCCCACCGTGCCCACGAAAGCCTATGTGGTGTGGTCTCCTCACGACCGAGGGGAAGCAGGGGAGGGGCTAGAGCCTCAGACACCAGTGAGCACTCTGCCTGGCCCGCCACCCCTGCGTCCCCATCACCGGAGGTAACTGGGCTGCCCCTGGGGCCCACCCTCGAGGCCCAGCAACCTGCCTGCCCTGGGAGCTGTACCTTTGGGGTCTGAAAGAAGAAGGTTCCTGGCTCCAGCGTCTTCACCGGCTCCTCAAACTTGGGCAGGTCACTGCCCACAAACAGGGAGGTGTCCTGCAAGGCCCTGCAGTCAGGACACACCGGACAGGCCAGCCCTTCCCATCCCACTGCCCCAAATCCCACTGCTCACAGTGCTGGTGCCCTGTCTGTGCCCCACACCCCCTGGGCCGGCGCAGGCACTCCCAACCCAGCTGCCTACTCGGCCACTCCTGGACACACTCCCACCACAGCTCCAGCTGAGCAAATCACCCCGCTCCCTCGAAAAGTGGCACCCCACTGTCTAGCCCCCCGACAAACTCGCCCGCCTCTTTCTCTCTATTCAACTTGTCAAAGCCTATCAGAGAACTTCTTCACCCCCCCGAACTCTCTGCCTCCTCCTGTCCCCAACACTGTTTACGAAGCAGCTAACTCATGTGCTGAGCCCAGACCAGAGGCCTGCAAGAGGTGCCCCAACTTCCAGGGTGCAGGATGGCTCTGAACAAGCCCCATGGACACTGCACCGGTCAGCCTGGTCCCCAGGGCAGTACCCCACAAGCCCCCACCTTCACTGTGTCCAGGTTCCTGCCCTGGAAGGTCACATCCGTCCTGTGGTTCATGGGGATGACCAGTGGGCTGGGGTTCAGGAACTGGGGGCAGCTGTCCTCCTGCAGAGGAAGGCTGGTCAGGGGCCACGTGGCCGTGGCAGGGCAGCCCCCCCCCCCATGCTCCCACGGCCCCTCACCATGTGAGCTCGCACAATGCCGTCCTCGGGGTTGGGCGAGGCCTCCCGACACTCGTGGTAGCGCAGGACCCACTGGCAGGTCCAGCGGTTGCTGGCACAGGAGATGCACCTGGGGGAGGGTGGCGAGCAGTTGGGGGCTGCAGCAGGGGCGGGCGGGCGGGCGGAGCTGGGGGCCGGGCGGGCGGACACTCACGGCAGGTTCTTCACCAGGGTCATGGCCTCGTGGCAGTCATAGAAGGGATACTGGTAGGAGGTGAGGAAGACGTCGCTGTGTTTGAATTTGAGCTGGATCTCCACGGCCACGTGGTCTGCAGACGGCAGACAGGGATGGTGTCAGGAGGGGGCCAGAGGACAGGGCGCCGCTGTCGTGGCAGGGGAGCGGGACAAGAAGGCCCAAAACTGGGCCTCTGCCGGCCCCAAGTCCTTGTCCCATCAGGGCTCCCAACAGGCCATCCAGCACAAAATCTGAGCCCAAGGGTGGAGACCCTGGTGTGTGGGGGACCCTGTGGGACACCCCTGATGTGCTCCGAGGCTCAGCAGGCCTTCCCCCACCCCCGCCATCAGATCGTGGCTCAGGTGTCAGCTCCCAGGGCTCTGTGCTGTCTGGTTCCCTGTCCCTGCAGGATTCCTTGGTGTCTGGGGCCGAGCGCCTGCCAGGTCCCTGCACGTCACCGCACGGCTCCTGCGCCAGCCAGCCGCCCTCCACTGGCCCTGAACGCTCAGGGGACGAAGGCTTGGCACCTGCCCTGGCCCACTTTCAGAGCCCAGCCACTGGGGACAGCCCCGCCCGTCTCAAGCTGGAAAGGGTGTGTGTGTGTGTGTGTGTGTGGGTGGGGGGGTGTTCTGCACAGATGGCAGAGCGCAGGGCCTGGCACCTGGGTGGTGCTAACGTGTGACAAAGTGCACGGAAGGGTGCAGGAGTCCCTCGCTCATGGCCATGGCGTGGGGGTGGGCGCTGGCAGTGCACAGCCCGAAAGGCTCTGGGCACCCAGAGCCCCAACTGCTCGTGGGCCTCTGCCCGGCTCCACCCTGGCAGGTGCCATCTGCCCCCTCCCTCCATGTTAGCCTGCACCCCTGGGCCTGGGTCACAGGAGAGAGAAGTGCCTGGTCACCAGAGCATGGGCCTCACCCTGGCCAGGTGGTGTGCTGGGAATGCTGCTTGGGGAGTTGCAGACGACGACGTTGTCCCCCTGCACACGAGCAGGGTGTGCCAGAGAGTCACCGAAGAGGCACAGCAGCTCATCCTCCGAACCCAGGGCCGGCAGGGGGCTGACAGTCAGCTGTACCTGGGGGAGGCCATGCAGCCCACACTGGACCCCCCTGCCCAGCCTTGGAGGGCGGGGGGACCAGGGCTGGGCTGTCAGGGAAGAGAACCCCCCAACCAGAGCACCTGTCATGTGCTCATTCATTCCCCAGAAGGGCCCCTGCTCATGTACAGGGTGACTGCTTGGAGAAGACACAAGAACCTGATGCCATCACCCACCATCCTGGGACAGGCCTGCCCTGGACACACAGGAGCCCACCAGGTCACAGGGGCCTGGGGTCTCCTCATCCTCAGGCTCAGCACCCAGAGCCCAGGCCGGGAGCGAGATGCTGTGAGGGTCTCCTGCTCGTCCCAGCAGAGGAGGCACAGCTCTGCCCTGCCCTACACCCTGCCCTGCCTGGCCACGCACCTCCCCCTGGGCCCGCCGGCTCATGTTCTGTGGCTGGGCCTCGGTGACAGTCACACAGGACTCCTCACGGCTCCAGAGCCAGTGTCCGCTCTCCTCAGCCCGTGGACACTCGGCCCTCCTGGTGCATCTGCAGAGACGGGGCAGCTTCAGCCCTGACACTTGTCAGCCCCAGGGTGGGGCTGCCTCCCGGACCTCCAGGGGGAGCCAAGATCCCGGGTGCTCACCGGCCCTTGACGATGCACCAGCCACAGTAGGGGTCCTGGGAGCTGAGGCACTGTGTACAGTTCAGGTAGCTCGCACACTCCTGCACGGGAAGCCGGAATGCCTGGGGACAGCAGGGTGGTGAGCAGGACTTTGGCCACCAGGCACAAGGACCCCCCTCGGACCCCAGAGTTTCCTGGGGCCACCAGCTTGACCCCACCTGTATCTCTGAGCCTTACAAGCCTCAGATGCCAACTCAAGGCATGCCAACGAGGGCTCCAGGCAACGGCTGTACACTAGGCTCCGTGCAGCCCTGGCCCTGTGGCTGCACCTGCCCAGCAGCAACAGTGCAGGGTCCCAGCAAACCATGGTGTCCAGGGTCCTGCCTCCCCCTCTGACCCCACTCCCTGGGAGACACCCTTGGATGCCCCAGAGGCCAGCTTGAGGGGCTCCTACACCAGCCCACTGATAAGCCAGGGGGCCTGTCCTATACCCCCACAGAGGCTGCACAGGGTCCCTTGATGCTCTGCCCACCCTTGAGGGAAGCTCATTCAGAGCACCACCTCAACCCTCTCATCAGGATGGGTCTGAAACAGGACCAGAGACACAGGACAGACAGGAACAGAGCTGCAGAAGCTGCTAGACACAGGGTCGGAGCTGCTGCCAGGAACCCAAGGAGAAGGGGACTGGTGCCTCCCAGTCCTTGTCTGCACCCCTCCAGGCCTGTCCCAGTGGCCCGGCCACAAGGCCCTCCTCAGGGCCTCTGCAGACCCACCTTGTCCTGGGTCATGACGTACAGACTGGCCCGGTCTGCAGACAGCACCATGTCCTGCTTGACCCTCTTGTTGATCTCCACGAGGATGGAGCCATACTCCACGAAGCTGCCGTTGGGGGCCAGGTACACCTTCGGCGCGAAGGAGGTGCGTGAGGGTGGTGCCCTTGTGCAGATGGGCCCTCCAGCCTCCCCCTCCAGCCCCACCCCGCCCCTGCCCCAGGCTTCACCTTGAGGACCTGGCCATCGGAGGTGCCCAGGAAGGCAATGGTGTGATTGTTTTCGGTGGTCACTGTCACAGCTGTTAGGTTCAGGCCTCCACGCTGCAGCACGGCCTTGGCTTGGAGTCCGTCTCGGCTGCCCAGCGGGTAGGGCAGGTGCTCCGAGCCACACAGGAAGCTATCGCTGGCACCCTGTGGACCACGGTGTCAATGTTGGGCACAGACACCCCCGACCTACCTAGGAGGGCTCCCAGCACTTTGTGGCCCCACACACATCCCCGAGAACAAGGGCCATTCAGGCAGGGACCCCGCCCGCATGCCCACGGCTGCAGAGTGCATGGGCCTGCCAACCTGACTCCAGACCCCACACGCGTGTGCCCTGTCACGGGGCCGCACCAGCAGGCAGGGACCTGGGCACGCTCGCGAGCAGCAGCAACTCGCAGGCCCACGCAGACGGGTGTGGTCCAAGCCCGCGGGGGAGCCTGCTGAGGCCACACACCTGACTATGGCCGCCACACTGGATCTCGCCCTGGAAGGGCTTATAGAAGGGGTCGTCGCCGGCCTTTCTGTCGCCCATGTAGCAAGCGTTGCGGATGGCCTGCATTTTGGTGTGGATCTCGCCCAGCGGGAAGAGGCAGAGGCCTGCACGGGGCCCCCCGCCTTTCTGGCCATCCCTGGTGAAGACGGTGTAGAGCACCTTGCCACTGGCAGAGGTGGCCACGGAGGCTGCCAGGCAGGTGCTGAAGGCGGGGGCCTGGGTGTCCCCAGGGTCGAGGCACTGCAGGTCCACCTCCAGGTAGGAGTAGTAGGAGGGGTCATACTTGCACATGCGAGCCAGCAGTGTGCGGTTCTGGGGAGGGTGCTTGTCCTGCTGGTTGAAGACGAAGAACACGTAGAGGCTGTCCTCAAAGGCGGCCACGAACTGCTGGGTGTTGGTGGACAGGTACCCGGCCTTGTAGGTGGCGTGGTCTGTGTAGGCCTCGAAGGCCTCCCTGCCCTTGGCCTGGTCCAGCAGGCGGGTGCTCACGATGACTCCGTTGTCATACGGCCCGTTGCCTTTGCCCACGAACAGCACACGCAGGCCGCCAGGCTTGGTGGTGCTCACCAGTCCGACCGTGGCCACACTCTCGTCGTTGCTGGCCACGAAGGACTTCTCGCCACTGCTGTCCTCGTAGAACAGGCGCACGGAGATGTTGCTGAGGGCGCGCAGGGCGCAGATGCCCTTGAAGAGGCTGCCGCACTCGACCAGGCGCTTCCCCTGCGTGTCCAGCAGCAGCAGCTGATTGACATTGTCGGTCAGCACGGCCTCGTGGCACTGGCTGGGCTCAATGGGCGGCGTGCACTTCTTGTTGTCCAGAAACGGGCCTGTGGTCACCTGCTGCTCGAGGTGTAGGTCGGCGCTCAGCTGGTAGAGCTCATTCACGGCCCCCAGGTACACCACGCCCGACGCCTCGTCCACGACCAGGTGGTTCAGCTCCGTCTTGCTGTGGAAGAAGTCCAGCTTCCGGGGCCGCAGGCCTGCACTCGTGCCCACCAGGCCCAGGAGGGTCAGGGCCCAGACCTGCAGTGCCATCACCCCCGATACCCTGTGAGAAGAGAGAGGGGTCAGGGCGGCCCCAACCTGGAGGATCCACCCACGCACTGGAAGCTCCCCCTCAAAGGTCAATCCAGACCCCTCCATTTTGGACCCTACCTGAATGACCAGAACATAGTCTGGGGAAGGGCACGGCTGCACAGTGTGCCCTGAATGCCCAGTACCTTCCCTACCTTCCCATGTATGGCCAGACACACCCACTCTCATCTCCAAGGAGACCATTGCCCAGCCAGTCACAGGATGTTCACTCAGTAGTCTAACCTATGACCAGGGCCTGGCACCGCCCCTGCCTGCTACGGGCATGGGTGTGGCTGCACCCTGGCCTCCACCTCCAGGTTCTCAAAGCACCTGCAGGCCCACCTCCAAGGCAACAGAGCACCTCCTCCAGAAGTCTCCCAGGCACTCATGCGTGTGCCCACCCCCACGGCCCGTGACCCCAAGAGCTCCCGTTGACCTGAGGGGCACTGTCCCTAGAACATAAGCCCTATTGAAGGGCCAGGTTGACCAACAGCCCTGGGCATGCAAGCAGGTGGACCACGCACCTGTCCCACACCTGACTCGCAGTGCAGTCTGACAGGAAACAGAGGAAACCCAAGCTGCAGCTGGAAGGGCGCTGGGCTCACTGTGTATAGGTGCCCACCACAGCCGCTCGGCCTGGCTCTGCCTCCCTGATCCTGTCCAGCCCCCCCTCCCCCCATGACCCAGCAGAGGAGCCAGCGAAGGAGTGCCACCTGCTGGGGCAGGCCGCGTCTGTGTGCAGGGGTCATCTGAGCACATGTCCTTGCATGTACCAGGTCCACACATGTCCATGTGTATGAGGGATAAACTGCTGAGGCCGAGGCTGGACTAAGGGTCCCCAAATTAGAGGATGGATCCAAGGCCCCACAAGTGGTCCCAGAACATACACGGTTCTCTCTCCCCAACTCGGACAGGGCCATCCTGCCTCCAGGCCTCTTCCACCTTGGGGTAGTCATGCCTTCATGCTCAGGACACCACTCTACCCTGGTCCAAACCCCCCTCACCAGCCCCTATTGCCACCCCCACAGGCAACCCCCTTCTGATGTGTGCACGAGCCCCCCCCATCTTTGGACTGGCTATAATCTCCTCTGAGGGCACCTGTGCCAGGGTCATGACATCTAGGCCAGCCCTGTCCATGCCACGTGCCTGAGTGGGGCTAGACGCTGAGGGTGGTAGTGAGGGACCCAGGCCCTGATCTCCCAGGCTTCCAGCACAGCCCACCCCGCACCTCCAGAACAGCTAGTGCACTCTTCTCGGCACCTGTCATCACCTCCCTGGATGCTCTCTTTTTCCCTTGAGAAACAATTACTTTTCTACTCCCCTTTGATGCCCCATCCGCTGCCCTGCGCCCATCCCCTCCAGGAAAGCAGAAACGGATCTGCTCTGCTCCACGGTCAGGGGAACTGTTTCTCTGGAGCCCTGGCTTTGGGCAAAGCTGTGTTTACTGGACTGACTGAGCTGGCTTTTTCTCACGGACCCTGTGATTTGCACATCAAGCCAGCTTCCTTCTTTGCTTGGGCCACTAGGAAGCCCTCTCCACTGGGCAGCTCCTGTGTCTGCACAGAACCCCAGCCGTGCACTGGAGAGCTTTCTTGCTTAACCACTGGGAGAGGAGACACAGCCAGGCTATTGGGAGGGCATCCGGGAAAGGACACAGCAGGGACCTGGGAAGAAGCCCCTGGTTGCCTGGGGGCAGCGAGAGGGGGCCCAAAGGAGGGCTGTTAGAGGAGGATCCAGGTGGGGAGAAGATGGTGGCTTTGGTCAGAGTCAGGAAGATTTCACAAGCCCCTCAGGACGGTGTAGCAGGATGGCCACTCCTGGGGGGGGCGGGGTCCCTACCATGGCAGACTGCTCTCTGAGTTTGGCTGCCTGTTCAGGGAAGAGGACAACGCAGCTGGGGAAACCTCCAGACTTGGAGCTGGGATGCCCAGGACTCTGGGGCACCAGCTGGTACTCACTCCTGTGGGCCATCCAGGGAAGGAAAGGGCCTGGGCAGGAGCCTACCGCCCCCGCCCCCCGGGCCCAAAGTCCACTCTGTGGCGCCGACCCAACCCCTCAGCCTCAAGACGAGGCTAGCCCTCCCGGCCAGGCCCCACTCGGCCAGGCCCCACTCACCCGAGTGCACCAGTCCAGTGCGCCCCAGTCACTGCGGCTAAACTGCCTGCTTGGCTGCTGGCTGAGCCAGGAATGAATGGAATGTTACCCGGCCTGGGAGGGAACTCGGGGCCAGGCAGGGGCGGGGCGGAGTCAGAACTGCCGGAACCTAGGCCACCCTGAGCAGTGCGGAGGGACCCAAGCCCAAGGCCTCTCTGCTGGTCCAAAGCACCTGGCCAGGATTTGAACCCAGAGCCAGCCAGGTGAGGGAAAGCTTGGGTCACCCTCCCCCTTTCTGAAACAGCTCTCAGCTCTGATGGCTCTGACGCTAGGCCCTCCCCCTCAACCCTACTAGCTCACACATTTGTGGTCACATTACATGAAAAGAATGCTGTGGCCTTTCTCTGGTTAATGTCCACTTGATTGAGCCCCCTAGGGCTCCCCTAGGGTGGGTGCCCAGCCTGGTCCTCTACCCCAGGGCCCCCAGGGCTGGCTAAATTAAGTGCTCAAAGAATACCTTGACCTTGTGTGTGGTCAAGGATCTGGCTCAGACATCAAGCCACTACCCAGCTGACCCTGGGAGAGCAGGCCAGGGCCAAACCCAGGCTGCCTGATCCCTTCTGGGTTTCCGGCAGGAGGGCAGAGTGAGGCTCACACCCCCTATGCGGAGCCCAGGCTACTCAGGTTGTAGGAGGGACTGGGGTCACGCTCCATAGGCAGCAGCTCCCCTCCACTTCCTGAACAAACAAAGTCTCAGGTGACCTGCCTGGCCAGGCACAAGAGCAAAGGGTGACCCACCTGACCAGAGGCAGAGCTCAGGCTGAAGGCAGGACAATGCAGGAAGCGCCAGGCACAGCCTGTGAAGCTTCCTGCCTCTGGAGTTCCTGGAATGGGCGCTTCCTGTTTTGAAAGTGGCCAGGACCCCCGCTTACCGGGAAGCGGGCAGCGGGGATTTCCTCAAGGGCATCAGATGGCTTTCCTGGCTGAAGTCCGGAGGTGCACTTCCAAGAAGTTACACACACTCCAGACTTCTGCTGGCCCGGAAAGCATGTGGACAGCACCCCTTCCCACCAAGCCCAAACCCAGCACTCCAGTGCCCAAACACCACCCAGTCTCCCTGCAGATTCCCCACCCCCCACAGCAAAACCTGGCTTAGGAAGCTGGGGGACCTGGCAGCGGCACCCACGGGCAAGGCACTCGGGATTGAGCAGACATGTACACACAGGTCCCGGCAGGACCAGAGCCTCAGCACCACATGCAGCCAGTGAAAGGCACCTCCAGCCTCCCTGCATGGCTGGAGCTCCCTCTGCCTTCCCCAAGTGGGGCCCAGCTCCCACTCACCGAGGCTCCAGTAGTTCAGCTCAGTCTCTGCTTCTGGCTGGCATCAAAATTCTCTAGGAAGCAAAGGAGAGACAGTGTCTCACCACAAGCCTGGCCAGCTTCCACCTGTCTCCTCTGCTCCATGTCTTGGGGTGAGGAGCAGTCCAGGGGACCCCATTGGCCTCTGCCATCCTGGAGCAGGAGATCCCCCCAACCTCCTCCATGCCCCTAGCCCAGCACCCCATTAGATGCACACACACCCACTTGGTCCTTCCAGAAGACAAGCCTGACAACTACCCTCTCTCCTCTACTCAAAAAAGGCAGAAAAAAAAAGGGGAAGGAACAGCTTCGTATCCTTATAAGACTATTGGCACTGTCAGCCTTTTAAAAGTACATACATATATTACCCTGATTAAAATTAAAATTGTGCCCTGGCGGGTAGCTCAGTTGGTTGGAACATTATCCAACATGCTGAAAGGTTACAGGTTCCATTCCCGGTCCGGGCACATACCTACATACCTAGATTGTAGGTTCGATCCCCAGTGGGGTGTGTACGGGAGGCAACCAATGTTTCTATCTCACATCAATATCCCCCTACTCTAAAAAAAAAAAAAAAAAAAAAAAAAAAAAAAGTAAATAAATAAATAAAATCCATGGAAAATATCCTTGGATGAGGATTAAATAAATAAAAATAAAATAAAAATTGCTTTAAAAAATGTGCATACCATGACCCCTGCAATTCTACTTACTAGCTGTATGACCTTGGGCAAATTATTTAACTTCTCTGTGCCTCATTTCCCCATCTGTGAAATGGAGACAGTCATAGTGAGCTCCCCCAGGAGTTTGTAAGTACTAAAGGATTCATTCAGGAAAAGCCTCAGGAGAGCTTGTTACACTGTAGCACTCAGCAATGCTTGCTATTGTATCCTCTCCTGGATAAACACCCAAGTATACCCACAGGGAGGACCTGTTCAAGGATACTTCTCAGCATGGTTTATTATAGTGAAAATCTGGCAACCACCCAGCATCCAACCAGAGCACCTTGAAAAACCACAGAACTGATGCAGGTGGGTGGTCCGTGCTGACCCCCATGGAGCCCAGATGGCTATGCTCAGGATTCTAGGTGTCTCCACAGGTGTCTATGTGGGCACACCAGGATTTAATTGCTGAGCTGGTCTAGACACCTTCCTCCACACTGAAAATAGTGGTGAAGCCTGAGGGCAGGGAGGTGGGGGCTGGGACAGCAAAGTAACTTCATTTGCCACTTTGTGAAAATTTTTATAATATATTTTATAATGGCTCAGTTGGAGCATTGTCCCGTGCACCAAAAGGTTGCAGGTGTGATTCTCAGTCAGGGCACATACCTAGGTTGTGGGTTGGATCCCTGATCGGAGCACTTAAGGGAGGCAACCAATCAAAGTTTCTCCCTCTCCCTCTCTCTAACACATCCTCAGGTGAGAATTTAAAAAAAAAAAAAAAAAGGAACATATTGATACATTACTTGACTAAATCAAATGAGTGGTACATAATAATAATGGTTGCATGCTCCGCCCCCATCCCCTCCAGCTCCACTCAGCCTCAGTGACTTGACCTTCCAGGCCCTCAGAGACTCCTCCTCCTCAATCTCTCCGGACCTATCCCAGCCCCCACAGCCAGGCTCAGCCACTGAACCCAGCACAATGCCTCCAACAACTCCTCCACCAGGGTCAGCCACTCACCCCCAGCCCCACCTGCCCTACGAAACACACTCCCCAACATGGTCACCTTCCACCCACACCCTGGACAGCAGGGATGCAGGCCTTATGCACAGGGACAGCAGCACTTCCCTTTGATGTCCTCAGCCCCTGGCTGAGCAGGAAAGGGTTAACCTGGACGGAGGGACCCAGGAGAGACCGCAGGAGTGGGGGCTGAGAGGTGTCCTACTCAAGGCAGCATTTGTGAAAGGAGCAAAAGCCACTCCACAAGCCATCAGGGGCCAAACCACAGGGTGTCAGGCCAGGTAGCCTCCTAAGAAAGCTAGGGCGAGCCTGGCCTCAGAGCTGCTGCAGGTGCAGATGGAGGTGACACTCGGGTGCACAGCACACAAATGGCACGGAGCATGCACACCTGCCATCTCAAAGGAACAGTCATGCCGGCCTCTGTGTGCCCATGCCTGCTCTCAGCCTCCTCCAGCCCCTGAGCTTGACCCCATGGTATGTCCCCAAGTCCCCAGCCTTCCACCAGCCCATGCCCCTGTGGTGTGTCTGCGGCAGGCAACGTCAAGGGAGGCTGGCCTCTTCCACGGGGCATCTCCCTGAGTCCACACATGACCACCCACCCATCCTCCACAGCCACCCCCATCAGGGACCCGAACAGGCTGGGCCCACATCTCAGACCCTCCCAGAGGCAGCCATAGATTTCTCCTGCCAATACTTCTACAGAATGAAACGACCCTCTCCTTCCTCAGCCACCAAGTCCTAGGGCCTTTCCTAACTCAAGGGTGCCTCTGCTCTCAATCACCCAGGCCCGGCCCCCAGCTTCTCCCATCTTCTCCACCCCACCCCCAATAGCCAACCTTTGTCTCCAGCTCTCAGAAGGGTCACTCTCATTATCCTCAGAAGAAGACTGCTCTCATGAGTGCCCAGTAGCCCGAGGCCACAGCTGGCCCCTCATCGCCCAGCCACACACACCTACCACAGCTGTGCAGAGGGGCCTCCAAGAGCAGAACTCATTTTCTACCTGGGTTCGTGGGCTATTTACAAAGCTACGCCGTGCCTCAGTTTCCGCACGAGTCACATAGGGGTAGTGACAGCACGGGCCTCAGTGAGCTGCCATGCGGTGTGAATGAACTTATGTGTGGAAATCCCTGTGGCTGTGCCTGCAGTGGAGGAGGCCCTCATGACGTCACCACGTCTCTGCTTTTGCTGTACCCCCTTGAGAAACTCCTACCCATCCCCCAGAGTCCTGAGACACTCCTCCTGACCGGCCCTGCAGATTATCACTTATCCTTTATGGTCTACGGTCTTCACTGATGGGCCCTCCGTGAGCAAGGTGTAAACACAGGATCTGGCCAGGTGAGCACTTGTGGGTCTGAGCCCAATGAATCAGACAGGGGGTGCCACATAACAGAGGGAGCGAAAAGCACATATGTCCCCAGCAGCTGGTCCCCAAACTTCACACATAGTATCTCCTCCCCCAGACAGAGCACTAGAGGGACAGCGTCTGCCCAGGGGGTCAAGGCCTCTCTCCTCCACAGGTTCCACTTTCCTCCAACCAGCAGCTGCTAGGCCCCTTGCACAGGCGGGTTCTGCCCCCACCCCAACAGGCAAAGGTAAACAGGAGGTGCCTAATGAGGAAGGGCAGAGTCCTGGACCCAGACTAGTCCAGCCAGGTCCCAGGGCTGAAGGCTGTCAGTTCCCCCTTCCCCAGGTCTCTGCCCCACCTGGAGGAAGGCTCTGGGGGGCAGGCTACAGTTGGGGGTCCTTTCCACTATTTTCAAGCAAACACAATTGGAGCAATTTCTTAAGATTAAAATCAAGACAATGGAAGGCAGCAGGCCAATGAAAGAGGGGTCGAGCAGTGGCACTCAGAGACCAAGGTGGGGACTCAGGCACGGGCAGACAGGTGAAGGCTCAGCCAGGGAGGGACAGGCCCAGGTAAGGACAGCTACAGCCCTACCCCCAGACTGTGTGTGTAGGGCACCTGGGACCCGAAAGTGGTGGGGGGATGGGGCGACCCAACCCCTGACAGAGAGGTTGGGGGCCAGGTCCTCACCAGGACTGGCCAAGAGGCACCCGAGGGTGAGTGGCTGTCAGCACCTCGGCTGGCAAGGCCCACAGAGAAGGCGGGAGTCGCCCCTCCCCCGCCGGGCAGCTGGCAGCCTGGGGACGGGGCCTCCGCTCGGGCGACGAAAATGCAAATCTGCAATTAGCCGGGAGCGTTCAACAATCAGAGGAGACAAAACAGCCGAGCAGCTCGCACCTCGGGCTCCGGCAGTTTTCCAAGCAAGCGCGAGGGAGGGGTGCGAGGAGGGTATCTGCCCGGGGAGGAAAGGGGGGTCAAAGTTCACTGCCGGGAGCCGGCCCCGGGGCAGGGAGGCCCGGTCAGTGAGGCCCGTGCCGCGCGCTCCTCCCAGACAGGCCCGGCGCCGGCGCCACCAGACTCCCCGGGGAACGACGCGGGGCCGCGGCCACTCCGGGGCGCCGCCCCTGCCCCAGCCGCACACTCAGGAGGGAGCACGTGGGCACCGCGCGAGCCTCACCCGCGACCCGGGACGCGCCGGACCTCCAGTAAGAAGGACCGCGGCGGCGGCCACGTGGGCACAGGGCCCCGTCCCGCGGAGCGCTCACCTGGAGTCGGGCGCTGCGAGCACCCCGCCGGCCATTACCTGCCCTAGGCCTCCTGGCTCCGCCCCTGGCCCCAGGGTCAGTCCCAGGGCTCGGCCCCCATTCCACTGCCGGCCAACCATGCACGACTTTGGCCCCAGCAGCCACCTGCCAGACCCACGACCGGGGCTGGGTAAGAGCGACCTGACTCACCCGTAGGAAGGCCAAGGTCTCCCCGAACAAACACCTAGGAGCCGGGTGGGGCTGGGAGGGACTCTAGGGCCACACTGACGTTATAGCCTGTGCCTTGCGTCAGCGCCACCAGAGCCTCCCACAGGACCCCTCCCAGGTATAGGGTGTCACCACCCCCTCCCACCAGCCATGGCTTCTGGGGCCGGTTCCTCCCTCCACCAGCCTGGACCCGGACCCTGGGCCAGATTGTCCATCCGAGGCCTGGGTTGGGGAGGGCCAGTCAGTATTCCCCTGCAGTCTGGGCTCTGGGTCCTAGCATGAAAAGTTACCCCAGGTGGGTGGCAGTGAGGTTGCAGGCCCAAGACCCAAAGCCAAGGGGGGTGTGCCCAGAGAAACCCCAGCTCCTCCCATCCCATCACCACCTCAGCCTGGGCCAGACAGCCCCGCCCCTCCAGGTCCCTCTGGGGCCTCTGAGGCCTGAGGTCACAGTAACCAGGATATCTGCATCTAGCTCCAGTCCTCAGACATCTGAAGAGCTCCCTTGGCAAAGCCAGAGGGTGCAAGCCCCAGCCCCTCCCCCGACAACTGCGGCCTCTGTAATTATGGGTGCCAGCTCAGACTGGGACCCCATGCTGCTGGCAATAGGACCACTCTCCCGTCTCCACCACTGCCTAACTATGTGGCAAGGTGGCTTAGAAAAACCTGAGAACTGCCAGGCCGGTGTGGCTCAGTGGGCTGAGCGTGGTCCCATGGACTGAGAGGTCCCGGTTCGATTGCCGGCCAGGCTACGTGCCTGGGTTTCGGGCTTGGTCCCCAGCAGGGGGCATGCAGGGGGCGGCCCATCGATGTTACTCTCTCACATGGATATTTCTCTCTCTCTAAAAAATCAGTAAAAACATATTTTGAAAAAAGAATAGTTTCAGTAAATTATTCTGTTACTCAATAACCACGTAAGCCCCTCCTGAAGCCCTCTTCCTCCTCAGGTCAAGCTGGATTCAAAGGTTCTGATGCCACGCCCCACCCCCCAGCCAAGCTGGAGACCCACCTCTCTCCTAACTGTCCCTCCAGAGTCCCACCTGGACACGGTGTGGGCCCCATCCCTGGTCTCCTCACTCCAGCCCCACCCCATGTCCCTCCTCCGTACAGCCCTCCCCTGACTTCCCTATGCTGGAGGGGAACACCCAAACCAGGGCCTGGTGACCTGTCCCATATGCTCAGCCCAGAGCTCCCGAGAACTTCCTTGGTGCCACAAAAGGTGTTGTGTGCTGGAGCCCCTGTGGGGGGTGGGAGGGACCAGCAGCTTGAATACCCATGGCACACCGCGGCCCCAGTCCACACTTGAAGACTATCTGGAAGGAAGGGGCCGGAACTTAGGCAGGTGTTCACATTCTCCTGAGATAACCTCACCCACCAGTGGTGGGCCTGTTGTCAGATGGAGAGGGACAGGAAGAGGGAGTGAGAGGTTAGAGAGGGGCCAGATTTGGGTTGGAGCCACTGGGGGAGGGGCGGGCACTGCAGGGGGTCCAATGAACAAACAAGGCCTCCTGCCTCCAGCCCAGACAGCTGCCAACCACAGAAGGGGCTCCTGTGTGCCTGGCTGAGCACCCTACCCCACATCCAAGCTGGGAGAGGCAGTCCTGTGGATATTCGGGGCTCAATGAATGACAAGCATGGACCGCTGGTGTCTGCCTCCCTGCCCGCCGGCACCCACCCCACCTCTGAGCTGCCCACACTTCTGCAGGCTCACCTTCCACAGCTGGCTGGATGCTGTTGGCCAGGGCAGCCTCAGGCTCTGGGTGGCTGCAGCTGGCCCAGGACCAGCCCCCACCACAGCCCCCTTTCTGGGCTGTGTGTAGAAGATGGGGGTGGGCGTGAGGGGCTGACGGTAAAGGCAAAAGCAGCTGAGAAGCAAGCGAGGCCTATAATCTCCCCGTCAGTCTGTCAGTGCCTCAGCGGTCACCCCGGCCCCGCCTACTCCATCATAGCCGAACCCCACAATTAGCCTGGGGCACTGTGCCAAAAGGGCACGCCAGCCCCCACTCATGTCCATGTGACCATATATGTGCAGGCAGGCACACACGTTTGTGAGGGTGACGGGGGCCCTGCCAACAGGGGTCCTGCCTCCCCCCCACCCTGAGAATGTCCCCAAGACAGAGCCCAAGGGAGGTATCCCATACCCAGGCACTTGGGCTGGGAGAGGCTGCGGGTGGGAGGAGTCTGTCCAGTCCCAGCACTGGGTCAGCCCAGAATGCCCAGAGGGGCAGAGAGGCCTGACAGAGCTGGGCAGGCCTAGAGCTGGCCTGGAGGTGGGGACCGTATTGGGAACGGCAGAGCCATTGGGAAGAGTGCAGGGAACAGTGCAAGTCTCCTATCCAGGTGAGGCTGGGGACCTGGTGAGGTGCATGGTGCTCGGAGTGCTGCTCAGGGTCTGGAGGCCAGGCTAGTAGGACAGTGGGCAGGGACCCACAGGACAAACACTTGGGGCTTTGGGAGGGCAGACATTGGGAGTTCCCAGTGAGGAAATGCCCCAGCTGAGTGAGGCAGGGCCCTCAGTGGGTCATGATGGGGGAGGGGGTTGAGGAGGCTGGATCTCATGGGAGGATGTAGGCTCCCAGCCTCCCTGAGATGCACCCAGGAAGGAGCCCCAGCTCCCTGGGGTCAGGCCCACCCACTTCCCCATTCAGTGGGTCACTCAGTTGAGCAAGGAGCTGCCACACATGGGTGTGGGGCCAGAGGCCACCTCCTGGAAGCACTGCTTGGCCTGGGGGACAGACCTACCAGGGTTTTCCCCTCTTTCTTCTCCTTGGTCTTCCATCCCCCATCCTGACATCCTTTCCTGGGTCCTGAGGTAGCCCCCTAAATCAGGCCAGATGTCAAGATAGGGGTGGGGAGGCCAAGGCCCTCAGCTCCCCTGGCCAGTCTGGGGAGCCCCTGCAAGGCTGAGAGGGAGCAGGGAGGCCAAGCTAGAGCCCCTCCTCCCACGGCCTGTCCCCACCCCTGCCCTCACTCCTGCCCACTCGCTGGCTGGACTGAAACTGGCTTCTCCCACTCGCTGGGCAGGAGAGGAGTGGCCCAAGCCGAGCTTCTTCTTCCCCTTCCCTGAAGAGTGCAGAGTCTGGGGCCCTGGCTCTCCTCCAAAGCAGGCCCCCAATTCTGAAAACACCCTGGGGTGGGGGTGGGGGGCTAGAATCCGCAAAGGCCCAGAGCCTCACCTCTAATTGGTCCTCAAACCCACCTCTCCATAGCTAGACCTCCACATTGCCCAGGTCACCCCATTCTGCCAAGCTGCCATCCCACGGCCTCTGCCCCACACATGCCACAGGCCCCCTTGCACCCCACGACAGAGGCACACTCCCTGGCCTCTCAGGGCTGTTCCCAGGCCTCTGCCCAGCACTACTTCCCCAGCACTCAAAGACCCAGGTGAGGACAGCACCAGTCCTGGGTGGGCACCACACCAATCATCTCTGCCCACGGTCACCCATGCTGCCCAAAGCGCTTCTGCTGCGGCCTCTGGAACAGCCTCAGCCCTCGGCAGCCAGGCAGGGTGTCTGGAGAGGAGCCAGTGGCATCCCCCAGCAAGGCCCCAATCTAACCAACAGCCCGTGCTCTGCACAGGTGGCATGCTGGCTCAGTGGCCCCAGACCAGAGCAGAAAGCCAGCTGGGGAGAGAGCCTGAGCCCCACACATAGGTCCAGAGGCCGGAACCATCCCCGCCTGGGGAGCAGACGCCCCTGCCTGGCTGCTGTGTTGACACAGGTGCCTCCAGTAAGGCCGACATCAAACCCTTTTCCTCTTTCTTGCTCTTCCTGAGGAGGGGGCCCAGCTGGGGCCCAGAGATCTGAGCTCACCACTGTGCCTCTCAGCCCAGAGCCCGCATGGGAACTGCTGACCGAACTGGGCGGGGGTGGGGCACCCCAGGAGTCTGGTCTCCACGTCCAGAAGTGAAGTGCCCAGGGCAGGGCTGATGGCAGAGCTGGGGTCAGAACCCGGGCTGCACCCAAAGGGCCCCCCTCCCCTTCCCCTCTCCAAGGCCCTTGCCCCCACCGGGGCCAGGACCCATCTGGCACCCAGATGGGGAACTGCCAGATTTCAAAAGTCACACAATCTCGAGGGATGAGGAGAAGGCGTGGGCACTGAGCTGGGTCCTGCTGCCCCTGATCCCAGCCCAGTGCATGGATACCAGGTACCGAGGTGGGTGGAAGCCACGTGGAAGGCAGTGGTGGGGGGCGGTCTCTGTGTAGGAAGCGTGGCTGAGAGGATAACAAGGAAACAGAAACCCCAGCTCCAGGTCCAGGCCAGCCTGGGCTCCTCCCTCGATACAGACATTGAGGTGGGGTTGCACCGGGGCGGGGCGGGGCAGACTCTCGCAGGTATCCCATGAGCAGGCCGGCCACCATCCCTGGCCGCCTGGCTGGTGAATGAATAGCAGAGCAGAGTAATGCAGACTGAAAGCGGGTGGACCCTGGGGTGGGCCCTAGGGCAGAACCACAGAGCCCTGCAGGTGCTGCTGAGGTGTGCTGAGGTGTGGCAGGACCGGAGGGCAGCTGCTCCTATAGGGGGAGCCCAGGACAGGGCTGGGTTCTTGCCTCATCCCCCTGGGCAGACAGAAGCCAGAGCCCGTCAGGGGATGTGAAACCACCACGGAGAGGAAGAACTGGAGAGAAAAGGGAAGCAGAGTTGCCATGCCGCCCCTCGCCCCTCGATTGCAGGCCACTGGTGTCACCTTCCCCAGACTGTGATTTGAGACCAAAGACAATTAGTTGGAGGCCCCACCCCAAACACAAATAGCCATTAGCTCCAGGGAGAAAGACTGCCCAGCCCCCACCCACAACTAGTGACTCAACCTGCCGCCCTGAACCTGCCTCCACCTCAGAGGAGTTGAGGCCAGGCCTAGGACAGCTCCCCTCTCCCCTCACTGGCCCCCAGCTTTCCTGGCACTAGTCCAAGGCAGCTCCTCAGCAGGGAAGACAAGCTCATTCCCCGCCCAGAAGGCCAGGGGCCTGTTGCTGCAGCAAGGACTGAGGCAGGACATGAATAAGGACTTCCTGCTCACATGAAGACAGTCTTGGTGGCAGAGGGCCTGGCACCGCGGCCTCTCCTCACCAGAGTACCCCCTGCCACACTCACATCTCTGGCTCGGGCCCCAGGATGCAGGCAGGAGGCAGGGAACAGAGCACCATGATGTCTCCAGAATGGCCTAGGTCCTAGGAGGGCTCCTGGGGGAGAGGGGCCAATGCCATATGGACCCTCCCCAGGCTGCCAGCCCACCCCAGTGCCTTCTAATCCCATCTCTTCTGCTCCACTCACCTGGGCCTGGGCCAGGACCCCAGGCCTCCTGCACTAATCCCAGCCGTAGGCTCTGACTCTTCAGTAAGGTCCCTACAGGGGCTGCTGGGAGCATGGCTTCGGACACACACAGGGCAACCCAGGGAGCCACCTGGCAGAGACACATCAGTGCCTCCGGCCCCTCACCTGTGAGACCAGCTGACAGGCACCACAGCCAAGTGGGGCCCTACGTGAGGGTGAGAGCTGGGCCACCAGAGGGGCTTGAAGAGAGGCCGTGCATGGCAGCTGCTTGTCAGTGGGTCGGCCAGGGGCAGGTGGGTGGCCTGAGCTTCAGCCCATGGGAGACCCCAGTGCCCCACCCTAAGTAGCCTCAGTCACACCCCTATCTGCTCCCTGTCATTTCTGGTAAGCACAGGGTGTGAGTAACCCACCCAAGGTGTGTCCCTGAGCCCGGTTCAAGGCCATGCATGGTTTCAGGGCGTCTGGGGATGAAGAGGGTCCTCCAGCTGGCCCCTTGGACAGAGTTCAGGACTCCTCCTGCCCCACAGCCTCCCCAAGGCTGGCTCAGCAGGGCCTGCTGGGGCCAACCTTGGGTGCTCTCCAACCGAGGGTGACACATTCCCTCCCCCAACCCCCCCAGGACCGGTCTGAGCAGCCTCAGAACAGCCTGGGGGGAGGGGGGAGCTGCCCAGACTTGCCTGTCTCCTACTCCTGGGGCTCTCAACCCACGCCCCGGAAGTGGATCCCTCTCTCAAACTGCAGCCTCCCCCCTTGGGTGGCTGGACACGGCTGGATAATCCAAAATAATTCCTTCTTGGCAGGCAGCCGGCGGGGGAGGGGGACTCGAATTCCAAACCCTGTTTTTCTCAGCAACTTCCCTCTCCTCCTGGGGCGAGGGACCCCTGGCCAGACCTCAGGCTTCCTGCCACCCTCAGACTGGGCCCCCAGTAGGTATGGTGGGGGGGAGGTTGGAGGCCCAGATCTGCTGAGCCCACCTGTTTGTGCTCAATCTTCTCTGGGAATTCCTAATAGCCGTCATACCACCAAAATACCCAGCAGGCCGGGCCTCACCCATGCTGACCCTGCCCTGCTGGGGACCCTCCCTCAGGGCAAGAAAGGGACAGCCCCACCCTCTGTCCGACTCTCAGGCCCTCGATGGCTCTCCCCTCCAAGCTAGGGTAACATCTGGGCATGGGGATGGGCTGAGACCCTGGCCCCCCGGCTTCAGAGCTCTCCCCACGGGGCATAGCCGTGGTGGAGGGTGGAGCACAGAGGCTCCAACATAAAGGGGAGCTCCCTAGAGAGCCTCTCAAGCCCCAGTACATTCCACCAGCTTTGAGGCCCAGCTCATGCCCAGTCCTGATCCCTACCACCAGCCATGGTGGGCACAGAGAGACCCCTTCATTCCTTTTCTAAGTTACTGGGAAGAGGAACCTCATGAGAAAGGAAGAACCGCAGGAAGCTCTGGGGCTCTTGAACTCAGGGACCCCTCAAACCGGCCAAGCAGCCTGAGCACAGAGGGGTGGGAAGGGCCTATCCAAGAGGGCTTCCTGCAGGAAGAGGCACACAGAGGTGCAGGGCCCAAGGGTGAGGTGCAGGGCCCAAGCACTAAGCATACTCCCCACCCCTGCCCAGTTCTGAGACTTCCTGGGTCCCAGAGTGTTCACCCCAACGCCACAGCAACAAACCACAACAGGAACTGTCCAACCAGGCCCTGGGAAGAAGCAGGCCCAGGGCCACCAGGACTTTCAGGCGCCGGCGCTCTACCAACCCTAGTCCCAACTCAGAACCCTAGTCCCACCACATTCCAGCCCCGCCAGGCCCAGCCCAAGTCCTCCTCACAAGGAGTCCCAGGGTGTGTGTGTGTGGGGGGGGGGGGGTGCGCCAAGGCCCGCCGACAGGTCCAGACCCCTGGGAAAAGCCCGGTTTAGCCACCCTAAAACCATGGCTGGGTGGATGGGTGCGGGAGCTTCGGCAAAACAGGGACGATCTCCGCCCTGGACACGGATCCCAGTGGCTGAAGAGATGGGGTATGGGCGGAGAGGGGGCTCGGGGACCAGAGCCGGAGCAAGAGGCTTCAGAGGGACGCGGGAGGCGGGAGGGGTCGCTGCGCCCCTCTGGGAACCCTCGCTGAGCCAGGCCCGCTCCTCCTGGTGCCGAAGCCCTCGCCCGCCACCTGGAAGACCGTGAGTCGGGAGCGGCCCGTCCCAGCCGGATGGATACACGGACGGCAGCCAAGGCCCGAGTCGCCCTCCACGGAGTGGCAGCTGCCCGGGTCCCGCGCCCCGAGCGCGGCAGGCCGGGGCAGAGCAGCGCTAATGGCGAAACCCCTCGACCAGCGCGGCCGCCCCGCGGGCCCTGTACCCAGATCTCCTTACCTGCACGTCCGCCGCCAAGACTCGATGGCGCCCGGGCCTCGATCGGCGCTGCGCTCCGGCCCGCGCGGCTGCCATGGAGACGGGCCTTTGTGTGGCCGAGGAGGGGCCGGAGCGCGCGGGAGCAGCAGCCCCGCCCCCAACGAGAGGGAGGGAGGGGAGAGGGCGGGAGAGGGCGAGGGAGGGAGGGCCGGGTTGGCCGCTTCCCGAGCGCCCCGCGCGCCCCCGGCGCCCCCGGACCCCAGTGGGCGCGTCGAAGCGCCGGGCAGATTCGACCCGGTTCGGCCCAGGTTCGCGTCAGGCAGCGAGCGCCCCTTGGCCTAGCCACCACCCCGGGAGCGCCCCGGGTCACAGGGGAACCCCAGCCTCGACGCTAGGGGATCGCGTTGGGCCAGAGCAGCAAGGACCCCGGTGCCCTCGCGGTTCTCTCAGAGCACCCCCACCCTCAGACTGGCAACAGGCCGGC
Organism: Tadarida brasiliensis; assembly: GCA_030848825.1. Classification (NCBI taxonomy): domain Eukaryota; kingdom Metazoa; phylum Chordata; class Mammalia; order Chiroptera; family Molossidae; genus Tadarida; species Tadarida brasiliensis. Next base: position 458,294 of record CM061263.1, on the reverse strand, counting down.
CGTACCCCTGCCTTTTCCGGGGGTGGAGGCTGATAGGCCTTAACCCGTTCCTAGGAGCCTCAACACCCCAACCTCCTCTGGGGAGGAAGGCGCCTGTGAGTCTCCGCACACACTAATCTGTGGCTCCCAGCTGTCCTCCCCCATCCCACACTGGGCATCTGGGGACCCAGGACCCATCAAGCAGGCCTTTCGGTGGTTGGAGGTGGGTGGTGAGCCTGAGCCTTTTGGGGACTCCCACCTCTGTACTTGAGCTTGCCCCACTTCCGGCCTGGGCCGCCTAGACTTGAGAAGTGGGGACCCTGCCTGCTCCTGCTGGCCCCTCACAGGCAGTCCCCAGGACAGGACAGGGTGTGGTGAGCAGCATTTGGGGGCCCAGGGAAGATTAGCACCATTCCCCAAACCCTAACCCACACCCTCACACTGGGATGACCCTCCCGTCCTTGGGGACCTCCTCTCCCCCCAGATCTATCCCCTCCTTGCACAGTCTGCTTCTTTCTGACGCCACCCTACCCTCAGGCATCTACTCCTTGGGAGCTCCCCACCCATGGGACCTGCCCCCAGAAGAAGCATTTAGGATAGGAGGGTGTCACCCACTCCTTGCAGCGTCTCCACAGCCCTCCCACCCCAATCAGCCAGGCCAGACCTTCACTCCTTCAGCCTCGAACCATATCCATACCAGGCTCACCCAGTCCCCACCGCAGGGGACCCCAAAATCACTAGTGTCTGACAGAGATGCCAACTTTTTATCGAAAAAGGAAGTTAAAACACAAGCAGTGTGGTCACAGAACATTTTAATACCAAAAATGTGGAAAGGCCACTATGCCAGATTAAAGGAATCTTTAAATAGAGCGCAGGAAGCTTGGGGGTGAACTGTCCTTCCTGTCCTGGAGCAGCCGACTGCATCTCCACCCCACCCGCACCCAGGCCACTAGAGCAGGCCCCCCAACCTCAGGAGGCTTCGGTGGGCCAAGCACAGCACCTTCCTAGACCAACTGGCTCCTGCCTATCCAGGCCTTTCTGCCCTCGGGGCTCAGCTGGGGTGGTGTCTGCTTCTTTTGATCCCTCTCCCTTCCTCCCCCCTCAGCACTCCCCCACTGGGTTATAGTGAGGGGGCCCAGGCCTGGCACTGTCTCCAGCCAGTGGAGTTAGGGTTAGGATTAAGCTTGGAAGAGGGCTGAGGGAGGGTGGCTGATGGTAGGGCCTCCGTTGTCCCTTTCTTGTGGAGGTTGGAAAGCTAGCCTGTCATAAGGAAGGTGCTGGGGTCCTTGGAGACCCCCTTGGAGACCATGCCCTTGGTGGGAAGGCCACCCCTCCAAACCAGACAGCCAGGGGCAGGCTTCTCAGAGTGGCATTTGGGGCCAATGCGGAACCTTTCTCACTCCAGTGCTTCCAGCTTATTCCTTCTGCAAAAATGGAATTCCTGCCTCTGCCTGCCTCTACTATGTTCTGGGCACGGCTGTCTGTAGAATGGGGACTGTGACAGGCTGTCCTAGGCTGTGGTCAGGGCCAGACAAGTTGACACCAGGAGCTCTGAGACCAGCACAGTTCCCATCCAGCACGACAGTGGGGGCATCAGTGAATGCCCCATCCAGGGGCACGCACTGGGCAGGGGCTTCGGGAGGGACAGGGACCCTGCCCAGCCTGCACCTGCTCACCTTCCCAAGACTGGCTCAAGGAGATGGTCAGACCCCACTGCAGGCCTGGCCTCGTCCTTCAGGTGAGGGGTCTGAGGGTAGGAGGTCGGGAGACCCCCGCAGACCCACAGCTCTGGGCTCATGCCTCAAACCCACCCTTCCAGGGGCTGACACTGCTGTCACCCTGTGCTGAGTTGTGACAGCATGCAGACAGACAGCACTGGGCCTGGCTGGGGGTGTGCCACCTCTGAGAGCTCGGGGCCCAGAGGCTGCTGTGGCTGTGGAGGCTCTGGCTTGGGGGCAGGTCGGGCTGAGTCCAAAGCCACTCAGGCTGCACGTGGCAGTGGATGGACATGGGGTAACTCAAGTGCCTATCAGCCGAGTAGCTGTGGAGCAGACAGAACAGAGATGGTGCCGGGTGGGGTGCTCCAGGGATGGGACCTGGGACAATGCCCTGGAGGGTGGGAGCCAATGGCTGGGCCCCATACTGCCCCCCAGTGGCCTCCCCAGAAACCAGGAACCACTCGGCCATGTTCCTCACCCCTCCCGAGGCCATAATTGTCTTGGAAGTACCCCCAGCCCCAGCAAGATGGTGGGTAGGCTGTGTGAGGAGAGGGGTCTACTTGTCAGCTGCCTTTTTTCTGTCCTGGGCTGGACAGCCTGGTGGGGTTAAATATACATCAAATGCAACGCCCAGGGTCCCACAGGGCTTGGGCAGATGGGTGCCTGGAGGGGGCAGGAACCCCAGGCTCAGAGCAGCAAGGGCTCACAGCCAGCCCCATCCTGCCCCCAGCTTGCAGCCCTGCAGAGTGCAGGTGGGGCCCAGGGGGAGGTGGGGCCCTGGCCAACACATGATCCATCAACAGTCAGGGCCTAGGCTGAGGTTCCAAATGCCACCTTTACTGCTGGGACAATAGAGGTGCTGGGCAGGGGGCCAAGACCAGGGAACAGCAGGGAGCCTGGGTCAGAGAGCTCATGCTTGGCTGGGGCTGCCCCTCACTGGAGAGAAGGGAGCTTGGCCAGACCCAGGTTCCCAGGGGCATGAAGGCCCTTGGACCACGCCCTTTGGCCCTGTCCTAGGGAGGGCACAGGACGGCCTGCAGGTCCTTGGGCAGGGAGCCGATGACCGTCTCGATGTACAGCTGGGCCTGCTGCAGCGTCTCCTCCTTCACAGGGAGCTGGTGGCCCTGTGCCCGCACCTGCAGGGGCAGTGCTGGTCAGGCACGAGCAGCCTCCATGTCCAGCGGGCCCAGGCTGGGCAGGGCAGGAGGCGTCTCACCAGCTTCTCCCGAAGTTTCTGGACCAGGTCCACGACCTCCACCTCGGATTTGCCCTCCATCCAGGTCTCGATGTTCTGCCATGAAAAGATGGAGCCACCCATCACCAAGGCCCTCCCCCAGCACCCTCAGCCCCAGCCCCCTCTTACCGCTTCACAGATGGCTTCCAGGTGCAGGGCCTCCAGCTTATGGGCCATCTCTTTGCGCCGCTGCCGGTACCAGCCATCAAAGTGGGGGGACTTGAAAAACCGCCTATGGGTGACGAGAGGCAGCGGCTGTGGGGCTGACCCCATGTGCCAGGGTTGGACACGGGCACCCTATACCCACCAGCAGCAGGAGCCTCAGGTCCCCCACTGGCATCTACCCACCTATAGAGGCCCAACCAGTCTCCCTTGAGGATGCAGGTGAGCTGGGGCCCAGCATGTTCCAGGCTGCACAGGAAGTCATCCTGGTGGAAGGGGCGGATCTGGGGAGGGGTCTGAGACAGGAGCCAGGTGAGCCCTGGTGCCTAGGCAGGAACAGCCTCACAGGCCCTGCACCTGGGCTGGCCAAGACCCTCCTCCAGGACACATCCCAGGCACACTCCTGGGCCCCCATCCTGACTGGGGCAGATCCCAGAGAGGAGGGACTCAGACTCGAGCCCCTCAGTGTAGCCCCATTTCTCTGTCCTGTAAGGGACATTTGGTAGGTACAGGGATGGCCTGGAGCCCTGGGGACTCCAGCACACCCACAACCTCCTCCCCACCTCTGTTCCCAGAACTTCCCTCCTCTAGAATCAGGACAGGAGCCCACCTTCCAGCCCCTCCCTGGACTGCCACCTGGACCTGAACCCCTACCTTCCAGGGCGAGATGCTCTTGTGCAGGGGCATGAGGCTGGCCATGTAGTGCTCCTGCGGGGGGAGGGGCGTGAGCCCGGGGCCTCAGCCCTGGGGTCCCGGGTCTCGGGGTGTCAGCCCTGCCCCAGGCACCCCCTGCCCGCGGCCTCACCAGGGGGATGATGAAGCTCTGCGTGAGCTCCAGGAGGTGCCGCCGCAGCAGCGCGGTCAGCACCCCCGCCGGCCGCTTCTTCTGCAGGCCCCTGAGCAGCCGCTTGAGCAGGGCCTTGTCCCGGCGGAGGTGCGCGGTGTACGCGGTGTAGAGGCCTGGAGGGAGGGCGGGGCTGTGGTCTTGTCCCGAAGGGCCACCCTCCTACACTCCCACAGCCCCACCCCACCTGGGTCCTGCCGTAGCCCCCTCCACCCCACGCAGAGCCCAAGCCTGGGTCCTAGGAGAGGAGGGGCACACACCTGGTTTGGTGTCCAGGGTCTTCAGCCTGGAGGGCTTTTTCAGCTTGACCTGTTTAGGAAGGCCCCCTAGGAAACAGGAAACGCCGACGGTTGGGCTCAGACCCGGGACCCTCGCTGGGTGAGTCTGTGAGCCCCCCACCCTCCCCCCACCTCCCCAGGACCCGGGGCAGAGGCCAGGCCAGCTTCACCTGACATCTTGGGCTCCCCAACACGGAGGATGTGGGGCCAGTGCTGGAGTGTTTTGATAAAGAAAGGGTTTGTGACTCCCAGGACCACGTTTGGTCTAGAGAGGAGAGACAGAGGGAGAGAAGAAGCAGCGGCAGGCCCAGGAGGCAGCACTGGGCGGCGGTGGGAGGGGGCGGGGCTTGTGGGTTGGGGAGGTGGGGGATGGGATGGGCACTTACGGGGCCTGAGTGCGCGTAGTGAACTCCTTGAACTCGCTGTCATGGATGGTGAAGTAGGGGCGATAGTCGCAGCAGAACTGGAGGGGCTGCAGGCAGCTGGAGGCAGGCCCAGCAGGCCCCTGAGCACAGCGGGACAGGCCTGGTGCCCCCTCCTCCCTCCCACAGCAGCCTGGCCTACCTGGTCAGGGCCAGCACCATCTCTGAGGACATGGTGGGCGAGGGCGCCAACACCACCAGGGGCTCCCCGAGGAGCATGAGCTCCCACAGTGTCTGAACGTGGGTCAGCACAGGCTGCAAGCACCTGGTGCGGGTAGGGGAGGCTGGAGAGGCTGGACAAAGGCAGGCTCCTCCCCAGGGCACAGGATGGCTCCCTCCCCAGTGAATGCACCACCCCAGTGGGAAGATGGTTTGGAGAGGCCGAGGGTGTGCAGGGCCTCCCCATGCTCTGCCAGTCCACCCACATTGGCCTGGCCCTGCACCTCCATGCCTGAGCCGGTAGCCCTAGGTCCTGAGGGGCCCAGCCAGGGCAGGATGATCTCCAAAGCCTGGCTCCCTCAAAGACTCACCCAGAGAGGGGCAGCCTCAGGCAGTGACTGCCTCCCAACACAGCCCTCCCCTCCCTGCACCTGTCTTCTGGAACCTTCCTGCCCACTGTGCCCATTTCCTCTTGGGTGCAGACACCGGGCACTGGGTTCCTCTTCTGTACAATTCTCCCTCACAGAACTGGCCAAGGGTTAATTCCTGGTGGGCAGCGTCCCCGGTGGCCCCTGCCCTGCCCAGGCATCGAGCAGTGGCCTACTGGGCTCACCTGAACAGGTCCAGCTCATGGACACTGGTGAGGACCAGGGGGGCGGGCAGCAGGTTCTGAAAGGAGGGGTGGGTGGCATCAGTCTGAGGGCAAGGCTACCACCCTTTAAGCCCCAAGTAGCACCTCTCACCTAGGAGAGCCTTGGAGACTGCAGCCCCTGCCCACACACCGCCCCATCCCCACCCACACAGCACAGGAGGGGGGCGTACCCAGCCCTGCACCCAGACACAAGCCCCTGACTTTGCCTGGTGTCTGGCCACCCCACAGGGCTCCCAACAGGTAGGGTGGGGAGGCCCAGCAGGTGGGAGGGTTGATGCAGGTACAGTGCCACTAACCCAGGAGGGGACCCCCACCTCTTGGCCACACTGCTTCAGAGGACTGGATTCAGGCTTGTCCACCCTGGATGGTACGTGCACCTGGGGGATGGAGGGAGCAGTTGCCAGCCAGGAGTGGGCACCTCCATGCACTTGGAGCCTTCCCGCCCCAGCAGGCCGACCCTCACCTGGAGGATGACTCCCACGACAGGCAGGTTCAGGGTCTGCCCAGGCACTGGGGCCGGCCACTGGTCAATCTCGTTGCACACTGCGGACATGCGGGGTCAGTGCCAGGAGTCTGCCCCATGTGGAAGCTGCCTGCCAAAGCCACTGGGTTCTACAGCTGGACAGTGAGACCGCCCTGCTGGCCTAACGGTCACTCACCTGCTTCTAGGCAGGGCGCTAGCTTGTCAAAGTACTCGGGGGCGATCAGGCTCAGCAGCGCCTGGAACAGCCGGACGAAGGGCAGGCGAGACACCAGCACCACAGACTGCAGGGCACACAGGGCCGGTGAGAGGTCACTCAGCCACTCAGGAGTCTGCAGGGACCCTTGAGGCCTGGCTCATCCAGAGTCCACCCAGGGCCATGCGTTCCACCAACTCCATATGACAACTGTCCCCAGGATGGCCCAACTCAGACCTCAGGACAATTAAATGAGAAAACCAAAGCCTTCCCCAGAATGGCGGGGGTGGGAGGGGAAACCCAGTGACCTCAGGGAGGCGCTGCACCCTGGGCCTTCAGAAGGAAATGCATGTGGCCAAGATTTCTTTGGGTGTCTGAGTTCAAGGCTGAAGTTGTCCTAATCCTGAAAGTGTGACCAGTCTCCTCTCCAGCCAGCAGTGAGCAGCAGGGATGTCTGGGGCCCAGGGTGCTGTGCTGGGCGAGGAAGGGGCCGTGGAGCTGCCCCCGGCGGGGATACAGCAAGAGGTGGGTGCTGGGGCAGCCCCACCCCTGCCTGCTGCCCAGGTGGATGGCTCACATCACCCATGGCAGTGCGATCCACCTGGTGCCAAGTGGCTGTGGGAGGAGCACACCAGGAGGCTCAGGACCCCGGCCCCTCAGCCCCTCCCATAACCGAAGGGTCCTGCCTCTTGGTGGTGCCACCTCGGAGAGGCCACGCGGCTCACCTTCTGGAAGTAGCCTCTCTTCACAGAGCTGTCCTTCACCTGCCTGAAGTACACGTAGCCAAAGTAGTGTGCTGACTCCCTCTGGAAGGAGTGGTCAGCCAGGCTGTGCCCACTCACCATGCTCCTCCTGCCCACCCAGACCGCCCTGCAGAGGCTGCTCCATGCTCTCCCCAGTTCTGGGGTCAGGCCTGAGCATCCTCCACTCAGGTGGGCAACGCCTCTAGAGGGAGCCTCTCCACAGACACAGCGAGGAGCAGCCCAGGGGCCTGGAGCCCCTGAGCACGCGTGCAGGCCTCTGCACACTACGCCACACTTGCTGCACGCATGGTGCACAGGAAGAGCTCCAGGGACCCTGGGGAGTCCCCAAGAGAGCTGACCCACCCCACCGAGGCTGGGGCTGGCCAGTGCTTCTCCTGCTGCACAGGGCCCAGGCACCTTAAGGGACTGCCACACCAGCCCGACCCTGCCCACGGGCAGAGGTGGCAGAGGGCTGGAGAGGCAGCCCACTCACCTGCAGGGACAGGGGAGCCTCGCTGTTGTAGAGCCTGTCATCGGTGTTCCGGGGGCTCCTCTGCCCTCCACACTGGCGAATTCGGAAGCTGAACTGCGTGTCCCCAAGGCAGCCTGGGAAGGGAGGCAGCCCTTGCCACTCCACGTGAGGGCTGGAGCCCCTCCTGCCTCCAAGTGTGGGTGGAGACAGCAGGGACCAGTGAGGGCCCTGTGAGTCTGACTTCTGATGGGCTACGAAGGCCCTAGAGAGAAAGCCCCACTTGCTGGGTCTGGGTCTCCCGACAGAAGCCCGTGTCCTAACTGCTGCACCCAAGAGTTTCAGAGTAAGATCCGAACGCAGAAGCATGGGCAGCAGCCACTGTCCAAGCACAGGGGCAGCTGGGAGATCGCAGTGTGGTGGGTCAGCCTGCCCAGCACCAGGGACCCGGGGAGGAGCAGAGCCAGCTCCCAGTGGTCACAGTGGTGGGGTGAAGGAGACCAGACCCCGCTGGTTCCTCTTTCCACACAGATAAGGGGAACCTGACTGCCTCTGCTGCACCGCGGGACTCTGGGCGCCTCCACAGAGCGAGGAGTGGGCTGGCGCTTACAGGCAGTGATGCGCCTGGCCTGGGCCAGAGGGGCTCCTGGACAGCCTCTCCGCCCCACCGTCTTCCTCTCACCCCCAGTCCCAGGGCCAGGGTGGGGTGGGGGTTTTTGGAGTCACCTACCTGAGTGGGAGTCAGGAAAGGACAGGTAGCAGATGCTGTTTTTCTGAAACACATGAAACCAGTGAGGGCTGGCTCGCTCCTGGGCGATGTCTGCTCCCCAGAGGGCCGGGACCCACCTCCTTGTCCGTGAGCCGGAAGTCGCTGGGATACACCAGCTGCAGGGGACACAGAGCACTCAGTGGGGCTGGGCAGTGTGGTACTGGGCTGTGGGCCTGTCCCTCTGTACCCCGCCCACAGCACATCTTCACTGCTCAGACATCCTGCCCTCTGCTACCTTGGCTCTCCGAGGCTTCTCCACATCCCTAGGCCCCTCTCAGCAAGAGGCCACTCCAGACTCCTCTTGCCTTGGCCAGCACACAGCTGGGCCAGCTCCCCGACTCCCTTTCTATAGCCCTTGCCCTCGAGGCACTTGCCCAGACTGTGGTTGTGTCTCCCGGTCTCCACCATCCTAGTCCTCTGTCCCCACAGCTTCAGGAGGTGTTTCAGAGCCCCCCTGTGGCCTCCTCTCTCACCTGGAGCGGTTACAGGCCCTGCCTGCTGGCCCTGCTCTCCCGCCCTCCCCACCTCCTGAGCCCCATCCCACCCAGCCGGAAGGTCTTGGGCTATGCCATTCCTCCAGGATGCTCTCTCAGACTGGGCCTGCCAGGCCCTCATCTTGTCTTTACGCGGACGTCACCTGACACAGTGGCATCGTTGCCTCTCCACAGCACCTGAGTGTCTTCACCCCAACCCCCACCAGCCAGGGTCCAGGAGCTCCTGGCCTGTGCCCTACCCAGAGTGTGAGCTCCAGGAACATGCCCAGGGCTCCAAACTGTTCAGTGAGTGTGACCAGCTAGACAAGTCATACATCCCTTGGGATTGGACAGTCAGTGAAAGCCCAGACGCTAAGTGACCAGCTCTGAGTGACCTAGGAGACAGGCTGCACTCTGGGGGAGGCAGCAGGCTGCAGCTGGACCTCGGACCTGAGCTCTGTGCACAAGGCACAGGCCAAAATGGATTTCCTTGTAGGGCACCAAAGAGGCAGGGAGCCCCAGAGCCCCACTCCCACCAGGTCCCCGGGGTGACTCCTGGCTCCAGTGCTGCAGTGGCCTGTGCTCAGTGCACTGGACACCTCTCCCAGGAAGGGGCCACGCTGGGAGCCCCTGCGGGCCAGGAGCTGAGGGCCTGCACCCACGTGTCCCCTCCTCACTGCATCTGCCCACGTCTGTGCTGGGGAGTCAGGTTTCGGCTGGAGCCTGGCTTCTTCTGGGGTGTGCCCCAGCCCTCAATGGGGTGAGGAGCTGCCCCTGGAACTTGTGTTGTGGGAGTGATGCAGCCTCTTATCTGCGTTTGCTCTGGGCTTGCTGCTGTGGTCCTCTCCTGCTCCTGTCCTGAGGACGGGCACTGCATCCCAGGTACTCTTGCCCCCCAGCCCCTGGCAGGGAGCAGACATCCCCAAATATGCATTTGTACAGGGTGACAGCATATCTGTGAGGTATGACAGAACAGGAGTGTGCCGTGGAAACCTCCAGATGTCAGCTAAGGGGGCACCAAGAAGGAAGGGCCAAGAAGGGGAGCTGAGGATCCCAGAGGCAGGCACCTTCGGATGGTTCCACGAGAGGGAGGGGTCAAGGAGACGCCCTTGTGTCTGTGTCCAGCAGGGCCTAGGAGAGGCCAGGGCCTGGCAGTCAGCGGAGCCATGATGGACCCTCTGTGCTGAGGCCAGCAGTCCCAATCTGGTCTGACAGCGCCAGGAGTCTCGCAGTCTCTGAGCAGGGGACCCCGGCCTGCGGGTTCCTTGGGACCCCATGAGAACAGCGATGGGGGACCACTTTCAGGGGGCTGGTGCACCCTGTCCTGGGAGCTGAGGCCGGAGGTAAGGCCACCCAGGCTGGACCTGCCTCAGTGAGGGGAGAATGCAGTGGACCCTCGGGGAGAGGCGAGAGCGAGGAGCTGTGCAGCACGAGGACATCCCGCCAAGCCCCAGGAGGGCTGCGTCTCCTCCTCCTGAGCCGGCCTGCGCCAGGGCGCTGCTCCTGTAACCCAGCCGTCCCTGAGGAAGGCACAGACCGTCGTGGGACGCTGACTGCAGAAGCTGATGTAAGAATCCAGCTGATTTCTATTTGGCCAGATGTTAAAAAGGTTTATAAGAGTGTTGAATGATGCCACTCTTCTCACCAAATTTTATTTTGGAAAACATGGTCATTTTCATGAAAATGTTAATATTTATATTAATACATAGAGTAGTTGTTTCTTATGCTTGATTAATAAATATTTAAATTTTTTTTTGTTTTACTTTCTAGTATAGTCAACATAGAGAGACATGATCCATGCACAGAGCTCTTTGGGGTCCTCAGTCATCATACAGACTGTAAAGCGTCCTGAGATGGCTCAGCGATGGAGCTATGGCCTGGGAGGGCGTAGGTACCACAGTGCAGAAGGGGCTTTTTGGGTCCTCCTGGCGCAGTTCTCTCCACAGGCTTCCCAGGTGAGCTGAGATCCTGAGAAGTGAGTTTCCGAAAGCAGAGACGGTGGAGCCAGGTCCTTTTCGCAGTGGATCTGGCCACAAGCTTAGTCACACATCTGTAGGGGACTCCCACACATCACTGTGCAATGGTGGTGGTGGTCGGGGGGGCGCTGAAGCACTCACTCTCCGTGTCTCAGGCACAGAACATGAACTCCTGGAGAGCAGGGCCTCATCTTCTTGTTTACTCTGTGTCCCCAGGTCTAGCACCAGTACCACAGGGCCTGGGTGGTGGTAACTGCTGAATACTTGATTTATGGAGTAGATGAACGAAAGCTCCTTGCCTTTGCTTTTTGTGGGGAGGGGTTACCTGAAACAGCCCCCTCTCCCTGGTTCAGCTGCCTCTTTCCCATCCTCCAAGATTTGGCCATGCCTCATTTCTTCCTTGGAGCTGCTTCTGTTCAAGGAGCTCCTAGAAGGCAGCCCCTGGGTCTTCTGTCTGTGTCCTAGCTCCAAGCACAGTGCCACAGCCCTTGCGGCACTCAGCCACGCAGAGCTGTGAACAAGTGAGCACAGTGGTCCCTGAAAACTTGCACGGGTTCAGCTGAAATGACCCCTGATCTTCTGCACTTTCCAGGGGAGGGAGGAAAGGCAAGAGGCAAACCGATGAGGGCTGTGAGGCCACACTGCCCGATGGATCCACAGCTGGGTCTCTGAACAGACTTGATGATTCTGAGGGGCTCTGGTTCCCAACACCCCCTGCCTGAGCTGTGCAGCCTCATCAACGGCTCAGAAGCCCAAGCGTGCAGAGCTGTTAAGACTACTTGCTTAGAATTCGCTTTCCAAATGGTTACATTCTAGAAAATTATACATGACAATACCTTAAGGAAACAAAAGAATCTCTTAACTTTTCTTGTAATTAAAAAAAAATTATTATTTTAGAAAGAGAGGAAGGGTGAGAGAAAAAAATAAACATCGATTGTTTTTCCACTTATGCATGCATTCATTGGTTGATTCTTGTATGTGCCCTGACCAGAGACTGAACCCGTAACCATCGTGTATCCGGGCGACACTCTAACCAACTGAGCTACCTGGCCAGGGCCTTCTCTTATGATTTCATTATTATTAGTAGTAGTATTTTAATCCTTACCTGAGGACATACTTTTATTGATTTTAGAGAGAGGAAAGGAAAGGGAGAGAGAGAAACATTGATGTGAGAGTGAAACATTAATTGGTTGCCTCCTGAATGATCGAACCTGCAACCTGGGTATGTGCCCTGACCCGAGATCAAACCTGCAACCTTGGTGTATCGGGATGACACTCTGACCAACTGAGCTACCTGGCCAGGGCTTCTCTTGTGATTTTATGGGGAACAATTTGGACAACAGTAAGAATGTGGGCTCTGTGATGTTGGGCAAATCACCTCACCTCTCTATGCTCAGACTCCTTTGTCAGTGAGGCTGTCACAATAATGCACGCCTTGGGGGGGATGGGTGTGGTGGATGGGGTCTCCACAGAGCTGGGCACAGTGCCAGGATCTAAGAGTTAGCCTTTACTGTCTTCAAAGGCTTGGGCTTCCTGTGGCCTTGCAGAGTTGAGCAAGGCGCCAATCAAAACATCCCTCACTCCCTCCCACCTAGACTTCCCAGGATGGCTGTGCAGCCTCATCTTGGCCAACTGCAGACACCGGGTGCACTGCCTCTCCGCTCTCAGGAAGTCCCTGACGGTGTGGTGAGGTCTGGGTATGGCCTCCCTTGCACCCGTCAAGTGCCTGGCCTGCGTCATGGCCTTCAGGGCACAGAGACCATCCTGACAGCCCTGCGGAACGTCTGCCACGTTTTCATCCACACCTGGAGGAGGGGAAGCTGCCAGTGGGGGTGGGGAGGAGCACTGCAGACAGTGGGAACACCCCAGGCCCCGGGCTGCGCGCAGCCGGTGAAGAGGAAGACGGTCAGTATAGCTGGAATGGGACCCAAGGGGTCTGGATCGGATTCCAAGTGAACGAAGAGGTGCTGACGGATTTAAGCAGAACAGCCTCCGAGGAGGGGGTCTGAGCAGCGGAGGTAACGATCTGAGACTCTTGCTGCGGGGGGAACTGTCAGCCTTGTCCACGGATGGGATGAGCAGTGGGGGGATGGGAGGAGTCCAGGGTGACCCCTGGGATTCTGGCTGGGGCGAGGAGGGGACAACATGCCGTAGCTAGTGCGGAGAAGGGGGAAACGAGCCATTTTTCTTGATGAAAAGTCAACAGTATGGCTTTAGTCATCCCAAGTGCGGGGCCACCAGCCCCCCCCCCTCCCCCGATCCAGTGGGAAGTCGGCCTCTCGTTCCTTTGCTGGAGGGCGCCCCGTTCAGGAGGTGACAGGCACAGAGTTTTGGAGGAGGGACAGGCCACCTGCGTGTCCGCCCGACTGCACCCCACGCGCAGAGGGCTCGCGGCCGCGCGACGACCACCGCCCCCCGCCCCCCACTCACCTCCAGAGCCTGGCCCAGCTCCAGGTCGAAGGTGACCACGCACACGCACTCCAGCCAGGCCGAGAAGCGCGCCCAGGGCGTCACCGGAGCCCGCGCACCGGAGGACGGCGCATCTAGGCGGTCGCGATCCCGGCGGGGCTCGGCGCCCGACAGCGCGTCCATAGCGGAGACCGCGGCGGCAGGCAGCGCGTTGCCGGGGGAACGGCCGGGAGGCGTTGCCGGGGGAACGGCCGGGAGGCGGCGGCCTCAGCGCACGTCGGGACCGCGCTGCGGAGCAGTCGAGCGTCCCTCGCGGACTAGAGCGGCCTTCCGTGGTCTCGCTGGCCCCTGGCGGCTGGAGAAGCGCAGTGCAGCGGAGAGGCGCCGAGTTCAGCAGCGAGATGGGCCTTCGCGGGCCAGAGCGGCCCGGAGCGCGGAGGCGGGACTTCCGGCGGGGTCAGGTGTGATGCGCAGAGTCGGGTCAGGCGGAGACTCCCTGGCCCATTCCACAACCAGATTTCGTCTTTCCTGAGCTCCCGTTCCACCAGACGTGAAGGCCGGAGACGCCGGGTCTTCTCCACGTCTGCTCCCTGGGGTCACACATAGGCGAGGGTCCCGCAGAGCTGTGCCGGGTTGGGTTCGCGCTGCCCCGGGCTGCCTTTTGCCTCCACGGCCTGGGCCTTGGTGCGCGCGACCACGCCCACGCCCGCTCTCGGGCCTGCTGCTCCGCTCCCCCGAGCGCTTCTGAGCCTCGTCGGGCGGCCGGGCCGGCGGTCCCAGGCGCGACAGCCGAAACCAGCCAGGGCGCGTCTGTTTCCGCGGCGAAGCGTGGCCCCACCGGTGTCACCACCGAGCGAGGAAGGGCGAGTTTGGAGCCTAGACAGCAACTTGACTGACAGGCCATATATTTTAGTGTTTGGGTTTTTTTTTTTAATGAAAGCTCCCCGCCCCCCCAACCCAGGTTAGTCGGGTTAGGCTAGGCTGCAGTGACCACACCGTCCTCATGGCCGATGGGAGAGTCGTGCCTGCTTCACCAGCAAAGGGCCTCCGCGTCACCGGCAGTGGGAGAGAGATTAATGAGGATTCCATCTGTTAATTGCCTTGGCCTACAGGTGATGTACCCGTCACTTCTGCTTACAGGCCATGGGCCAAAACTAGTCACGTGTTCCCAACCTAACTGCAAGGGAGCCTGGGAAATGAGGGGCATGGATATTTGGGGAGCCACAAAATTATTACCCTTTATAATAACCATATGTCCTTGGACTTATGATGATACCATTCTTTTGTAAATCACCAAGGTAGAGAAATGGCTGCCGGTTACACAGCGATGAGCAGCCACATGTTTCCAAAGATTCTGCTGTGAAAAGTTTAAACATGCAGAAAAGGTGAATGAACTATACAATAACCATCCATTTTCCTACTGCTTAGAATCCACGTCAGTAACTAATATTTTGTTATATCTATTTTATCCTTTATCTGTACATATGTTCTTTCTTCTATCCATTCATCAATTCATCCAAATTTTTAAAAAAATATTTTTTCTTTATTGATTTTAGAGAGAGAAGAAGGGAGAGAGAGATAGAACCATGAATGAGAGAGAACATCAGTTGGCTGCCTCCTGCCTACCCCCCACTGGGGATTTGACCCACAACCTGGGCATGTGCTCTGACGTGGAATTGAACCAGCGACCTCTTGGTGCATGGGTGGACGCTCAACCACTGAGCCCCAGCCGGACCAATTCATCCAATTTTTAAATTAACTTCAAAGACAGTTGCAGATATCAATGCCCTCACCCATAAATACTTCAGTATGGATACCATTAACTGGTACTTTTTTTCTTTTTTTGGGGATAGAACTTTATTAGTGAAATGCATGAATAACATATTTTTTTAATCCTCACCTGAGAATATTTTTTCCATTGATTTTTAGATAGAGTGGGAGGGAGGGAGGGAGAGAGAGAGAAACATCGATGTGATAGAGACACATTGATTAGTTGCCTCCTGCAAACACCTTGATGGAACCTGCAACCCAGGTATGTGCCCTTGACGGGGAATTGAACCTGTGATTCTTTGGCCCTCTAACCACTGAGCAAAACTGGCCAGGGTGAAAATGCATGAATCTTAAATGTACGTAACTGTTAACCTCAAGCACCAGCAAGATATGAAACATCACCATCACTCCAGGAAGTTCCCTCATGCCCCCGTCCAGTCACTCTCCACACCCACACCCCACTATTCTGATTCTTTGCACCATAGATTACCCTGTTCTAGAGTGTCATAAAAATGGAATCATGCCATAGGTAGTCTTTTGTGTCTGGCTTCTTTAACTCACAATGTTTTTTTTTTTTTTCTTCTTTATTGGTTTTTAGAGAGAGGAAGGGAGAGGGAGAGATAGAAACATCAATGAGAGAGAACATCGATTGGGCGCCTCCTGCATGCCCCCCACTGGGGATTTGGCCCACAACCTGGGCATGTGCCCTGACTGGGAATCAAACCGGCGACCTCTTGGTGCATGGGTCGATGCTCAGCCACTGAGCCACACCGGCTGGGCACATAATGTTTTTGAGATCCATTTTGTGGTGTGTTTCATGAGTTTATCCCTTCTTAACTGCTGTGGACTTTTCTATGTTGTGAATATACCACAATTTGTTTATGCATTCTCCTGTTGATGGTCATCTGGACTCTTTCCATTTTTGGTTATGGTAAATAAAACTGCTTTGAAGCCCTGGCTGGTTTGGCTTAGCAGTTAGAGCATCAGCCCACGGACCAGAGAGACCCAGGTTCGGTTCCCGCTAAGGACACGTACCTCGGTTGCAGTTTGTCCCCGGCCCCGGTTGGGGTTGTGTGGGTGACAGCCAATCAATGTGTCCCTTTCACATCGATGTTTCTCTCTCTCTCTCTTCCCCCCTCTCTCTCGCTCTATCTGAAGATAAATGCAAAAAAAAAAAAAAAAAAAATGTCCTCGGGTGAGGATAAAAAAAAAAAAAAACTGCTATGAGGTTTCTCTCTTTCTCTTCCAAGCCTTTTCTCCTCTCCTTCCCCCAGGTGCATATATCCTTGCTTTCTGTTTTTTAAAAATAGTTCTTTATTGATTTTTTAGAGAGAGAGGAAGGGAGAGAGAGAGAAACATCGATCGACTGCCTCCTGCACACCCCCCACGAGGCATTGAGCCTGCAACCCAGGCATGTGCCCTGACCAGGAATCCACCAGGACCTTTCAGTCCATGGGATGGCACTCAATCCACTGAGCCATACCGGCTGGGCTGTCCTTGCTTTCTTTTTCCTAAGCGCCGAAGGGCCTTCTTTTGCTTCTGTAACTTGTTTTCTGAGCCCACACAGCCCAGCTGGCTCACTTCTATTTCTGTGACTTTCTAAAACAAAAAAACAACTTCTATGAGGATTTTTTAATCCTTGCCCGAGGATATGAAGATATTTTTCCATTGATTTTCAGATAGAGTGGAAGGGAGGGAGGGAGGGAGAGAGAGAGAGAGAAACATCAATGTGAGAGACACGCATTGACTGGTTGCCTCCCTCATGACCCCAACCAGGGCTGGGGATGGAATGGCAACCAAGGTACGTGCCCTTGACTGGAATCGAACCTGCAACTCCCTGGTCGGCGGGTTGATGCTCTAACTGCTGAGCCAAACCAGCCAGGGCTGGAGGTACGTGTTTAAAAAAATATTTTTATTGATTTTTTTTTTTTTAGAGAGAGAGATAGAAACATCAATATGAGAGAAAAACATCAATTGGCTGCCTCCTACATGCCCCGCTACTGGGGATTGAGCCCGAAACCCAGGCATGTGCCCTGACCAGGAATTGAACCAGGACCTCTCAGTCCATGGGACAATGCTCGATTCACTGAGCCACACTGGCCATGCTGTGAGGTACATTTTATTTTTTAATCCTCACCCGAGGATGTTTTTCTATTTATCTTCAGAAAGAGTGGGAGGGAGAGAAAGGGAGAGAGAGAGAAACATCGATGTGAGAGAGACACATTGACTGGTTGCCTGCCACACAACCCCTACCAGGGCCAGGGATGAACCAACACCGAGATACGTGCCCTTGGCCGGAATCGAACCTGAGGCTCATTGGTCCGTGGGTGGACGCTCTGCTGCTGAGCCAAACTGGCCAGGGCTGTGAGGTACATTTTTATTTCTCTTGGGTGAATACCTAGGAATTGAATTGCTGATTCATAGCAATAGTCATAAAGAAATATACTTAGCTTTTTAGGACACTGCCAGACTTTCTGAAAGCAACCATACTTTTTTTTATTCCCACAACCAACAATGTATTTCTGTTTGCTCCACATCCTTGCCAACATTTGGTTTTGCCAGTCTTCTCCATTTTAGCCAGTCCAGTGGGTTGGTAGTAATCTCTAACAATGGTTTTCATTAGAATTTTCCTGATAATGGTGTTGAGCATTTTCTCATGTGCATATTGCATACCATCAATTGTAAGATGTATTGTGATTTTAGGTGTTAAATTGTGGGAAAAGAGTGCATCTTAAAATCAATGAATTATAGTAGCCCCCCAGTTCCTTTGTCCCCCTTTATGGTCAGCCCCTGCTCCCACTAGCAGTCCTGGCATCTGCTGACCTGCAATCTGCCTCTAGTTTTGCCTTTTCTCAGAATTTCTATATAAATGGATTGTACAATGTAGTAGGCTGAATAATTACCCCCAAAGATGTTCACATCCTAATCCCTGGAACCTGTGAATATATGTTACCTTACATGAGGTTAAAAGGACTTCACACATATGATTAAGGACCTTGAGATTAACCTGGACTAACCCAGTGGGCCCAATGTGAGGGACCTTTCAAGAAGGCCCTGGCTGGTGTGGCTCAGTTGGTTGGGTGTCATCCTGCGCACTGAAAGGTTGCCTGTTCTATTCCCAGTCAGGGCACATGCCTGCATTGCTGGCTTCCATACCCAGTAGGGGGCGTGCAGGAGTCAGCTGGTCGATGTTTCTCTATCTCCCCCCTCCCTCTAAAAGATATCGATAAAAAATACTTAAAAAAAATGTTTTTATTGATTTTTCAGAGAGAGAGGAAGGGAGAGAGAGAGTGAAACATTGACGTGAGAGACATCGATTGGTTGCCTCCTGCCCGGCTCCCAGTGGGGATCAAACCGGAAATCCAGGCACGTGCCCTGACCAGGAATCAAACCGGGACCTCTCAGTCTATGGGACGGGCGCTCAATTTGCTGAGCCACACTGGCTGGGCTAAAAACACTTTTTTATAAAAGAGAGCAAGGCAGAAGGATCAGAGTCAGAGAAGGCTGTGTGATTACAAAATCACAAAGAGAGAAATTGGAAGATGCCATACTGCTGGATTTGAAGGTGGAGGCAGGGACCGTGAGCCAAGGAATGCAGGAGCCTCTAGAGCAGCAGTTCTCAACCTGTGGGTCGTGAGTCCTTTGGGGGTCGAATGACCCTTTCACAGGGGTCGCCTAAGACATAACAGTAGCAAAATTAAGGTTATGAAGTAGCAACGAAAATAATTTTATGGTTGGGGGTCACCACAACATGAGGAACTGTATCAAAGGGTCGCGGCATTAGGAAGGTTGAGAACCACTGCGACTCTAGAGAGAGCTGAACCCTGGAGAGAAACAGATTGTCCCCTGGAGCCTCCAGAGGAAATAGCTCTCCTCGCACCTTGACTTCAGCCACATAAAACTCATCACAGGTCTCTGACTTCTAGAAGTGTGAGAAAATAAATGTGTTGTTTTAAGCCACTAAATTTATGGTAATTTGTTGCATAACAGTAGGAAATGAATACATACAATGTGTCGTCGTCTTCCGTCTGGTTTCTTGCACTTAGCAAAATATTGTTGACATGTATCTATGTTGTTGCTTATATCAGTAGTTTGCTCCTTTTCATGAATAGTAGTCCGTTGTCTGGTTATCAGACATTTTCTTGATCCATTTGCCAGTTGATGGATGTTTGGATTGTTTCAGTTTTCGCCTATTATGAATAATGCTGCTGCATACATTTGTATGCAAGCTTTTGTGTGGACATGTTTCTCTTAGTTAAATACCTAATAACAAAAGTGTACGCTTATGTTTAATTGTTTAAGAGACTGTTGAACTGTTTTCCAAAGTGACTGTACCATTTCACATTGCCACCAACCATGATGAGGTTTCCAGTTTCCTCACATCCTCACCAGAACTTGTCAGTCTTTTTAATTCCAGTCATCCAAGGAGGTGTGCAATGGTATCTCCTGTGGGTTAATTTAGCGTTTCCCTCACGATTAATGGTGTTGAGCATCTTTCATGTGCTCATAAGTCATTTTGTAGCATCTTCTTTGCTGAAATGTGTACTTAAATCTTTTACCTATTTTTGTTGTTAATCCTCACTCAATATTTTTTCCATTGATTTTTAGAGAGAGTGGAAGGGAGGGGGAGAGAGAGAGAGAGAGAGATTAATCAATTGGTTGCCTCCTGCACACACCCCAGTGGGGGCTGGGATTAGACCTGCAACCCAGAAACCCAGGTACATGTCCTTGACCGGGAATCGAACCTGTGACCCTTTGGTGCACAGGTCGATGCTCTAATCACTGAGCCACACCAGGCCTTTAGCCTATTTTTTAAAAAATGTTTTTATTTGGGGGGAGGGAAGAGATAAACCACAGAACTTATATGCATTACGCAAAACTGATGGACATGGACAGCAGTGCTGGGGATGGGGTGGGGGGATGGGGAGGAGGGTGTCAATGGAGGAAAAAGGAGAAACATCTGTAGCAAAAACAAATTAATAAAAAAATTAAAAAAAAAAAAAACTAACCAAAAAAAAAAAAATGTTTTTATTTGCCCAGCCAGTGTTGAGCATCGACCCATGCACCAGGAGGTCACTGGTTTGATTCCTGGTCAGGGCACATGCCCAGATTGTGGGCCAAATCCCCAGTGGGGGGCATGCAGGAGGCGGCCAATCGATGTTCTCTCTCATTGATGTTTCTATCTCTCCCTCTCCCTCTCCCTTCCTCTTTGTCTAAGAAAAAAAAATTTTTTTTAATGTTTTTATTTGATTGTTAGAGATAGAGGAAGGAAGAGGGAAAGATAGAAGCATCAATGAGAAAGAAACATTGATTGGCTGCCTCCTGCACACCCCCTCCTGGGGCATGTTCCCTGACCTGGGATCTAACCAGTGACCTCTTGGTGCATGAGTCGACACTCAATCCACTGAGCCACACTGGCCAGGCTCTTTTGCCTATTCTAATTGGGTTATTTGTCTTTTTATCACAGAGTTGTAAGAGTTTTTAAAAGTATATTTTATAGAATCAAGTTATTTATCATATACATGATTTGAAATTATATTTCCAGTCTGTGGTTTGTCTTTTCTTTTTTTGTAACATGTTTATTGAAGCATTATTTTAAAAATCACAGAAGCACCAAATATATCCAACCACAGGGGAATATTTAAATTACGTCCATCCACTTGACAGAACATTCTAATGAAAGCAATGTAACAACATGAAAAATGCTTATGATATAAACATAAGTGAAAACATTAAGCTACAAAACACACTATGCATCTGTTAAGCAAAATATGTACACATGTAGACCAGAACTGCATAGACAGTCTGAAAAAATGTAAATGGTAGAAAGGCTCTGAGATAATTCTGCTTGATGTTATCTGATGATGGAGCGGCCTGGCTGGAGACCCTGGGTCACTGTGGCTTTGTAACCATCATTCATTCATTCATCAGACACTTCATGAGAACCTCTGCTGTGCCCTGTCCTGAGATTTTGGTGGGGATCCTGGTGGTGACGGGCGCCCCGAAGCCCTTTGCTGTACTGGCCTTGATGGTGAAGGAGTAGGTGGTTCCAGGGTACAGACACACAGGAGGTGGTAGGTTTCATCCTGGAGCTTGGACACCTTCCCACTCTGGCTGGAAAGGTCAGCACTGGGGTCCAGGGAGCCAACAGCCTTGGAGTTGATTTGTTCACATGAAGTCTAAGACATCGCGGATGGAGTTTGCCCTTAGGACACATCACCATCTGGACTGGCCACATTTCAAAGGTGTCGTAGTCCTGCATGGCTAGTGGCCACCACACTGCGCGGCTCTAGGTTCGACGGGCATCCCCTGTCTTTTATTTTTCTTAATGGCATCTTTTGAAGAGCAAAAGCTTTTAATATTGATGGAGTCTAATACCAATTTTTGTTTTCTTTCATGTATTATGCTTTTGGTGTCATATATAAGATATGTTTTCCTAACCCAAGGTCCTAACTCAAATAATTTCTCCTATGTTTCTTGTAGAAGTGTTTTAGCTCTCACATATAAGTGTATTCATTTTGAGTTAATTTTTTGTGTGTGGTAGGAAGTAAGGGTTTAAATTCATTTTCTGGATTTGAATAACCAGTTTTTCCAGTCTCATTTGTTAAAAACATACTGATTCTCTATTGAATTGACTTAGCACCTTTATAAAAAATCAGTTGAGCATATTTGTAAGGGTTTGTTTTCTCTGTTTGGTTGCATTGGCCTTATGCCTGTCTTTATGCCAATTGTTGATTGTTTCAGCTTTATAGAAATCAAATGTAAGTCCTCCAACTTTATTCTTTTTCAGAATTGTTTGGCTACCTTGATCCTTCGCATTTCTATATAAATTTTAGAATTAGTTTATCAATTTCTACCAAAACAAGACCACCTGCTAAAAATTTCCCAGGTATTGCATTAAATGTATTGATCAGTTTGGGGAGAATTGTTATCTTAACAATATCGAGTCTTCTAATTCATAAACATGGAATGAATGTCTCTCCATTTATTTAGGTCTTCTCTAATTTTTCTCAGCAACGTTTTGTAGTTTTTATTGCATGAGAATGGTCCTAGCGAGTTGTGACAAGGATGTGAAATGTTGCCAACCAGGATAGTTCATCAGAGACTCAGCACCCAGTTTTCACCAGGAGCTTATGTTTCTTTCCTAAGGCTGCTGTAACAAATGGATACAAACTACGTGGCTTAAAACAACAGACACTTATTCTCTCACAGTTCAGGAGGCCGGAAGTCAGAAATCAGTGTCAGCAGGGTTGGTTCCTTCCAGAGGCCCCAAGGGACATTCCGTTCCAGGCCTCTCTGCTAACTTGTGGTTGCATCGACCATCCTTGGTGTTCTGTGGCTGGTCACTGTATCACCCCAACCTCTGCCTCTGCCTTCACATCACCTTCTCCTGTAAATCTTCCTTCCTTTTCTTAGAAGGACACTTGTCATTAGATTTAGGACCCACCCTGAGCCAGGATGTTCTATCTCAAGGTTCTTAATTTAATAGATCTGCAATGACCCTTTTTCCCAAGAAGGTCACATTGACAGGTTTTGGGTAGATGTATATTTTAATTTTTTTGTTAATCCTCAACTGAGGATATTTTTCCATTGATTTTTAGACAGAGTAGAAGGGAGGGAGGGAGGGAAAGAGAGAGGGAGGAGGGGGAGAGAGAGAGACAGAGAGAGAGATGTGTGAGAGAGACATATCAATTGGTTGCTTCCTGAACGACCCTGACTAGGGTTGAAAATCGAACCTTGAGGGTTGTATATTTTGAGGAATCTGCCATTCAACACACTACAGCACTGGTCAGATAAGCAGTCTGCTTGGTGCCTGCCAAAGTTCCAAATGCCCAGAAAGAAAGCAGACGGCAAGCATAAATCACACTGTTTGTGCAAACAGTGTAGACATAATGTGCCACTCTGGTCACCTCTGGGACTGGTGGCAACCATCCTGAAGTCAGGTTCCCAGATGCCAGCTAAGGGCTAACCTTGTAGGCGGGTTTTTTTGGGGGGGTAAGCTGTAACCCTGCTGCATCAATTCCTTTTCTGTACACATTCCTTTGTTGTATTTATTCCTAAGTCTTTTTTATTTAATTTTTTATTTTTATTTTTTATCCTCACCTGAGGACATTTTTTCATTTTTTGTGGACATTTTTTCATTTTTTGTTCAGATAGAGTGGGAGGGAGAGAGAGAGAGAGAGAAACATCGATGCGAAAGGGACACATCAAGTGGCTGCCACCCGCACGACCAACCAGGGCCGGGGACAAACTGCAACCGAGGCACATGCCCTTAGCGGGAACCGAACCCGGGTCTCTCTGTACTGCAGGCCGATGCTCTAACCGCTGAGCCAAACTGGCCAGGGCTATTCCTAAGTCTTTTATTCATTTTGATAAAATTGTGAATGGAATTTTTTTCTTAATTCCATTTTCAGATTGTTTGTTGCTCGCATATAGAAATGTAACTGTTGTTTGTGAATTAATATTGTATCATGTGACCTTATTAAACTAGCTTATTCTAGTAGATTTTTAAATGGGTTTCTTAGTATTTTCTAAGTAGATAATCATGTCATTTGTGAATTAAAGACAATTTTGCTCCTTACTTTCTAATCTGTGTGACTTTGTTTTCTTGCCTTATTGCACAGGCTAGAACCTTCAGTACAATGTAGAGTCATCTCAAACATTTCTTCTGTTTCTATCTCTTCTCTTCCTGGTGTTCCCCTTATGTGTCTGTCACACCTTTTGTATTGAATATCCACAGTCCTTGAATGTTCTCTCTGTCTGTCTGTTTCTTTATTTGCAGTATTTGGTTTCTTTTGCATTTGGTTTTGAGGATTCTGTTGTTATATCCTCTAGCTCAGAGTTTCTTTCTTCAACCATGTCCGGTCTACTGATGAGCTCATCAGAGGCCGTCTCCATTTCTGCTACAGTGTTTTCTATCTCCAGCTTTTCTTTCTGGTTCCTTCTTAGGATTTCCATCTCTACTCTCATCACTCCTGTCCCTGCATGCTGTCTACTTTACCCATTAGAGCCTTTAGCATGTTCATCATGGTTGCTTTAAATTCCCATGTGATGATTCCAACACCCTGCCATGTCTGGTTCTGATGCTGGCTCTGTCTCTGCAGTCTGTTTTTACCTTGTGGTGTGCCTTATCATTTTTTCTTGATAGCCAGACAAATGCACCAGGTGAAAGGAGCTGCTGTAAATAGGCCCTAGTGACATGTGGCGAGGTGTGGAGAGGGGAGTGTTCTGTGGTCTTACAATTAGGCTCAGTCTTTTTATTCATTTATTTATTGTTAGAAGAAGAGAGAGAGAGATCAAGTTGTTGTCCCACTTATTTATACATTCATTGGTTGCTTCTTGTATGTGCCCTGACTGGAGATTGAACCTAAAACCCTGACCTATTAGGATGATGCTCTAACTAACTGAGCTACCTGGCCAGAGCAAGGCTCAGTCTCTGGTGAAGTCTGTCCCTCTGCGCTGTGACCTTCTCAGGAGTTTCTTGATTTTCTTCTCCTCGGTGGCTGGGACAGATGGCTCGAGAGAGCTGGAGTGGGATATTTCCCTTCCCCCATCAGTTGGGCCCTGGTATGGTAGTTTCTCGCGAGGGCAGGCCTTGTTAAGAACAGAGGGCTCTGGTGTCTTTTTTTGTTTTTATACATTTTTTAAAAAATCCTCACTTGAGGATATATATATATTTTTTATCCTCACCCGAGGACATTTTTCCATTTGTTCAGATAGAGTGGGAGGGAGAGAGAGGAAGAGAGAGAGAGAGAGAGAAACCTCAATGTGAAAGGGACACATCGAGTGGCTGCCTCCCGCATGACCAACCAGGGCTGGGGACAAACTGCAACCGAGATACGTGCCCCTAGCAGGAACCGAACCCGGGTCTCTCTGGACCGCAGGCCGACGCTCTAACTGCTGAGCCAAACCGGCTAGGGCAAGGATATTTTTTCCATTGATTTTTAGAGAGAGTGGAAGGGAGGGAGGGGCAGAGGGGGAGAGAGAGAGAGAGAGAGAGAGAGAGAGAGAGAAACATCAATGTGAAAGAGACACCTCAACTGGCTGCCTCCTGCACACGCCCCGACTGGGGCTGGGGGTCAAACCTGCAACCCAGGTACGTGCCCTTGACCGGGAATCAAACCCACAACTTTTCAGTGCACAGGCCATCGCTCTAACCATTGAGCAACACTGTTCAGGGCTCTGGTGTCCTTTAATGACACCTTTCCCTTCCTCCTGCCGGAAACATGAGGGGACTTGTGTCTGATATTTGCTGTGGAAACCTGCTCAGGCTCCTGGAGGAAAATCTTGCCATAGGGTGGAGACCCCTATGACTGGGTCTCCCTGGAGTTTTTTTTGTTTGTTTGTTTTTTAATGTTTTTATTGATTTTTTAGAGTGAGAGGAAGGGAGAGTGAGAAACATCCATGTGAGAGAGAAACCTTGATCGACTGCTTCCCGCACGCCCCCAACTAGGGATCCAGCCAGCAACCTGGGCATGTACCCTGATGGGGAATCGAACCGGGACCTCTCAGAACACAAGACAATGCTCAGTCCACTGAGCCACACCAGCTAGGTCTCCCTGGAGTTTTTATCTCTCAGCCGAGTCCACGCTGACTCTCCAGAAATTCATCATTTATGGTTCAGGGAACTATGGGCACAGAATCCTCTGGCAGTTTCTGCCTATGAGTCTCTGCTCCAGGAAACCATGGTGACTTGTGTTCACCTGTCTGTCTCTCCAGTCTTGGGAGCCGGGGTTTGCTCTGTGTCCTCCCTTCTCTTACAGACCCCAGAAGAACTGCTGATTTTTCACGTTGTTCTGCTTTTTACTTGTTGGGATGGAGTGGTGACTTCCAAACTCCTTACATGAGAACCCTACATTGTAGAATCAAAATGGTGCAAGCAGACATCCGTGCCTCGTTTCCAATTTTAGCATTAACTCTTCCACCATTAAGTCTGATTTTAGCCCTGGCCGGGTAGCTCAGTTGTTTAGAGACCGTCTCAATACACCAAGGTTGTGGGTTCGATCCCTGTTCAGAGCACATATAAGAATCAACCAATGAATGCATCAAGAAGGAGAACAACAGTCCAGCCAATGTAGCTCAGTGGTTGAGCGTCAACCCATGCACCAAGAGGTCACCGGTTCGATTCCCGGTCGAGACACATGCCCAGGTTGTGGGCCGGGTCCCCAGTGCGGGGTGTGTAGGAGGCGGCCAGTCGATGTTCTCTCTCATCGATGTTTCTGTCTCTCTCTCCCTCCATTTCTCTCTAAAATCAATAAAGGAAAAAAAATAAAATAAAAAGAAGTAGAACAACAGCTTTGGCCAGTTTGGCTCAGCAGTTAGAGCATCAGCCTGAGGACCGAAGGGTTTCAGGTTTGATTCCTGGTCAAGGGCATGTACCTGGGTTGCAGGTTTAATCCTTGGCTAGGGTCATGCAGGAAGCAACCAATTGATGTTTCTCTCACATCGATGTTTCTCTCTCTCTTTCCCTCCCTCCCTTCCACTCTATCTAAAAATCAATGGAGTCCAGCCGGTGTGGCTCAGTGGTTGAGCATCGACCCATGCACCAAGAGGTCACCAGTTCGATTCCTGGTCAGGGCACATGCCCAGGTTGTGGGCCAAATCCCCAGTGGGGGGCATGCAGGAGGCAGCCAATCGATGTTCTCTCCCATCGTTGTTTCTATCTCTCTCTCCCTCTCCCTTCCTCGCTCTCTAAAATCAATAAAGAAAAAAAAAATTAAAAAAAAAAAATCAAGGGAAAAATACCCTCTGGTGAGGATTAACAACAACAACAAAAAGTGGAACAACAGATTGATGTTTCTGTTTCTCTCTCAAATCAATAAAAAAATGAAAAATTATAAGTTTAAAAATTGATTTTAGCCCTGGCTCGTTTGGCTCAGTGGTAGAGCGTTGGTCCGTGGACCAATAAGTCTCGGGTTTGATTCCAGCCAAGGGCACGTACCTCGGTTGCAGTTCATCCCCGGCCCTGGTCTGGGTCGTGCGGGAGGCAACCAGTGGATGTGTCCCTCTCATACTGATGTTTCTCTCTCTCTCCCTCCCACTCTATCTGAAGATAAATAGAAAAATATCCTTGGGTGAGGATTAAAAAAAAAGTTTAGAAAAATTGATTTTAGCTATAGATTTTTCCTAGATACCGTCTATGAAGTTGGAGATTTCCCATCTATTTCTAGTTTGTCCAGAGTATTTATCATGAATAGGTATTAAATTTGATCAGATACCTTTCTGCAGTTATTGTGACAAAATCCTGTGGTTTTTATCCTCTATTCTGTCAACACGGTGTATTAGGTAACTTAATTGAGTTTGGAATGCTAAACCAACTTTGCATTCCTGGGATAAACCCCAATGATTTTGATAGTTAATACTTTTTATATATTGTTGAATTTGGTTCTTCATTTATTCCTGTTGATTTGAGTGAACATTTGAGTCATGTCTTTTCAGCCTGAAGAACTCCTCTCAACCCGGCCAGTGTGGCTCAGTGGATTGAACATTGTCCTATGGACTGAGAGGTCCTGGTTCAATTCCTGGTCAGAGTATATGCCAGGGTTGCAGGCTCGATCCCCAGTAGGGGTCGTGCAGGAGGCAGCCGATCGATGCTTCTCTCTCACATTGATGTTTCTGTCTCTCTTCTTTCCTCTCTCTCTCAAAAGAAAAATCAATAAAAACATATTAAAAAAACAAAACAAAAAAAACTCCTGCCCTGGCCAGTTTGGCCTAGCGATTAGAGTGTAGGCCTGCGGACCAGTGAGTTGCGGGTTCAATTCCAGTCAAGGGCACATACCTCGGTTGTGGTTCTGGTTGGGTTGTGTGGGAGGCAACCAGTCAATGTTTCTCTCTGTCTCTCTCTCTTCCTCCCTTCCACTCTATCTGATGATAAATAGAAAAAATATATCCTCAGGTGAGGATAAAAAAACAAACAAAAACAAAAAAACTCAATGTTTCTGGTAAGGCAGATCTGTTAGCAATGACTTTCTGTTTTGTTTATCTGGGACCATCTTTATCTTCACCTTCATTTTTGAAGGCTAGTATTGCTGGGTATAGAATTTTTTATTGACAGATTTTACTTTTTCTTCAGCACTTTAGATATACCATTTTACTGTCTTATGGCCTCCACTGTCTCTGATAAGAAGTGACCTATTGGCTGTGTCATTGTTTGCCTTCATGTGATGGCTTATGTTTCTATTGCTTTCATGGTTTCTTTCTATCTCTGACATGTGGGAAGTTGGTTATAATGCACACAGTGTGGCTCTTCCTGTGTTTGTCATCCTGGGGTTTATAAAGTGGTGGTCATCCTGCTGCACTGTGGGGGTGCTAGAGAGAATAGGAGGACAGGGTCACAGTTCCTTCTGCTCTGATGTACTCCAGAGGCAGCACCCATTTTACTTCAGTTTTATTCTTTCCCATTTATTGGTGAATATTTTTTAAAATATGTTTTTATTGATTTTTTATAGAGAGGAAGGGAGAGAGAGATAGAAACATCAATCAGCTGCTCCTGCACACACCCCCCCCCCCACCCGGGACTGAGCCTGAAACCCGGGCATGTGCCCTGACTGGGAATCAAACTGGGATCTCGCTCAATCCACTAAGCCACATGGGCCAGGCTATTGGTGAATATTTTTACATTTGGTCTTCTTAGTGAAAAAATTAATTTTATTTGGTCTTTCTGCATCAGAAATACTGAATTCAGCTTGGCTTTGTTTTAGCTGTTCTGTTGTCAACTGAAAAATAATATTGACTAGGGGTTTCATCACCAAAAATAATTTATTCGGGGAAAAAGAAAGGGTTTAGACCCAGACATAGTAAGCCACGTGCACACTCTGGCCAGTGTGCCAAGTTGGAGGGATATTTATAGAAGGGAAAAGGAAGTTAGGGGGAGGGGAATTTAGAACCACTGGAGCTTTATTATAAACAGAATTCTTCCTCTAGGGTGTGAGAAATTTCATAAGCCCTAGCTCCTCCCACAGATCCTCCTGACTGACTGCTTCAGGCTGCAGGTAGTCTTTATCAGTGTGCACACAAGGCAGTTTAGAAGGGAGATCTGTTAAAGAGCCCACGTCTCTCATCAGCAATTACAGAAACAAGCTTTGTAGTAGCTTTGCATGTCATAATGTGTTTATTTGTATATAGTAACCATTTTCTCTCTCTCCATTTTTAAAAATAGTTGTCAGAAGTTAACTTTACTATTTAGTTTTAACAGAAGAACACAATAGAATATTCAGTGACAGAGCTTGAGGAGTAATTAATGTAGCCAGTGATGGATACAACGACTGTTGGAACTGTGCATATGCTCATTTTGGAGAAAGTTAGAATTTTCTCAATTGCAATAGGGTGGGTGTATCTTGTTAGGTGAACATATAAGTTGTTTCACTGTTGTATAGAAGTTCAAGTATGTTTGAAGGGATGCACACTATCCAGAAGGCTGGACTTTGCCCATTGTGCTCTTACTGACTCAACTCCAAGTCCGCTTTTCTTTGCCTTCCCTGCGATAATGGAGCTGGATCCCTGAGCGTTGCTCTTGGCAGTTGCAAAGCTGATGCTCCCCTCCCCCCCCCTTAGCTTCTTGAAAGTTCACCCTAAGAAACTAGCCAGAGATATTCCCTGCAGGATACTGGGAAAGGGTGTTCAGGAGTAGCACTCTTCTATCAAGCCACCGGAGGGGTGCCAGGAAGCCTGGGAAGTCAGGCAACCCAAGCCTGTGCCTGCAGCCCCCAGTGAGGCCTGGGCAAACCCTCTCGCGCCCCCTCGTGACCAAGCTCAGCAGAGGCAAGTCCAGGTCCACCTCCGCAGGGTGGACCACGTGGACTGGGAGCTGATACCGGCTGTAAGGCGTAGATGCCTTAAGTGTTCATTTCGTTTTCCATCATTTCCCAGGGTTCACGCTGACACCTGAAATAATTCTCATTTTTGGAGATTATTAGTTTAACAGAATTATACAATTCCAGCAAATGTTAAACGGGCACATATTTTATTTTTATTTTTTTATCCTCACCAGAGGACACTTTTTTTTTTTTTTTGCATTTATCTTCAGATAGAGTGGGAGGGAGAGAAGGAAGAAGTGAGAGAGAGAAACATTGATGTGTGAGAGACACATCCAGTGGTTGCCACCCACACGACCCCAAGGGGGGGGGGGACAGGACAAACTGCAACGGAGGTACATGCCCTTAGCGGAACCGAACCTGGTTTCTCTGGTCCGTGGGTGAAGCTCTAACCACTGAGCAACTGGCCAGGGCTGGGCATATATATATATTTTAAGTTTTATTTATTTTTAGTCTTTTTTTTTTTTTAATCCTCACCCAAGGACACTTTTCCATTTTTTGTTCAGACAGAGTGGGAGGGAGAGAGAGGAAGAGAGAGAGAGAGAGAACCATCGATGTGAAAGGGACACATCGAGTGGCTGCCTCCCGCGCGACCCAACCAGGGGCCGGGAACAAACTGCATCCAAGGTACGTGCCCTTAGCGGAAACCGAACCCGGGTATCCCTGGACCGCAGACTGCCGCTCTAACTGCTGAGCCAAACCGGCCAAGGCTGGACACATATTTTAATGTGGGAAACACATGAAACCCGTGGGACACCTGGGAAGAAGTCTGGCGGCTGCCTCTCAGGCGCTTCCAGTCCCGTTAGAAAACAGACCGGACCTCCGCGTGGCACATGGGGCGTAACCGCGCTCACTCTTGCTCTGGCCGTGTCCAGGCCACGTGCCCAAGGGGTTCAGAGGACACCCAGCTGCCCCAGTGGGAGAGGACTTCAGCCAGAGCGGAGGGCCCCCCAGAGAACTGGGAGACACCAGCCCCAGGGGTGTGACCCTCTCTGGAGGGGTTCTGCTGCTGACGTCGCATCAGAAAACTTATTACCGCAAATGCATTGTCCCGCAACAAGTTAACTATGCTTGTACAGACAGTACCTCAGAGGGAAAAAGGGAACATAGAAAGCTGCCACCCACCCACCCAAAGCCGCACCACGTCAGTCCGCACCCTCGCGCTCTGGCCACTAAGCTCAGAGCCGCAGGGCCGCCGAACGCGCCCAAGTGAGCGCGGGCCCCGCCCACATCGCGGCCCGCCCCGCCCCGCGCGAGCGTGCGCGCCCCGCGCGAGGCCCCGCCCCGGCGTGCGCGCGCCCGAGCGCCGCAGCCGCCATTTTGCAGTGACCCGAGCGCCGCCCGCGGCCCCAGCCGGTCCCGCGCCGCCCGCCGGCCCGCGCAGTGACCGTGGGCGCCGAGGCCGTAGGCGCCGCGCCGGGCCGGGCCCATGTGTGTGCGGCCCGCCCCAGGCCGCCCGGGCTTCGCCTCCGCCAACGCCCTGGCCTCCACCCGGGCCTCCGAGGAGCCGCCGCGACGCCCGGCCCGCGGGGCAGGTGAGTGCGGCGGCCCGCGGGCTCCTGCGCCTGCCTGTGCCCGGGCGTGTCCGCCTCTGTCAGTGCCCCCCGCTGCCCCGTCGGTGACCCCTGAGAGATGCCAAGTGTGCTCGCCCCGTGCGCCCGCCCGTCAGGGTCCCCCACCTCTCTGCACCTCTGTCCGCGCGTCGGTGCCCGCGTGTCGGTGCCGCCCCGCCAGCGGCCGTCCTGTCAGCCACCCCTCCTCCCGTGCCCAGCCGCGAGGGGCCCTGCCGGCCGGGCGCCGCGCGCCCCGGGGCTCGCTGTCCTCCCCCCGCCCCCTCCGCGACCCCGCTGCCGTCCCCGCCGTGTCGCCCTGCCGCTCGGCCCCTTCGCGGGCCCGTGCTGCCCCGCCGCCCCCGGCCCGCCCGCCGCGCTGCCCGCCGCTGGGTTCCGAGCGCTCCCCGTTGGCGCGGACCCTGCCCGCGCTCCCGCCGGTGTCCGCCTGTCACGCAGCCTCCGCACGTGGTGACCGGACCCGCGTCTGTCCCTGTGGCCTGCTCGGCCTGACCCCTCACCCCGCCGGCGCCTCCCCCGGCCTCTGCCTGCCCTGCCCTTGGCCTCCCGGCCCGCGGCGCGCGGCGCCTTCTCGTCCCTGCCTCTCCTCTCCCCTTTGGCTTCTCCGGCGCACTCAGCCGAGCCCTGGAGGGGAGAAGCAGCCGGCTGCGGGAGGAGCGGGACGGCCGGGCAGAGCGTTCCGGGCTGCGGGGCAGCGCGGCCGAGACCCCGAGGCGCCCCCAGGACCAGACGAGCCGTGTGTAGCCGGGGTAAGGGGAGGCGGGCCGGGCCGGAGCGCGGGCGGGAGCGCCGGCCTCGCCGTGGGCCGAGTCGGAGTTGGGCCGTGCCACTGTCATGCTCTGGGACCTGGGACCTGGGACGTGCGACGTGCGGAAGACGAGAGCGAGGTGTAGGCAGTGCTGGTGTGGTTCAGACCGTGGTGGTCCTTGGGGAGGTTTTGGGGGTAGAGCTGTTGGGACCTGCTGATCTGAGGGAAGGAGGACTCGGGGTGAAGAGACAGGTGCTCACTGTTCACAGTGGGTGGCGGCGGCGGTGCTGGTGTGGGGACTTACTGCAGATTGGAGTGGGGAGGAAGGCTTTCTCCTGGCTGACGGCAGTGGTTATCTCCGTGAGAGTCGAACCAGAGGGCCAGGCTGCAGGCATAACCCCAGCGGGGGTTGGTGGTTGAAGCCTTTCCCTCTCTTCTCTCAGCACAAGGATTGACCATTTATTGTGTACTGCTGTGTTAAATACTTTATGTGACATTTCATTTAGTCTTCCCAAGAACCCTAGGACCTAAGAAACTGAGCTCTACAACAAATAGGATTTGTACTCCCAGGCAGGCTGACTAAAGCCTTCTCTCCCCACCCCCTTCCCTTATTTTGGTTAAGGAACAGTTTAACTTGAAAGTACTGTTTTAAAGTTTTTTTTTTTTTTTTTTTATCCTCACCTGAGGACATTTTTTCATTTTTTGTCCAGATAGAGTGGGAGGGAGAGAGAGGAAGAGAGAGAGAGAGAAACATCGACGTGAAAGGAACGTGAAAGGGACACATCGAGTGGCTGCCACCCACACGACCAACCAGGGCCGGGGACAAACTGCAACCAAAGTACATGCCCTTAGCGGAACTGAGCCCGGGTCTCTCTGGACTGCAGGCCTACGCTCTAACCACTGAGCCAAACCGGGCAGGGCTGTTTTAAAGTTTTAAATAATAGTAATGGCTGATTATGTACCAGGCACTTTTGTGGGTGCGCACGCGTGTGTTCTTATTTAGAAAAACAAGCCCAGGTATTTTTAAAGTGTGTTATCTATACCATCTCAGTGCTTTACCTTTTATTATTTTTGTATCCTTTTGAGATACAACATTTTGACACAGAGTGGACATGTGACTTGTGCAGAATTTACTGTAAACCAGAGAGTGAAAACCGGTGCTGAATTCTACATTTTGACATCTAACCCAGTAATTGTTTAATTCCGAAAACAACTTAATGATGTAGTTACTCTTAACATTCCTGTTAATATTCATATGAGAACACGGAGGCACAAACAAATTAAGTAACCTACCCAAGGTCACAGTAAATAAATGAGTGGGTCATGCACATGGTGATCTGAACACAGAATACAATTCAAAAGATCCAAAGTTTGTATTGGGAAGTCAATCTCATTCTCACCCTGTGTCAGCCATCGCTTCTTCTTAGAAATCATGTCATATCCATATACAAGCAACCAGACCTCTTCTTTTTAGCACAGAATATGCAATTGTACAGTCTTTTATTTCTTTAAAAAATTTTTTTTTCTTTATTGATATTACAGAGAGAGGAAGGGAGAGGGAGAGGGTGATAGAAACATCAATGAGAGAGAACATCAATTGGCTGCCTCCTGCATGTCCCCCACTGGGGATTGGGCCCACAACCTGGGCATGTGTCCTGACCGGGAATCGAACTGGCGACCTCTTGGTGCATGGGTGGATGCTCAACTACTGAGCCACACCAGCCAGGCTATTTCTTTAAAAATATTCCCACCCTGTCCGGTTTGGCTCAGCGGTTAGAGCGTCAGCCCGCAGACCAAAGAGCTGTGGGTTCGATTCCGGTCAAGGGCAGTACCTCGGTAGCGGTTCGGTCCCCAGCCCTGGTCACGATCCTGTGGGAGGTAGCCAGTCTATGTGTTTCACATCTATGTTTCTCCTCCTCCCCGCATCTGAAGATAAATGGAAAAATATCCTCTGATGAGGATTTTAAAAAACAAAAAACAACAACAATAACAACAAAAATCCACATCCATGTGAGAGAGAAACATCAATCATCTGCCTCTTGCATGCCCCCCACTAGCATGTGCCCTGACCAGGAAGTGAACTGGGACCTCTCAGTCCATGACAACACTCAATCCACTGAGCCACACACCAGCCGCGCTAAACTTGATGAATTTTAAACAAATGTGTATACACCATTGTGTCCATCACTCATGCCAAGATATAGAACATTTCTATCAACTGTAAAAATTTGTGTCCGTTTTCAGTTATTACACTAGCCCTCAAAATCTCAAGGCAATCATATTCCTGATTTCTAAAATATAGACTAATTTTGCAGGTTCTTTAACTTCATGTAAATGGAGTAAAAAAACATACGCTCTTTTGCATCTGCCTTTTGCTTAGTATAATGTTTTTGTGATTTGTTGATTTTGATGCCTGCATATGTAGTTTGTGCTTCCCCCCACCCAATTTTTATTAATTTATTTTTGTTACAGATGTTTCTCCTTTTTTCCCCCTAGACACCCTCCTCCCCATCCCCGCCCCCTGCACCCAGCATTTTTGTCTATGTCCATTGGTTACGCATACATGCATATAAGTTCTTTGGTTTATCTCATCCATCCCCCCACCCCCCTCCTCTGAGGTCTGTCAGTCTGAACCGTATTCCTTTCTATGTCTCTGGGTCTATTTTGTTCATCAGCTTATTTTGTTCATTATATTCCACAAATAAGTGAGATTATGTGGTATTTGTCTTTCTCTGATTGGCTTATTTCACTTAGCATAATGCTCTCCAGGTCTCTCCATGTCATCTCAAAGGATAAGAGATCTTTCTTAACAGCTGCATAGTATTCCATTATATATATGCACCACAGCTTTTTTATCCACACATTTACTGATGGACACTTGGGCTGTTTCCAGATCTTAGTAATTGTAAATAGTGTGGCTATGAACATAGGGGTACATATATTCTTTTTAATTGGTGTTTCAGGCTTCTTAGGATATATTCCTAGAAGTGGGATCACTGGGTCAAATAGCAGTTCCATTTTTAATTTTCTGAGGAAACACCATATTGTTTTCCATAGTGGCTGCACCAGTCTGCATTTCCATCAGCAGTGTACTAGAGTCCCTTTTTCTCCACACCCTCGCCAGCACTTGTTTGATGATTTGTTGATGGCGGCCATTCTGGCAGGTGTGAGGTGTTATCTAATAGTTGTTTTATGTAGTTTGTGGTTTTTACTGGCGTAGTATTCCTTTGTATGAGAATATCATTTGTTTATTTCTTTTCCTATTGATGGACATTTGGGTTGCTTTTACTTTTTGGCTATTATGACTGAAGTCACTGAAGATTCTTATGCACAGCTTCTGTGAGCATATGTTATTTCTTTTTTTTTTTTTAATGCTCACCTGAGGACATTTTTGCATTTATCTTCAGATAGAGCGGGAGGGAGAGAGGGAGGAGGACAGAGAAAGAAACATTGATGCGAGAGAGACACATCGACTGGTTGCCACCCACACGACCCCAACCTGGCCAGGGACTAACTGCAACCAAGGTTCGTGCCCTTAGCGGGAACCGAACCCGGGACTCTCTGGTCTGCGGGCCGACGCTCAAACCGCTGAGCCAAACCGGCCAGGGCTTTTTTTTTTTTTTTCCTCCTTTTATTTCTTTTTTTCTTTTTTTTGTAATTTCTTTTGGGATTTAGGAGTGGGATTGTTGGGTTATAGTATAGAAGTGTGTTCAACTTTTTTAGAAACTGCTGAACAATTTTCCAAACTGGTACCATTTTATACTCCTGCCAGTAATATATGAGAGTCTCAGTTTCTCCACATCTATGTCAGCATTTGGTATTGTCAGTCTTTCATGTATTTATTTGTTAATTCTCACCTGAGATATTTTTTCCATTGATTTTTAGAGAGAGTGGAAGGGAGGGAGGGGAGAGAGAGAGAAACATTGATGTGAGAGAGACACATTGATTGGTTGCCTCCTGCACATACCCTGACCAGGGCCAGGGATTGAACCTATAACACAGGTATGACCCCTTGACCTGGAATCGAACCTGCAACCCTTTGGTACATGAGTCCCTGCTCTAACCACTGCTCAGGGCTGTCAGTCTTTTTTTAAATGTTTTTATTGATATTTTTTAGAGAGAGAGGAAGGGAAAGTGAAAGGGAGATAGAAACATCGATGTGAAAATCATCCATTGGCTGCCTCCTGCACATCCCCAATAGGGATCGAGCCCACAACCCAGGCACATATGTGCCCCAACCAGGAATCTAATTGGTGACCTCTTGGTGCATGGAACCCATGCTCAATCCACTGAGTCACACCAGCCAGGCAGGGTTGTCAGTCTTTTTAATTTTAGCCATTCAGATAGTAGTGGTATCTCACTGTGGTTTTAATTTGTATTCCTTTGATGAATAACAATAGCAAAGCAGCTTTCCATGTGCTTGTTGGCGATCTGTATATCTCTTGTGAAGTATCAGGTCTTTAGCTCACTTTTTTATTGGATTGTTTGTCCTTTTTATTATTTATTTTTAGGAGTTTAAAAAGTATATTTTGGTTATGAGTCCTTTATGATGTATATGTATGCACATACGCATACAGGAGGGAGTGGGAGGAGGAGAGGAAGTGAGGGGTGAATATTTTTTCCTATTCATGGTTTGCTTGTTTCTTAATGGTGTCTTGTGATGAACAGAAAATTTCAGTTCGGATGAAGTAAAAATATGTCAGTAATTTCCTTTTGTGTGTGTGTGTGTGTAGCAGCTTTTTTTTTTTTTTTTAATCCTCACCCGAGGACATTTTTTCATTTTTTGTTCAGATAGAGTGGGAGGGAGAGAGAGGAAGAGAGAGAGAGAGAAACATCGATGTGAAAGTGACACATCGAGTGGCTGCCACCCGCATGACCAACCAGGGCCGGGGACAAACTGCAACCGAAGTACATGCCCTTAGCGGGAACCGAACCCGGGTCTCTCTGGACCGCAGGCCGACGCTCTAACCGCTGAGCCAAACCTGCCCGGGCTGTGTAGCAGCTTTATAATGGTAGCATTTGTATTTAGGTTTATGATTATTTTTTTCTTTTTAACAGCTTTGTTGACATTTTGATACATGTATATACATGTAAAATCATCACAGTCAAGATAGTGTACATATCTATCACCCTCAAGATTTCCTCATTCCCCTTTGGAATCCCTCCCACCCTTCCCTGTCCCTCCACCTCCAAGCAAATATTGATCTACTTTCTTTCTTTTTTCAATCCTCACCTGAGGACATGTTCATTGATTTTAGAGAAAGGGAGAGAGAGAGAAACAGAAACATCATTGTGAAAGAGAAACATCGATTGATCGCTTCTGGTGCCTGCTCCAACTAGAGACTAAGCCCTCAGCCTAGGTATGTGCCCTGATCCAGAATTGAATGCATGACCTTTCCGTGTACAGGACGGCGCTCCAACCAACTTAGCCACACTGGCCAGGGCTAATCTACTTTCTGAATGACCCATCTTGCATTATTTTTTGGGTGAGGTAGAATCAGGGTACTTTTTCCCTCCATATGGGTTATGTAATCATTATAGTATCATTTGTTAAAAAGACTGTCTTTTCTACATTAAATTGCATTGGAGCCTTCTTTATAAATTACTTGAAGATGTGTATGTAGGCTTATTTCTGGGCTTTCTGTTATGGTCCATTGGTCTGTTTTTCTTTTTTTAGAAGAAACTTTTTTATTTTTAATCCTCACCCAAGGATATTTTTCCACTTATTTTCAGACAGAGTGGGAGGGAGGGAGGGAGGGAGGGAGAGAGAGAGAGAGAGAGAGAGAGAGAAACATTGATGTAAGAGAGACACATCCATTGGTTGCCTCCTGCATGACCCCATCCAGGGCCGGGGACCAAACCACAACCGAGGTACGTGCCGTTGACCAGAATCGAACTTGTGACTCTTTGGTCTGTAGGCTGATGCTTTAACCGCTGAGCCGAGCTGGCCAGGGCCCATTGGTCTGTTTTTCTGTCCTGTGCCAACACCACACTGTATGAATTACTGTAACTTAATGGTAAGTCTTGAAATCAGGTGCTGTAAGACCTTCACTTTTATTTCTCTACAAAATTTTCTGCCAGTTTTGATACACTTTTCAATTTGTACAAAAATTTTTGCTGGGAGTTTGTTTGGTATTACATTGACTCTATAGATTAATTTTAGAATTGAATTAACGTCGAGACTTCTGATCTGTGCACATGGTATTATCTCTCCAATTATTTAAATCTCTAATTTTTCTCAGCAGTTTTTTGTAGTTTTCAGTATGATGGTACACTTTTTTTCATTCAATATATTTGTAGATATTTGATATTTTAGATGTTATTTAAAATATTTTTATATTGTTTTTCAATTATTTGTTGTTAATGTACAAAAACACAGTTGATTTGTGTGTACTGATCATGTATCCTGCAACTTTGCTCAATTCACCTAGTTCTCATAGTGTGTTTATATATTCCTTTGGATTGTCTATCTACATAATCGTATTGTGTACAAATAAAGATAATTTTATTTTTTTCCCAATTGTTATGCCTCTTATTTCTTTTTCTTGCCCTGTTGTACTGGCTAGCACCTCTAATCCAGTGTTGAATAGGAGTGATGATAGTGGGCCTTCAGTGGTCGAGGAAGTTGTGTTCTAGTCCTGTTGTATGGGATGTTTTTATCATAAAAGGTGTTGGATTTTTTCCATTGCTTTTTCTGCATCTATTGAGATGATCATTTGGTTTCTGTCCTTTATGCTATTAATCATTATATGGTGTGTTACATTAATTTTTTCAGCTGTTAAAGCAACCTTGCATTCTTATGATAAATTCTCTTGGTGTAGTGTATAACTCTTTTTATGTGTGTCTGGACTTGGTTTGCTAGGTTTTTGTTTTTTTTTTTTTATCCTCACCCGAGGACATTTTTCCATTTTTTTGTTCAGATAGAGTGGGAGGGAGAGAGAGAGAGAGAGAAACATCGACGTGAAAGGGACACATCGAGTGGCCGCCTCCCACACGACCCAACCAGGGCCGGGGACAAACTGCAACCGAGGTACGTGCCCCTAGCGGGAACCGAACCCGGGCCTCTCTGGACCTCAGGCCAGCCCTCTAACCGCTGAGCCAAACTGGCCAGGGCAGTTTGCTAGGTTTTGTTGAGGATTTTTGCATCTATATTCATAAGAGATATTTGCTTGCACACAACTTTATTTTCAGATGATATCATTGATTTTGGTATCTGGGTAACTGGCCCCATAAAATGAGTTGGGAAGTTCTTCATTGTTTTTGCAGATCACATTTCTAGATGATCATTATCCTCAGCCTGAAGCTTTTTTGTTTTTTTAACATTTAAAAAAAATATGTTTTTATTGTTTTTTTTTTCTAGAGAGAGAGGAAGGTAGAGAAAGATAGAAACATCGATGTGAGAGAGGAACATAAATCAGCTGCCTCCTGCATGCCCCCTACTGGGGATTGAGCCTGAAACCCAGGCATGTGCCCTGACCTGGAATCGAACTCAGGACCTCTCAGTCCCTGGGAAGACACTCAGTCCACTGAACCATACCAGACTGGCTCAGCCTGAAGCTCTTTCTTCAGTGTTTATGTTGTGGGTGTGCTGGAGACAGTTTCCTTTTGCTTTTGTTTGTCTGAAAAGGTTTTTATTTATCTTTCAGTGTTGAAGGATATTTTTGCTGGATATAGAATTTGAGGTTGATAGTTTTTTTCTTTCAGCCCTTTAAGGAAGTTACTCCATTGTCTTTGAGAGTCTATTGTTCCTGGTGAGAAGTCTGTTGTCATTCTGTTGTTCCCCCTGATATATTTTCCTGCTGTGTTTTAAGATATTTTATTTATTTTTATTAAGTAAATTGTCTATTTCTATTAAATTTTTTCCGTTTTCAGTTTGATGGTAATTTTCTGTGTTTGGTGTTTTTGTATTTGTCCTTCCTGGGATTTACTTCAACCCTTGGCTCTCTGGGTTGATATATTTAATCAGCCTTGGAAACTTTTGGGCCGTTGTCTCATTCTTTCCTTGTGGCACTCCAGTGACACCTGTTTTAGATGGATATTGTCCCGCAGGTGCTTAGCATGGCTGTCTTTTAAAACTTATTTTCTCTCACTGTTTACATGAGTATATTTTGTAAATTCATTGCTTTTCTTCTCTGTGTTCACTGTTATTAATTCTGTCCAGTGACATTTAATACCAGGCACTGTATTTTTAATTTTAGCATTTCCTTTTGGTTCTTCTTTCAAATTTGCAAGTCTCTGCTAATTTCCCACGTGCTAATCCCTTCTGCCCTCTTTTCCCCAAATCCTGTAACATATTTATAATTGCTGTCTTGAAGTTCTCATCTGCCAGTTGCAACATACGATCATTTGTGGGTTCTGCAGATTGTTTTTTTCTCTTGATCATGGGTAACATTTTTCTTTGCATGTCTAGTTACTTTTTGTTGTGTAATGGACATTGTGGACAGTACATTCTAGAGATTCTGTTTTAGGTTATCTTCCCATAAAGAGTGTTAAGTTTTTTTAGGGATGGCTGTTAAATTACTGGGAGATCATCTCAATCCTGTAGAAGCTTTTCAAGGGTGGATCTGTTTTGTTTTTGCCCTAATTTTTAGGGCACAGCCCTTAGTTCTGGAACATGCTTTTTACTCCTAAGGTGTGGCCCTTTTGGGGTTTTCATGGAAAACCCTTCTAATTTGGCAGAATCTAAACTCCAAATTCTGTCTTCCAGTGTTGGACAACTGCCGAAGTCTCTGCTTATCTCTTTAACCTCACAATAGCTGTTTTCTGCTTGGTCCGTCAGTCAGTCTCTATCTATCTATCTATCTATCTATCTATCTATCTATCTATCTATCTATTTCTCTCTCTCTCTCTCTCTCTCTCTCTCTTTCTCTCTCTCTCTCTTTCTCTCTCAGCTTTACTGAAGTATAGTTAATTGAGCAATAAGACTGTAAGGTATTTAAAGTACATAATTTTATGTACGTGTACATACATTGTGAAAGGATTCTCCCCATCTAGTTAGTTATCATATCCATCAACACACACACACATTTTGGTGACAACATTTACGTTGTACCCTCTTAGCAAATTTCAATTATACAACACAGTGTCATCAGCTATAGTTCCCATGTTTCACATTTGGTCCTCAGACTGCATTCATCTCATAGCTGAGTGTTTGCTCCTTTTACCACCCTCTTTCTACCTCCTACCCCCTACTCCTGGCAGCCACTTTCTACTCTGTTTCTATGAGTTGGCCTTTTCTTTTTCTGTTTGGTTTTTTGGCATCTCATCCTACCATGTGCAGCTCAGGAGTCAGCCAAGGATTTGGAAGGAGTTTTTTTTTTTTTTTTTAATAGTTTACTGATTTTCAGAGAGAGAGTGAAAGCACACTATTGGTAGGCTGTCAAGCCCCCACTGGAGATCAAGCCCACAACCTGGGCATGTGCCCTCGACCAGGGATCGAACTGCCAACCTCCTGGTGCATAGGATGATGCCCAACCAACTGAACCATACTGGCCAGGGCTGGGAGGAATTTTAGTGCAGATTTTGGAGATTTTTTCCTTCTTTGTTGGAGTTCCCTTTTAGTTTTCAGCCATTCTGTAGCCCTGACCTCTGACCTCTTTTCCTCTGGTAGTATGACTGTGTAAGCACTATTGCCCAGCTCTGTGAGCAGTGGGGGTGCCCTCAACATCGAGCTCATTTTCTGTTCCCTTCTTCCTGTGATTTTGTTCCCTCCAGTTTCTGCATGTCTTCATTTGGTCTCTACTATCTTCAAATAACTATTTTAAATATTTTATCCAGAGTTTATCATTATTATCAGCAAGCTGCTTCACCACTTCTGGAACCAGAAGTCAGACTAGACTTTTAAACCTTGCGTTACATGTGCCAGAGGGAGGGAAGAGAGCCCCAGACAGAATGTGGGGGCACGCCTGCTTGTAGAGGAAGTGGAGGCTGACGGGGTAGCTCTGGGGGCCACAGAAAGCAGGAGGGTGTGGTGTCAGGGAGCTTAAAGAGGCTGTTACTTCCACTATGTCAGGCTGT
This sequence comes from Tadarida brasiliensis, assembly GCA_030848825.1. Lineage (NCBI taxonomy): Eukaryota > Metazoa > Chordata > Mammalia > Chiroptera > Molossidae > Tadarida > Tadarida brasiliensis. The sequence goes on along the minus strand of CM061263.1, from coordinate 416,411 downwards.
GTGATGTTGAATGAGGTGACTGAGAGGTAGTCCTTGGTAGTGACTGGCTTCCTTGACATAAGCAGTTAGGTGGTATGAAGGGGAGAGGCCGGAGGAGAGGGATTATGGACAGTAAGAGCAGACAGTTTGTTGAGGAAGCTTTGCTGTGAGCCGAATTGGAGAAGTGTCTGTGGGGCAGGGTGTGTCTGTGCACGTCCTCATGTGCGCACAGGCCGGAGGGTACTGGGTGTTCCAGAGGGAGAAGCACAGAGGAGCAGCCTGGGAAGGTGTGAGGGCTGAGGACTAGAGAACCGGGAGGTGCTGGCTTTTGGGAGCAAGGACCCATTTCTGTCATACAGGAGGGAAGGCAGGGAATGGGAGAGATCCCAGTTGAGGCCTTTTGCCTTTTCTGTGAATTCAGGGGTAAGAACCTTGGAAGGTGGAGGGCAGAGCAGAAGGAATAAGATGGTAGTTATGTTAGCTACTTGCTGCAGCAGACCATCCAGTCATTAGTGGCTTAAAACAACCATCTTCATGTCAGGTCACGAGTCTGTGGGTTCAGCCCAGTTCCAGTTGGGTTCAGCTGGATGGCTCCTCTCTGCTTCCTTATATGATTGGGGCCTTGGCTGGATTTCAGACCTCTGCAGGGTCCTGTCACCCTAGGGAGGCCTGATCACAGGATTACACACTGGTCACGGGATTCCAAGAGGCTGAAGGTGGAAACTCTGAAGCCTCTTGAAACCGAGGCTCAGAATTGCACCTGTCCCTCTCTCCCCATCATGCCACCTTCTCTGCTGGTTGCAGCACATCACAGGAGTCACAGGATGGGCAGATAGACTTTACTTCTTTTTTTTTTTTTTTTTTCAATTCCTCACCCGAGGATACTTTTCCATTTATCATCAGATAGAGTTGGAGGGAGGGAGAGAGAGAGAGACAGAGAGAGAGAGAGAGACAGAGAGACAGAGAGAAACATCAACTGGTTGCCTCCCACACGACCTGACCAGGGCCGGGGACGAACCACAACCGAGGTACATGCCCTTGACCGGAATCAACCTGCGACTCATTGGTCCCCAGACTGATGCTCTAACCGCTGAGCCAAACTGGCCAGGGCTTTACTTCTTGATGTAAGGAGCTATACAGAATTCATGCTCATCTGAAATTTTTCACAATTGTTTAAAGAGAGGGAAACTAGTTCCCAAGAGAGAATAGGATAGCTAGGTTTATATTTAATGTTCACTTGAGGTTTGTGGCCATTAATTTAAAATGAGTGAAACTCAAGCCACTTTTCCTCAGGGAAGCCTTCTCTGATCAACAACCTCCTCACTGTTTGTCAGGCTTGTGTTGAGCATTTTGTACAGCTTATCTTGTTTCATATTCGCATTGACCCTCTGAGGCATACACTGTCATCATGTAGGTTTTACAGTTGAGGAGACTGAGATGCAGAGAGTTTAAGCAGTTAGGTCAGTAAGTGGTGGGCCGAACTTCGGGCCAGGCAGCTGCATCTAGAGTTGAGGTTCCAGCCACCAGGCACACCACCTTTGTAGAAGTTATGTCTTCCACTACACCAGGCACTCCCGGGGCAGGACTGGTTCCAAGCACTGAGTTTTGCCCCAGTCAGCCCTTATACCCACCCTAGGTAGGAGGTTAGTATGTTTATCCCTCTCTACAGAGACACCCCACGGCACAGGAAACGGGGTTGTTCTGTCTTCAGGGCAGGAAGATAGGATGCTGTGTCCCTGCCTGGCCCCATCTCCCTCACAGTGGGCTGCAGTGCCAGGGCTGTCCTCTCTGCTGGAGGTCAGGCTCTTTGGGGTAGGGCTCTGTTCATCGCATTCTCTCTCTGCATGCCTGGTGGCCTCTATCCGGGCTGCTGTCGACAGTCAAACCTTTTGGAGCTCCTCTTCAGGAATTGGACTTCCACCTGTCAGCCCACTGACTGCTTCCTTTTTTTTCATTAAGGTATACTTCACATACCCTAAAATCCACCCTTTTAAAGTGTACAATTCAGTAACTTTAGTATATTTACAAGTTTGTGCAGCCATCACCACTAACTCCAGAACATTTTGTCATCCCACAAAGAAATGATTGCTCCACTTTGAAGACCTGCACCTCTCTCACCCCATGGCCTCATTTCCCCCTCGAGACTATGAGATCCTCCTCTGTCCCTTTCTCAGTTCTGCCGGTGGCCCTCCCTAGACCATGCAGCCCTAGGTAGTACCTCATGTTATCTCTCTCCACCTTCATTACTCTTGCACCTGTGTGGATACCTCCTTTTCCTCTTTATTGGCTGGGTCAGAATCTGGTGTCATGTGGAGATGGAGAACATGGACTTTGCTGTCAGTCAACCTGGGTTCAAGTTCTAGAACTGACATTTATTAACCTTGTGGCCTGGGCCAGTCCTGGGACTTTGCCCTGTGAACGGGGGTTGTGGTGAATTGCCTGCGCACTGAGCTGCACTGGGCTGGCGCATGGATGCAGTGAAGCACTCTGGAGGTGACTGACTCGTGTCTGCTGAACTGGGCGGTGTCTGTCCTGTGACCCAGCAGTTCCACCTCCAAGAGAATAAAACCTGGGAAACAGTCACTGTGCAAAAAGATGCATGTCCAGATGTCCAGGCAGCTTTGTGACAGTGATAAATCAGAAACAACCTGGTAGTGCCTCAGCAGGGATATAGGCAAAAATACCTTTTTATATAAAGGAATAGTGCCTACTGTATGCAAAATGCAAGAATTAAAACTACCCGTATTAGTATAGATAATTTTCTAAAATGCAAAGTTGAGCTTAAAACGGAGAGCACACATATATGTTCATAAAAGTACTTCAGTATATTCTTAAAACAGTGCATTATGTACTTCTAGATACACGAGTAGTGAAAGAATGCAATTATGATACTGCAAGTTAATGATTATCTTTGAGGAGGAAGGAAGTGGAATGTGTTGTGGGTTCCTCAATGTATTAGAAATGTGTTTTTTGTTGTTTTTTTTTAAGTTTATGTAAACAACTGTTAACATTTATTAAATCTCAATATATGGGTATTTGTCCTACTGTTCTGTGGACCTTTTCATATTAAAAATCTTTTGTAATTTAAAATAAATAAAAATATTTAAAAGCAGATTACTATAATGTGATTCTCTAAAAGAGATGTAAGCAGACTCTTGTGTGAGTTCTGAGGAAGGACTCAGGAAAGCTGGACATGAGTGGTTGAATTTTGGATTGAAGAGCAGGCAGGACAGTAGCCAAGTAGGGAGGGTGGGAGGAGGGGCAGCCGGGGCCTGTACATAGTGTTAGCTGTGAGAGACCCTCAGCATATTTAGAAAGTGGTGAGTGTTGGTGGTCAGGGAGTCCGGGGTGGGGAGGAGGAAGCAGAACCAACCTGTGTCGTGTGGTGGTCCCACTCAAGGCGCCCTTGGGTGGGGGCTTATACAGGACAAGTACACTGTGTTCTTTGTTCCCTTTTCCTCTTTTTCTGCCTTTTTTTGGATTGAGTATTTTTATGATTCTATTTGAGTCTTTGTGTATCTTTCCTGTCTCCATTTAACATGTCTAATCTCTCCTCGAGGTTTTTGAAGATACAGAATACAGTTATAACAACTGTTTAAATGTCTTTGTCTACTAATTCTGTCATCTGTGTTATTTATGGGTGGTTTTGATTGATTTTTCTCTTTATTATTATTATTTTTTCTTTATTGATTTTAGAGAGAGAGGAAGGGAGAGGGAGAGAGAGATAGAAACATCGATGAGAGGGAACATTGCCTGGCTGCCTCCTGCACAGCCCCCACTGGGGATCAGGCCCACAACCTGGGCATGTGTCCTGACCAAGAATCGAACTGGTGACCTCTTGGTGCATGGGTTGACGCTCAGCCACTGAGCCACACTGGCTGGGCGATTTTTCTCTTTATTGTAGTTTGTGTTTTCCTGCTTCCTTGCATGCCTGGTAATTTTTGATTGGATGCCAAGACACTGTGAATTTATCTTGTTGGATACTGGGTATTTTTGTATTTCTATAAATACTCTTGACCTTTTTTTTCTGGGATGTGGTTAAATTACTTAGAAACAGTTTGATTCTGGTGGGTCTTACTTTTAAGCTTTGTTAGGTGGGACCAGAGTAATGTTTAGTCTAGGGCTAATTTTGCCCCAGCCTGAGGCAAAAGTCTTCTGAGTACTTTGTCCAGTGCCCTGAGAATTAGGAAGTTTTCCACTGTGATTGGGAGGAAGTGTGACTGTCCCTGGCTCCACGTGAACTCTAAGGATTGTTCCCGTTAACCCTTTAGAGTGCTGCTTTTCCTGGCTCAGAGGTCTGCCTCACGTGTGTGCTGGTCAGTACTTGGCTGGAGCTTGCGCGTCTCCGTGCCACCTTGTCCCCTCCAGTGTTCTCTGTGAACACCAGCGCCTTGGCCTCCAGAGACTGCTGGATTCCACCTGGCTCCTCTGCTATGGCCCAGGACTACTGTACTCTCCAGGCAGAAAGCTGGGCAGTGAAAAGGCTCCTCTTGGTCCTCTTTTGTCATGGACCACTGTTCTTCATTGCCTGGTGTCCAGTGTCTTGAAAACTGTTCCATATGTTTTACCTTTTTATTTATTTTTTAGTTGTTGCAGGTGGGAAGACAAATCTGCTCCCTGTAGCAAAGATCAAAAATAGAGTTTTTAGAATGAAGGCATAAGGTGGTCTTTAAAATAGCCCTGGGACCTAGGAGAATGCTGACCCCTTTTCTGGTTGGGATGCTTGCGAGAGAGAGCAGAGGTGGCCTTTTCTTGGGTGATCATCAGGGAATTTATGTGTTTAGGGAAAGAGACGAGGGTAGGGCTTGGGAGAAGGGTTCCATAGGAAAACCTAGGGCTGTAGAGTGAGATCCTGAGGGCATGGTGAAAGGACAGGCGTGCCATCAGAGATGACAGAATCTGGGCTGGAGGACACAGGTGACAGAAGGCTGGTGCTCTGCAGTGGGAGGGTGTGGGCGAGGGTAATGGCACTCAGGATATGTGCCTGTTACGGAGAAGTGGCATGCATTCCTTGGTTGCAAGTCCCTCCTGATGTCCTGGCTGTTTGGGGCTACAGGTGCCCATTCCTCCTCTAGCTCATGCTAGGTAGAATTTGTCAAGAAGATGTATATATAAAAGCACTGGTTCAAGGTTAGACAAAACAGACCTAAGGTCAACCTTATAGAAATGCTTCCTTATTTTGAAAACTGTATAAAATGCTGAAAAGCCAGTTTTGTTGAATTATTTATCTTGATAATTTGAATTATGAAATGTTAGATGTAAGAAGATTTACCTATTTTAGAAGCTGAAAATATTGACTTATTCCTGGCTTACTAGCACAACTTTGATTGCCTTTTTTGTTGGATTTTTAATATGAAATTTTTATATGAAAAACACACAAATGTACACCTGAAACCTATATAACTTTATTAACCAATGTCACCTTAATAAATTCAATAAAAATCAAAACAAAACCAGAAAAACACAAATGTAGAGAACACATTAAAATGAACACCTTTGTACTCATCACCCAGCTTCAGCAGTGATCAGCATTTTGCCAATTCTTTTTACATCTGTCCCTTTCCCTTTCACACTTTTAAGATTTGTTTTATTTTTTTGGTAGAGTTTTTTTTTTTTTTTTTTTAAATCCTCACCTGAGGATACTTTTGTATTGATTTTTTTAGGTAGAGTGGAAGGGAGGAAGAGAGAGACAGAAACATCAATGTGAGAGAGACACATCGATTGGTTGCCTCCTGCACAACCCCAACCGGAGCTGGGGATCAAACCTGCAACCGAGTTATGTGCCTTTGACCGGGAATCGAACCTGAGACTCTGGCCTGCAGGCTGATGCTCTAAGCACTGAGTCATACAGGCCAGGACTTGGCGGATTACTTTTTTTGTTGTTCACCCGAGGATATTTTTCCATTGACTTTTTTTAGATAGAGTGGAAGGGAGGAAGGGAGGGAGAGAGAGAGAGAAACATCAGTGTGAGAGAGACACATCGATTTATTGCCTCCTGCACAACCCTGACTGGGGATGAGGATCGAACCTGCAACCCTTAGGTCCGCTGTTGGCAGGAGTATTTTAAAAACAAATCCCAGAGCCCTGGCGGGTGTGGCTCAGTTGGTTGAGTATCATCCCATGCACCGAGAGATTGCCAGTTCTATTCTGGGTCAGGGCACATGCCCGGGTTGCACGGGCTCGATCTCCAGTAGCAGTCATGCAGGAGGCCAGCCTATTGATGGTTCTCTTCTCTCATTCATGTTTCTCTCTCTCTCGCCCTCTCCCTTCCTCTCTCTCTCTACTTTTTTCGGTCTTTGTTTTTTTAATCCTCACCCGAGAATATTTTTCCATTTATCTTCAGATAGAGTGGGAGGGAGGGAGAGAGAGAGAGAGAGGAAAGACACATTGATTGCTTGCCTCCTGCACAACCCCAACCAGGGCTGGGGACCAAACCACATCCGAGGTACGTGCCCTTGACCAGAATCAAACCCGTGACTTTTTGGTCCGCAGGCTGATGCTCTAACCGCTGAGCCAAACTGGCCAGGGCCAGTTAGGGCATCTTTAATGTTATCTAATACCAGTCCATATTCAGATTTCCCTAATAGCTTCAAAAATATCTTTTTTCATTTGACTTGTTCTAATTAGATCCAAAAATAAATATTACTTTTGATGATTATCTCATATTCTAGAATAGTACCCCTCTCTATTGCTAAAGTCTAGTTTTCAAAAGGTAAAATCATGACTTTTGTGCAAATACAAAGTGAGTAGTCCCAGGCTCCACATCCATGCTTTTGCTTTAGACTTTGGAGTCAGTCTTTTCACCAAGCAATGCTGGTCACTTGACTTGGGAAAGGTAATTAGATGTCACTGTTGGAGCACTTTTAGGTACTTTTCTTCCAGACATTGTGATAGGTTGTCAGTCACCTTGTGACCAGGAAAATGTTTTTTTTTTTTTATTTTTTTATTTTGAGAGAGAAGAATGGGGGCGGGGGGTAGGTGTGGAGAGGCAGAGAGAAAGAAACATCAATGTTTGTTGTTCCACTTATCCATGCATTTATTGGTGGATACTTATATTTGCCCTGAGCAGGGATCAAACCTAAAACCTTGGTGTATTGGGACGACGCTCTAACCAACTGAGCTACCTGGCCAGGGTAGGAATATGCATTTCTTGAGGTGATAGTGTAAAGTTACTAAACTGAACAACTCCATATAGAGATTGTTCCCGCATCCTTGAAGTCTGTGCATGATATTCCAACCACTGAGCTAATTAACCAGACACAGGATTGGGGGTCTGTCATTGGTACCAAGCTCTCTAAAACAAAGACAAGGGAGTTTTTAGTTCCTTCATCATGAAATGCTCTGATAATATGAGTACTAAGTAAATATACTGATTTTTGTTTTCCTTTTCCCTGCAATTTTGGTAATTTACAAAAGCAGAACTTAAGTTTTTTTCCTTTTTATTTTTTAGGTGAAGCAATTATAAATCTACTGAATGAAAAAAATTTTCTTAAAGTTGCATATACTACAAGAAAAACCCCCAAATGTTTTTATATTTTGCCTGAATACAAAATTTAAACAAGAAGTTTCCCCAGAAGGTAAGATGGTTTTCCTTTTTTATTCTGCTTTACTGTGTAATTTGTGCAACTATACTGTATAAGTGGAAGTTCAAAGACAGATGACAGCAAAAAAATTAGTTTTGAAGGGAGCATAGAGTTTATTGTCTTTTGGTTGTTTTTTTATCCTCCTGAATCTGGTTTTGAGAAGCTGTGTTATGGTCTTTCCAAGCCAAATTGTAATCCAAATAAAATGGGGACAGCCATGCATGTGTGGTGAGGTACCCGTGAGCTAGAGCCTTGACACTGTCATGGGTTCTGCCCAGAACAAACTGCCCATGTGGAAGATGAAAAAAGAAGGGAGGGACTCGTGTGTCCAGCCATATTGGGTGCTCCTAAAAAGCTCTCGCATGGCACTCCAGTTAGATGCTGGATAAATTACAGTAAATATGGTTTCTTGTCATCACTTTGGTGCATTAAAAATTAAGATGCTGCTCTAAAAGGCCAAAAGAGAAAAAGGAAAAGGAACAGTGAGCATCATGATAGCACTCCTTTGCTCCTTGCTGAAGAAAACATGAACCATCTTCAGAGGAAAGCACACGCAGTGTAGGCCGTCGGGATTTTATAGATGAAATTTAAGCAAATTCGAATTTACAGTCAGAAAACACACACCATTGTGAGGAAGAGTTAGCAAAATTAGATGCCCTGAGGCCTACAGATATCGAATAGTCAGATGCAGTATGTATAATCATGCATGAAATATTTGAAGAAATACATATAGAATAAAAATTAGTAATGTAAAGCAAAGTATCAAAATGATCCAAGTAAAACTTTCAGAAATGAAAAAAAGTTGAAATTAAAAACTCAGTGTATGTGAATTAGACAGATTAAACATGGCTGAAGACAGAATTGTGAACTGGAATATATATCTGAAGAAGTTACACAGTGTGCGGCCCTGAGAGATGGGACATAGAAAATGAGATTAAGAGAAAATGGAGGCTAGAATAAAAATGCATAGTAAATGTGTAGTTGGAATCCCAGAATGGAAGCACACTGTGTCCCAAGTAGTATAAATAAAAAGAAACATGTACCCAGACATTGGAATCATATAACATGAAAGAAAAAAAATCTTCAGCTAGCGGTAAAAGATCAGTCACCTACAGCCTACAGTCGTTAGGTTGACAGCACATGTCTCGTGAGCATGAGTAGCAGCCCATTGAAAGTGGAATAATTCTTCAAAGTGATGAGAGACTATGAATTTCAGTATATAGACTTATGTATTAGGTATATTTTGTAAGAAAAGCAGCAATGTCTTATGTTTTTGATAAATATTAGGCTAGGTTATTTGGACTACCCTCTATCCTTCCAGCCCTACCCTGTGGAATGCAATTAAATTGTTGGATTAAAAAAAATATATATATATATATATCAAAGAATTGAAAATATAGCAAGGAAATTCTAGACCAAAATATAACAAAAAGTAGGAACCCAGAAAGGTAATTTAAGCACAATGGGATGGAATCTACCTTTGCCCTGAGGTCATTCGAAGATCTGGACAAAGTGGGACTTAGACTTGAGCAGCTTTGTGGGGTATGAACAGTAGTTAAGATCTGCAGTCCTCTCAAGGTGAGAGCCTGAAGGAAACCATCCCTGTACTGAACGGGTGCTGAAAGGCAAGGCTGTATCTATATTCCCCGAGTCAGAGTGAACTAGAGGCATGCCTGCCTCATTCTATCCCTGCTCCCACCTGGTATCTTTTTACTAAATGTGGCAGGACAAAAGTGGGAACAATCTTGTGTCTCTGGGTTAGCTTTTATGAGGACCTGTAGCCCAGGTTTATACTGCTTGGTAGTTCAGGGTAATCAAGCATGAATGGAGTTTGTTTTCTGGTTTGGTAATGCCTTCAGACATCCTACAGAGAAAACCTCTCTGGAGGAAGTTGCTGTCATCCTAAGATGCAAAAAATCCTTACAGCTACTTTTTTTTTCTTTTTTCTTCTTCTTTTTCTTTCTTTTTCTTTTTCTTTTTCCTTTATTGATTTTAGAGAGAGAGGAAGTGAGAGGGAGAGAGAGATAGAAATATCGATGAGAGAGAACATCGATTGGCCGCCTCCTGCATGCCCCTTCCTGGGGATCAGGCCCACAACCTGGGCATGTGTCCTGGCCGGGAATCGAACCGGTGACCTCTTGGTGCATGGGTCGATGCTCAACCACTGAGCCACACCAGCCGGACTCTTACAGGTACTTTTTTTTTTTTTGGTACGTGCCCCTAGCGGGAACCGAACCCGGGACTCTCTGGTCCACAAGCCGATGCTCCAACCGCTGAGCCAAACCGGCCAGGGCTTACAGGTACTTTTTAAGGACCAAGTACACAAGGAAATAAGGCACCATGAGTGAAAACCAATAGAAACAGAACCTCTAATACTTCAGATTTTGGAATTATCAGAAACAGACTATAAAATAAGCATGCTTTTTATTCTTTTTTTTTTTTTATCCTCACCTGAGGACATTTTTTCATTTTTTTTTTTGTTCAGATAGAGTGGGAGGGAGAGAGAGAGAGAGAGAGAGAGAGAAACATCGACGTGAAAGGGACACATCGAGTGGCTGCCACCCGCACAGCCAACCAGGGCCGGGGGCAAACTGCAACCGAGGTACATGTCCTTAGCGGGAACCGAACCCGGGTCTCACTGGACCGCAGGCCGAAGCTCTAACCGCTGAGCCAAACCGGCCAGGGCATGCTTTTTATTCTTAAGGAAATATTTAAATAAATAAAATATTTGCAGGAAACTATGATCTACAATATTTGAAAAAGAACCAAATGTCTAGAAATAAAGAAGACAATACGGGGTGGGGCAAAAGTAGGTTTACAGTTGTGAGTATGCAGAACACAGAGTTTATTCTTGTATTATTATTTATTAATTATTGTATTATTTTCCACAGGAACATCTGTAAACCTACTTTTCCCCCACCCTGTATGGGGTTTAATATCGAGTCATGTATAGTGAAGAGGAAATCAGTGAGCCAGAAAATGGGAAATCGCCCAGGATGAAGCCTAGAGACGATGGAAGTACAGAGTAGAGGTTAGGCGGCATGGAGGGCAGAGGGACAGTCTCTAATGCGTGTTTAATTGGTGTTTTATAAAGAGACATGAGGATGGTGACACATTTATTATTTGAAAAGATAAAGGCTAAAGATTTTTAAGAATTTGTGAAAAAAACCCAGCCTGCAGATTCAAAGAGACAAATGAACCATAAGCAGAATAAATAAAAAGATAACTTACAGCTAGTTAGGAGAGAGTAAACCTGCAGAGCACCAGAGACATAGACGGATCTGAACATAGACCGGAGAAACAAGACAGATGAAGGTCGTCTGCACAGCAGTCTCCTCAGTGCAGCGGTGGGAGTGAGGCACTGCGGGGCCATGTCTTCACCACCCTGCCAGCAGGCATTGCTGACTTCCGTCTCCCTCTGCCCTGCATGCCGCCAGCTGCTACTGTGTACTGCCACCGTCTCTAGGCTTCATCCCGAGTGCTTCCCCCTGTTTTCTGGCTCGCTGATTTCCGTTTTCACTGTACCTGCTTCGATATTAAACCCATATGCTGTATTCTTTATTTCTAGATATTCTATTTGTTCTTCTCAGGCAAAAATGTCTTTCAAGAATGAGGAGGAAAAAAGGACAATTTTAAGAAAACAAAAACTGAAGAGTTTGTCATTGGCAGTCCTTTACCAAAGATACTTCTAAAGAATATGCAGACAAAATGATCCCAAGTAGAAGAACTGAGATTCAAGAGAGAATGAGAAGCAAATAGAAATGAACATTATTTATAAAAATGATAGTAGCGGTGTCTTACAGAGTAAATCAAGGTGGAGTTATGTAAGACGTGACAGTAGCATGTAAATTGCGAAGGAGGGAAATGGTGGTAAAAGTACTCCAGGGGCTTTGTAGCAGCTGGGGTCGGGGGAGGCATCGATTCCCTGCAGATTTTAATAAGTGTATGAACCACAACTTCTTAGGAGCCACTATAGAATAGAAACAGAAAACTTCCAGAGTAGTGGGAAAAGGAGTGGAACTTTCTCTGTTCCGACAGAAGAAACTTTCAGCAACCCTTATGGTTGGTGAAGCATTGAAAACTTTCCCTGTGACAGTGGGAGGGAGACAGGGCCGTTTATGCTGACCATTCCTGTTGATCACGATGGAGGTTTTAGCCAGACCAGTAAATCAGAAAAATGAGAAAAAAGAAAATAATTTGAGTGGAAGAAACAAAACTGTTATTCATTGATGATATGATTGTATATGTAGAAAGCCCCAAACAATCTATAGATAACTTAAATCAATATCACTTAGGAAGTTGCTGGATACAAAATCAACTTATAAAAATATTAATTATCATATATCATCAACAAACATTGCAGTTAAAAAGTCATGCATATAGTAGCATTACAAATAAAAAGTACCTTGGAATAAATCTAATAAAAGATGTGAAATGTTTGTGGAAAGCACTGTAAGTTTTTAGGGAAAGTAAAGAAGACTTGGATAAATGGACAGATGTACCCTAGTTTTGGATTGGAAGACTCAATGTTGTAAATGTGCCAGTTCTCCCAAAACTGGTTTAGAAATCCATCATCATTTAAATTAAAAACCCAAGAGGTGTGTGTGTGGATGAAGGTTGGGAAGGTGGAATTGATAAACTGACTTTAAAATATGTGAAAAGGAAAAGGTCCATAAAAACTCATGACATTTTTGAAGACCCAGTTCATTCTATGGGCAAAAGATCTTGTTGAGACACTGTTTTGAAAGCCTGGAATGCTGGTGTTCTTTGTTTTGGTAGGGTGCCCATCAATCCGGATTTACCCAGGTCAGTCCTGGGCTTTGCCTGTGGTCCTGGTCTCATTATTAGCAGCATGCCCTTTTGAAGTCTCATTTTGCTGTTTCTGGAAAGGATTGACCACTCCTGTTTAGTTTTTGTATTATTATTATTATTATTTTTTGAGTTGCTCATGTTTTTCCAGATACACAGCTCCAAACCAGGGAATAGCATCTGCTAATGGTCAGTAAATGGTGGTCAGGAAGGAGCACCAGACAGCACTGAGCCCAGGCCTGCCTGGGTGGGGGCTTTTCATGTAGGGGGGTCAGCATACAGCCTTCTCGGCCTCCTCCGCTTTTACTGTGCTGAAGACAACAGCCACATGGGTGGCTGTTGTTCACCACGTATTGAAACTCATGTTAAAGGGGGAGGAAATGAGCCCTGGCTGGTGTGGCTCAGTTGGTTGGAGTGTCGTGCACAGAAAGGTTGCTGGTTTGATTCCCTGGGCAGGACACATACCTAGGTTGCCGGTTTGGGGTGTGTACAGGGGGCAAAACCGATTGATGTTTCTCTCAGACATTGATGTTTCTCTCTCTCTTCCCGTTCCACCAGTTCCCCTCTTTCTAAAATCAGTGAAAAAACATTCTCGGGTGAGGAGTAAAAAAAAAGGAAAGCCCGGCCGGTGTGGCTCATTGGTTGAGTGTTGACCCATGAGCATCAGCAGGTCACCGGTTTGATTCCCAGTCAGGGCACATACCCAAGTTGTGGGCCCGATCCCCAGTGGGGGCGTGCAGGAGGCGGCCAATCGATGTTCTCTCTCATCGATGTTTCTTTTTTTTCTTCCAATTTTTATTAATTTATTTTTGTTACAGATGTTTCTCCTTTTTCCCCCCTAGACACCCTCTTCCCCATCCCGCCTTCCTACCCCCCTACCATTGTTGTCTATGTCCATAGGTTATGCATACATGCACATAAGTTCTTTGGTTTATCTCATCCATCCCCTCTGCCCCCCTACTCTGAGGTTTGTCAGTCTGAACCATACTTCTTTCTGTGTCTCTGGGTCTATTTCATTCATCAGCCCACCTTGTTCATTATATTCCACAAATAAGTGAGATAACGTGGTATTCGTCTTTCTCTGATTGGCTTATTTCGCTTAGCATAATACTCTCGAGGTCCCTTCATGTCATCTCAAAGGATAAGAGATCTTTCTTTCTTACAGCTGCATAGTATTCTATTGTGTATATGTACCACAGCTTTTTTATCCACTCATCTATTAATGGACACTTGGGCTGTTTGCAGATCTTAGCGATTGTAAATAGTGCTGCTATGAACATAGGGGTACATATATTCTTTCTGATTGGTGTTTCAGGCTTCTTAGGATATATTCCTAGAAGTGGGATCACTGGGTCAAATGGCAATTCAATTTTTAATTTTTTGAGGAAACACCATATTGTTTTCCATAGTGGCTGCACCAGTCTATAGTCCCACCAGCAGTGTACTAGAGTCCCCTTTTCTCCACACCCTCGCCAGCACTTGTTTGATGATTTGTTGATGGTGGCCATTCTGGCAGGTGTGAGGTGATACCTCATAGTTGTTTTAATTTGTAGAATCTCTCTGATGATTAGTGACATTCAGCATTTTTTCATGTCTCTTGGCCATTTGTATGTCCTTTTTGGAGAGGTGTCTATTTAGGTCCTCTGTCCATTTTTTAATTGCGTTCTTTGTCTTCCTTTTGTTGAGTTGTATGAGCACTCTGTATATTTTGGAAATCATCGATGTTTCTATCTCTTCCTCTCCCTTCCTCTAAAATCAATAAAGAAAAAATACTTTAAAAATTTTTTAAAAAGGAAAAAAAAAAGGTGGGAGGGAATGAACACTCATTGAGCTTACAATACACGTCAGTGACATCACATCTCTTCTTGCATTCATTCATTAAATTCATGTATTGGTTGAGCACTTATTATATGCTAGGTGTATTACTTAACTCCTCTTTAACCTTCTGAAGAAAATGTGATCATTTCGTAGGTGAACAAGCTAAAGCTCAGGAGGTTAAGAAACTTAGATTATATTAAGGTACAGACTGAGCTGTGCAACAAGGTCGTCCCAAAGAGCAGTGGCTCGAGTGAGGTGGGACTGCATTCCCCTCACCAGCAGTGTGGTCTGGCGCCACCTGCCTCAGCCTCTGGCTTTCACTTGTGGAGTCAGAAGGGTGGCTCTGCTTCTTACCATCTCCCAGGAGGCAGAAGGGCCAGAACAACCCAGGAGCTCACACCTAGTAAGGCCTCGAGGTTCCAGTGTTGCCCAGACTTTAATCTCCTGACTGTAGCTGGCTGCAAGGGGAGACTGGGAAGTTAGCCTTAAGGAGGTGGCCAAGTACCCACCTGAACCTCTGTTGCTATTGAAGAAGTGGACAGTGAAAACGGCACAACTAGAGTCTCCCACACCTGTTGAGTCACACAGATAGGAGCTGGGGACCCCAGCCCCGTGCTCCTGTCTGCTTAGCTCCTTGCCCTGATGTCCACTCTACCTCACTACCATCTCAGGAAGAGTCAGTCTTTAAGAATTTGTATCGAGTTTGTTTATTGGTTGATTTAGTGAACCCACGGAGGATACCAGCTCCATGTCCAGCCTAAAGCTGTGACCCAGGGATATAAGGGACTGGGAGAGACAGCCCCTGTCCTAAACGAGCTCAGTCTGTGCTGGGGACATCCAGGTGGAGACTTCAGAGTGTGGCTGCCTGTGGAGCCCAGCCTTGTTCTAGAGGCGGGTTCTGCCTCTGCACAGGGCTTGGATGGTGTGTTTCCAGTAGTCTAGATGGTTCAGACTTGCTTTGAAAGCATGAGCATAGACTTGTGTAAATTACTGTTTTATAATCATTTTAATTTACCTCTGTGTTAGTGGTTATTTCTTCTTTTCACTTCTGATTTTGGATTTTTATTCATCTGTTTCAATTAGGCCACTCTCCCCACCCCCCCGCCCAGTTTAGACATGGTCTCATTAATCAGTTGATTGTGCTCTCCATGGACTCAATCTCACATCACCATTTTTTTTTCAGGCCAAATAGAATTGCAGTAGTGTGTGGGTAAAAGTTTGACCAGTAGCTCTTTGGGAGAGTAAGAAAGCCTCCTGGTTTGTAACATTTGTCAATTTCCAGTGCAAACACTTCCTTCATGTTCAGCTTAAGCTACCAGTGTGATGCCACTGAAGGTGGGCTTGGGAGAGGCCCACACTCAGCTCTTGTGAGCAGTGCCTGCTGCTGCTCCACCACTGAGCCTGTTCTCTGCAGCAAGGTGACCTTGTCTCTTTCCTTCTCTCCTGTGCAGTCAGGATCTTTGAGGATAACATGTGCAGGCCACTGTTCTAGGCTCTTTAAGTGGGTAACTCAGTCCTCACAGAAGCTCTACAAGACGGATGCTCACTGATACCAGTTTACAGGTGAGGACACCAAAGTACAAGGGGTCATATAACTGGCCTCAGGTCACACAGCAGATCAGGACTTTGTAAATCTTATAGATTCCAATTTCTCTTAGCAACAGTCTGTACCTCAGAGTGTTCTTTTGTGAAGAGCTCCATTTGGAACTATATGATCATATGGAAGCATTTCTCTTTGGGACCTACCTTCTGTCTGATGATCACGCTAACCAGAAAAAGTAAATAGAGACACAGAAGTTCAAGTTCCTTTCGGCGGCTGTTGGATAAGCATCTGGAAGATGTTGGTGGTACTGTGCTTGGCATTTCAGAGAGACTGGAGGGTGGAGGGCGTTGTCAGGGTGTGGCAGGAATCCTGACATCTCAAGCAAGTGTCAGTGCTGGGCCTACAGTCTCGTGATAGAACTTGAGAGGATCTGTCATCTAGGAAAGGAGAATGAGAGCCTTCCCTTTGGGTGAGGTTACCTAAGGAGATGCTAACATTTTTGCGGGACAGCGTGTGGGTGCTGGGAGATGAGGAATGTTTGGAAAAGAAGTATGCAATTTTTTCTGAAGTAAGCAGTTCCTTTGCACTGAAATAAGCTACAGCTAAAGCAGTGCCACTGTGATTAACTTTTTATTAAAAAATTTTTTTCTTTACTGATTTTAGAGAAGAAGGGAAAGGGAGAGAGAGATAGAAACATCGATGAGAGAGAACACTGATTGGCCGCCTCTTGCATGCCCCCCACTGGGGATTGGGCCCACAACCTGGGCATGTGCCCTGACCAGGAATCAAACCAGCAACCTCTTAGTGCATGGGTTGACGCTTAACCACTGAGCCACACCGGCCGGGCTGTGATGAACTTTTTAAAGGATGCCACAGATGCAATCAGTATTTCTTAAAATGCATAGATAGTGGATGGAAACAGAAATGTCATTATAGAGAGATTTTTGACGTAATGACATAGCAGAATGTACTGATGTGAGCTAGTGAGCTAATGGTCTAAATTAAAGGTTGTAAGAGTAACCTCTTGTTTTCATGTGTGGTGGTGGTGGTAAAATAAACAGAATTTCTCAAGTGCTAGTCTGTAATATTGGTGAGATGAACAAAATAAGTGTTATGGGGTAAGTTTTTCTTAAAACTATATTTTTTCAAAGTGAGACATTGTCCTTAATCCTGAAATTCTGGCTTTCCTTTTTTTGATATTAGAAGTCATTGTTTTCTGCCCTGGTCGTTTTGGCTCAGTGGTTAGAGCGTCAGCCTGTAGACCAAAGGGTCGTGGGTTTAATTTCCAGTCAAGGGCACATACCTGGGTTGCAGGTTCAATCCCCAGCCCCGGTTGGGGTCCTGTGGGAGGCAGCCAATCAATGTGTCTCTCTCACATCGCTGTTTCTCTTTCTCTCTCTCACCCTTCCTCCCTCCCTCTCTCTAAAAATCAATTGAAAAAAAAAAATACCCTCAGTTGAGGATTAACAAAAAAGTCATTGCTTTCTAAAATGAAGGTAATTGTAGAGGATGGTTTGTTCTTTCCTTTCTTTTCCTTTTCTCTCTTGTTTTGTTGTTGTTAGTTTGAGCCAAACTGTTGACAGTTGCTCTCCTTTTCTCCTTTGTGTCTCTTTTTCACTCTCTCTTTCCCTGCAGTCAGTCCTCGCAAACCCTGCCGCTGCCTTGCCGGCTGAGGCGATGTGATGCTCTCACTCCTTTGTTGTCATCTCACCATCCTCAGCCTCTTCCCAGGAGTAGATTCCATCTCGAGAAACCCCTTTCTTGGCTCCTCCGTAAGCAGCAGCTCCTCGTCCCTTCAAGTCCCGTCGTGAGTTTGCAGCCAGTCAGCCCCACCTTCAGGCTCCACTTCTGACTCTGGTTCTCCTAGTGTTCCCACACATCCGCAGCCACTCCCTCCTGAGGTCTGGAGCCCGCAGAGTCAGCCATGAGGGCTGGAATCGCCTCCTTCCAAACTCCTGTTCATGTTGATAGTTTGACCTTTCCCGTGAATCACTCATGTTCTTAGTGGCATCTAGAATGTGACTCCTTCTCAGTTCATTTTGCCCTGGTTCATCAGGGAGTCACTACAGCAGCTGTAGCTTACAAAATATATTTCTTACATAGTGAGACTTGACAGTCAGTGTTAGTCCTTGATCAAGGGCTACAGAAAGGCATGAAACCGTCCATCTCGTTCACTAACACTTCCCACGAGTCAGCGATAAGTGTGCTGCACTCTGTCCCTCGTGTGTTCACTGGAGCAGCACTTCAGTGCCCATGAAGAACTTTCCTTGACATTCACAGTGTGGCTGGCTGTTGGGCGCAGGAGGCCTAGCTTTCAGCTCATCTTGGCTTCCGACACGCCTTCCTGCCCAAGCTCATCACGTCTAGCTTTTGGTTTAAAGTGAGAGACGTGCAGCTCTTCCCTTCACTTGAACATGGGGAGGCTGTTGTAGGGTATGCATCGGCCTGATGTCAGTATTGTTGTGTCTCAGGACAGGGAGGCCGAGGAGAGGAGGACACGGGGAAGGCGGGAGGTGGTTGGTGGAGCCGTGAACACACAGCATTTCTCAGTTGAGTTCATGGTCTTATGTGGGAGCAGTTTGTGAGGCCCCGAACATGACAGTGGTGACGTTAAAGGTCCCTGGTCACAGATCACCATGGCAATGACAAGGTGTGAAATGCTGTGAGTCACACTGAGCCCAGGCAGTTGGGAGGAGGGTACCAACCGGCGTGCTTGATGCAGGTCGCAGACCTTTGGTCTGCAAGCGCAGTGTCTGTGAAGCACAATGAAACAATGTGGCCTGTTCTGTGAGAGAGAGGAAGGGCGTTTCAGAGCGGTCGAAGAGGCGGCTCATCGAGAAGACATAACGATCCTAAATATGTATCCACATAATAAAATAAATTCAAAATACGTGAAGCAAAAATTTATAAAATCAAGCCCTGGCTGGTTTGGCTCAGCGGTTAGAGCGTCGACCTGCAGACCAGTGAGTCGCGGGTTTGATTCCGGTCAAGGGCATGTACCTTGGTTGCAATTTGTCCCCGGCCCTGGTTGGGTCGTGTGGGAGGCAGCCACTCAGCGTGTCCCTTTTACATCGATGTTTCTCTCCCTCTCTCTTCTTCTCTCTGCCTCCCACTCTATCTGAACAAAAATGGAAAAATGTCCTTGGGTGAGGATAAAAAAAAACAAACTTATAAAATCAAAAGGAGATATAAATAAATCAAGAAGTAAATCAAGAAGTAAATAAATTGTAAACCTCCTCTCATCATTTGATATAAGTAGTCACAGACTCAGTTGTCAGCTGATTTATCAGTTATCATTATATTATCAACCAACTTGACTGACACCCCACAGCAGCAGAGTGAACCCTATTTCCAGTGCACACACCACGTTCACCAGGATGGACCGTGTCCTAGGAAGGCTGCTGGGGAGGACACTGCAGCCTGTGTGGACGACCAGCCCACTGCTTGGTTCTCTACAGCTTGTAAACTGAGTAGTTTTTATGTTTATGTCTATTTTTTTCTTGATTGCTTTTAGAGAGAGAGGAAGGGAGAGGGAGAGAGAGAAAGAAACATTGATGAGAAAGAACATCGATTGGCCGCCTCCTGCATGCCCACACTGGGGATCAGGCCCACAACCTGGGCATGCGCCCTGACCGGGAATCGAACTGATGACCTCTTAGTGCATGGGTCGACACTCAACCACTGAGCCACACCGGCCGGGCAGTTTTTATGTTTTTAAGGGTTGTTAGGAAGAACAAGTAAAGAAACATGGCGACAGAGACCTCCCATGTCACCTACAAAACTGAAAATAATGACTGTTTAGTTCTTTTTTTTTTTTTTTTTTTTTTTTGTACGTGCCCCTAGCGGGAACCGAACCCGGGACTCTCCAGTCCGCGGGCCGATGCTCTAACCGCTGAACCAAATCGGCCAGGGCAAGCATTATACTTCTAAATAACTTACAAGTCTCAAAGAAGAAAATCACAAGGAAAATTAGAAATATCAAAATCTGTGGGCTGCAGCAATAAAGCAGTGCTTGTAGGAAACTTTTGAGCTTTAAGTGCTTATAATAGAAAAGAAGACTGAAAAAATCAGTGATCTAAGCTTTTACCTTAAGAAGCTAGGAGGAGTCCTGGCTGGGTTGCTCAGTTGGTTGGAGCATTGCCCAGTGCACCAAAAGGTTACAGGTTTGATTTCCAGTCAGGGCTCACACCAAGGTTGCCGGTTCGATCCCTGGTTGGGGCGCGTACAGGAGGTATCTGGTCAGTGTTTCTCTCTTACCCCAGTGTTTCTCTCTCTCCTCCTCTCTCTTCTTTTCTCTCCAGAATAAGTGGGGGAAAAGCAAACATATCCTTGGGTGAGGATTAAAAAAAAGACCAATAAAATTAATAGACTTTAGTGGCACTGATGAAAAAGAAGGAAGAGGAGGAGGACAGGTAGTGCTAATATGTGCGAAGGAAAGGTCACCACGGAAGCTGCGTGACAGTAGATGTTACAAGGGGACGTTATGAACAACTGCACGCCCGTGATTGGATGACTCCTTCAGCAGTGCAAATTACCAGAATGGAAGCAAGTAGAAACAGAAAACACCAGTTAAAGAAATGGAGTTTATAATTTGAAACATCAGCAAAAAAACCCTGAGGCCGTGGTGAAATCTGTCCAACATTTTAGGAAGAAGTAACGAACACCAATACTGTGTAAACTCAGACATGGAGGAAGAGGGAATATTTCCCAACATGTTTTGTGAGGGCAGCGTTTACCCTGGAACCCAAGTAGACAGGCGTCAGAGTAAAAGAAAACCAGACTTAGATTAGTGTTTGTATGCTGTATCCTTTTAACCTTAAAAAAAAGTTTTAACCTGTGTCTTTATATTTAAAGTAAGCTTTTTAGCCTTGGCCGTTGTGGCTCTGTTGGTTGGAGTGCCGTCCTGTACACCAAAGGTTTGATTTCTGATCAAGACACATACTTTTGTTGCAGGTTCAATCCCCGCTCAGGGCACATATGGGAGGCAACTGATCGATGTTTCTCTCACTTAATCAGTGTTTTTTTCTCTCTCTCAAATCAATAAAATAAATAAATAAATAAAGTAAGTAAACCTTTCATACTCAGCATATAGTTCTTGCTTTTTTTTCTTTTTCTTTATTGATAGAGAGAGAGGTAGGGAGAGGGAGAGAGAGATAGAAACATTGATGAGAGAGAACATCAATTGGTTGCCTCCTGCATGCCCCCCACTGGGGATTTGGCCCACAACCTGGGCATGTGCCCTGACCAGGAATCGGTGACCTCTTGGTACACAGGTCAACACTCAACCACTGAGCCACACTGGCTGGGCAGTTCTTGCTTTTTAACGTCGAGTCTGATAATTTCTCTCTCTCTTTTTAAATCCTCACCTGAGGATATATTTTTTCATTTATCTTCAGATAGAGTGGGAGGAAGAGAGGGGCAGGGAACATCGATGTGAGAGAGACACATCGACTGGTTGCTTCTTCCCTCATGACCCCAACCAGAGCCGGGGATCAAATCACAACCGAGGTACGTGCCCTTGACCGTAATTGAACCCACAACTCTTTGGTCCGCAGGCTGATGCTCTAACCGCTGAGCCAAACTGGCCAGGGCATAATTTCTGTCTTTAATGGAAATTATTTATCTATTAATGCACTTTCTGATATGGTTGAGTTTATGTCTGGTATCTTGCTGTTTTTTTTTTTTTTCTTTTTCTCCATTTGTCCCATCTGTTTTTGTTGCTTATTTCTTCTTTTTCCTTTTTATTTTTTGGTTGTCTTTTGGATCAATCCAGTCGTTTTGGTTGATGGGATCTTGTGGTCTACTCAGCCACTCGGCCACTCTGTGGCTGAAAGCAGGACACACAGAAGCCTGCTCTAGCTGCCCTGTCCTGCAAGTTCTTGTTTGGAAAAAGAGCCTTGGCTAGGTGGTCCCTTCTTCCCCTGGATTGTATGTTATCTGAGTGTTTGAGTTGCTCAGGAGAGAGGGCCATCTGCCGTGTGTGGAGATGCCTTCTCTTTCTGAAGGTGCTTCTAGGAATTGTGATCTCTGGTCCCGCAGTCTGTTGCTGCGTCCCAGTGGGCTCAGAGGACACCAAGTGCAGGGCAAGTCCAAGCATCCAGCCTCTTGAGTGCAGGTGCAGCAGCTCAGTCCGGCGGGGCGAGTGGGATTTTGTCAGAGGAGGGACTGTCTGAGCATAAGAGCGGGGGCAGAACTATACAGGTGGGAGAAGGCAGCTTGTGCTCGAGGGAAAATACAGCGTCCTTGTGGCCAGGGTGGGTTGGACAGGCAGTGGGGGTGTCCAAGGACCTGGAAGCCTGTTGAGAAGCAGTCCGGTGAGTGGTGGGCGTCTGGGGCCTCGGAGGTTTTGAAAGCAAGATGAGAGGAATGTGAAAATGTCTGTGGTTTGGAAAAGGGAATCTGTGCAGCAGGGACAAGAGGCTGCAGTGGGGGATCGCTAGACAGCCAGGAGCCAGTCACATAGACACACAGGGTTCACGTCGTGTGGGCAGTCGTGACTCTTCTAAATCAAACGTAGAGAAGTCCATCTACTGTTACTGTAATTTTGCGAATGGTGATTCTTATAACATTGCAAAGAATTATAATCTCATAATACGGGTTTACTTTGTTAAAGATCCAGGCTCTGTGCTTTTCATTTTGTGTCAAACAGGGACCTAGGCCCACAGACTGACATGTGAGGCTCATTCAGCAGGACAAACCTCATATTGTCCAGGCAAAGACAGCAAGAGCCTGGAGAGGAGAGTGGGATGCAGAGGAAGGGTTGGGGTAATAGCAGTGCCTCAGGGCCCAGTGGTGTGTGAGGGACATGGTGGCTTTAGGGTAACCCTATTCAGCAAGATGGGGACAGTGAAAGGAGAGGCCAGGTGGGTGGATGGGTGGAAGGGCAGAGGGGTCAAACAAAACAAGCTGTCTTGCGGAGGTTGTGTTCTATGAGATGTTTTGCGTTTTTTTATGAGATGGACAGTTAGGTGCAGCCATGAGAGGAGACGCAAGAGAGGCCCAGGTAAACAAAGTTGTTACATTCATGGGTCTTGGAGACGGGAGGCCCGGTCCTCATGCAGGGCCACATGGGGAAGCCCCAGGGGTGTCAGGGAGCAGAAGACAGGTGTTGGAGTGCTTAGGCACAGCGCATATGGGGTTTCCACAGGAAAGGAGAGGCAGGGCTGTGAACAGGGTAGTATGGACTAGTTTGAATAATTTTGGTGGTCTCTAAGCCACAGGGGTCGTCCCTAGTTGCGTGGCCCTGGGATGAAGGCAGGAGTATTGCTTGGAGTGGGGGTGGGGGCGCACTGGGCATAGTGGAGGAGACACTCTGAATGGAAGTGTGCAGAGAGATCACAGGCCTGCTCCTGCTGGGCCCTTTGCTGTCTCTAAGAATTGACCAGCCCCCACCCAGCCAGTGTGGCTCAGTGGTTGAGCATCAGCCCATGCACCAGGAGGTCACCGGCTCGATTCCCGGTCAGGGCACATGCCCAGGTTGTGGGCCCGATCCCCAGTGGGGGGCATGCAGGAGGCAGCCGATCCATGTTCTCTCTCATCAATGTTTCTATCTCTCTCTAAAAATGAATAAAGAAAAAAAAATAAAAATAAAAAGAATGGACCAGCCCCAGGAGGGGCCGTCTCTCCCAGCCAGAAGGGTGTTCTAAGATGTCAAAGCATCATATACAGAAAGTTAAAGCTATATACGATATAAAGACATCCAGAGAGAGACAATCCAGTGTACACTCAGGAGTAGCCAGGAGCTGGGGATGGGGCTTGTGAGTCATTAACTTTCTTGGGGTGGAGGGGGCATCCCAGTCTGACACATGGGGGAGACATCTCCTAAGGGAGCCAAGGAGTGAGTGAGAGCACCTGGCAGTGCAAAAGGAGAGTAAGGAAGCAGGTCAGCCAGCAGGGAACCGAGAGCTGGGGCGTCCCTGCTGACGTGGGAGCCTGGCCCAGAGAGAGGTGGTCAGACGGTTACTGGGAAGAGCATCATCTTCAGCACAGGCCCATGTTGGGGAGAAGTGACTCTCTTGTCTTTGCTTGCAGATCTGTGGCCGTCACCATGTTCTGGAAGTTTGACTTGAACACCACGTCCCATGTCGACAAGCTGCTGGATAAGGAGGACGTGACACTGCGGGAGTTAATGGACGAAGATGACATCTTGCAGGAGTGCAAGGCTCAGAACCGGAAGCTGCTGGACTTCCTCTGTCGGCCACAGTGTATGGAGGAGCTGGTGAGCCTCATCACACAGGACCCACCCCTGGACATGGAAGAGAAGGTCCGCTTCAAGTATGTACTGGGCAGGGCTGCAGGGGGCAGTGGGCAGGGCTTTCTGATGGACAAGTGACGAGGCCCCTCTAGTGGAGTGTGTGTGACTTTTTGTTCAGAGTTATAGTAAGTTATATGGTGTGTGGGAGTGTTTTGAGGGAGAATGTGCTGAAGGACAGACCCCATGGCAGAGCTGCAGGTTGGGCTGCAGCGTGAGGCAGACTGATGGGGCTGCACCTCCAGCAGGGTCCCTGCCTGGTGAAATGGCCACCCGGGAGACTGTGGGAACTGCTTCACTCTGGGGTCCTGCGTTCAGCGGAAACAGTGACCATTCTCAGTTTTTCCTAAAATGTCCCATTCAGCAGTTGACCAGGATGTCGGGAGATGACAGAAGGGAAGGAGTGGTGTGGCAAGGGCTTGGGGTGAAGACAGAGGAGTTTGAGGACAGGGGACCTTGGGTGACAGGAAGGAAAAAGTGGATGCAGCCTCCGGCTCTGAGGGTGCCCACTGGGGCTTGAGCAGTTCATCAGGACAGGCGGGCAGCTGGACAGTGAATAGTGAGAGGTCTTAGAACAGGGTCAGCAAACCATAGCCTGCAGGTCATATTCTGTTTTTGTGTAACTTGCAAGCTAAGAATGGATCTACATTTTTATTTTATTTTACTTTTTAAATATGTTTTTATTGATTTTTTTAGAGAGAGAGAAAGGGAGAGGGAGATAGAACCATCAGTCGGCTGCCTCTTGCACGCCCCCTGTTGGGGATCGAGCCTGCAACCTGGACATGTGCCCTGACCAGGAATTGAGGGGACCTCAGTCTATGGGACGATGCTCAGTCCACTGAGCCACACCAGCTCGGCTGGGTCTATGTTTTAAAATGGTTGTTGCACATGAAAACGATATCAAATTCACATTTCATTATTCACGAATGAAGTCTTGTTGGAGCACAAGCACACTTAACTCGTTTGTGATGACAAGGGCAGACCGGAGTAGCTGCAGTAGAGACCACCTAAAGATATCACACTGCCCTATACAGGGACTGTGCTGGATAAGCCGATAGGGTGGCAGGAAGTGCCTGTGGTGGGCTGGTCGATAATTTGTGAGGCAGGGGGCTGGTTTGTGGAGGAGCCAGGGCTTAGGCCACGGTGACTCTCTGTGGAAGGTCAGGTGACTCTCTGTTGTGCGTGGGGTGCTCCTAGTCAGCATGTAGTCTCAACGTCACCATTCACAGCCCCCATCCTTTTTACCCTCTCCCTCCCAAATGTGTCCTGTTTAGTGACAAGTTCTATGGTCTTCCTGTCTAGAGGGCATTGGTGACAGGTCTGATGGGAGGAGAGCAGGGTCAGGCAAAGGGATCCTGGAGCAGCATCGGTGAGCCAGGACAATTTTCTAGTCTGAGAGTCTGGGAGAAATTAGTAATAGATACAAAGCTAAGCAGACAGAACAAGGAGAAACAGTGAACTCTAGGCCCTGGAGTCTAGAGGAAGGAAACATGTGGGTGAGCAGACACCTAGAGTAAGCAGATCAGCCCAGCTGTAGACATCCGTTACATATTCATGCTGAGGCAGACACTGGGTTTTGGGGTTCCTCACTCATTGTCTAGGTACCCCATGGGCCTTTTTTCAGTCTGTAAATTCATGGTCTTCAGCACATGGAACTTCTTGTATTATTTCTTTGATGATTTTCTCCCTTCCAGTTTTCCCTCTCTTCTCTCTGGGACATCTCATCAGTGTTAGATGACCCAAATTAATACTTTCTTCTTATTTTTGCTCTTAATGTCTTGTCTTTGCCTCTTTGTTCTACATCTGAGAGGTTTCTTCAAATGTTATCTTCCTGCCCTTTTGTTAACTTTTAAATTTTCTGTTATCATTTTTAATTTTTAAGAGGCCTTTCTTATTCTCAGATTTTTTAAAATTGGTATTTTTAGAGAGAGAGGAAGAGGGAGAGAGATAGAAACATCCATCAGCTGCCTCCTGCACGCCCCCTACTGGGGATCGAGCCCACAACCTGGGCATGTGCCCTGACCGGAATCAAACCAGGACCTCTCAGTCCACTGAGCCACACCGGCTGGGCTATTCTCAGGTATTTTAAATATAGGCCTCCAGTTCTTGTTCACAGATCCTGTTGTAGTGTGCTGTTTTCTGGGCATTTCCATCTGTTCTGCACACTCTCTTTCTGCTCTGCCTTGTTTCCTGGTTGTTCCATCAGCACTGTGTTCCTTTCGAGAGGGGCGAAAGCCCACACAGGGCGGGGTCTGAATGGGCGCTCACCACGCTGTGCTGTGGGTGGGGTCTGAATGGGCACTCACCACACTGTGCTGTGGGCGGTGGGTGACGGCCACTTGGTAGGATGGCAGCTAGTTGACTTTTCTCTCTGTCCCATCAGTTTCTCCAGAAAAGGATTTTTCCAGCTTCTGCCTGTGGGATGTCGACCTGTCAGCACCCTGAGTCTGGAAGAAGGGCTGGGGCAGCCCAGTGTTGTTTGTACCCAGGCTCTGTTTCTGGACAGTTTTCCCATCACTCCCTTAACTGTGCCTGACAGCCCTGAGTCAGGAGCTGCTCTTGTCCACTTTTTCCAGGGAATAACCCTCCGAGTCCTGTGTGAGGGCAGTGAGGGAGGGGCTGGAAGTGTCACTGCTCTTGAACGTTTCCAGGCAGCCCCTCCACCCTGTCCCGTGCCTGGTTGTCACTCCCTCTGTGACCTGCTGAGGCTCAGACTTCCCTGGGCGTCAGGCTGTCCTCACTGGGCCACCACTTTGCGTCTTCCAGGCATCACTCAGCATCGTGTCCATTTCTCGTCTTTTTTTCTTTGCATCATTTGAGTCGATTTGAGAGGCAATGATGACAGACCTGTATGTTTAATCTACCATGTTTGACTGGAATTCCTCTTCCTTGTATACATTTCATAAACTACTAAAGCAGTTCCTTTTTTTTTGGTTAATCCTCACCTGAGGATATTTTTTCCATTGATTTTTTTTTTTTTTTTTTATCCTCACCTGAGGACATTTTTTCATTTTTTTTGTTATTGTTGTTCAGATAGAGTGGGAGGGAGAGAGAGGGAGAGAGAGAGAGAAACATCGACGTGAAAGGGACACATCGAGTGGCTGCCACCCGCACGACCAACCAGGGCCGGGGACCGCAACCGAGGCACACGCCCTTAGCGGGAACCGAACCCGGGTCCCTCTGTACCGCAGGCCTACACTCTAACCGCTGAGCCAAACCTGCCAGGGCTCCATTGATTTTTAGAGAGAGTGGAAAGGAGGGAGGGAGGGAGAGAGAGAAACATCGATGTGAGAGAGACACATCAATTTGTTGCCTCTGGCAAGCACCCTGACCAGGGCCAGGAATGAACCTGCTACCCTTTGGTCCAGGGGCCAACTCTCTAACCGGTGAGCCACACTGGCCAGGGCGAGCAGTTCCTTTTTTGAAGAATCGTATAAAATACTGATAAAATCACAGTCCCTCCACCTAGCTACAACCTGAGAGGGTCAGGGCGTGTGGCTCACCCTGCCCCACATGTGCACGCGTTGGCCTGTGTGTGCAACAGGACTGGGGCCTTCTTGTTGGCTCTGGAAGAGCTTCCTGGAGGGAGGGGTCTGCTCGTCTCTGGGGCTTGGTTCTGTCCTGCGCTCAGTGCATCTTTTATTCAGAGGCCTGTGGACACCTCTCTGCCTGCGTGACATGGGGCTTTGCTGTGGCCTTCAGTGCTGCTGCCCTGGCCCTCCTGCCCTGCACTCCGAGCATGCTCTCTCGCCTCTTGCTCTTAGCTGCCGTGTGCTCGCCATCGAGCTGGTTGTCACAGCACACACCTACAGTGCTGAGCCACCTCCTCTGATCCTGGGCACAATCCCCCAAGGTGGTCACTGGTCACCCCTCCCTGGGATTGACCACACCTCTGTCTGGGACCCCTGTCAAGCTGGGACATGCTTGTTAACTCCCCGCTGCTAGGCCTCCTCCTGTGAACCCACGGGTCCCTCATGCCCGCTGCATATGGCACTGTTTCTCTGAGCTCTAGGAGATGCTGTCTCTGGGCTGATGAGGAATACCACCTTACAGCCAGACTGCGGTCTCTCCCTGTCCCCTCTCCACGCTTCACCAACTGTTTCCTCTAGAGTCTCAAACCTAGGCTCCTCCAGCTGATCCACAGTGACTGCCTGGACTTAGGCCTGTGCTGGGGCCTGTGTTGGTGGCTACCAGGAGCAGGAGGGTCATAGTGGCTGACCTTGATGCTGCTCGGCTTTATACACAGCCTTGTGGGGAGGTGGCTGCTCATGCCTCCGTGTGCAGATCAGGAAGCCCAGGCACAGAGAGATCAGGTCATGTGCCTAAGTCTACACAGCTTGTCTCCTGTAGCTCCAGGTGTGTGTCAGTCAGCCACAGGGTGTTCCCACTGGGTCCCTGCCTCCCTCACCTGCGTTCCCAGATATGTGCCCAGTACGGCATTGGGTATTATTACTGGCACTGTGGCCACAGGCTCTGTCCTGGATACGGCAGGTTGTTGAACAGGTGTGCCTGTCCCAGGGTGGTGGCAGTGAGACCACATGTTGTCCTTGCCTCACATAGGAAGGCCAGGAGCACAGTGGTGTCATGGGATTACACATAATGGAATGAGGATTATTTTGTATCTGGTCATGTTAATCAAATGAATAGTACATTGTTTACATATATTGGTATTAGTAATAATTTGTCTGCATAACACCTTATAACCAGTACTGCATTGTAAGCTTCAGTCTAGGGACAAACTGGACCTGTGTTGATAGGTAGGGACAGGAAGGGCATGGAGAGGAAGGGAGGACAAACATGAGGGAGAGCCTGGGCTCAGGGACTGTGAGGTGACAGGAGGTGAGAAAGCCTGGCAGGCGAGCACGAGAGCCAAGGCCCAGGAGAGTGTGGGCACGAGGGTCCAGAAAATGATGGGCTGAACAAGTTAACCTTTTAGTAGTCAGAAATGCCAGTTTGTCTCAGACCTAGCTTATTTTTGTTCTGTTCCGAGGTCTGTCAGTGTTTTGCTCTTGCCCATGGATCTGCTTCCTAAGGAGCAGATTATTTAAGCAGCTTCCCGAGAGTTGGAGAAGTCTAATTTCACCTCCAGTTGCTGGCGTTGTGCCCTTTAGGTACCCGAACACAGCCTGTGAGCTGCTGACGTGCGATGTGCCGCAGATCAATGACAGACTGGGTGGGGACGAGACTCTGCTGAACCTCCTCTATGACTTCCTGGACCACGAGCCGCCTCTCAATCCTCTGCTCGCCAGTTTTTTCAGCAAGACCATTGGCAATCTCATTGCAAGAAAGACGGAACAGGTAAAAAGTCTGCCAAGCCCATGTGGTTCAGGGTGGTTGGCCTGGTGGATGCCCACACAGCTCACTGTCAGTAGGCTATGGGAACAGTGTTCCTGGCTGTCGTGGGACTCAGTTGAGTGGTATTGGGCTGCTGCTATGTGAGATGGAGTTTGAGTAAGAAAGTGGCTTCCCAAGAGGTATTTCTGCTGCTGGCTCTGGAATAAGCAGCACTTCTCGCCACCCCTGGGAACTGCACAGGACCCCAAACGAGGTAGGCTAGCCTGTCATGCCGCTGACCAGTCACAGGTGTGAGGTCTGGGGACAGGCCTGAGTTATGGCAGGATTGTAGGATGTCCACCCTTTCAGGCCTGTTGCTCCATCTATGTGGGTAGCCAGGGTCTGTGTCTAGTACACTTACTGTTTCAAAACAAATAAAATAAAACTTCTAGTAATAGGCTTCTGTGAAATGTAGTGAGTGACTTTGTTTCATCCAGCTGAGCATGGTCTTCCTGGGGGCCGTGTTGCTTCTGTCTCACATTCTGCTTGACACACTCTTCAGCACCATCCACTCTGTAGACACACAGAATAGGGCGAGTGCTAATGACACCCTTGCTGGCACCAGCCTCAGAGCCAGTCTTTCATCCTGTGCCCCTGCCCACCATTCCCAGGGGACTGTTTCAGACCAGTTCCCAGATAGCATATCATTCCTGTAAATATTTCAGTATACATCTCTAAAATATGGTTTTCTTTTAAATATAACTATAGACTAGGAGGGGACAAGACTTTGCTGAACAGATTACTATACCCCCAAAATGTTAACCATAATTGTTGGGTATCATCAAATATCCAAGCTGGGAACAAACCAGTATTGTGTGTGTGTGTGTCTGGAGCTCTGAGAAGGTGCAGCCCCAGGCAGAGCATTGTTGACGTGAGGAAACCCTGTTGGCATGTTGTCTGTCTTCGGTGGACTGTCACCCTTCATAGGGTTCTAAATCTTAGGTTTGCAGGGGACCTAAGAGGACTATCTCACCTCAAATATTTTTTGGAAACTGGCAGAGCATGAATGAAGAACACTGGCGGCGGTGATGGTGGTGCCGCTGGCATAGTAGGGAGAGCCGCAGTCCCAGGAGTAACAGTGCTGCTGGAGTGGGGCTGGCACTGGAGCTGAGGGTGGTTGTGGGTTCCAGAGACCATCCTGTTCGGCTTTCCAGCCCAGTGTCTGCACACACGTGTTCATTATACTCTTCTGCTGCTTTCAGATATTGTCTGGATTTTCCTGCTGCTTATAATACTTCCCTCTTCTTCCCTTGCCCAATAATATGAACTGCACTCTTAAAAAATATTTTTTTGGGGAAGGAGGGAGCATCAATGGGGGAACCTCTGTAATACTTTCAACAATAAAGATTTAAAAAAAGAAAATAACAACCAAAAAAACCAAAATTTTTTTCTACTGACAAATGTGACATTTATATATGAAATTCATACAAGACAGAAATACAGGAAACAGTCTTCTGTAGTACTCTAGAGGTAACTACTATTGTTATTTTTAATTTTTCACATGGGAACGGGAAGGAGGGCCAAATATACATTTCTTATCCATCATAATATCACCACCACAGTCGTTGTTCCTTCCATGTTTCCGTAGAGAGGTGGGCTGTCAGTGAAAGGACCTGTGGCATTTTCTTAACTCCTTATAGATTATTTCAAGCACTTACAAAGTAGAGAATACAGTTTATGAACCCCCATATCTTTGTCACACAGCTTAACAATTATTTGTTCATGAGCAGTCTTATTTCTTCTATATCCCTATTTCCAACTCCCATCCCAAACATTATTTCATTTTATTCATTTATTTTTAAACAAAGTTCCTTTTCTTTTTAAATATGTTTTTATTGATTTTTTAGAGAGAGAGGAAGGGAGAGGGAGAGAATAGAGAAATATCAGTGAGAGTGAGACATCACATTGATTGGCTGCCTCCTGCACGCCCCCACTGGTGATGGAGCCTGCAACCCAGGCATATGCCCTGACCAGAAATCAAGCCTCGGTGCTTGGGACCCCTCGGTGCAGGGGACCCCGCTCAGCCAACTGAGCCACACGGACCAGGGCTTGTTTCATTTTATACGTAAATATTTCAGTATGTGTTTCTACAAGACAAGGACTCTTTTTACAAGCATCCTCACAATTCCTTTTTATTGCTGTATGATATGGTTGTACCAGTTTGTTTAACCACTCACCTACTGAAGGACATTTTAGTTGTTCACACTTTTTTTGACTATTACAAATCAAGCTGCTGTGAACGTTTGTGTCCAGTCTTTTGTGTGCATTGTTATATTGGAAGTGAGCTTCTTGTAGAATAGTTATTCATGTGTTTTTATCTTCTTTTTCACTCTGTCTTTAATTGGTATATTTAGGCCATTTACATTTAATGTAATTATTGCTATGTTAGGGTTTATAGCTGCCGTTTATTTGTCGTTTTTCTGAGTGTTCCTACTGTTTTTCATTTCTCTGTTTTCTTTTTCCTGCTTCCTATGGGTCACTTGACCCTTTACAATTTTTCATTTTGATTTATCCATAGTGTTTTTTTAGTATATCTCTGTGTAGGTTTTTAGAGGTTGCTCATTATTCGTTCATAACTGAGATATGCATGTGGTCAGCCTGAGTGGGTAAAGTGAAAATGGTGGAGCCAGTTGACAGTCACACCAGCAGAGTATGACGGTTCTGTTGCTCCACTTCCTCACCCACTTTAATATTAGTGTCATAAAACAACAATGAGGTATCACCTCACACCTGTCAGAATAGCCGCCATCAACAAAGCATCAAACAACAAGTGTTGGCGAGGGTGTGGAGTAAAGGGGACTCTAGTACACTGCTGGTGGGAATGCAGACTGGTGCAGCCACTATGGAAAACACTACGGTGTTACCTCAAAAAATTAAAAATTGAATTACCATTTGACCCAGGTGATCCCACTCCTAGGAATATACCCTAAGAAGCCTGAAACACCAAACAGAAAGAATATATGTACCCCCATGTTCATAGCAACGCTATTTACAATAGCTAAGATCTGGAAACAGCCCAAGTATCCATGAGTAGACGAATGGATAAAAAAGCTGTGGTACATATACACAATGGAGTACTGTGCAGCTGTAAGAAAGAAAGATCTCTTATCCTTTGCGACGACATGGGAGGACCTGGAAACTATTATCCTAAGTGAAACCAGCCAAGCAGAGAAAGACAAATATCATATGATCTCACTTATTTCTGGAATATAATAAACATAACAGTCTGAGGAACAGGGTAGTCCCAGAGATGTGGAAGTAGAGTACAGACTGACAATTGCCGCAAGAGGGGATGGGGGAGGGGAGCGATGAACCACAGAACTTGTACGCATGTACTCATAACCAATGGACATGGACAACAAAACTGGGGACGGGGCAGGGAGGTAGGGGGAGGAGGGTGACAATGTGGGGAAAAGGAGAAACATCTGTAACAAAAATAAATTAATAAATAAATAAATAAATAGATCATTTAAATATTTAAAAAATAATAATAAAATAAAACAATAATACGACTGTTCATATAAAAAAAAATATTAGTATCAGTCTTTTTTACTTTAGCCATTCTGGTAGGTTCACATAATACAGCATTGTGGTTTGAATTTGCATTTCCCTGGTGACTAATGAGGATTAGTACCTTTTCTTATAGTAATGGGCCTTTGGGTATTTTCTTTTGTGAAGTCTGTTGCCCATTTTCTATTAGGCTGTCTCTTTTTTTTTTTGGTACGTGCCCCTAGCGGGAACTGAACCCGGGACTCTCTGGTCCGCAGGCCGACGCTCCAACCGCTGAGCCAAACCGACAGGGCTGTCTCTTTTTTGATTTGTAGGAATTCTCTGTATTTTGTGGATACAGGTGCTTTGTTGATTTTGTGTTGCAAACTTCTCTTCCACTCTGGTTTGCCTTTCTTATTTTTCTTTACTCTCTTAATGAGCAGAGGTTCTGATTTTCATGTAGTACAATTCATAATTATTTTTATTTTTGTTGTTCTGTTAAGAAACCTTTGCCAGCCTGGCTGGTTTGGCTCAGCGGTTAGAGCGTCGGCCCGTGGACCGAAGAGGCGCGCATTCGGTTCCCGCTAAGGGCACGTACCTTGGTTGCAGTTTGTCCCCGGCCCCAGTTGGGGTCGTGTGGGTGGCAACCAGTCAATGTGTCTCTCTCCCTCTTCCTCCCTCTCTCCCTCCTTTGCCTATCTCAAAGTCATGAAGATAAAATATGCATATCCAGTTGACCCAGCACCATTTATTGATAAGGCTATTCTTTATCAATTGCTTTACAATACCCCCTTTGTCATAAATCAAGCAATTACCTATGTATGTGTCTACTTCTACTTCTGAACTTCATTCTGTATATTGTTCTGTTTGTAATTGCACCAATACAACACTATCTTAATTACTTTAGCTTTATGAGTCTTGATGTTTGATAGAGTTAGTCCCCTTGCTTTTTTTTCTTCCAGATTATTTTTACAGCCTGGGCCAGTATGGCTCACTTGGTTGGGTGTCATCTTGTGCACTGAAAGGTTGCCAGTTCGATTCCCAGTCAGGGCACATGCCTGGGTTGCAGGCTCGATCCCCAGTAGGGGGCGTGCAGGAGGCAGCCAGTTGATCGATATTTCCCTCTCTCTCTCCCCCTCTCCCTTCCTCTCTTTCTAAAAAGATCAATTTTTAAAAATGGGGGCAAAAGGGGAACATCTGTAATACTTTCAACAATAAAGATGAAAAAAAGTTATTTTTACTATTTTTTGCCTTTTGCATTAGTTTAGAATTAGCAAATTTTAGGATGAGTTTGTCAGTTTCCACAATCTTTCCTGCTCCCCTCCAAAAAAAAAAAAAAAATTGCTGATTATTTTGATTAGGCTTGTATTTGCTATAGGTCAAGGTTGGCAGATTATGGCCCACAGGTCCAGATCAGCCTGTCACCTGTTTTTGTAAATGAAATTTTATACTGCAACACAGCCATTCCCATTTATTACTTATTGTCTATGGCTGCTTTTGTGCTACTGTGACAAAGCTGTATAGTTAGGGCTCATTTAATTTCTCTCAATAACATGTTGTAATTCTCTGGTAGCTAGTCGTCTTAAACATCTTTCATTAGGTTTATTCTTAGTTGATATTTTTATGTTTTTCTAGATAGTATCTTTTCATTAAAATTTTTTATTGAGATAATTATAGATTCACATGCAGTTGTATGAAATAATATGAAGAGATCCTTTGTATACGATGCCCAGTTTCCTTCAGTGGTGATGTTTTCAAAGCACTAGTAGAATATCACAACCCGGATATTGACATTTATATACTCCAGTGATCTTATTCAAGTTTCTCCTTTTACTTGAGTCATTTTATATGTGTGTATTAAATTCTAAACATTTTGCCCAGTCCGGGTGGCTCAATGGGTTGGAGCATTGTTTTGAATGCCAAAAGGTTGTGGGTTCAATTCCCAGTCAGTGTACATACCTAGGTTGTGGATTTGATCCCCAGTCGGGTGCATATAGGAGGCAATCAGTTGATGTTTCTCTCTCTCCTAAAATCAATAAAAACATATCCAATGGTAAGGATTAAAAAAAAAAATCTATACATTTTATTACCTGTGTAGGTTTGTATCTCCACCATCACAGTCAAGATACCAAACAGTTCCAAAACTACAAGCGTCCTTTGTGTTGTCCTTTTTAACTTCTCCCACTTTTCTCCTCCCCAGCTTTTCACTCATCCCCAACCCCTGGCAACCACTAATCTGTTTCTATTTCAAAATGTTGTTTAAGTTAAATCATATAATACATAGCTATTGAGGATTAGCTTTTTTTCTTTTTCAGCATAATTCCCTGTAGAATCCTCCAAGTTGTTGTGTGTATCAGTAGTTCATTAGTGTATTCCTTTTTATTGCAGAGTAGTATTCTATGGCATATGTGTACCACAGTTTATTTAGGCTGATTTTCAGTTTTTGGTGATTATCAATAAAGCTGCTGTTCTTGGTGCATGGGTCGACACTCAACCACTGAGTCACACTGGCTGGGCTAAGCTGCTGTTCTAATAATTTATAGTCTTTTGTTTTATCTAAATACAAGATTATATTATCTGTGATTAATGACAATTCTATTTTGCCCTTTACAATTCTTAGACTTTTTATCTTTTTCTTGCTTTATTGCATTGGCTGGAACCTTTAGTACAATGTTGGATTGAAGTGGTGATAGTGGGCCTCCTTGTTTTATTTATTACCTCAGAGGAAAAACTTGCAACATTAAAAAAAAACAATAGTTTCTGTTTTCTTTTTTTAAATGTATTTTTATTGATTTTTAGAGAGAGAGGAAGGGAGAGGGAGAAAGAGAAACATCAATGTGAAAGAGAACCATTGATCTGCTGCCTCCTGCATGCCCCCTACTGGGGATCGAGCCCACAACCTGGGCATGTGCCCTGACCAAGAATCAAACCAATGACCTCTTGGTGCAGGGTCGACGCTCAATCCACTGAGCTACACCAGCCGAGCAAAACTTTCAACATTTTACAATTAAGTATGATGTTTGTTGTGGGGTTTTGTAGATTTTTTTT
Source organism: Tadarida brasiliensis (assembly GCA_030848825.1). NCBI lineage: Eukaryota > Metazoa > Chordata > Mammalia > Chiroptera > Molossidae > Tadarida > Tadarida brasiliensis. The sequence continues at coordinate 380,557 of CM061263.1, read as the reverse complement.
TTTTTATCACAGTAAGGGAGTTTTCTTTATTCCTTACCTTTTTAGTTTATAACATGAATGGTTGTTGAAATTTATTAATTTTTTTTTTTTTTACTATATTGAATTGATCATACGATTTTTATTTTCTATTCTGTTAATAGGTAAATTTTACTGAATGATTTTCTAATGTTAAACCAACCTTGATATCTTAGAATATACCCAACTTGATTATGATATACTTTTTTCATATTTCTGAATTTTTGCATCTGTGGTCATCAGTGAAATTGGCTTATAATTTCCCTTTCTTATAATGCCCTTACCGGGTTTTTAGAATAAAGGTTTTATGTCTGTATACAATGACATGGGGCATATTCTCACATTTTATGTTCCCTGGAAGACTATATGTAAGATTGGGCTTATTTTTCTTTAATGTTTAGTTCACTAAGGTCATTAGAGCCTGCAGTTTTTTTTTTTACAGAAAATGGATTTTGCATCTTTTAATGCTCTAGAGTTCTTCAGACTGTTACTTCTTCTTATCAGTAGATAAGTATGTTTTGCAAGGAAACTTTTTATATTTCTAAATTTATATAACTTGGTATAAAATCGTCCCTAATAACCTCTCATTGTAGCTTTTCTATCTGTAGGATCTGGTGTGCTGTACCTTGTTTTTTTTTCTTGTTTTTTTATTTTTTATTTCTCATCTGAGGATATTTTCTCACTTATTATCAGATAGAGTGGAAGGAATGGAGAGAGAGGGAGACAGAGAGAAACATCGATGTGATAGAGCCACATTGACTGGTTGCCGCTCGACCTGACCAGGGCCAGGGACGAACTGCAAGTGAGGTATGTGCCCTTGACCGGAATCGAACCTGGGACTCATTGGTCTGTGGGCCGATGCTCTAACCACTGAGCCAAACCGGCCAGGGCACTTGTTTCTTCTTCTTAATCTTTCTCTCTAGGAGCTTAATCAGATTCATTCCAAAGGACCTTCCTCCCTCCTCCTTTCCTCCTCCCCTTCCTCCCAGGTCTCTGCCTGACCTTGTGGAAGTCTGTCTTACAACTTTTTTGGGTCTTCCATTATTTCTGCTCAACGTAATTGAAAATTAATCTTCTTCATGAGTTTTTTTTTGGGAGCATCTCATGGTGTTAGAGTTTGCCCCACTTGCTTACCAGGATGTTTGACTTCAGGTGATTGTGTTCCTGAAGAAGAAAGACAAGTTCATCAGCCTGGTCCTGAAGCACATCGGCACCTCAGCCCTCATGGACTTGCTGCTTCGCCTAGTCAGCTGTGTGGAGCCAGCCGGGCTCCGGCAGGAAGTCCTGAGGGTGAGTGTGTGGGCCCTGCTCTTGGCGTTCCATCCCTCTCTGGTGTGTCTGCAGATTCTTGACTGTGTGGTGATGACCTGCACAGGAGGCCAGACTTGAGTGAGGGAGCTCAGAGCACTGGCGTGCCTGGCGCTCCCAGCTTCCCATCCCACATGGTTTTCTCCTTCTGGGATCATCAGGGCTCTTGTCAAGGCTGGTTCTGAACTCTGCACCTTTTCCATGGTCCTATCTCAGTCCATTGAGAAGCAAAGAGCAGAGCAGTTCCTTCTCCCCCAGACACTCTATGGCTCTGCTCTATGAAGAAGCAGAAACGAGCTTTCCTCACCAACTCCCCCAGCCCCAGCCCCAGCCCCAGCCCCATGGCCTCAGATGGGAGCTCCATTGGGCTAGCTCTAGGGCCTTGCACAGACCTGTGAGGAAAGCACGAGCTGACAGGATTCCATGCAGGGAAATGGCAAAGACTAAGGTGGCCTGTCATTTGTCCTGGAGTGTGCATGTGTCTGTCCTGATGGTGTTCACAGCTTTTGAGGAGCTGCCTGTAGCTCCATGAGGGCTTTCTCAGAAAAGAGTGGGGTTCTCAACCCAGAGAAGCTCAGGAAATCAGTACTGAGCAGCCTGTTCACTGGTTTGGTGGGTTTTGTTTGCCATGAAATTTAAAATATTGGTCCTTCTTGCCCATTTTACAGCTTCTGGAATCAGGTGACAGTTTTCCTCAAGGTGACAGTGCTCAGTCTTAGGCTAATAACTCGTGCTACTTTGGAGAGCCTCCCACTAAGGATCAATCTTCAAAGTTAGTGGGAGGCCTGCACTGACCTGTGCTGTCATCCCAGCACAGGTCATCCCGTTTCTGGATGAGGGGGTGCACTGGGGGAACTGGGTGTGACCCAGGTCTTTCTGGGCCACCTCGCCCATGGACCTCCAACAGTTTCCAGCATGTCAGTCCTCACGGTGCACCTGCAGCCTCACCAGGGTCCTTTTGCTCTTCATCTTGGAAAGGCCGCAGTGCTGCAAGAGCCGAGGTTGAGCCCTGGATGGTGTGGCTCACTTGGTTGGAGCGTCATCCCGTACGCTGAAGGATCGTGGGTTCAATTTCCAGTCAGGGCACATACCTGGGTTGCGAGTTTGAAACCCAGTGTGGGTTCATATGGGAGGCAACTGATCGATGTTTCTCTCTCCCCCTCCCCCCTCTCCCTCTAAAATATAAAAATAGAAACACACTCGAGTGAGGGTTAAAAAAAGGGCAGCGGCTGAGTGGGACCGGCCCTGGGAGAGCTCGCTGGTGCTCAGGTGGTTTCCTAAGGGCAGAGCCACATGTGTTTGAGTCTACGCCATCAGGACACATAGACAGTGATTCCCTCCTTTACTCCAGAATTGGGTCACTGCTTGTTCTTTCTGGGTCTGGGTGGGCACACATGTCGGGCAAAGAATCTCTGTCACAGATCCTGGTACATGGATTTCTGCTGCACCGAGGGACTTTTCTCCATGTAGGTAGATGTGAGCAGTCATCAGCAGACCTCTTTCTCCCTTTCAGTGGCTTAATGAAGAGAGGATCATTCAGAGACTCGTGGAATTGATCCACCCGAGTGAGGACGAAGATGTGAGTATGGTGCTCAGCCGGCCTTCTGCAGGAGCCCTGGCTGGGCTGTAGGACAGCGCCCCCTGCTGCTGTCTGAGGGGCAAGTCAGTCCTTTCCTCAGATGACCTTGAATCGAGCACTGACTTATAGACTCAGTTACTAAAAGATAGGACATATGTATCATAAAAAAACAATTTGAACAGAATTATGTGGTTTTCTATGCTTGAGTAACAAATTATCCTGAAACTTACTTGCTCATAACAAGTACTTTTTATCTCAGTTTCTGTGGGTCAGGGATCTGGACACAGCCTAGCAGGTTCTCTGCTTAGGATCAGTCATAGGGCATCTCAGAACTCAGCTGGGGGAGCAGGGTTTGCTTCTAAGGTCACTGGTGCCTCTGCAGGATTCCGTTCCTTGAGAGCTGCTGGCCAGGGCCATCCTCAGCCCCAGGCCTCGAGGGCCTCTCCATAGGGCGGTTCACAACGCAGCTGCTGGTGTCCCCTGGAGAGAGCAGGATGGAAGCCAGTTTCCTGCAAACTCATCTCAGGAGTGAGAGTCCTCACTCTGGTTCTCCCTAGAGGGGAGGGGCTAATTCCAGCCCTGCTTAAGGACGTGGGTTACCAGGGTAAGAGCTTGAGAGGAAGCCCCCACTGCCAGTGGAGGAGCATGGGGGTGGCGATGGGCTTCCACTGCTGGCTCCTTCCTTCCCTATGGTGACCACTGTGGGGCGTTGGGGTATTTCCTGATAGGTCTTTTCTCCACGTGACAAAAGAGACAGGCGCTGTCCTCAGCACTTTTGAGAAAGTGGTGCTTACTTGTGTCTGAGCCTTAGCTGCTTCCAGGCCACTCTGTTCTTTGTCTTGTCATCCCCCGGGAGGGTGTCTGTGCTCCTGAAGCCCCCCATGCGTGTGAGTGTTGGGGGCTTGCTGGCCTGTCCACAGGCCCACAGGCAGGTGCGAGGCCACAGAGCCAACCTGACTGCTTGCATTTCCCCCTAAAATGGTGGTGCAAGCACTTCCTTTAGCCTGGTGTTCCCTTGGCATATGTGGCAAGGGAAAGGTCCTGATGCTCCTGCAAAGGGGCCAGGGGCTGAGGTTCTAATTGTATTCATCTGCCCCTTGGTCGGCAAGTGCACTGAATCAGGTTCCAGATTTTCACAGGGTTCACATTTCCCTGAAAAGTTGCATCCTTTTATTTTCTCTGTAGCAACTTTTGTATTTTCATGAGCTCACAGGACTCATTCTGAATATTAGTAGCTCCTTGTTAATTAAAAATACAGTATCAGTAACATGGTCACACATGCAGTGTAGCTCAACATGGGTCTGGGGTAGAGCTGTGTACCTGCAAGACCCAGTTGACCATTGAGAGCCCCTTGAACTTGGAAAGTTCATTGCAGCCAAAAGTCTGAGCAGATCTGCATCCTGACAGTGGAAAAGCAGAGAATGAACTGGTTTAGAGAGAATCCTGCAGCTTCCAGAGAAGGAGCAACGGGACTTCGATTGTCCAGCAGTCTGGCTCTGCTGACGTTTCTCCTGGCCCTGACGGACTGCTGTTACCCTTGTTTTTCCAGAGGCAGTCCAATGCTTCTCAGACTCTCTGTGACATCATCCGGCTGGGCAGAGAGCAGGGCAACCAGCTGCCAGAGGCTCTGGAGCCGGACCCACTTCTCACAGCGCTGGAATCGTGAGTGCTGGCCGTGGTGCTGGTGGGCCTGGCTGGTGGGTGGGTGCTGGGGTCTTTCTGAGTTGTGAGAACGTCTCCAAGTCCTGCTCTGAACACTGGCAGACACAGCCACTTTCTCTGATTTGGATTCTGATGAGCTGGTTCTGAAATACCCCAAACCAGAGTTAAGTTGATGGACCTGTTTCTCTTGGAAGGGTCTTCAGGCAGGTCCAGTGAGTCCAGACCAGCAGGGTAGGAGTGTCCTGAGAACCTGGGAGCCTGACCTGAAGCCTGAGTGTGTTGCACCTCCATGGGGAGGGGAGACTGTCCTTTCTGTCTGTGTCTGCTCCGCCAGGCAGTGACCCCGTGTGTGTCTGACAGGCAGGACTGTGTGGAGCAGCTTCTGAGGAACATGTTTGATGGAGACCAGACTGAGAGCTGCCTCGTCAGTGGGACTCAGGTGTTACTGACCTTACTGGAAGCAAGGCGGGCTGGGTGAGTGCTCTCATGAGGGAAGGCATTGCATGACCGAGGGTGACACTTGGGTGGCAAGTGGCTTGATTGCAGGGTCTGGTGTGTTGTGTTCTTAACTGATTTTCAATCATGCAGCTAATCACATGGGTAGCTGAAAAGGTAAATCTGTGGCTATGGCCAAGTTCCTGTCCCCCCTTTTTTTAGAATCCTCACCCGAGGACACATTTCTATTGGTTTGAGAGAGAAAGAGAAACATTGATCAGTTGCTTCCCATATGCACCCCAACCAGGGATCGAACCCACAGCCTGGTATGTGCCCTGACCAGGAATGGAACCTGCCACCTTCTGGTGTATGGGATAACGCCCCAACCAACTGAGCCACCTGGCCAGGGCAGCCTGGTTCCCTTTGACATCAGTCATGTTCCCACCTTTAGTGCAAAGATATTTACTGTCACTTGTTTGCAGAGTGTTTATAGATATGTCTGTAGAGTAGGTATGGCTGGCGGGTTTCCCAAGGACTTCTGATGAGTCCCCACAACACGTGTGGGTTGTGTGTGTGTGTGTGTGTGTGTGTGATGTGTGTGTGTGGGGTGTGCATGGGGCATATGTGTGTGCCTGTGTGTGTGCATGGGGTGTGTCTGTGAGGTGTGTGCACGTGGAGTGTGTCTGTGTAGTGTGCATGGGGTGTGTGGAGTGTGTGCATGGGGTGTGTCTGTGGAGTGTGTGTGCATGGGGTGTGTTTGTGTATAGTGTGTGCATGGGGTGTGTGTGTGTGGAGTATGTGCATGGGGTGTGTGTGTGGAGTGTGTGCATTGGGTGTACACGTGTTGGGTATGTGCACGTGGAGTGTGTGTGCATGGGGTATGTGTGCTGCTGTCAGCTGTGTTCATCACAGCGGTGGTAGTGGCCTGACTCTCCCAGGGTGACTGTAACTCCTTCGTCTCCTTGTACTGAGGGAACTTCATTGTAGCCCCAACACTGATAGCCTGCACTTATTTTTTGTTGTTGTTAATCCTCACCCGAGGATATTTTTCCATTGATTTTTTTTAGAGAGAGTAGTGGGGGAGTAAAGAGAGAAACGTTGATGTGAGAGAGACACATTGATTGGTTGCCTTCCATACAACCCCGACAGGCCAGGGATCAAACCTGCAACCTAGGTATGTGCCCTTGCCTGGAATCAAACCCAAGAACCTTTGTTCTGAGGGCCGACACTCTAACCTCTGAGCCACACCAGCTGGGCTAGCCTGTACTTTTTAAAAGAAAGAAAGAACAAGAAAATGATAAATTGGCTTAATCTAGGTAGTGAGATTACTAGTTTCTCTCCCCCATCCCCCTTCCCTGCTACCCAATACATATTTGTTAGTTTGTGTTTAAAAAGAGGGTTATGATGCTCCTGTTCTCCTAGTTGGGGTTCACCTTCGCGGTGTGGGACGCTAGGCCGTTCTGCAGGAGGGCTCCGGCCCGCCCAGCTGGCATGGCAGGAAGCATAGAAAGGAGGGAGCCAGATGGGCCGGCTGATGCTTTCTGCTTTTTCTTTCTTTACATATTTAAATTTTTCCCATAATGATCACGTATTACTTTTATAATTGGAAAAACTGTTTAAATAAAGATCTCAGAGGAAGCAGCTTGAAAAAGCCAGAGGGACAGTGTGGGCCTGTCCTGTCTCCTCAGCTGAGAGGCAGGGACAACTGGATGTTTTCAAAGCAAGAGAGGAGCAGAAACGGTTCCTGCGAGGGTGACACCCATCGCTTCTCAGGGGCCAGGCCGAGCGGTGATGCTCTGGGCCGTCACCTGGGAAGTTTTCTAAAGGCCTCGAGCACCTTTCTCTTCTCTCTGTACCAGTCGACAAACCACTCTTGAGATGATGAGTGGGGACATTGGGCAGGGGAGTGAGATGCCAGAGGCCTGGGGCGTGTCCCTGTCTCCATCTGCTTCCTCATCCACAGGACAGAGGGCCTGGTGGACTCCTTTTCTCAGGGACTGGAGAGGCTGTGCACTGTCAGCGGCAGCGTCCTGCATGGCATTGAGCCTCGGCTGAAGGACTTCCACCAACTCCTGCTCCACCCACCAAAGGTACAGGACCTCAGACAAAGCAGAGTACCCCTCAGTTCACCCAGGACGAGTGAACGCACTCAAACACTGCTGTTCCTTGACCCTGACTTGAGAACCACCAGGCAGGCACCAGGGGCCCGTTTTCAGACCTCCATCTGCTGAATATCTGTCTGTTCTCTCTCTCTCTTTTTTTTTTATCCTCACCTGAGGATATTTTTACATTTATCTTCAGACAGAGTGGGAGGGGGAGAGAGAGAGAGAGAGAAACGTTGATGTGAGAGAGACACATCGACTGGTTGCCACCCACACAACCCCAACCAGGGCCGGGGACGAACCACAACTGAGGTACGTGCCCTTAGCGGGAACTGAACCCGGGAATCTCTAGTCCGCAGGCCGACGCTCTAACCGCTGAGCCAAACCAGCCAGGGCTCTGTCTGTTCTCTTAGAGGGAGCCTTGGGGTTGGACATTTTGTAGCCCCCAGATGACTCTTGCTTTCTGAAATAGGGGTAATCTGAGAGCCCACGTTCATCGTCAGCCTGGCCTCTGAGTCGGGCCTCCAGCCAAGGGTCAGGGATCCCAGAGGATACCCCTTGCTCAGCTCAGCGGCTCTGAGTGATGCTTGGGGTCATATTGAGGAGGACTCACTCCATCACCACCACCCCCATCTGCCTGTCCACCTGCCCAGCTCAACTTACCCCTCCCCAAGTCTCAGCCCCTTTCTTCTCCTTGGTGCTTCTCCTTAACACCCACCATGATCAACTGTACTATTTTTATTTATCAACTCGCTTATTGTCTGCCTCCCCTACCAAAAAGTAAGCATCGCAATGGCAGGAGTTCTGGAACAGCCTGTTAATGAAAAGGTGGATGCGTTATGCTGCATGTTTGGGATCAGAAAAGACCCTGTACGGTCTGACAAGGCTGGCTCTGTCCTCATTCTCCCAGAGTGCTCACAGGGGTTCCCCTGAGAGCGCTGGTCCCGTCTCATCACACACGTCTCATACGCTAAGGTGCTCACCCCTGTGGCTGGCAGGCTGAGACCAGAGTGCCCTGGGCTTCTGGGTGCGGTGGACCCCCTCACTCGCTCTGTGACCCCTCATTGCCTCTTCCAGGCAGTGCTGCCTCCAGGAAGCCCTACACTCCCCACTCCTCCCCAAACAATGCTACATCAGGGAGCAGAGCCCTGGTCCTAGGAGCAGGGGCCACGCTGGGCTGCACGGTTCCCGTGGTGGTGCGTCTGTGTTCACAGAAAAAAGCGATCCTGACCACCATTGGCGTGCTGGAGGAGCCCCTAGGGAATGCCCGTCTTCATGGCGCCCGCCTCATGGCCGCTCTGCTGCACACGAACACACCCAGCATCAACCAGGAACTCTGCCGGCTCAACACCATGGGCTTACTGCTGGTGAGTGGGCACTGCTGCCAGCCTCCCCTCCCGCATCTGTCTGTCCACGTAGCTTGCAGGGTCTGCGGCAGTGGGCAGATGCTGCAGGGCAGGACCATTGGGCAGACAGCTGGACCTCAGCACCTGGATGAGGATCTGTCCACGGGGAGGCTCTGGTTTGGTCCTGAAACAGGCACAGTCTGCAGAGAAATCTTTCCTGGACCCACCCCAGGCTTGACCACACCCTGAGCAACAGTGGGGCGAGCCTTGGGTAGGCTCACAGAGAATTGCCCTGAAAGCAGACGGCAGATTTCTGATCTGTTTGAGGGAGTGGGGATGACACGGTCCATGTCCTTTCAGACATTCTGCCTTATGTTAGGACTTTGATTTTAGATCTTCGACATAAAACGTCCTAAAGGAGCAGCTGCTTGTGCTGCACAACGAGGCCACCTTAGCACTTCTTGTCAAAGCCAGAGGGACGCTCCTCCACTCAGCAGATACCCCAGTTGCCTGGAGGACACCCTGGGTGTCTAAGGAGAGGGTCGGGCAGACAGCAGGGGTGCTGATGGGAGGCGGCATCGCTCTGGGTGCGCACCGTGGGCAGAGGAGTCCCAGGCTTCTCTTCGGCCTCGATGGGCTTCTGCTCCCAGGAAGCTGAAGTCTCTTTAAATTCAAATCATAATCCCAGAAGGAGCCAGTCTTGGAACGGCCTGGAGTACTGGCCCTTACAGATTCTTCCAGCATTTGGAAATCTCAGGGGAATTACAAAAGATCTTTTCTTCCCTTAAATTTTTTTTCTATTTCCCACCCCCCTTTTTACTTTATTGTGGTAAAAAAAAAACACATAACATTGCCCTGGCCAGTTTTGCTCAGTGGTTAGAGCATCAGCCTGCGGACCAATGAGTTGCGGGTTTGATTCCGGTCAGGGGCACACACCTCAGTTGCAATTTGATCCCCGGCCCTGGTCAGGGTCGTGCGGGAGGCAGCCAGTTGATGTGTCTTTCTCCTTTTTTTTTAACCCTCACCTGAGGATTTTTTCCATTTATCATCAGATAGAGTGAGAGGGAGGGAGGGAGAGGGAGAGAGAGAGAGAGAGAGACATCAATGTGAGAGAGACACATCGACTGGTTGCCTCCCACACAATCCAACCAGGGATGGGACGAACCGAAACTGAGGTGTATGCCCTTGACTGGAATTGAACCCGAACTCATTGGTCCGCGGGCCTACGCTCTAACTGCTGAGCCAAACCTGTCAGGGCGGTCGATGTGTGTCTTTTACATCCATGTCTGTCTCTTTCTCTCTCTCCCTCACACCCTCCCTCCCTCCCCCTCCCTCTCTCTTACTCACACCCTCCCTCCCTCCCACTCTATCTGAAGATAAACAGAAAAATATCCTCGGGTGAGGATTAAAAAAAAAAACATAACATAAAGTGTATCAGCTTAATAAATTTTTTTTAATCCTCACCCGAGGATATTTTTCCATTGATTTTCAGATAGAGTGGGAGGGAGGGAGAGAGAGAGAGAAACATCGATGTGGGAGAGACACATCAATTGGTTGCCTCCCGCAGGACCGCAACCAGGGCCGGGGATCAAATCGTAACCGAGGTACGTGCCCTTGACCAGAATCAAACCTGAGACTCTTTGGTCCATGGGTCAATGCTCTAACCACTGAGCAAAACTGGCCAGGGCTCAGCTTAATTTTTAAAATGTTTTTATTGGTTTTTTTTTTTTAGAGAGGGGAAGGGAGAGGGAGAGGATAGAAACATCCATGTGAGAGAGAAACATCGAAAGTTGCCTCCTGCACACCCTCTACTGAGGGTCAAGCCCAAAAACCGTGCATGTGCCCTGACTGGGAATTGAACTGGGACCTCTCAGTCCATGGGACAATGCTCAATCCACTGAGCCATACCAGCCGGGCTTAGCTTAATATATATATATATATTTTTTTTCAGCTTCCTGGGACCCAGAATCGAACTATGAGGGTGGGGCCCAGGAGTCTGCATTTTTTTTTTAATCCTCACCCGAGGATATTTTTCCATTTATCTTCAGATAGAGGGGAAGGGAAGGAGAGAGAGAGAGAGAGAGAGAGAGAGAAACATCGATGTGAGAGAGACACATCAGTTGGTTGCCTCCCACACGACCCCAGCTGGGGCTAAGGACGAACCACAACTGAGGTACATGCCCTTGGCCGGAATCAAACCCGGGACTCTGGTCCATGGGCCAGTGCTCTAACCGCTGAGCCAAACCGGCCAGGGCTAACTTAATAATTTTTAAGTGTATAATTGATTCAGTAGCATTAAGTACATTTACAAATTATATAACCATCCCACTGTCTATTTGCAGAACTTTATCTTCTCAAACAGCAACACTGACCATTAAGTTTCGGCCTGCGGTCCAGAGAGGCCCAGGTTCGGTTCCCGCTAAGGGCATGTACCTTGGTTGCAGTTTGTCCCCGGCCCTAGTTGGGGTCTTGCAGGAGGCAGCTACTCGATGTGTCCCTTTCACGTCGATGTTTCTCTCTCCCTCTCTTTCTCTCTCTCTCCCTCCCACTCTATCTGAACAAAACTGGAGAAATGTCCTTGGGTGAGGATAAAAAAAAAAAAATGCCATTGGGTGGGATTTTGATAGAGATTGTATTCAGTCTGTAGATTACTTTGGGTGGTACTGTCAGCTTAGCAAAATTAGTCTTCCAATCTGTGAACACAGATGCCTTTCCATTTAACTTCTTTCATCAGTGTTTTGTAGTTTTCAGGGTACAAGTCCTTCACCTCCTGGGTTTAATTTATTCCTGAGTATTTTCTTTTGGATGCTATTGTAAATGGAATTATTTTCGTAGCATCTTTTGGATTGTGGGTTGTTAGTGTGTAGTAATGCAGCTGGTTTCTGTGTGTTGGTTATGCTGAAACCTGTTTATTAGGTCTAACAGTTTGTGTGAAATTTGTGGAGTTTTCATATAAGATCGTGTCATCTGTGAAGAGAGATCATTTTACTTCTTCCTTTCCAGTGTGGATGCCTTTCATTTCTTTTTCTTCCCTAATTGCTCTGCTGGAACTTCCAGCACCGAGTGGGGCAGAAGTGGGGGATGCATCCTCGCCTCGCCCTGATCTTAGAGGAGAAGCGTCCAGTCTCACCATTTCGTGTGGTGTTTGCTGTAGGCTTGTCATGGACACTCTTTATCATGTTGAGGACGTTTCCTTCTATTCCTAGTTTATTAGTTTTTATTTTAAAAAATAGTTGAATTGCCCGGCTATTGTGGCTCAGTTGGGTGAGCGTTGTCCCATGCACCGGGAGGTCGCCAGTTTGATTCCCAGTCAGGGCTCGTGCCCGGGTAGCCGGCTCGATCCCCAGGAGGGGGCGTGCAGGAAGCAGCTGTTCAGTTTCTCTCATCAGTGTTTCTCTCTCTCTCCCTCTCCCTTCCTCTCTCTGAAATCAATAAAAAACAACATTTAAAAAATTGTTGAATTTTGTCAAATGCTTTTTCAGTATCAGTTGAGGTAATTTTATGGTTTTCATCCTTTAGTCAATAGACATTTACCAAATTAATTGATAGATTTTCACATTGAACCGTCCTTGAATCCAAGAATAAATCCCACTCATTCATGGTGTGTAATCCATTGAACACGTGGCTGAATTCATTTTGCTAGTTTTTTTTTTTCCTTTATTGATTTTAGAGAGAAAGGAAGGGAGAGGGAGAGAGAGATAGAACATCAACTGGCCGCCTCCTGCATGCCCCCCACTGGGGATCGAGCCCACAACCTGGACATGTGCCCTGACCAGGAATCGAACCAGCAACCTCTTGGTGCGTGGGTCGACGCTCAACCACTGAGCCCCACCAGCCGGGCCATTTTGCTAGTATTTTGTTGAGGATTTTTGCACCCGCCCCACTGCCTTTTCCCCCTGCCCTGCCCCACCACACCTTCCCTCCGCATAGGCAGCAGAGCCTAAGACGCAGGCTGCTGTGGCCTCTGCTGTGTGAGGTGTCCAGGGGGTGCAGGTAGGTGTGCCTGCACCACCTCTCCCTGCCAGTGCCTCCTTACCAGGTCAGAGATCCAGGGTTGCCCCCTGCTGCCATTGGAAGAGGCTGTGAGGGGGGTTCCGTGTCTCACTCAGCTGCCTCTGGGCTTCAGCTGGCGCAGCTCAGGTTTGGGCCCCTCCGGGTTGCTGTGGCAGTGTCCACATGTGTGCCTCCTGATTTCACGTCCTTCCCGGGTGTTTGAGAATGGAACACACTTCCAGTGACTCATGGGTCAAGACAGAATCGTAAAGGAAGAAGACTAATCCTACATAGTGGGATGTGTAGGATGTAGCTAATGTGGATCTCTCTAGGAAATACACAGCCTTTTAAAACTCACTGGGTAAGGAGAGAGGCTAAAAATGAGTTAAGCTTCTAATTTGGAGACAAAAAGTTGGACCCTCAGGCAGTGTTCAGATGAGAGCAGAGAGGAGGCTCTTTGCAAAGCTTTCTCACAGAGGGCGGATCTCGAGCCAGTGCCCTTCGCACCTGCCTGGCTGCCCACAGCCTGTGGGAATGGTATGCTGACCCCCTTGTCCCCCATCAGCAGGAAAGTAGCCCAGGGACTTTCCTCTGTCCTCTGTTTCCCCAGGACCTGTTTTTCAAGTACACCTGGAATAACTTCTTGCACTTCCAAGTGGAACTATGCATAGCCGCGATTCTCTCCCACGCAGCCCGGGAGGACAGGGCCGAAGCCAGTGGTGGACCTGAGAGCGGGATGGAGCCTCCGCCTGGAAACAGGGACTCCGAGATGCCCCAGCCTGCTGCCAGCCACCCCGAGAACACCATGGTGGCCCATGTAAGTCCAGCAGTGTCTGGCGTGTCGCTGCGTGTTGCATGGCCCCAGCCACACCACATGGACTGCATGCTGATGTTGGCTGGCTGAGCCCAGCACTGCCCCTCCCTCCTGCATTGTCTTTCCTAACCCTCCCGTGAGCTGCCCTCCTTTTCACCTGAGAGGAAGTCACTGAGAAGGGGCCTGAGAGAACTCTGGGAGTTTGGACCTTTGGATCCACATGCATGAGTCCTGGACATGATACCCTTTCCCTTTCCCGCCACCGTGAGCCGTCGCACACTGCGCACTGCAGGCCACTGCTTGCTGCCCGCTCAGCCCACTGATCCACGGAGGGTGGGGGAGTGTGCGGCCCTTGGACCCTGACCACAGCCTGTCCCCCAGCTGTTCCAGAGGTGCTGCCTGGTCCAGAGGATCCTGGAGGCCTGGGAGGCCAACGACCTCGCACAGTAAGAGCCATGGTGTGGCGGGGGGCGGGGGGGGGGGGGCGCAGAGGGCGGGCTGCTGTGGAAGGTGTGCTTTCCAGAAAGGGCTTCTGCTACTGAAGGAAACAGCTACTGGGGCTGCCAGGGAGCCAGGGTGCAGAGCTGACGAGCAGAGCCAGGCAGGCACCGGGCCTGAGTGGCGCTCCTGCTCCTCACCCCAGCCCTGGCTCCCTGGCTCCCTGGGCCTTGCTTCACACCTTCCGCCCTCAGCCGTCCTGTGCCCACAGTGTGTCTCAAACGCCCCCCACCCTTCCCAGCACTAGCCACTTCTGTTACTGAGCCCTCGAACCTTCAGTAGAGCGTCCAGGCCACTTCCTGCTTTCTCCCTCCCCCACCCGCCCTCTTGTGGTGTGAGCAGCTGGGCTCCTTCTGAAACACACAGATAGTGTCACTTCTGCCTGAAAGTTGGACCATCCAGGTCCCAGGGTGGCCTGCAGGATCCAGTGTGGGCAGCCCCTCCCCACTGCCCTGCCTTCTCTCTGCCCTGACTGCGGCTGCTGGGGAGGGTGTTTCACCTCTCGGGTTTATTCCTCACATTCTGCTCTGACTGAACCTACCGATTCATGTCTGTTCTCAAATGTCAGCACACCGGACGGGGCTGGCGGCCCGCCCGTGGCCCAGTGAGACCCTGCGCTGAGCCTGCTCGGACAGTCTGTGTGTCTGTGTGCACGTGTGCCGGGGTCTGGGGAGCACTCGCAGCTGAGGGTCTGAGATGCAGGGCAGGGCCCCACCCCGTCTCCTCTCGGCTTCCCCTACAGCCATGCCCCCTCCCACTCTCTCCTGACTCCTTCCTCTGCCTGGCCCGGCTCTCCAGTTCAGGTGCTCGCTAGCTCACCTCGGGCTTCCTCTTCTGGGTGTCCTCAGGCTCTCAGGGGAGAGAAGGTGGTTGGGAGCAGGCTCTGCCCACCTGATTCAAGGGCTGTGCTTGTGCTGTGAGCCTTTCATGGCTGACGCTCCTGCCGGTCGTCAGGGCGAGAGGACTCGCTCTGCTGTTGGGTCCTGTGTGTGGTGGATGAGAAGTTGAACGCAGAGCCTGTGTTCATGACAGTGTGGGGTGTAAAAGTGGACAGAAGCTAGAACGAGCACTCCCCGCACCCCGAGCTCAGTGAGGGAGGTGACTTGAGCTAGAGAGCCCGTCATAGGCCCATTCCGGGCCCTGTGGCCGTTCTGGCTCCCCGAGAGCCCAGGCGTGCCCAGGCAGCACTTGCCACAGGGTGCGTTTGTACTTTGACTTGCCGTGTCTCTTGCTGCTGGACTGGCACTCCCCTGGGCAGTGGGCTCTGGGCCGTGCTAGGAGGGACTCTGGGAGTCGAGACAGCAGGAGGTGTCTGAGTGCAGGTGAGGGGGCGCAGCCCCAGGTGGGCTGCCGGGCAGTGGAGGCCAGGCAGGCCCGGCTGGTGTAGAGGGCTGCAGTGTATGGGGAGCATGAGCTTTGAGCCCTGCTGCTGCCTCTGTTTCTGGCCTGCACAGTGGGCATGTCCCACGGGCGTGACTGGGGTGGGGTGGCGAGGCCTGGGCCCGGCAGCTGCCCTCATGCTGCCTTCACTTTCAGGGCAGCAGGTGGCATGAGGCGCGGGAACATGGGCCACCTCACCCGGATCGCCAATGCCGTGGTGCGGAACCTGGAGAGGGGCCCCATGCAGACCCCCATCAGCGAGGTCATCCGAGGTGAGCCCTGTCCCCTGCCCCTCATCAGCTGGTAGCTGCATGGGTACCAGGATAGTCAGCCTGCTTTCCCATGGTGTGGGGTATCTCCCCTCATGGTGGACCTGGGCCCTGCTACCCATTCTGTTGGGCACATACCTGTTCACTGGTCAGGACCACTGCTCACGCCCATCCAGGTGCTGCCTAATCACCACACCTGTCCATCCATGCTGCAGCCCAGCTCTTCCTGGACTCAGGCAGCCCCTCCCCTGGCCCTGCCCGTCTCTGCCCTCGACCTGCCACCCACACCCTGGGCTTCCCCCTGCGTCGCTGCAGGGCTGCCCACCGGGGCTTGTGCCCTTGCTCTTCCTCCTCTCTCCCATCCCAGGCACACCATCTGCAGCCCTGGGCCTCATGGGCTGAGCCGGGAAGGGCCCTTGGGTTCTCATTTCAGCCAGGAAGGCAGGCAGCTCAGAAGGGCCCATGTCTCTTCACTGGAGGGAGGTGCCGAGCCAAGGGTGCCGAGAGGCAGACAGGCGGGTGGGCTGGGCGATGGCCAGGAGGCGGAGTGTGACTGAGCAAGTCGAGGAGGGCCTGGGGGTGGGCAGAAGGCGATGACCTCCAGAGGCCAGCAAGGACAGTCTGCTGCCAGCCCTGTGTGGGGCTTTGTGACAGAGCTGGCCGAGAGCGAGGTGGATGCTGTGCTCTGAACAGTGCGGCTCGGTGCAGCGCTGTCTGGAAGGGCCCCAGAGGGTGTGAGGGCATGGTGGGTGGTGGGTGGTCATGCTGTCGTGGGGGTGGGGCATGGGTGCTGTGACCCCAGAGCAGGTATAGGGGATGTGCTGGCTGGTGTTTGAGTTGTGCTGCTGAGGAAGCAGCCCTGCAGGTGGTCGTGTCGGTCAGACAGCAGGTGTGGCCTCCTCGGGATGGCTACCTACTCCTCCCCTTGGGTGGTCTCAGCTGTGGCAGTCCCGTGGCCGCAGGGCAGGCGTGAGCCCAGGAAGTCTTGGTGGAAGCAGGGGTATTCTCAGTCAGTGGCCTCTGAGCTGGGGTCAGGCCTCCTGGTCCATCAGTGCCCATGACAAGGGCTGGGGGCCAGGAAAGGCTCTGCAGGAAGGCATGGTGGGGGCGGGGGGGCGGGCGAGTAGGAAGCTCTTCACTGTGATCTTCCCTGACCCTTTCCAGGGCTTGCATCTTTCTGAGGGTCTGACCCCCAGACACAGGCCTGCAGGTTTGCTGAGGCTGGGCCATTGGCTGCTGTGTTACAGAAGGCAACAGCGGCTTGTCTGTGTCTGGGTCCCTCAGGGTCCCCTGTGCACCAGTTAAACTCAGGGCTCTGACACTTGCTGAGGTTGGGCTCTGTGCCTGCACAACCTCTTGAGTGGCTTCTGGACCAGGCAGCACTTCCTTGCAGGGCTCCCTGCAGATTGCCGTGGGCGCTGGGAGAGCTTCGTGGAGGAGACGCTGACGGAGACCAACCGCAGGAATGCCGTGGACCTGGTGAGGAGGCTCGTCGGGCCCAAGTGTGTGCTGCAGCCTCTGCTCCGTGTCCAGACACAGACCTCCTGCCTCAGGCCTGCGCCGGTCCGAGTGAGGGCCTCTGAGGCCCCAAGCAGAGCTGCTATGGCCCCTTGGTCCTGTCCCTGTCATGTCAGGAGCCCTCATGGGGTCTCGGAGGCCTCCTTGTGCCCAGACCCAGTGTGGGCTGCACCGAGGGGAGCAGGCTGGGCACCAGCCCCGGGGAGCAGGCTCACACCCACCCTCTGCTGTTGCAGGTAAGCACCCACCACCTTCACCCCTCGAGTGAGGATGAGGACATGGAGGGTGTGTTCCCTAACGAGCTGTCCCTTCAGCAGGTGCGTGTGGCCAGGCCCTTCACTGAAGTCGTGGCAGCACTTAGGCCCCTAGGGCATCCTGGGTGGCATCTCACCAAACTGCCATGGGCATCGGCCAAGGGGAGAGGTGCTCCTCCCGCCCCCCTGGCCTGCTCACTCACCCTGTGATGAAGGTCCCCCACCAGAGCCACATACATTGATGGGACCCTTGGGGGTGTGGGTGAATTAAAAGTTAAATCGGTTGTTTAGATGTGACCACACGTGAGCACGTGCCCTGAGTGGTCAGGAGGGGGGAGCAGCCTGAGTCTGAGGCCTGCCCTGCAACACCCATCTCTCCCAGGCTTTCTCCGAGTACCAGGTCCAGCAGATGACGGCCACCTTCGTGGATCAGTTTGGCTTCAATGATGAGGAGTTTGCAGACCAGGACGACAGCGTCAAGTGAGCCCACCAGAACGAGCCTGGGCTGCAGCCACCTTAACTGCAACCCAGCCGTCCGCCGAGCAGCCCAGCTCTGGCAGACATCCTGCGTCACTTGGGGCTGCCTCCCTCACACACTGTGACCCCAGTTTGCTCTGTCACCACCTCCCACCTCCCTTCTCAGTCCCGTTTGGAAGGATGGAGTTGGGCTCTGCTCAGTGTGACTAGGTTCCAAGCCTGCAGCTTGGTCCTGGAGGCTGTGCCCCCATTTCCTCAGCTGAGAGCCAGGAGTGATCCTGTGGGAGGGGCTTGGCTGAGCACAGCCTCTCGGCCCCCAGACATCCCAGGGAAGGCAGGTTGTCACTTGTCCAGACCCGACACAGGTGAGAGTCACCCCAGGCTGTTCCCCCCCCCCCCCCCGAGCTGGAGAGAAAGCACATGAGCACAGGGAGTGGGCCCCCACCCCAAGTGACACCACACTCCTGGACTGGCCGCAGAGCCCTGGCCTTCCGCCCTCAGCCCCCACCTGCTGCGGGCTGCAGACTCAGGCCTCCAGCCAGCCCCTTGCGCGTGTCCTCGCACACCGTGGCCCTCACAAGGTGGGGTCGCCCAGATGCCAAGGTGCTGAGCATCGATGTTCTTTCAGTGCTCCGTTCGACAGGATCGCAGAGATAAACTTCAGCATCGACGCTGACGAGGACAGTGTGAGTCCCCAGCTCGGTGTCTGTTGGAGGTGGACGGGGACACAGCGGTGGGCGGGCAGCGGGAGAGGGCTGCTCCATGGGCACCTGTCCTGTGAGCCCGAGGGCCAGGCCTTCGGGACCGTGTGGGACTCGTGGACTCTCGCAGCCTAGCGCGGCTCTGTTTGAGGCCTGCTGCGGTGACCACATCCAGCCCTTTGATGACGACGAGGACGATGACATCTGGGAGGACAGGGAGACTCGCTGTGCTGCCCGGGTGACGGCCAGAGCCAGGTGTGCAGCCATCCGCCCTTCTGAGCTTCCCCGAGGAGCAGAGAGGCCCCTGGAGGCGTGTGTACCCAGCCCTGCCCCGGTTATGATGCCCTACTGCACTGACTGTGCTCCCCCTCCCCAGATTTGGGGGCCCTCCTGCCTCAGGGAGCTGCTCAGAGAACGGCCTGGTGTTTGGAGGCCAGGATGGGAAGGAAACCGACAGGGATGCGGCTCGGGCAGGGGCTCCTCAAGCCGCTTCTCCAAAGGATGGTCCCCGCGTGGAAGGTGGCTCAGAAGGTAGGTGCTTTGGGTACAGAATTCAGGCTGGGCAGGGGACACGGTGATGGGATTGGGTGCCCTGGCGGGTGCTCCCAGGGTTCTGACACCTGCTGACCTGTCTGCACAAGGAGCACATGGTCCTGAAGGCTTCTCCATGCCCCCGACTACAGGAACACGGGTTGGTGGCAGGTACTGGAGCTCAGTCCTCAGCAGCTCCTCTCAGCCACCGTTGTCACCAGTCCCACTGGGGAGGACGCCATTTCTTGTGTGTGGCTGTGACTGTGCTGAGGGCTCTGAGGGCCAGTGGGGCCAGGACCACTCACTGTGTCTCCCCCTGGCAGGTGCCACGTGGACAGTGTTTGATGAGCCGGTGAACCCGACTGCTCCAGCCCCAGGAGTGGCAATGGACGTGGGTTCCAGTGTGTGGGCAGCCAGTGCGCCCAGCGCCGCGGCTCTGGAGGAGAAAGGCTGGGCCAAGTTCACTGACTTCCAGCCATTCTGCTGGTAAGGAAGGCGGGGGAGGCTGGCATGACCACTTCCACTTCTGGGGCAGCGTCTCCCCAGCACGGCCTCAGCCTCGGCTTCATCCACAGCTCTGAGTCGGGGCCCAGGTGCAGCTCCCCCGTGGACATAGGACGTGGCGATGCCCAGGGTAGCCTGAGTCAGGACCCGGAGAGAACCCGTGAGTTGCAGCAGTTCTGATGGTAGGGCAGCGGGAGGAGGTGGCCCAGGCCCAGGCCCAGGATAGGTGGCAAGGCCTTTGGACCACCCTTGGAGGGAGGGTCTGCCCCTGCACCCTCTGTGCTACCAGGACCCCTGGCCACCTTCCTCGTGCAGCCACACACGCACCATCTGCCTCAATGGCATTTGGGTCTGTCCAGGGTCTCTAGACCTGAGCTCTGTCAGCCTTAGAAGCCCCGAGGGTGTCATGGCTGCACAGGGAGGGATGGGGCTTGGAAGCCACGGGGGAGGACAGTGCCTTCATGGGTGGACACACCCCGTGGCAGGCAGTGTGTGGACAGGTTCTGTCCCCATTTTTCGGGCTTAAACTTTTGCATGCCCACACGAGTTTGGGGACCCCTCCGCCCTCACCAGTGTTACCTGGCCCCTGTCTTGCAGTTGGCCCTGCCTCCCCGTGTGCCTGGAATGTGTGTGTCTCCAGGGACGCCCCTCTGGTGGCCTCCGACAGTGATGAGGACAGGCAGAAGGTGGCTGTTGCCTTAGAGGCTGTCAGTGTGGGTCCCGGCCGGGAGGCCCCCCAACTGCCGACATCGGTCCCCAGGTGTGCAGGATGCGGTGGGTGCAGGCCCCCCGGTGCACAGCACTCCTCTTGCCCAGGGGCAGGTGGACCCTGCTGCCTTGATGGCTCTGTGACTGCAGAGTGGGCTCTGTAGGCAGGGATGCGTGGGAATGACTTGAATGTCCCACTCCAGAGACTTGGGAATGGGGCCACCCCACCCATAGGCTCCCCTTGGAGAGAATGGCCCAGGCCTGTGGAGTTCTCGCCCTGGTGAGCCAACACCCCAGGCCCTGGGGTTGCCCCGGCTGGAGGTGGAAAGGTTTGGCTTTTACCCTGTTTGGTGTGTGCCGAGTCCCAGACGTGTGCCCACTTCAACCAGGCACCTTGGAAAGGCCTGTCATGCTCAGACGGTAGAATGGGGGTGTGTTAGGACTTTGCAACTGAACTCTGAATGGGGGGTATCCTCTGTGCAAGCTGAGCCCCCACATATCCCACCCCTACACTTAGAAGAAAGTCCAGGTCTTTGGGATCCATCAGTGGGCAGATCGACCTCTCCTGGCTGGGCAGAGGAGAGGACGGCGGGAGGAGCTGTGTCTTGGAAACATAAGAAGGAGAGGCAGGCAGCCTGGTGGGGATATGAGGGAGAAGGTGCTGCTGGAGCCGAGGCTTGCTGGGCTGGGCCCCACCAGGAGGGCACAGGGAGCAGATCTGTGATGTGCCTTCCCAGGAGGCGGGTGCTCCTTGAGACGGTGCCTTCTGGTTTTTTCCCCCCACAGGTGGGGCAAGCTGGCACCTGGCTAGGCCCCACCCACTCCTGGTTCCCACGTGAAGGTGGAGCTCTGTGCATCCCATTGGTGGGGGTCCAGCTCTGGCTCACAGCATGTCTGTTCCTATCCCTTTGGGCCCCTGCCCGGGTGATTGCAGCAGGGGCAGAGCCCCGAGGAAGTGGGGCCAGGGGCCCTGGCCCCTCAACAGAAAAGCTTGGTCCAGGTGTGGCAAGCAGGCTCCTGGGGTTCCTGAAGGGATTTAGTTCCTTCTTAAAGAACCATTTCAGCTCTTAAACTTTTTCCTAATCTCTCCTCTCCTAAAAACCAACTGTGCTCTGAAAAGTGGGTTATGTCATTCTAAGATCAAGCTGTCAGTTTCCACAGGGCTCTCTGCCTGCCCTGGCCAATGTGGGCTAGAGCCTTTCAAAGTCAGGTTGTCTGCAGGCTCCAGTGTGCTGTTTCACATGCTGCCCCGACCACACCTAGCACAACCTCTGCGAGGCTTCTTAGGACTCTCCCGACTGCTCTTGCAGGATCCCAGGGTCTTTGTAAGGGTGTTGACATCACGCAGTGGAAGCAAGCACTGGGCAGGTGTGGCTCACCCTCCTGGGCTGCAGCAAGAGGGGCTAGGTTGTCCCTAGACCACCACCGTCATGCCCTGGCCCTTTCCAGGTGTGGGAGGGCAAATTCTGGGCAGACACGGCCTGTGGGCTGCCAGGGCCAGGTGTGGTCCACAGTACTAAGGGTCCCGGAGAGCGCTCTGGAAAGGGTGGAGGGCTGCCTGGAAGGAGGTTGGAGGCCTCAAGTGGGCAGGCAGGTTATCTCTGGAGTGTTGGGAATTTGGGGCAACCCGGGTTAATTGAGCCCATGCCTGCCACACAGGGCCACCAGCACGCTGCCAGGTCCCACTTCCCTTGCACCTGCAGAAGCCACCTCTACCCTGGCTGGGTCTGTGCCCCCAGAGGCAGCCACCCCAGCACTGAGCAAGGCTGGTCCTGCCCCAGCCGCCCCAGCGGTCTCTCCTGTGCTGGCTGTCACCACAGTAGCCACAGCCAGCCCAGCCATCTCCACAGTGGCCGTTCTGGGGACAGTGACAAAGGACAGGTGAGCAGGCGGGGCCGGGGAAAGGGGACTGGACAAGGACCCACGGACCCTTGGGCTCCAACCCCCACTCTCCCTGCAGGAAGACGGATACACCACCACCTGCAGGAGCCCCATCCAATGGCCCCGTGTGATGCTGCCACCCAGCCATGGCGCGCCCTTAATCGAAAAACTACCTGGTGATGCAATTTGTCTTTTTAATTTAATTTAATTTTAAAATAAATGCTGCATTGGTAAAGCTGGCAGTTGGACCCAGTAGGATGGCCCAGCTCGCATCACTCCTGCCTGACCCCACGCACAGCAATAAGGCTTCAGACGTGTGCTCTGCCTGCCAGAGCCGGGGGCCATGACTCTGAGGTGCCACGAGGACTGAGGGCGTGATGGGTGCGGACGCCACAGGCTGCCAGTATGTTTTTACCGATTTTTTAACAAACGCAGAAAGAGCCGTGTTTGCACTTTGTATCTAGCTGCAGTGAAGGGTCTCCCTGACTCGGGACGAGTACACGTCCGGAGCTGGGCCAGCCACACAGGGTCTTAGCTGCCCAGTGGCCCTGGGAGCTGGCCTTTGAGCCAGGATGCAAAATTTGACTGCCTTAAAAAAAAAACCAAGACCCTCTCGGCCTGGCAGGGGTATCCCAGCCCTGGCACTCCGGTGCGTTCGGGCACCTGGCAGGAGCTGGCCATGGGCGTGCAGGAGGGAGGCAGGGGGTGGAGACTGGCCCCAGCAGTGCTGGGTGGGTGGGGTCTGCACCTGTCAGGGGCAGGGCCATGGTCCTGAAGGCCTGCGGGATTGTGTGATGTTGAGTCCATTTTTAATGTTCTGATGATCTGACAGGGCACCCAAAACCCAATCTCCCAATAAAGTTGTGTTATTCTTACTGACAAACCGCGTGTTGTTAAGCTGCGGGCCCTGGAGCCCCAGCCTGGCCAACAAGGGGGAGGACGTGTCTGCTGCCCCAGGCCCATCCGTGAGTCACGGCTGCACATCCAACACCTGAGCAAACACTGAGCCTTTTCTTCTGGGGAGCGAGCTGTGCCTGGAGTTCCCGAGTCAGACACAGCATGGGGGCCACCCTGTCCTCCCCTGTCCTTGGTGGCCAGGCAGGAGGGGCAGCTGAAGGGTGAAGTGACACTCACCCCAGGGTCTGTTCCTGGCTACTCAGGGCTGGGAACCGACCTTTGCTCCCTGCTTTGGTGACTTCTGGCCTCACTTCCCCCACCCCCAGGGAATAGCCCCACAACCCCCACATGAAATCCAGGCACAGGACCTCAGGCCTGTGGGTTTCCTGGATGTTGGAAACCTTGGTCCCACAGCTGACTGTGTGGCCTAGGGAACACCTGGATGCCCCCCACCCCCATGCCAGCAGAGGTCCTGCCTGTACCTGGGTCCACACCTCTGCTTACCTACTTAACAGGTGCTGCCTCCAGCTAGGCCCTCACAGCACCAGCCCCTCCAACCAGGAGCCGGCAGTAACCCCCCACACTCGTAGGGAGGGGGGCGGTTTCCAGCCTCTGATACCCACCCCCCATCCCCCACACCCTACCTGCTGCCCACCCCACAGGTGAGGCCCTGGGCCTGGTGGGACTCATGTCTCAGTGGAAAGGAGCCCATTACTCGCCCACCCCAAGACACATTGGGAGGGGGTGGGGTGGGACAGGCATGTGGAGCAGGTCCCAGAACCAAGGCCATCAGGTAACAGCCAGCCCACCGTGCCTGCCACAGGGCTGTGCCCCCTCCACATGTAAACCCTCTTCCCCACGTCCTTGGGCACGCTCGCTCCAGCCCACCCTCCTCAGCATCTCCATTCCATCTGACCAGAGACCAGCACATTCCACAACTTCATCCTTCAGCCCCTCCTGCCCAGTCTGTCTTCTGGACAGCTTCCTGAGGGCCATGCAAGTGACTGACTCCACCCCCCTTATGGAAACCACTCCCTCCTTCATAACACCAGGGACGTCTTCCTCTCAGGCTGTGTCAGCCCCAAGACCAACCAAGGCCAGGCCCCAAGCAGGGGCCTGATGAAGCCGCCCCCAGGGCCATGGACGACCTGGTACCAGCACTCAGCCCCCTCACGGGGGACCTGGGTACTGGACAGAGTGGGCGAGCTGAGGAGACACAGGCATGTGGCACATAGTTCGTTCTCTTTATAGACTCTGCTTATAGGAACAGGTTGCCTGCGGGCCGGCCGGGGCCACCACGCGGACGGGGCTGGGCTATTTACAGGCCCACCGTAAGGGCTGTACCATGGCACCTCCCGGCCGGCGCTCAGCCAGTTCTCTGAAATAAGTTAGAGCTGGCCGGGTGGGCGGGGTGGGCAGGGCGAAGCGGGCAGGGGCTGTACACACAAGTTCGGGGGCTGGGCCTCAATACTGTCGAGGGTGGGGGCTGTAAACATGGCCGGGGGGCCCTGCCCACCCCTAGTGGTCTGTAACTGGACGCAGCAGCCGAGCAGGGCTCAGGCGTCTGACAGGCAGCCCTGGATCTGGTCCACCCACTGCTGGGCTGACGGCACGTCCTGGGCACAGAAGTTGTAAACACGACGAGTCGTCTTCACCTGGGGAGGGCGGGTAGCTGACTCCACTGCCCACCCCATGGAGCCCGCTGCCCGCCCACCCCTCGCCCACACTCTAGCCACAGCTCACGTCAAAGAAGGCCTTCTCATCCACGGTCTTGGGGGCGCCCATGGTGGGAGTGCCAGGTGCCACTGCTTCCACCTCCGCCAGGTCGATGGTGCCCTTGCACTCCGTGTCCACGCGGTGGTCATAGTAGCGCAGCTGAGGGAGAACAGAAGTCAGGGCGGGGTCCCCCATTCCCCTGCCCACCCTATGCCCACTGACCACTCACCTGGTGCTTGGTCTTGTCCAGCACGAACCAGCGGGCCTTCCAGGGTTTCATGAAGGCCCCCTTCTTATAGAGGGTACCCTCATAGGACCTACGTTGATGGTGGAACCAGGGCCAAGCCAGCCATCAGATTCCTGCCAAGCCCAGACCACAGCACCTGGCCCGGTCCTGGCAGCAAGACCAAGGCCCTTGCCCCCAGACTGAGCCCAGACTGGCACATTGGCCAGGGGGCCCCGAAAAAGCCCTGGGGCTGTACCCAGAAAGGTGGAGAAGTCCCCCCCCCCACCTAGCACATGACAGACACTGGTCCCACATCAGAATCTCAGGGTGTCTATGAAGCAGCCCCACATGCAGGGCAGATGCTGCAGACGGGAGGAACATGCAGAAGGCAAGTCTTGGGAGGCAGCTGGGCAACGTGGCTCCCCCAAGGGAGGGTGGGGTGCCAGGGCCTGGACTTCACCTGGCACCTTGCCTGCCCTCACAGTACCCACAGCCTGTCCCTCTGCTCTGCCACCACCTTGGCCAGCTGTGGTCACTGGTTCTACATCCCAAACCCCTTCCAAGCCCACCTGCTGCTCTCTAGCAACTGTGAGCTTATCCTCAGGCCACCATTGTGTCCTCCCCACAAATCTTCCACCTAAGGATGACTGGAAGCTCCCCAAAGGCACCTGCCTCCTGATCTGAGCCCCCCAGAGCCCCCCAGCTTGGAAGTGACCACACCACAGTGGGCAATGCCCTCACACCTGTTCTCACTCTCGGCTGTCTGGAACTGGCTGTACAGGGTGCTGGTGCTGCGGCGGGCGGCCTGGCGGGAGCCAGATGTGGTCGAGCCCCCGCTCTGATCACTGTCCAGGCTGAGGCTCAGGGTGGAGCCCACGGGCCCCTCCTGCAGGTACACACCCAGCGAGCGGCGGTGGTGGGGCACACTGGACACCAGCAGAGAACTGGGGGTGCCCTGGGGGCAGGAGATGGGCTGTGTCAGGGCCCGGCGGCCTCCACCTCCTCCTGGCAGCAAGTCCACCCAGCCCCCACAGCCCCCCCCACTCACACGTCCATCTGGTCGGCCTTCGAGGCGCTGTGCAGCCTTTACCCGATCCCAGGTGTCCTTCCAGCGCTCAGGGGGTCGGCCCAGCTCTGTCTCCAGCCGCTGCAACTCCTGGGGGAGAATTAGTGAACTAACATTATTCAGAAGAAAATATCCAGCCTAGAACACAAAAAGGCAGAAGGAAGGAAAATACAGGAAAGTGAGACAGTAAGAAAAGATCTAACATATGCATAACCAAGGACAGGAGAAGGCAGGACGAGGGATGAGTAAAATCAGTATTTAGAGACCATACCTGGAAGTTTTACCAAACTAACATAAGGCATCACACAACATAACCAAGAGCACCCCAAACAGGACATTACAGAAAACAGCTGAAATACGAAGGGAAAACACCAAAGCCTACCAGAAAAAATACACGCTTTCTTCAAAACACAACTGAATTGCCAGCTAACTTGACACAGAAACAGCTGGACTTCCACCTCTCTGACCCAACAGTGACCAGTCCCTGACTAGTCACTATAAACCACTCAGTGCTAGACGAGAAGTGCAGCACTGAGACCCTGAGACAGGGTGACACCAGGGGCCACAGCCACAGTGTGGGGAGCTAGAGCCCGAGCAAAGCAAGTTTTGCTGAGCTGAGGAGGCAGCAACGGGAGGCTGGGGGACGCGGACGTACATGGGTCCGCAGGGTGGCGTATGAGTGGAGGGACTGGCACGGAAGAGCTCTAGAAATCAGCACTGCGGCCTCCTGAGTGTTTGGCCAAAGTAAACTGCCATTTGCCAGGCAAGATGTCGCAAGATCTGAAGAGCTACTAGGAAGCTGTGAGCCAAATCCAAATTCTGGAGATTATGCCCTGCAGGAAGAGGAAGGAATGCCAAACACCTAGAGTGGAGGTTCCTTGCTAACCACGCCAAACCTTCAACCGAAACCCTGGAGAGGCCATGTCTTTGGAGTAGGGCTCCTCTGAACCTAGAGTGAAGGTGTCTCCAGAGCTGCCCTAAAAAAGCTTAGAAACCACCCCAGGAAAGATCCAGCTGCTACAAACTCATTAACTACCTGCAAGAATAGAATTCAAGATTCTTTATTTTTTCATCCTCACCTGAGGATATTTTTCCATTTATCCTCAGAAAGAGTGGGAGAGAGGGAGAGAGACAGAAACATTGACGTGAGAGAGACACATTGACTGGCTGCCTCCCGCACGACCCCGACCAGGGCTGGGGATGAACCGCAACCGAGGTACGTGCCCTTGGCCGGAATCGAACCTGCGACTCTTTGGTCCACGGACCAACGCTCTAACCACTGAGCCAAACTGGCCAGGGCTCAAGATTCTTTAAAGGAAGACAACACAATCCTGACGCTCAACAATGTAGAACCCACAATGTCCAGCTTATAAAAGTATTATTAGACAAGCAAAAGGGCAGGAAAATGAGAGCCATACTTAGGGGAAAAGTTAAAAAAAAAAAAACAGATGCAGAAATAAAACTGGTATTGTAATTACCATATAAGAAATGGAAAAGTTATAAATATGTTTAAGATTTAAAGAAAAAGATAGACATAATGATTGAACAGATGAGGATTCTCCAGAGAATATATTAAAAAAAGAAAAATTCTAGCCCTGGCCAGTTTGGCTCAGTGGTTAGAGCATCGGCCCACGGACCAGAGAGTCCGGGTTCGGTTCCCACTAAGGGCACGTACCTTGGTTGCGGTTTGTCCCCGACCCCATGGGTCGTGTGGGTGGCAGCCACTCGATGTGTCTCTCTCACATCGATGTTTCTCTCTCTCTCTTCCTCCCTTTCCCCCTCCCACTCTGTCTGAAGATAAATGCAAAAATGTCCTCGGTTGAGGATAAAAAAAAAAAAAGAAATTTCTAGAGCTGAAAAATATCTAAAATGAAAAATTCATTAAATAGGCTTAAGAATACATAAACATAAGAAAGAAAAATGAACTTGAAGACAAGGTAATAGAAACCATCCAAAATGAATTGCAGAGAGGAAAGATCGGAGGCAAAAAAAACAGCCTCAGTGACTTATGGGACAATACAGTTCCAGAAGAAAGGAGGGAGAGATTGTGAAGGAAAAAAAAAACTTTTAAAAGAAATAGCCTAAAACATATTAAACTTGATGAAAACTATCATCCCATAGATTTAGGACACTTAAGGAGCCCTAAGCAGAATCAACACAGAAAAACTTTGCAATGGTCAAACTGTTGAAACCAAAGACGAAGAGAAAAATCTTAAAGGTTTAAAGAGAAAAAAAAAAAAAAAAAGGTGATATTATATGCAGTTTACAAGCATAAGAATGAGCACCAACTTTTTTTTTCCCTTTATTGATTTCAGAGAGAGAGGAAGGGAGAGGGAGAGAAATAGAAACATCGATGAGAGAGAACACTGACTGGCCGCCTCCTGCACGCCCCCCACTGGGGATTTGGCCCACAACCTGGGCATGTGCCCTGACCGGGAATCGAACTAGCAACCTCTTGCGAGCACTAACTTTAATAAGAAACACAGCCAGAAAACATCTGGAATGATATATTTAAACTATTGAGTGTAAAAAGCTGTCAACCTAGAATTCTATATCCAAATAAAACATCCTTTAATAAAGGCACGAGACAGACATTTCCAGGTAAACAAGCTGAGGAAACTGTCACTGGCAAACCTGCACACTACAAGAAACGTTAAGAGTCCTTTAGGCCAAAGGGAAATGATCCTGGATCAGATTACAATGAAAGAGTGAAGAATACTGAAACTGTCAAGCACAGAAGGCTTTTTCCTCACTTCTAATCTCTTTAAAATGAAGTTGACTATGTAAACACAACACTGTGTGTACTGTGTATCTGTCCTGGGTGGAAGTTAACCACGACAGCCTGACAGACGGGTGCACAGGAGGCACTGGTGTGTGGTTCCGTGTGTGAGGCGGCACGACACAAGTCATCCCCCTTATCCACGGGAGCAGGTTCCAGACCCCAGTGATGCCTGCACCTGGAACTAGCAGCTGACTGCCATTACACTACGTCTTCTCCTGCACATACATACCTGTGATAAATCCTAATTTATAAATTAGATATAGTAAGACATTAACAACAATAGTTAATCATAAAACATAACAATTACAATAATACATTGTAACAAAAGTGATGTGTTTGGCTTTGGGGCCCTTATTTAGTAAAACAAGGGTGACTTCGACTTCCGGTCAGGATGGCGGGTAGGTAAACGCGGCATCGCGTCCTCCCACAACCACATCAAAGTTACAACTAAACTACAGAACAACCATCATTCAAAACCGCCTGAAATCGAGCTGAATGGAAGTCCTACAACTACGAAATTAAAGAAGAAGCCACATCGAGACTGGTAGGAGGGGCGGAGGCGGCGGGCTGGTCCCACACCCACGTGGCGGATAAAAATTAGGAGGACCCCTCGGCTGGGAAGGTCCTCCCTGAGGACTAAGAGGTCCCTGTCCCACACCAGGCGCCCAGCTCAGGATTCCAGTGCCAGGAAGAGAAGTCCCCATCACTTCTGGCTGGAAAACCAGCGGGAACTGAGGCTCAGGCAGCTGGAGCCCCTGGCAGCTCCTCTTAAAGGGCCCGCGCACGGACTTACTCGGACTCGCACCCTCCAGGCTCCAGTGTGGGGGAGGCAGCTTGAAAGGCACCAGAGTCATATGGGGAAGAACTGAGCTGTTTGGCATTGGAGCGAGGGCTGGAGAGGCAGCTTTCTCCTGGACAGACGTGCTATCAGAGGCTTTTGTTCCTCTGGTGAGCCCTTCCCTGGGCCGGCAGACGCCGCCATATCTGGGACTCCAGCAACCTGGCTCACACTGTTGGCCCATCCCTGCTGATTCCCTGAGGCCCCGCCCCACCCAACTTCCAGACCCACCCAAGCTGTTGCCAGTTGCTTTACCATAGGATTGGCCTGTCTTGGATCCTGCTTCAGCTTTTCCTAAATTCTTTCAAACAAGCAGCATCTGGTTTCAGCTAGCCCCATACCTCTCGCTAAGTAATACATAGAAACAAACACAGGGAGGCAGCCAAAATGAGGAGACAAGGAAACAGGTCCCAAATGAAAGAACAGAACAAAATTCCAGGAAAAGAACTAAGTGAAATGGAGTTAAGCAACCTAACAGATGCTGAGTTCAAAACACTGCTTATAAGGATGCTCAATGGACTTAGTGAGAACCTCAGTGAACTTAGAGAGGGCATCAAGGGCATAAAAAAGGACCAGTCAGAAATGAAGGAGGCACTAACTGAAATAAAGAATAATTTACACAGATTCAATAGTAGAGTAGGTAAAGCCAAGAAGCAAACCAGCGATTTGGAATATAAAGAAGCAAAAAACACCCAATCAGAACAGCAAAAAGAAAAACGAATCCAAAAAAATGAGGATAGTGTAAGGAGCCTCTGGGACAACTTCAAGCGTGCCAACATTCGCATCTTGGGAGTGCCAGAAGGAGAAGAGAGAGAACAAGAAATCGAAAACCTATTTGAAACAATAATGGCAGAAAACTTCCCTAACTTGGGGAAGGAAACAGACATACAAGTCCAGGAAGCACAGAGAGTCCCAAACAAGATGAACCCCAAGAGGCCCACACCAAGACACATCATCATCAAAATGCAAAAGGTTCAAGACAAAGAGAGGATCTTAAAAGCAGCAAGAGAAAAGCAGTTAGTTACCTACAAGGGAGTTCCCATCAGACTGTCAGCTGATTTCTCAAAAGAAACTTTGCAGGCCAGAAGGGAGTGGCAAGAAATATTCAGAGTGATGAAAAGCAAGAACCTACAACCAAGATTACTTTATTCCTGCAAAGCTGTCCATTTAGTTGTTGGGTTTTTTTATCCTCACCTGAGGACATTTTTGCATTTATCTTCAGATAGAGTGGGAGGGAGAGAGGGAGGAAGAGAGAGAGGGAGAAACATCGATGTGAGAGAAACACATCAAGTGGCTGCCACCCACACAACCCCAACCGGAGCCGGGGACAAACTGAAACTGAGGTACGTGCCCTTAGTGGGAACTGAACCCGGGACTCTCTGGTCCACAGGCCGACGCTCTAACCGCTGAGCCAAACCGGCTAGGGCCAAAGCTGTCCATTTAGAATCGATGGCCATATAAAGAGTTTCCCAGACAAGGAAAAGCTAAAGGAGTTCATCACCACCAAACCATCATTATATGAAATGTTGAAGGGTCTTCGTGAAGAAAAAGATTAAAAAATATGAACAAACAAAAATCTATCAACAATTGAATCTACAAACAAAATGAACAAGCAGAACAGAAACATTCTCATAGATACAGAGAACTTTTGTTAGATACCAGATGGGTGGGGGCTGGGTGAAAAAGGTGAAGGGATTAAGAAGTACAAATTGGTTGTTAGACTGACAAACCTCAAAGGGAAGGGGGATTAGAGGATGGGAAGAAATAAACCACTTATATGTATATATGCGTAACCAATGGACACAGACAACAGAGTGGGGAAAGGCAGGAGGGGGGTGGGAATGGGAAGGAGGGGGTCAATGGGGGAAAAATGAGGAACATCTGTAATACATTCAACAATAAAGATAAGTTAAAAAAAAAACACAAACAAGGGTGACTTCAGCACAAGCACTGCAGCCTGCGACAGTCGGCCTGATGGCCAAGATGCCTGCGCGTGCTGACAGGCGGGGCACCCACAGCACGGAGCCGCTGGGCAAAGGGGTGGTTCCCGTGCTGAGCGGGACAGAGCAGGGTGCTGCCAGATTTCATCATGCAATTCAGAATAATGTACAATTTAAAACATGAATTGTTTCTGGAATCTTTCATTTAGTATTTTTGGACCATAGTTGATCACAGGTGACTGAAACCATGGATGGGTAAGGGAAGACTACTGTGGTTCCCTCACAGCCACTAAAAATAACACAAAGAGATACAGCTCAAAAGCCTAATAAAACAGATAACATGGAATACTAAAAAATACTCAACTGGCCTGGCTGGTGTGGCTCAGTGGTTGAGCGTCAACCCATGCACTAAGAGGTCGCCGGTTTGGTTCCCGGTCAGGGCACATGCCTGGCTTGTGGACCCGATCCCCAGTGGGGGGCATGCAGGAGGCGGCCAGTCGATGTTCTCTCTCATCGATGTTTCTCTCTCCCTCTCCCTTCCTCTCTCTCTAAAATCAATAAAGAAAAAAAAAAAACTAAACTGGCCCTGGTTGGTGTGGCTCAGTGGTTAGAGTGTCTCTCTCACATCAATGTTTCTCTCTCTCTCTCCACCTCCTCCCTCCCTCACACTCTAGCTAAAAATCAATGAAAAAAAAATATCCTCAGGGTTAACCAAAAAAAAAAAAAAAAAAAAAAAAACACGCCCTGGCCGGTCTGGCTCTGTGGTTAGAGCGTCTGCCCGCGGACCAGAGAATCCCAAGTTCGGTTCCTGCTAAGGGCACGTACCTTGGTTGCACTTTGTCCCCAGCCCCTGTTAGGGTCGTGTGGGTGGCAACTAGTCAATGTGTCTCTCACATCAATGTTTCTCTCACTCTCTCTCCTTTCCTCTCTCCCTCCCGCTCTATCTGAAGATAAATGCAGAAAATGTCCTCGGGTGAGGATAAAAAAAAAAACTCAATCCACTCAGTGGATTGAGCATCATCCCATGGACTGAGAGGTCCTGGTTTGATTCCTGGTCAAGGCATATGCCCGGGCTGTGGGCTGAACCCCCAGTAAGGGGCGTGCAGGAGGCAGGCAGTTGATGTTCTCTCTGTTTTTTTTTTTTTATTCCTCATCTGAGAATATTTTCTACTTATTATCAGATAGAGTGGGAGGGAAGGAGAGAGAGAGACAGAAACATCGACTCATCTCAAATGTAAAGACAGACAGCCGAAGTCTAAGCGCAGACAAGGACACGCCACACGGCTGCTGGGGAGGAAGTGAGTGGCAGAATTTCCTCCAGACGCTGCGTCTACTCGTGTCCTCAGATAAAGGGGGCTCTCTTCTGTTCTGTGTGCACGTGGGTCTCTGTCGTCCCCCAGCCCCTAGGTGATGGGTGACCCTATGACCCACGGACGGGGGTTGCACCACCACCTCCCTGAAACACAGGAACTGGCGTCTCTGCTCTCCCCACAAGCAAACTGAAGCTCTGAGATGCTCAGATTCCCCCCCAATCCCCAGTCCACGGTGGGGGTGCCAACCTTCCCAAGGCCCATGGCTTCCTGGTTGCTTGGCCACCACGGAGAGTTCTGGATGCTGGCCCCGTGTTACCCCAGCCCCACCACCCAGCTCACAGGGCTCTTTCCCTGTCCCAGGAACTTGGCCCCAGTGCATCCTGAGTCCTGAGGCAGAGCAGGTGTGATCTCCAAGGAGAAGAGGCTTCCAGGCCCACAAGCGTGTTTCTCTCTCAAGGCACCCGAGGCAGGTGACCCAGACTGCTCACATTAGGGGGTTGGGGAGGCTGGAGCCGGAGCCACCATGGACCTGGGGAAACCCTGTCTTCCCTTAGGGCCGCCCCACAGGTGGCCAGGGAAAGCGTACATGCCCAGAGCACCCCGGGGTTCATGACGACAGGAAACCAGTCACCAGGCTGGCTGGCAGTTTGCAGGCTGGTGAAGGGCAGGGCTGCGGGGCTCACACACACAACCCCCCGCCACACACACACACACACACACACACACACACACGTCTGAGGGCATCGGGTAGGTGGGAGCCACACGCACCTCCAACAGACGTGAGATGGCATCGGGCTGGGCCCGGGGGCGGCTGTCATAGCAGGGCCACACCACGCGGCGCCTGCTCTGGGGAGCACCCCCGTCAGGCCGCTCTTCGTCTGGGGGCTCCGGTGGCCCCTGGGCCAGCTCCCAGTCATAGGGGGGGCCCTGGGCCAGCGTCTCCTCAGTGTAGAAGTCCCACACCTTCAGGTTGGACACGTTGCTGTAGGGCCG
The DNA here is from genome assembly GCA_030848825.1 of Tadarida brasiliensis. Classification (NCBI taxonomy): domain Eukaryota; kingdom Metazoa; phylum Chordata; class Mammalia; order Chiroptera; family Molossidae; genus Tadarida; species Tadarida brasiliensis. The sequence continues at coordinate 346,811 of CM061263.1, read as the reverse complement.
CAGGACCTGGGGGCAGGCGCAGCGTGAGGAGCTGGGCGAGGAGGAGCCCGCCTGCCCAACCAGACCCTGCCCAGCAAGCTCACCTCCGCGTCCTCGGGGGCGTACATGTAGTTGTAGAACACAGGGGTCCTCTTGCTGAGCCGGTCCATGTACTCCCACACAGACCTGCAGGCCTGTGGGCCCCTGCGCTCCCCCTTCTCCTCGTACAGCAGCCCTGCAGGGAGCAGCACTGAGCCCCGCCAGCCAGCTCGCACCCACCCCCGCCCCCACCACCACCCGCACCCTACCCAGCTCGATGCGCTCGTAGTCCGAGTCCAGCAGGAAGGTCCGGAAACGGCGGGACACGTGGTGGTAGCCGAGAAACTTGAGGTAGAAGGGACTGAACTCGAACTCCATGGGGAACTGCAGGTGGACCTGTGTGGGGCCAGGCATTAGGAGCCGGGGTCGGAGCCCGGAAGCTCAGCCTCAACCACAGCCCCCTGTTCACCTGGTGCACACAGTCCAGGAACTGCAGGAAGACGGGCGTGAAGCCGCTGCTCTGCCCGGCCAGGGTGTGGGCCCCACGGTGGCTGAAGCGATGGCCAAAGGACAGCCACTCCTTCTCCACCAGCAGGCGGAAGCCCTCCAGCGTGCGGTAGAACGGGTCCGAGAGCAGCTGCACCAGGGACACCACCTGCGGCACACCAGCTCTCAGGAGGACGCCCGGGGACCCGGGCCCACCCGGCCACACAGTCCACTCCGCACCTGGGTGGTGATGTCCCAGCCGTCCTCCAGGCTCACCAACACGGAGGAGCCCGAGTCCAGGAGCTCCACCACCAGCACCGACACCTGCAGCAGCTTGTGTATCTGCAGGGACCGGCCGCCTCAGACCCAGCCCCACCGGCCCGAGACCCACACGTCCACAGCAGCGGCAGCCACGGGGCACTGCACCCAGGGGCAGCCAGCAAGGTGGGCACAGCAACAACACACAGTCTGCTCTGGACAGCTGACCACTGCCTCCCACCCTCCCACATCCCCCAGGACCAGAGGTGGTCCATCCCGGGGACGCACAGCCCCTGAAGGACAGCGGCGGCCCCGACAGCCAGGCCTGGCTCCCTCACCACCCAAGTGGGCAGTGGCCATCATCCTCGCAGGGCCCAGCACTTGGTACGTGAGCCAAGACCCCGTTTGCCCTTGGCAATAGGTGAGTGAAGGGCTCAGCCCTCAGGGCCGCAGCCCCTCTCCATCTCCTCACGCCCGTGATGGGGCAGGGGCCAGGGGCCAGGGGCCAGGGGCCGTGCAGAGACCTGGGTCAGCCATTCCGAGTCCTCCAGAGAGCGCAGGAAGGTGGCTGGGTTGGGCTCTAAGGCGGGATAGCCTGGGACACATGCCTTCAGCAGCTTCTTGAAGCTGGTCTTCACCTGCCGTGCCTCAAACACCTCGATGGGCACCAGCTCCCACTGCTGCAGGGGGTCTGGCCGCACACCCTGGAGGAGACCAGCACAGTGAGATGTGCCCAGGCCCGGGTCCCCGCCTGGCCGCATGCCCCAACCGTCACCTTGAGCTGGGCCTTGTCCCCGATGATGTAGAGAGCTGCACGCTGAGGCCGCAGAAAGCCTGGGTCTGGGGGAGCCCCGTTGGCCTGAGGGGGGCTGAGCACGTCTCTGCCTGCTAGCCGGGAGCCCACATCACCACTGAGCCCACCGCTGCGCCCGCTGACCCGAACACTGCCCCATTTACCTGCACAGAGAGAGCAGTGAGCACCCGCGCTGGGCCAGGGCACCACTTACCTGGGGCTGAGCTCCCCAGGGGGTGGGGAGGTCAACAGGACCCCACGGGGACCTGTGCCTGCATCATGGCAGGGGCAGGACTTGGGTACCAGGGTGTTAGTGCCCAGGACTGCGGGAGGGCTGGGTTACGCTGGTCTGTCACACGGGGCCGTTAGTGGCAGGCGTGGGGGGACGTTAGTGCCCATGACGACTCAGTCACACAGGGGCACCTGTGCCTGGTGTGGGGAGCCAGCCTGAGTGGCCGGTACGGTACCTTGGGGCGCGGTCCATCTGGAGGCCGAGGCCGCCATGGGGTTGGACAGCGTGGTGACCCTGGCTCGGGGGCTGGGCACTGGGGGCACAGCAGAGAGAAAGCTCAGGCCTGGCCCAGGCCCACGTGTGTGTCCAGCGTGGGGGTCTTGTGGCCCAAGAGGAACAGGTACAGGGCTGGGTCCCACCAAGCCCCCCGGGGGCCCTGCAGACAGCAGGGGTCAATGCCAAGGCCCTCTGGGCCCCTAGAGGTCTGGCCAGGAAGCAGAGGGCTAGGGGCGGGTAGGAAGGGTCAGAGGAGGCAGGAACCCTGGGCTCTCCTTCAAATACCTTCTCTGAGACCCGTCTGTGGGCCCTCAGACCCCCTGGGCATGACCTTAAGCCACTCACAGCACATCCCACCAGTGGCCCCTGCCCAGTACACAGCAGCAGCAGGGGAGGCCCAGATCCTGGGAGCTCCCAGCCTGCAGCAGGGAGAACAGTCCCGCTGAGGACACAGTCTGGCCCAGCCGGAGTGGTGCCGCTCCCAGAGAGGCAAGGCCCAGGCGCACGGGCTGCCTGGCCCAGCGAGAGGCACAGGGAACCTGGTCAGGCAGCTGCACCAGCCCTGCTCACCGGCCTCTGCAGAAAAGGCAGCAGGGCCGTCGTCCCCTGCCTGCCACAGCCACCTCCACAGGCAAACACACCACAGCCCCTCCACCCCAGGCAGGAGGCACGGTCACCCACAGCAAGGACACAGTGTGCCTTACGACACGGACAGCCTCGACAGGACCCACGTGCAGCCCACACCTTAAACTCCGGGGACGCCAGGAGGAGCCCCAGTGCAGTCGGCAACGTGCAGGTGCCCACGGGGGAGGGGCAGGCCCAGGGGATGGAGTCCCAGGGGAGGTGCCACTCAGAACCTCCGTAGGGAACGGACGCAGTGCGGCAGCGTGACCACACACCGTACTTAAAGATGGACTCCAATGTTCAGAAAAACAAAAGCTTCTCAGACTAGAGATCAACACCCCTGCAGAGCGAGAGGGGTAAGGTCTGTACCCCCAGAGGAGGGGATGTCAGTCTGGCCATCCCCAGTCCCCAGTGCCCAGCAACTGCTAGCAGACAGGTGGACACGGAGCCTGTGAAGTGTGAGCCGCGGCCTTCGGGTCAGCCTGGGAGGGAGGCTGCTGCCGGCACAGAGGCAGGAGTGGGGTGTGGACACCCTCGGGTCTCCCTGGGGGCAAGGCCCCCTGTGCTCCAGAGCCCCCCTCCACAGGAAGGGTGGCAGGGCCTGGGCCAGGCTGAGCACTGGCGGCAGGAGGGACAGCAGACTTGGGCGGTCAGTTCAGAGGACTTGGGGTGGGCAGAGTGGGAAGAATCAAGGATGACGCCCAGGCTTCTGGAAGGCTTGGCCTGTGGGTGGTGCCACCAGCCCCCAAAACCCACCTGTCACCCCAGCCTGACAACTGCAGAGAGAAACGCAGACAAGCACAAGGGCGGGGATGAGAGAACCAGGAAGGCCTAACCAAGACGTGACCACTGCCTAAATCTGCACTGGGGGGCTTGTGTGGCACCCACCAACTCTGAGCCACCGACGGCTAGGGGGAGACAAGGTCAGACGGAGATGGGGGTAACATGGAGTGATGGGATCAGATGGGGGAGACAGGGTCAGATGGGCAGATGAGGTCAGATGGAAATGGGGTCACATGGGGGTGACGGGGTCAGATGGAGGAAGTAGAAGAAGACGGGGAGAAAGGGAGGTGAGGGAGGTGGGGGGTCGGGGTTGGGCAGAAGCACGAGGGATCAGGAGGAAGTGGGATGCAGGAGAGGTCACTGCCTTGGCGTGAGACCGCCGAGGAGGACCTTCCTTCCTCACGACAGAATGAGGCCCTCATGGGCGTCTCTTGTCTGAGCCTCTCCCCGCACCCAGCACCCGCCTGGTTCAGCTCCCCAGCAGGTTCCTTGCCCGTTGCCCCAGGAGGCCAGGCCACCCCTCTACGGGGCCACCCCCATCACGGACAGCAGCACGTGCTCTTGAGTCACCAGCACCTCGGGGTCACCCTGCACTAGCAGCCCTGTGGCAAAGGGCAAGGTCCACTGCCACCGACCTTCAGGGCCTGGTGCCTCCTCTGCAAACTAGGACGATGGGACCCCACTGTGCAGGACAGAGGGCCATCAGGGGAAGTGCGGGCTCATGGGCAGGGCCGGGTGTGGACAGAGGCAGGAAGAGTTCCGCCGGCATGGATCCACCTGGGGACACTGGGTCCAGTGCACATCGAGGGGCCCGTGATGGGGCAGGGACGGGAGACCAGTGAGGACACGGCCCGAGGGGCCAGGACAGATGAGAGAGAGAAGCCAAAAGGTAAGATGGCCTGGATAGAGAGTGAGCTGTGGCGACACCGAGGGACAGGGGCCAGACAGGGGTTCTGAGAGCTGTGTCCAGGTCGAAGAGCTCAGTGGGGTGGGAGAGGAGTGGTCAGAGCAGGGGCTCAGGACACTTACCTGGTCCCATGCTGGGCCCTCTCCCGCATCTCACACCCCAAACATTCTGCCCCCTCAGTGGCCTGCCCCCGTAAATGTCACCACGACCCCCAGAAGTTCTCCTGCCCTCGAGCACCCCTCACCGTGGCTGCCCATGTGGGCCGAGGAGAAGCCGCTGAGGGTGTTGCGCCCCGACGTGTCGGCGTAGCGGGGCATGGAGTTGACCACAGCCTGCAGGTACTTCTCCTGCTCCAAGCTGCTGGAGTCCGCCTGGGACTGGCCTGAGGGAGGAGGCAGAACTGCAGCGGGCACAGGGCACGGGCACGGGGCACGGGGCACGCGTAAGGACCAGGAGGGTACCTGGAGAAGGCGCATTCTGGGCCTTGAAGAGGCCGACGACACCCTTGCCGTGCAGGCCCCCCGAGCGCAGCAGCACGGCCTTAGAGCGCCCGCTGCGCCAGCAGACCACCGGGAAGCGGTTCTGGCGGTAGCAGCGGGAGACGCGCTGCAGGGCATTGTCCTGGACGCTCTGGGGCACGATCAGCAGCCCGGGGTAGCTACAAGGAGGTGAGCGTGAGGTGAGGCGGCTTGCAGGTGATGGGCCGTGCAGTCTCTCTCCTGTGCCCACAGGCCAAGGGCGATCCCCAGCCCTGTGGCTTCCTAGAGGCCACCCAGCTGGATGCGGCGCCCAGGGCCAGCCACTCACCTGCGGCAGATGGCATACATGCGGTTGACCGGAGAGATGCGGAAGGGCTCGGACTTGGCGCGGCTCAGGCTGCTGCTCAGCGTGCCCAGACCCAGGCGCTGGTAGTCCCTGCAGCAGGCCCGCTCCACCAGGCTACTCATGGTCATGCGGTCGGAGGGCTTCAGGGCCGAGGACGGGGTCAGCGTGCTGGGCTCCAGTTCCTCCGACACTGGGGCAGGCCAGGCACAGTGAGTCGTCACCCACAGAGCACCAGGCCCCCCGCCCTGCACACGGGGTCTTCACCCCGACCACCCAGGGCTGCCCGCACCCCCACCTGAGATCTCGTCCTCCTGGTCCTCAGGGGGTAGCTGACCCCGCTGCTCCCAGCTAGGGGGGTTGTACTTCTTCCGAGTGACATGCTGCCGCCCAATCGTCTTCTTGGCATTCTTCACGAGGTTCCGGGACAGGGTCCTGGGTTGCAAGGTCAGCAGTGAGCAGGTGGGCTCGGGACGCGCTCACAGTGGTTCTGAGAGGACTGGGCTCCCTAGCGCTGGGCCCCGCTCCACACCTGAGAGAGGGACCCTTGTCCTTAGCGGCTCGGGGCGGCCGGCCTGGAGTGTGAGCGGAGCCCAGGGTGAACGCGAAGGTGCCCCTGACGTCCAGTGGGTACCGCAGCTTGTGCAGCTGCTTGCGGAAGAGCTCGGCGCTGTCGGACCCCACCTCCTCGTCGAAGGCCATCTTCAGCAGCTGCAGCAGACAGAAGGCCTCAGAGGTCATGGCCAGGGGAGCCTACAGGGAGCCCCTGTGCCTTCCTACTAAGACGGATGGTCAGGACCTTGCGACCAGACAGGCCCTGGGGGTGGGGGGGGGTGGGCGCACTGCACGGCTGCAAAAGGCCACCTTGCCTCTCCATCACGCTGTGGACACGAGGCCTGGCGGGGTACGTCCTCCCGAGGGAGCACCACCAGGACGGGGGACACATGGGGGGCCACTCGCCACGCTGCCAGTGTGGCTGTGAGGCTGAGGAGCATGACCTTTCACTGCACCCCCCGTCTGTGTGAACTTCGTCTGCACTCCAGACACAGACTCGAAGGTCGGGACCCAGAGAGGAAACCAGAGGCCCAGTGCCGGCAGAGCGCCCCCTCTTCCCCGCCACGCGGCCCACCTGGAATGTGCAGGAGCGCAGCTGCAGCCCGTCCTGCAGGGTCTGGTCCACAGGGGTCTGGACGCTGATGCGTTTCTCCTTGGTCAGCGCGGCCACGGGGAAGGAGCGGACCACCACCTGCTCCCCCACTTGTAACAGGCGGGCGTGGAGTCAGGGGCAGGGGAGGGGGTGGGTCACAGTCTCAGGGTCCCAGAGCTAAGGGGGCCTGGGCAGGTGCAGAAGCAGTACCCCATGTCCCACAGACATCCTGCACCCGAGAGGGGAGAGACACAGGGAAAACCCTACTCGTCCCAAAGACCTGGGTGTGGGGCAGGGGCGGCAGCAGCGCCGGGAGGCTCACCCAGGGTGTCGGTGGGCATCCCTGTGAAGATGACCCGGTAGGTGGTGAGGAAGACGGCGCCCTCAGCGGGGAGCAGTGCAGGGCCGCCCCCGCTGCCTCCGGAGCCCTCCTCACGCCCGTCGGGGAGCAGGTAGACACGCAGGCCGTCCAGCACGCACTCCTCGCCGGGCAGCAGGCGTGGCCGCAGCAGCTTTGGCTGTTCAGACACAGAGTGGCACCTCAGGACACAGCCCAGGACTGCGCGGCGACCCCACCCCATGGGCCTCACGCACCTTCTGGATGGGCGGCAGCCTCTCGCTCTCCCGGCGCACGGCCTCCAGGGTCTCAATGTGCATCTGGACGACATCTGGAAGACAGCGGTCCTCACCCCGGGCCACGCCCACAGCCCAGGGGGCGTTTCCACACCCAGACCCCCATACCTGGCACCATGACATGCAGCCCCTTGAGGTGGTCGCTGGTGACCCCACTCTCTGTGCAGACCTTGTCCACGAAGCGATTGATGAAGCGGACCACAGCCCCAGCCACGTCACAGGTGTCTGCATCCTCAAAGCCACTTTCCGTGTCATAGCTCTCCGCCACGCTGCCTGCCATGCTGGGCCAGGAGGGGCGTGGTGGGCACAGGCGCCCCCCCCAGAACCCCCCCCCTCCCAGGCCCATGGAAGCCCGGCCCACCTGCTGGTGACCAGGCTGTTGCTGGCGCTCTCCAGGTCGCCCAGCCCCGCCCGCTCCCGCAGCAGGCGGCTCTTGCTGGAGTCCAGGGGCAGCAGCAGGTAGCTCATGCGGTTGGCGTAGTGAATGGCCTGGCTGAACACTGTGCTCTCCTCCTTCTGCACCAGCTCCTGCTGCTTCTCCCGGCTCAGCGTTGGCCACAGACGCCTCTGCTCGGAGGCCACGTCCAGGGCAGAGCGCTCGTCCTGAGTGGGCGCCTCCCCAACCTGCCACAGTGCCCAGGGTGAGCGGAGGAACGGCCGGCCCCACCCGCCCAGGTCCAGGGGGTCTCTGCACACCTGGGGGGGGTCTTGGTCCTCAGCATGCTCCAGGTAGAGGGCCCGGAGGTGGGTCTGCACGTCCCCGTAGAACATGGCCTCCCAGAACTGGGGCGTGCTCCACACCACGTGCTCCTGCACGCAGCTGTACGCAAACTGCGTCACCCCCGGGCTCAGCTTCTGCAGAGGCCAGGTGGGCGTCAGCGGGGGCAGCGGGAAGGGCGGGGTGGGGACACCCTGGGCCGCCCAGCACTCACCCGGCAGAAGGCTGTGACCAGGGGCAGCAGAGCGGCCGCGATGCCGTGCTCGTCCAGGGAGGTGCAGTCCTGCGGCCGAGCCGGGAGCCGTCAGAACCTTCACCGCCACGCATGTCCCCTCCCGACGGCACCACTGCCCACCACGGTCCCTGAACCTTCCCCGAGGGCTGCCCAGGGCTGTCAAGAGGTTCAGGGCAGGACATCCCAGCACCCACTGCCTTCAACAAGGGTTCTGCCCCTGCCTTCCCCCCTGGATCTCTATCCGAAGACCAGGGCCTCCCCCCACTGGCAGTGCCAGGCACCCTGTGGGCCCTGCCCGCCCTCACCTGCAGGCAGCAGTTCATCATGCGCACGACGAAGTCGAACTGCTGGTGGTCCAGCACCGCCCGGTTCTGCTGCACGTGCAGGTGCAGCTCCTGGGTGAGGCAGCGGCGGGCCGCACGTCCCTTCAGGGCCCTCAGCACAGCAGGGAGCAGCTGGGGGCAGCGGAGCACAGGGCTGAGGGCCTGAGCCTACATGGGGACCATCCACCATGCCCGGAGGGGCAGGAGCGAGCGCGGGGACAGCTCTGCACAGAGCCACGGAGGACAGGACGCCCCTGGGGCTGGAGCCCAGACTCAAGCTGTCCAGGCCAGGTGTGCCCAGAGGCGGGGGCTTCAGGGCTCTACCCACGAAAGCGCGTGGAGGCAGGAACGAGGATGCAGGCTTGCACACTCCCCAGCCAGGGCGCAGACGGGCTCTGCAGGGAGGCCCCACGGCCCTGAGCACCAGCACTCACCAAGTCCAGCTGGGGCCTCAGTGTCCAAGCAAAAGCCTGTTATCCATTATGGAACCACTGGGAACCCCGCCGCCCTCAGGGAAGGGGCTGGTACAGAGCGGGGTGCCTCACAGGGGACCATGCAGTTGTGAGACTGCAGGAAGACCCAGACTGGTTGTCATGAGACATCCCAGGCCTTAAGGAACCCCACAAAGGGGAGAGCAGTAAGTGAACTCCATTTTCTATCAATTTTTTAAAAAATGACACGTGCCCGGCCGGTGTGGCTCAGGGGCTGAGTGTCGACCCTGCACCAAGAGGTCACTGGTTCGATTCCTGGTCAGGGCACATGCCCAGGTTGTGGGCCCGATCCCCAGTGGGGGGCATGCAGGAGGTGGCCAGTCGATGTTCTCTCTCATCGATGTTTCTCTCTTTCCCTCTCCCTTCCTCTCTCTAATATCAATAAAGAAAAATAATTAAAAAATAAAAATGACACGTGTGGGTCAACACTACTTTCTGTGAAGCATGAAGAAACCTAACAGTAGGAACCTTTATGGTGTGTGGGGGCAGTAAAGAGAAAAGGGGGCCAAATATATGGTGACAGAAGATGACCTGAATTCGGGTGGTGACTGCACAATGCAGCACACAAATCCTGTACCATAGGAATGTACATTTGAGACATATGGTCCTATTAGCCAATGTTACCCCAACAAGTTTAATAAGAAGTTGAAGGAAATCGCTCTCGTTGAACTCCCTCAGCAGGCCTTGTCCAGCCACGCTGACATGGAGGGGACCCAAGACCTGGCACCCATCACCCTTCCTGCCACTCCAACTCCCTGCAGCCACCCGCAGGTGAGTGAGACCCCGGTTGAGGCCAGTGCTCCAGCGCCCAGCGCCCTCACCTTCTTGGCCTCGAGCATCTTCCCCTCGAACACATACGAGATGCAGTTTCGAACCACCTCCAGCCGGCGAGCGCTGTTGCCATGAAGCCCGCTGCTCCGTTCCAGGATGGCAGCTGGGGAGCAGAGAACGCACTCACCTCCGACCTCAAGCCCACCCTGGGCCACACTCAGTGCCTCCACCCTGTTACCCACTCATGGGCGGCCCCGAGGGCACAGTGGTCCTCCTCTCGGCCTTCACAGCTGGGGGTGCTCCCTGCATCTTGGCCGTGGCCTGGTCCACGATCCACTGCACCACGCCCTCGTCTAGCCGGGGGAACGGCCGGGGCGCCCGCCGCAGGTGGCTGGCCTCCCCTGGCCTCTGCACCTTGTGCATAGCCACAGCAGGGTATGGGTTCTCCTGGGGGAATACAGGCGGGTGTGGGTGAGCAGCCCAGGGCTGGGGCAGCACAGTGACCTCCCTGGGCTGGCCCACCTCTCTGCTGCCCGCCCTACATTTCTATAGAGCTGCTCTGCCAGCTCCTTGACGTGACGCAGGACCCGCTGGGGGTGGCTCTCATCTGCCCGCATCCGTGCCACCTCGTGGGCCACCAGCTGTGGGAGGAGGCAGCGTCAGGCCCTGGCCAGGCAGGGGAGGGAGTTCCCCCCCGCTGGGGCAGAGCACACCTCATCAAACAGGTCTGTAGGACGGTAGGGGACCCCGCGCTCCGACACAAAGCCTGCGAAGGCCATGCCCTCCAGCACCTTCATCAGGAAGTCGTCCTCCACCAGCCCACGCTGGCCCAGGAAGGCTGCCTGGGGTACACAAGAACGTCAGCCCCCAGGCATTGACTCCTGCCCGTCCCCGCGGTGCCCCCGCCCTGACGCCCACCTTGTGAAAGCGGATGACAGGCTCTGGGTGGATGCGGACCATGTGCAGACACCAGCGGTAGCCCTGCAGGAGCTGAGCAAAGAGCCGCAGAAAGACGGCACGCAGCTCCTTGTCCTGGGTCACAGGTGGGTACGGCTGAGTGACAGGCCCTGCACAGGCAGTCCTCACCCTCCACTCACCCCAGGCTCCACCTCCTCACACCCAAACCCTGCTCATGCTGGAGCCAGGCCTCCTCAGGCACCTCTGAACCCCCTGTCCCTCCAACCTCCCTGCACACAGAGCAGAGCTGCCAAGACTGTGGACAACCACTCCTGCACAGGGCCCTCGGAGCTCCACACCCCATGCGGCCCTGTGACCAGCTGAAGGGGTGGCCTCGCGGTGCTCTCACTGCCAGCTGACCATCAGCGGCTGCAGACCTCAGGAGAGGGCACAAGGAGGGCCTGACCCCCACCTGCATCTTCAGGCAGGAAGTGGACGTCGTGGCGGGTGGGAAGGCGAGATCGGCCAGCTCCAGCTCTGGGTCCAGTACCTACAGCAGAGGGTAGCGCAGAGGGAGTAGCTGCGCGTCAGCCTAGCCCTGAGTGCCCGTCCTGCCGGCCGCGCCCTGGCCCTGCCTCACCATGCTCAGCACACTGTGTGTCTGACTCTGCAGCGGCTCCGGCAGGGGTGGAATGTGCACACACTCGGGGACAGTCACCGTCCCTCCATCCAGATCAGCCACAATCACGTCCAGCTGTGGACCAAAGGCAGTGAGGAGTCAGAGACCCACAGGCCAGTCAGCAGGGCCTGGAGCTCGAGGCGGAAGCGGACATGAACCTCACCAGCTCCTGGGTCTCTGCCTGGAAGGCTGCATTGACGCCGATGATGAAGGGCGTGGGCGTGCTGAGGACCTCCAGGAGCTGCGCCGGTAAGATGGGCACGTAGGTGAAGCTGCAACAGGCCAGGGCTCAGTGTGGTTGGTCCCCCAGAGGAGGGGGCCAGGCAGAGGGGCTGGGGAGCAGGCAGGGGGGCACAGGGCAGGCACCTGTATCGGAGAGGGAACAGCAGTGCCAGGAGTCCCCGGCAGGCATCGGAGAGGCGTTGGTAGCTCCGAGACAGGAAGAGCACCTTGTGCTCCGTGAGGGCGGCACAGAACAGAGACAGCACGTTGGTGATGCCTGAGAGAAAGGAAAGGCTTGCAGGCCCCACCTCGCCCCACGGACAGTGAGAGCCCCAGCTCGGACGGCCAGGCCAGGCCAGGGAAGGAAGGGAGGCCCCGCAAGGCGGCTTGGCCGGGCTCACCTAGCTGGCGGAAGAGCAGGGCCACGCTGCAGCGGCTGACAGGCAGGGAGTCCGTGAGAGGGGTCTGGATGACCTGCCGGTCACCGGCCCCCAAAGAAATGGTTCTCTGTGGAGATAGAGAGAGCAGCACTCAGGGCTCCGACCAGATCCACGTCAGCCCAGAGCTCCTTGGCCTCATGAGGCCTGCTGGGTGGGCTGACTGAGCCCGAGGCGGGACCGGCTGGGACAGTGGCTGGCACGAGGGAAAGGCCACGCCTCTGCTGGCCCGAGCAGTGCTGCAGAGAGAACTCAGGGCCTCTGACCTGGGGCAGGGATGGGCCTGGGTGGGCAGAAGAAACAAAGAATCCGTACCACTCCATCCTCAACAGAGTCCAGCTGCACAGGACAGACGGGCAGAGAGACACAGTTAGACACACCCGCACTTGGGGGCACAGACAGAGAGGCTGACACCAACATCCAGAGACAGGCACACCCAAGGAGCGAGAGGACAGAAACACTGGAGGTGCCAGGTAGAGAGCAGGCGAGACACAGGACACGCAGGCGAGCAGGCAGGGCCAAGGACAGGCGACAGCTGATGGTGGCACCAAGACGCACGGTGTCCCAGGTCTGGGGCCGTGCCCAGCCCAGGGGAGACTCGGAGTGCCTGCCAGGCCATCCCCCACAGCCACGGGTGCTAGGAGGGCCCCAGCAGCTGCCCCCAAGGCCCACCTGTGAGCCCCCAGCCAGGGGAATGATGCAGGTGAGCAGGTTCCCAACCACACTCTCCAGGTCCACGTTCAGGCCCTCCACGTGGATGGTGTAGATGAGACCCAGGCTGTTCTGCAAGAACCACAGGCGACAATGGCAGCAGCTGGCGAAGGGCCACATCCTGCCTCGTGCCCTGGCTGCCCGCCTCACCCTGAACACCTCCACGTGGTCCAGACGAGACACCAGCACCAGAGTCTTTGGAGCAAAGAGCTGGCCGGGCGGGCTGGGCACTGCAGGTGACAGTTGCCCCGAGCCTCCCTCGTCCGCGTCCTCCTCCCTCACGGCAGCATCCTCAGCACACACGGCTTCCTGTGGACAGCAGCCTGTTCGCCCGGCTCTTATGCAGGCCCATACCCAGGGAGAGGACAGACGTGGCTCCTCCGGGAACTCCAGACTCCACGGGGTTGGGGCGCCAGGACCAGCCACAGACAGGCAGACACACCCAGGGGCAGGGCACCCCAGAACCCCCAAGCTGACCTGTGTGGGCTCTGCCGGCTCCCAGAAGGTCAAGCAGGCACAGTAGTGCCGCTCAGAGTTGATGTCAGTGAGGACAGCAACGAAGAAGGTCGGTGGGTTCCTCTCAGGACACAGCTGCCACCCGCTGGGCTGGCAAAACTGTGGGAGGGAGGGGTCAGGGTCAGCAGTCAGCTCCCCTGCGCCCTGCCAAGGAGCACACGCACAGCCAGGGCCCGGACGCCAGGTTCTGAGCAGCAGGCAGCACCTTCCACAGCCACCCTGGGTGCACCTCACCTCCTGACCTCAGCCCACCCCCCGTAAGAGGGAGTAACCGCCTGTGTGGGGTGAAGACCCTGTGAGGCACGACATGGTCCCCATAGTGAGGAGGGAGAGATGACTTGATGTGGGCACCCAGCACTCTGCCAGCCAAGCCAGCGTCCCTGCCCCCCACCTTGCAAAGCAGCTCAGACATCTTCTTGTCCCCAGCGGGGGCCCAGCCCCAGGGAGGCTCCTCACAGTCCTGCAGGGATGGTGGCAGGATGCTGGCCTGCCCCCCCCACCCCCTGCAGCCAGCGGCACCCCCCACTTACCAGCTCGATGCCCTGGGGGAAGGGGTTATCCTCCCAGTCCTTCTCCGGGAAGCGCTGCAGGATCTGGCCCTGGCCTTCCCCACTCCCTGCAGACAGGAGCAGGTGGTCAGGGCACCTGCAACTTCCCACATCCCACCCAGGCAGGAGCCTCCAGGGTCTCAGATGACGACCTCAAAGCCCTGGGTGGAAATGTCCCCCACCCCCGTCCTCATCTGGCACCAGACTAGCCTCAGCTCCCAGACCTATAATTTCCCTAAAAATAGTCCTGTGAGAGGCCACTAGGCAGCCACAGACCCCAGGGCCACCAGAGGGCACAGAAAGAAGCCCCTGCTGTGGGACTGGGGCCCCTCCCTCCTCTTTTCCTAGCTCCCAGGTCTGGCCCCGCAGTGTCGACACCCCCAGCCAGAACCCACCACCAGCCAGGATGCACAGCACATCCCCTCTAGCGATGGGACAATACTTCCAGACTGTTCCACAGCCAACCCCAGCTTAGGCACTAGCCCCCCCCACCCCCACACCCCTGGCCTGACAGGCAGTAAGCACTAGGACAGCAGGCACTGGGCAGCTCAGCGCCTAGCCCCGCCCCCTGGCTCCCCCTCCCGTCAGGTCAGCCCAAGGCTCATTAGAGAGGTGCGGAGGTCCCACACGGGTGGCCTGTGGCAGGGGAAAGACCTCCTGTGCCCACTGCCTCGGAGATAGCATACCCACTGAAGGAGTGCCTGCCCGGGCGCTGCGGGTCCAGCAGCTCTGAGGAGTGCTGAAGGGGTGGGCAGGCCTCTGTGCACACAGTGCAGGCCAGGGCTGGGGAGGAGGGCTGGGGCAAGAGGCCCATGTCCCTGCTTGTGCCCCTGGGCACACTGCCTCCCCAGCCTGCTAGCTCCCAATGTATTCCCCAGACCCCTCCAGTTCTTGGAACCCCGGGGCCCACTAAGCCCCCTCTCGTCTGCTTCCCCGACTCCTTGGCCAGGGCATCACTCCCAGGTCAAGGTCATACCAAGGGCCCCTGTCTCTTGCTCATCCCCTACGGAACCAAACCAGGAGGCATGACGGGGCCTGTCCAGGACCACTCGCCTCATGGGCTCTGGAGAACGGACACAAGTCTCTGTCCTTCCTCCAGCTTCCATCCAGCACACGGAACCGGGGGTGTTTGGGGGGGAGACCAAAAGCCTCCCCACCTTCACCTCCCACTCATGACACACAGGACCCACAGGTCCCTCCTTCTGCTTGGCTCAGGTCCAACACAGCCCCCAGCAGCAGAGAGCAGGGGTAGACAGGTCAGAGGAGGGCACTCAGCATGAAGCCTCTACAAGGGAGTCCTTAGGTCCAGAGAGAGCACTCTCAGGAGACCACCCTCCAGGATCCTGGAAGCAATACCATGGTCAGCAGCAGGGCTGGAGGCGGTGGGAAGGCTGGAGGCAGCAGGAGGTGGCGGGTGAGGGGCTGTGACTCTGACTCACAAAACCTCAGCTTCCTGCTCCCCTCCCCCTCCCAGCACTGACACCCTGAGATGAGGTGGCAGACAAGATGAGGTGGGGAGAGGGACAGGTGTCTGCTAGTGCCACACCTACCTACATACATGTCCACAGCCCACCAAGACAAAGCCCCCTGGGGTCCCTCCAGGTCCACATCCAAGGGCCATCCCTGACAGGCACAGGCTGGCATGCCCTGAGGTATGGCTCCTTCCTCCGTGTTCTCCCTCCAGAGGGCTGAACTATGTCGGGCCCCAAACCACCATCTGGGCCCAGGTCTGGATGGCACCCAGGGTTCACCCACTTCTTGCCACGAAGCAGCAGGCGGAGGAAGGAAGAGGGGTGTGTACAAATGGGGACAGCTTCTCCCCACAGCCTCCCTCCCAAGGCCAGGCAGGCAGGCGGCCTCGCTCTCGGCAGCCTCTTCCCCCAGGGAAGTGGACAGAGTAGCTGGCCATTGTCCACCGCTAACCCTCCCCAACCCATTCATCGCGTGAAACGTCAACTCCCACTGGCAGGGCTCCACCCTCCAAAGAACCAACTGCAGACTTTCCTAAACTGTCCCAACTACCTATGGGGGCAGGTGGCTGGGCAGGGCAAGTGAGCATGCCCCTACCAGCACCTTCTGGTGACCCCAAAAGTTGACCTTCAGGTCTCCCAAAGAGCGTCCTTTTCTCTAGGCAGCTGTCTGCACCCCGCCCAAGCCTGGGGCCTGCCGTGGAACACCCAGGACCTGCCTCCCTCCACCACACCCATGATTCCTGGTGCACCTGTTGGCCAGCTGGGCCAGATGGGCGCTTCATGAACAAGAAGCTACGTCTGTGTATCCATCACACACCTGAGCCTGGCACAGACCACGGCCTAATTAGGGCTTGCTGAATGCATACAACTGGCTACACAACCATCCTCCCACAGCCAGCCCCACTCACACCCCACAAGCAAACAGGTTCCTCAGTCAGAGTGCAGGGCAGCTTCCGGAGCCCCAGGGTGCTCCAGGCCATGGCAGGCCCTCCCTGGAAGGGCACATGATAGACAGGCCCTGGCTCCTGGTCTCTGAGACCCTTCTCTGAGACCCCCGGCCCATACCTCAGCTCTGAGCTAGCTGGAGCCAGGCTGCAGGCCTGCATCCTTGGGCAGGGGGTGGGTTCTGCCATGTCTCCCAGTATCCCCCACCCACGGGAGTCCTGTGGCCATGGAGGTGATCTGCTGCTGCTCCTTGCCCCACCAGAGCCTGCCCCTACCCCACAGTGACCAGCACAGCCATGCATCCCAGGGCGGGACTCTTTGGGGGGCCCTAGGAGGAAGGGCACTAGGTCCCCTGAGACACAGACAGGGACAAGCGCTTCCTCTCGCAGCCACATCCCCTAAGCCAGTCCCACGTGGGCTGCAGGCCTAGACAAGGGGCGGGAGAACACAGAGCACACGTTCTATCATCCACCGGCAGCACCCGTCACCAGTGCCAGGCTCAACACCTGGAGGGCCGCCTGGGCCAGCATGCACTGTGGGCAGAGGCAAGGGAGGGTGCACACGCCCTGGGACCAGCCCAGCCCTAGGAAGAGAAAAGGAAGGCAGCACCCTCCTGCTGCTCCTCCCCCCAGCCACAGCAGCAGGACAGATTCGAGGGGCTGCGGCCCCACCCGGGGTACTCCCCAGCCTCTCCCAGTCAGACCAGACTGGCTCTGACCCAAGGCCTTGGACCCTTTGACTCCCAGGGTAGGGGCTGGGAGCCAACTGAGGCCACCCCAAACAGCTCCAACCTGCTCCAGAGGGAGGGCAGGAACATGGGTGGGGAGAGGATGGGGCACAGGAATGCGGCCAGCTCAGCACTGTCAGGACTGAAAGAGGCCAGGCCAGTGTGGAAGGTGGGTCTTCCTCTCAGATGCTGAGGCAAGGAGGGGGATGCCCCCAGAACCAGGAGGGTCCAGCCCCTACTGCCTGGTGGACACTCGCTCATCCACCTAGTCAGGTCAAGTGCATCTTCGGCTCCCAGATACACACCCCAACATTGGCCACACAGTGTTAAACCAGCTGACCACTGCCAGGGCCCTCCCCGGCCAGGAGCTGGACAGAGGTGGTCTGTCTGGCACCTGAGATGTCCCCAGACCAGGCCCAGGGTACCTATATTCTTGTGGAGATGTCCCTGCTCACCAGGAGAGGGGCCTGCACTCTCTTCAATGAAAGAAGGGGTCCCGCCCAACCTCCCCCTTCCCTCCTGCCTGGGGAGGTCTGCCAGGTGGTGACCATGGAGCCAGGATGTTCCCTCTGGCAAGGCTCTGGGACTCAGCACCCAGGCCCTGCACCCAGCAGCTCCAGACAGGATGTCCAGGTCCAGGCCAAGGACAAGACATCCACCACTCTCCCAACCCCCCTCCACCGAACCCAAAGACCCTGCATCCCTGCCCCGATGTCCTAGGCCTGCCAGCATGCAGGGGTCCTCCACCTCCCACAGATGCCCGTTCTGTCTGTGCCTACGGGTGTCCACACACCTGCTGCTCGCGATTAATAAGACACCCACCACTTCCTGGAGCCTCCATGTGAACAGCTTCACATGTGTGTCCATGTCATGCTTATGGCAACTTGGGAGGTCTGCGTGACTCACCCCATCTCCAGATGAGGAAACTGAGGTGCACAGAGCCTAAAGACTGGCCCAAGGTCACAGACCTATCATGTGGCAAAAGCAGGGCCACTGACCCTCCTACGATTCTCCTCTGCTTCAGGCTTCCCCCCACCAGCTGGTTCTGCGCTTGGCCCCACAGTCGGGGTCCCAGCTTTGTGGGTTTGTTCCTCACAGGCATGGACAAGTCCTGCCAAGGGAGGCCCTGCGGCTGGGTGGCTGGCCAGCAGTTGTAAGCAATGGTTATGGGGCTCCAGAGCCCCCGACCCCTAAGGCAGTGGACAGCCTGGGAGTCACCCCTTCCCACCACTCATGGTAAGTGGGCACTGTGGGCTCCAGCCTTCCCCCATTCTGGTCAAAGGTCACACAGGCATGGGGCATGCAACCCGTGAGCACACACGGTACAGACAGCTTGTCATGGAGCCTACCCGTGCCTGCTGTCGCCTCCTTCACATTCACCCTGAACCCCCCACCCCTGCTGCCTCTTCAGGCCCTCCCCACACCACCCTCAGCATCATCAGCCTCGAAGCCTGCCCTGCACACCTAGCCCCTTCCCAGCACCCAGCCTCGGCCCCTCACACAAGGGCGGCCCCACGGCCAGCCTTGTTTCCCTGGACCCCGTGCATCCCTCTGGCCTGCACAACACTGACAGCGAGCCCATCGTGTGCAGGCTGGTTCTCGCTGGTAGGAACTCCATCTCTGGAGGGAAAGACACGTTCTGACTGCCAGGGTCAGGGATGCATTCAGACAGAGGGGAACAGAGAGGTGGACTGAGTGGGAGGGCACTGAGGGGGGTCTGCAGTGTGCAGGGCAGGGTAGGCAAAGAGGAGAGAAAAGTCTGGGTCCTGGGTGGTGACAGTGACAGCTGGGCTGACAATAAGCAGGGTCCCCCACAGGCTCAGGGTTCAGCCCCGCCTGACCACACAGCCCTCCCCTCCCCACCCCGAGGACACACCGCCCACTGCGAGGCTCTGGGTTGGCCTGGGTGCCGGTCCCAGGCCCTCCTGTGGGGCTCAGACCAGGCGCTGTGGGCACTGTGGATGGGCAACAGCGGGGAGACCTGGGTGGGCGCTGGGGGAGAGGGAGGTCGGGCACACAAAGGGCCGCGCAGGGCCTGGCACACGGAGCCCGCTCCCGGCGGCTCTCCGCCCGGCTGCTGCTGATGTCATCGTCGGGCTCCGTCTTCTGCTACCCCGGCTGCAGGGCTCCCAGCCCCGGGCGCTGACCCTACCCGGACCTCCGGATATGGGCACCGGTCACCGCGCTGACCCCCACCCAGGGCTTGCTTGCGGGGTGAGGACGGTGGCCCTCTGCCAGGAACGCTCTTTTCTGCCCCGTTTCCTCCCGAAACCCTCCACTTCCAGCTCAAACACCCCTCTCCATGAAGCAGTCCCCGAACCCCTCGCCCTCTCTGCACCCCGATCTCCTGGACCTGGACGCCGCACGCCGGCCGGTGCTTCGGCCCGGAGGCACCGGGGGTCAGAGGAGGGGCTTGCGACGGCATCCCCGGAGGCAGAGCCGCCCGCAGCCGGCCAGGCGGGGTCCGTCCCACTCAGCTGGGGGTCAGGGGGCGAGCGCCCGGGCCCTCCCGCCTCCCGGTTCCCCCGAGTGCGGCCGGACCCGGTTCCGCCGAGCGCGGCGGGCAGGCGCAGCCCCGCTCTCACCGCCCGGCCCGCCTCGCACCCAGGCCCCCGGACCCGGACGCGGCGTGGCCGGTGCCCTGGACAACCGTGGCGCTGGCCTGGCGGCCTCGGCCCGCCCACCCCGGCTGAGCCTCCCCGGTGCCCGGACTCACCGCGCGGGTGCGGCCCGAACGCCACCAGCACGAAGTAGTCCGCGAGCCGCGCCATGGCGAGGGGCGCGGGCGGGCTCCGCGGCTCGGGGACGCGACAGCGGCGTGCTCATGGCCCGGCCCCCGCCCCGGCCCGCGCACCCCGGACGCCCCGGGCCCGCTCCGCGGCGGCGGCCAGGGCTCCCGCCGCCATCTTCCCAGCCAGCCGGCCCGCCCGGGCGCGCCGTGCGCCTGCGCGGCCTCGCTCCGCCCCCTGGGCGGGGCCCGGAGGGGCGCGCTACCATTGGGCCAGCCCGCGCGGGCTCGGTTCCGGGGGCGGGGCCCCGCCCATCACCGCGGGCTTGGGGCCTGGGCACCGCCCCCCGGGCGATGACAGCGACGGCGGCTCCCACGGGTCAGCGGCCGACGCGGCCCGAGTCTCGGGGTTCTGTCCACGGCGCTGTCAGCCGGGAGGAAGGCAGAAGGGCCTGGCCCTGCCCACGGCCTCCCTGCCAGGGGACAGCGGACGGGCCGGGCCCATCCCCCAGGCCCTGCCACAGGCGGTGGGAGGACCCAGGCCGTGCCCTTGGGGTTCCCCGCCTGAGGAGGACCCGAGCCCCAGGTGGGGTGAGGCATTGAACACATGTCCTTAAGAAAGGCGCGCTGCGCGTCCTGCTGCAAAGAGCAGAGTTTAAGACGCGAAGCCCTAGAGACCCGGTTGGGCGCTGCACCACCCAGGACCCCTGGCAGTGCCCACCACCCTCGAGGCCGGGGCGGCCGTGGAGAATGAATGAAACCAAACTCAGAGACGAGCTGAGCCCACTAGGCTCCCCTCCCCGCCGGGTGCACAGGCCCAGACACAGCCTCCTCTGCTTCAGCTGGTCTCTGTCACGTGCAGACAAAAGGGTCCGGAGCCCCACACTGGCACAGCATGGAGCTTATGCATGAGCAGGCTGTGTCCCTGGCAAGTCCCCTGGCCCGGCGTCTGAGCCCAGCACTGGCTCTCCCCCACCCTCGTGCCCTTCGCAGCCCATTTCTGCAGGCCTCTCAGAGGCACCTTAGGGTCATGGGGAGGTTTGGGATCCGTTCTGGACCATGATGCCCCGCCCATTTCTTGCCTTGGAGTTTCCTGCACTCCGCACTGCCCAGGTCACCCTCAGGGGTGCTGGCTCCTGGCTCTGGCCTGCCTCCTCCCTCTTGAAGGGATTGTGCATTCCCTGCTCTCCCCCAGGCCTTCTTGCAGGGAGTGACCCTCCCTGATCCCGCCGCCCCTTGGCTTCCTCCTTCCGTTCTTTCACTCCACCCAGAGTGGCTCCCATCAGCTGTTAGCTGCCAGCTGCCAGTATCGTTGGCCCCCACCTCTCTGACTTGGTTTTCACCGTCCCTGTCCAGCAAACCCCAGCCATACACAGTCCTGCACACTCATCTACTATGGCCCTGCACCACCTACAGTACAGGTGGCCATGGTGACACCATGATCTCAGCCATGGGTGGATGACCCCACTGCCCAGCCTGTTGATTTCTGGTCAGCTCTCTTCCACTCTGCAGTCTCTTCAAACCTCTGCCCCCACCTCCTGTGTCTCAGAGGTGATCCCACTGCCCTCCTTCACAGAGAACACAGAAGCCATCCATGATCAGCCAAGTGTTGCATCACCAAACCAAACCCCAAGCCAGCCTCCCTTTACCCCCCACCTCCTTCCACAGCTACCAGAGGCTCTGCCCCTCCTGCCTCCTCCCCACCTCTTGCCGTTGCTCCCCATGCCTCCATTCTCAATGTTTTCCTCTCTAGTGAGCCTTGCCATCAGGGTTAAACACACTCTCTCTCATCTTAAGACACTCTACAAAACTGCCCTCGAAGATGCTAGCCCAGCCAGTTGCCACCCTGGCTTTTCTTGCCTCACGTGAGTTTCTCTAAAGCACCACCTGCGTGCCATGGCCTGTTCCTGCTCTCCAGGGGACCCTCCAGAGGTGAGCAGCTCCCAGCAGCCAGCCCACCACTTCCCAGAGCAGTTCCTCCAACTGAGGAGCCCCTGGGTGCCCCTCAGAGAGCACATGGGCATTATGGACAAATGCCATGAGCTGTGCTGTGCATGGGGCTGTGAGGTCACAGAGGGGGCTTCTAATCCAGTTGGTAAAATAAACAGCCTGAGGCCAGAGGACACCTTGTCTGTGGGCTTTCAGGGAGATGGGACCTTGGGCCCATGTTGGCAGCAAGTGTCCTGACAGGAAGAATGCAGAAAGCCCCAGGTCCACAAACCTCACTGAGACTCACCTGCATCTCCCAGGTTCAAGTGTGGCTCAGTTGGTTGGGCGTCATCCTGTGCACTGGGAGGTCATTGGTTGATTCCGGTCTGGGCACATGCTGGGGATTTAGGACTCAATCCCTGGTAGGGGGCATGCAGGAGGCAGCCGATGGATGTTGTGCTCTCACAACGATGTTTCTCTCTCTCCCTCTCCTTTCCTCTCTATTTAAAAATCAATAAAAGTATATTTTGCTAAACTCACAAAGATAGGGAATTTCCTTCATTGGTGGGGTGAGTAATTTGATCACATTTGTGTGTTAGAAGGATGGTTCTGGCATCAGTGTGGAAGACAGATTGAGGCAAGGAGTGGGGAGGCTGGTGAGAAGCTGCGCCCACTTCCCTACCTGTTCTTCACAGCTGCCATGCTGAGTTCTGTCCTCTCTGCACTCTCCTGAGGCCGTGCTCACAGGCCCCTTGCCCCCTGTTTCCCTGTCTGCTCCCTCTTCTGCCCCAGGCCTGTGAGGCTGGAGGCCAGCCAGACACCTCTGCCAGGATGGCCCCAGGCAGCTAACCTTCTATTCTATCCAGCGATTCCCTACTGGGCTGTTTCTCTCTGGTCCATCCACTCTGTCCCCACTGCACCCCTCCCCCAGGCCTCCAGCACCCACCTTCCCACTGAACTCCACTTTTCTAATATACATGTAACCACATCACTCTCCCTCCTCCCCACATCGGTAAAAGTAAGCAAATAAAGTGGGGATACCTGCTGATGCTTCCTACCTTCCTCAGGGTGCAGACCAAGCCCTTTGATGTGGCAAGCATTCAACACAGGTGGATCCCCTCATCCAGAAAATGTTTATTGAGCTCCCATGGTGCACACAGCAGAAGGGATGGAGAGTGACCAGGTTATTCACAATGAGCCTGACAGAGGAAGGAAGACTGGGGAACAGTCATGAGGACAAGGAAAGACAGATAGACTCAGAGATGCTCAATCATCCAAGAAAGGGGCAGTGAGTCATGGTCCCCTCTCAGAGTGACAAAGCAGCAAAGAATTGCTAGCACCAAGCCCACTGTGGGTTTGACAGTGGGTTGGCACAGGCTTAGCGGAGAACAATTTGGCACTAACTGTTTACACAAACACAGGCTCACCCTCATCCATAATTTCCACTTCCGGGAGAGTACCCTGGAGAGACACACTTGGGAGCTCACAATACAAGAGTTCTTCTGGAGATTGTTTGATTGCTCCTTAGTAAAGGACCAATTAAGTCAGTCACAGAACACCTACATATTGGAGTAGGGCCAACAGTAGGAAAAGGAGAGGGCTCTACGTTTCCATGTATTTTTAGCTATAGGTGCGTGTGTGCTTATGTAACACACAAAGCCTGGTGTATGGAGAAAACCAGGAATGGGGCGTCCACCCAGATCTGGGGTAGGAGCCCAAGTGGGTGGCAATGGGGGTGGGTCTCACTTTTTACTTGTTTAAATTTCTTACAAAAACCATTTATTACTCAGCAATGAGGGGAAAGGGTGCAGACTTTTCAGAATACAGCTGCTAGGGGATCTTGAGGGAGTCTTGATATCGTCTCTGTGAGGAAATGAATACCCCACCTGCTGTGTTCTGCGGCAAAGATGCTGGCCAGGCCCCAGGGCCGCTCTCCAGCCCAGACATTTGAGGGGTGGCACGCCCCCAGGAGAAGAGGGAACCAGCCCTGCTGACCGCATCCTCCCCCAAGCACGGGCTCTTTCTGCCCGGGAGGTTGGGCCCCCACCAGGCTCCGGGCAAGTGTCCCCCACCAGAGGGATGAGGTGCCCCGCCAGCGCTGTCGGGTTCAGCCCGTTGAGCCACCTTTCCCGGCGCCCACAGTGCCGCCCCGCGGGCGGGGCAGGACTGGGGAGCTGGCGGAAGAGCCGAGTGGGGCGCTTGGAGGGGCGCCCCGCCCCGCGCGCATCCGGGCCCCGCCTCCTGCTGGAAAGACTATTTAGCCCTGGAGGTGCCGAGGCTCGGTCCTGAGCAGGACTCGGAGACCCGCTCACCGCCGGACGCAGGTGCCAGCCTGCCCGCCTCCACGCAGAGGGCTCCCCACGGAAAGGTGGCTCCAGGCCCGGGCCCCCCAGCACCTGCCGGCTCCCGCCCTGCAGCCCGCCGCCATGGCCCGGCTCCTGCCGGTCACCCTCGGTTACATCAGCCTCCTCTACCTGCAGGTCCCGGGCACGCTGCCCCGCTGCCAGGGCGGGAGCGGGCGGCCCGCCCCGCCCAGGTGAGTGGGCTCAGACCAGCCTGTCCCTCGGCCGAAGCCACAGAAACCAGAATGCCTGGGGAGGCCCTCCTCCGACCCCGCCCCCTCCCCAGTCCTCCACCCCCTGCGTGGGGAAGACACCCCCTGCTGCTAAGGCTTACCTTCTAAATCAAGGGCCAGCTCCCCATGCCTTCAGCAACTCCTGAACAGTTCAAGAGTCCCCTCTTTCTTTGCTTCCCCTCCCAGGGCAGTCCTCCAACCCCATTAGCAGAGTAGCCCTCCTCAACAGAGAGGTCAGCTAGAGCACCAGAGGCTGGAGGGGTCCCCAGGCCCGTCCACCTACCCCTACTCTGCAGGAAGGGCTGAGGGGGGTCACTTGGCCCTGAGCATAGTGATCCACAGAAGCCAGGGGTGCCCTTTGCCCAGGGAGGCACAAGTGAATGGGACATGTGATCTGGGCTACTGAGGTAGCTGAGTAGCCAGGACCCTAGCCCTGAGCTCCAAAAGGATCTGGGGCTTCCCCTGGCAGTGCTCCAGGTGGTAAGTGGGGGGTCCCTGAAAGGCTGGGTCATTGCATTTACTCCCTCCATCTCCCCCTGCAGGGAGCCTCCAGCCCGGACCCTTTCCAGTGGCCTGCAGCCCCAGTACCCTGCACCTGGGCCTGTGATCTGCAAACCACGCCAGGCCCTCCAGCCACAGAGGAGCACCAGCCTGCCCCCTGCTATGGGTCAGCCTCTCCGGAATGGTCCCCGTCGACACTTGGGTCCCCCAAGGCCCAGAGCCCAGCTCTCTCGGGTGGGCTGTGTGCTGGGCACCTGCCAGGTGCAGAACCTCAGCCACCGCCTATGGCAGCTCATCGCATCGGCTGGCCCACGGGACTCAGCCCCCATTGACCCCAGCAGCCCCCACAGCTATGGCTGAGGTGGGCAGGTCATACCCCCACCTGTCCCAGCCAAATGCTGCACCCCAACCCCGGAGCTGCCGCTCAGCCCCAGACCCGGCCCAACCACCCAGGGCTCCTGCAGACAGCAGTTTCTCCAACAGTGGTGGGGGCCCCTGAGGAGACCCCGCACACCCACCAGGTGCTGCAGCAAGCAACCTTGAACGGCTGTGGACACATAACCCATGTACATGTGTAGCCCCAGGCAGGTCTGCAGGCAGAGCTCATACACCCAGGGGGTCTGTACACACCAGGAGTGCACACACACCAGGAGTGCTCACACTCGGGGGACAGCTGTGAAGTAGAGGTGGCTAGCAGCATCATATGCTGTAAAGGGTTCAGAGGGAGGAGGTCTGCTCAAGAACGTGGAGAGAAGTCCGTCCTGAGCACGCAGTGCCCCCTCTGGGCAAGCAGGAGACCTGGTGTGGCCCTTTCCCTGCTGGGCCCATTGTCTGATGAACTCCCTGCTTTAAACATGGGTGGTTGACCGGCCCCGGGTCCTCCTCCTTGTACCCTTGAGACGAGGAGGGCAGCAGGGAGGACCCTCTATGCTCCCTAGGGCCGAGTGAGGGGAGACAGGCTGTGCTGGGAGCTGCACTGCTCCGGCCGCCAACTCTGAAGCCTGGAGCCAGACCCCTGCCTGGATCCCCTGTGGGCAGCTCAGGAGGAGGGGTAGGGGTCCAAGAGCTACGGGTGTTCTGGGGCAGAGCAGAGCAGACACCCTTCCCACCCCCCAGGGCCAGGCAGGCTGGCTTGCAGACAGTATCTCCCAGCCCAAATAGCTCCATGAAATCAGAACCACCACCACCTCCAGGGGAGCCAAACAAGGGTGAGGGCTCCACAGGCAACACGGGCTCCCTAACCACTCCCCTGCCTACCTGGAGACTCAGTGGAACCAGGTGTGGGGCAGCCGGAGGCTGGAGCAGGCTTGTCAGGAACCCGGGAGGGGCGCTGGGGCGCTGCCAACATGCAGAGAGCTAGCTCTGTGTCCCCAGGTGGGGCCTGTACACAGCCGGCTCCAGAGCCTGTCGGCGGCCTGAAGTGCTGACACCCCACACCACACGGGCACGACCCGGGCTTCAGAAAGATGGTTTCTTTTATTTAGCAAACACTCATACAGCACTGAATTTGTCAGTATTTGCCCCTGTCACCCTTTCACCACCCTGTGAGGGAGGCATAAGCATTGTCCCAACTCTAGGGGCAAAAACTGCAGCCACAGAGATCAGTGTGCAGAAGCTGCCCCAAAGCAGCTACTCCAGGCTGGAACTTGTGGGCGGGCCTCAGAGCCTGTGCCTGTGGTCACTGAGAGGTGTCAGCTGAGGCAGGCCTGCAGGGAGGGAAGTGAGGAGAGGGGACTGGGAAATGAGGAAGATGGGTCCAGGAGGACCAAGTTGGGGCAAAGTCCTGGGCCTGCCTGTGGTCTGGTCCTGCTCAGGATGTTCCCCCACCAGGGACATTGCCCAGCGGTGCACCCTCCTCACAGTAACACAGGCTGCCAGGCCCCCAGGATTGCACCTTGGTGTCCTCATCAAAACACTCCCCGAGCCTTGGGCTGCTTTCCCTTGAGGCAGGATGGACTGTTGACCTTAACGCATCGCTGTGCTGCCCTGTCAGGAGGTCACCTGCCGTGGTCAAAGCATCACACCTGGTGTGCATTGGCCCCTGAGCTCCAGTCCATGCCCTGGCCGCCTACCTGACACCCCTCTGAGGTCCCGAGCAGCACCCTAGCTCCCCCAGCCCCCTACCCACTCACTGCCTTCTTGCAGTTCCTGCTTTAGCCAAACCCCTTGTTAACCTAAAAATAAAAGGCCTTTCAAAGTGAGAAAAACAAGCGTTTGAGATTTAAAAAAAAAATAGCTATTCCCAAATCACTGATTCAGGCAGAAATTCAAATAATGTTCTGATTAGGAGACCAAGGTGATGGGTATTGATGAGAAAAGGGAGAGAACAACTACTTCAGTAGAAGGAAGGCGTTGCTATTGGTGCCGATAACATGACAAAGTGATGCTGATTCTGAACAATGTTTTTAATTTTTGGTGTGTTAGTAATCAGTCCAGTAATAATCATACCCGCTTTCTTCGTCTTTGCAAACAGTTCTTGAAGAACCAAGGTTGCTTTAGGCCCAGTGCAAAGGTTATTTTGCCCCGTTTTAACATCCAAAGATTTGAGGCATAAGACTTGCAAGGCAGCCCCTCTGGGACGGCAGCTCCAGCTCCATTTATGTTTTTGTTTACATTTCCCCCCTTTTAATTAAGGTCTTCCCCCCCTTTAATCAAGGTCGGTTGTCGGAAAGCAGCACTGATACATTATTAAAGCATCATTGCTTCTCCATCATCAGTGGCTCATTTTGGGTATGTCCCACCTGTGTCCCTCCCTTGTCTCCAGGAAGGCTCATTCCTGGTGTATCCTGCCCCACATGACAGGGAAAGTGTTTTGTTTTGTTTTGTTTTGTTTTGTTTTGTTTTTATTCCTCACCCAAGGATATTTTTCTACTTATTATCAGATAGAGCAGGAGGGAGGGAGAGACAGAGAGAGACAGAGAGAGACATCAATGTGATAGAGCTACATCGACTGGCTGCCTCCCGCAGGACCCCACCAGGGCCGGAGTGGAACCATGGAGGTACATGCCCTTGACCAGAATCAAACTGCAGACTCATTGGTCCACGCGCCGATGCTCCAACCACTGAGCCAAACCTGCCAGGGCATGGAGTTTTTTTTAGGAGGCTTAGGCCACATGTGAGCAACAAGAACCCCAGAACAGAGGAGGGTTCACCGTCATGTCCAAGGGCAAACATCTGCAGTTTCTGGAGGTTTCTCATGTGAAATCTCCGAGGCCTCAGTGATTATCTCAACATGCTGAGCAACCATGATCAGAGCGATGTCTTTCTAACACCGAGCTGTGCAAAACAAATATCTATAACACCAAACATTTCTATAATAACAAACAAAATGCTAAGTTCAACTTGAAGAATGGATCTGACCGGGGAGGCAATTCCTAAGGTCAGCCAGCTAAGATACTGGTGCACCGTGAGCTGTCAATGGGCCCTGTATTTAATCATTTGGCCTGTGTCCACATTTTATCTGGCTTTATCTCTGTTTTACCAGAGGTGTTTTATCGAGTACAGCAGGAAGTATTTACAGAGCAACCCCACCTTGTTCAGCTAGGATATGGCCAAGAGCAAATCTATGCTCCAATATAACTTGTGCAAAAGAACTTTAAAGGTTTTTCCTGGTTGGCTTTGGCTGTGGTAGTCATTGCACTACCTGCCCAAGGAAAAGTATTTTTGCGTATCTGGTACCGTCCCTGGGGCTGACGTGGCCAGGCGTTGAACATCCTTGACCATGCCTGTACCCAGTGGCATGCTTTGACCTGTGAAGTAGGCTTCGCGATGATGCCCGAGGCTTAGAGAGGATGCCCAATGTGATCTTCCCAGACAGAAATTAAGGGGAAAAAAGAAACAATAACTCTTACAGTGACTGCTTGGTCTCTCATATTTGTGTGTGTGAGAGAGGAAGGAATCAAAGTAAGGACAGAAGGAAGAAAAGGCAGGTCTGGTTATACAGGCCTGGTCAGGGAACTTGGGTCAGTTATTCCAGAACAGGTGTCGTCTGCTTTACTTCTTAGTAATTCTATTTATTTATGCATTTATTTATTTAAATCCTCACCTGAGGATATTCTTTTTTTCTATTTATTTTCAGACAGAGTGTGAGGGAGGGAGGGAGAGAGAGGGAGACACATTGATTGGTTGCCTCCCGAATGACCCCGACCGACCAGGGCTGGGGACCCAACCACAACCGAGGTGCGTGACCTTGACCGGACTCGAACCCGTGACTCTTTGGTCCTTGGGCTGACACTCTAACCACGAGGCCGAACTGGCCAAGGCTATTTATTTTTAATGGTTTTTAATTGAGTCACAATCCACTGAGCCACACCACCCAGGCACTTCCTAGTAATTTTACATTTCATATCCTCTGTTGGTTGAGCAGTCTGGTTAGTTGTAAGAACTTACTTTAAATTGGAAACATGGCCCGGCCGGTGTAGTTCAGTGGTTGAGCATCGACCAAGAGGTCGCCGGTTCGGTTCCTAGATATTTAATCATTCTTATTTTTTAACTTAGTAAAACTCTAAGATTTCACGTTACCAAAAGATTTTGGGAAACTGTTTTAAGTACACGTACAATAAAACAATTATTGCTGTAAATTTTCATCAAAAAACCTCTTATTTTGCCTGGCCGGTGTGGCTCAGTGGATTGAGCATCACCCCATGGACTGAGAGGTCCCAGTTCGATTCCCGGTCAGGGCACATGCCTGGGTTTCAGGCTCCATTCCCGGTAGGGGGTGTGCAGGAGGCAGCCGATAGATGATTCTCTCTCACATTGATGTTTCTCTCTCTCTCCCTTCCTCTCTAAAAAATCAATAAAAACATTTTTAACAAAAAAAATCTCTTATTTTATTTCCATCTATTTAATTTATTAATTATTTTTTAATTGATTTTGAGAGAGAGAGAGAGAGAAAGAGAGACATCAATTTTTTGTTCCACTTATTTATGTATTCATTGGTTGATTTTTTTTTTAATCCTCACCTGAGGATATTTTTCCATTTATCATCAGATAGAGTGGGAGGGAGAGAGAGAGAAACATTGACGTGAGAGAGACACATCTACTGGTCGCCTCCCACATGACCCGGACCAGGGCTGTGGGCGAACCGAAAGCAAGGCACATTTCCTTGACTGGAATGGAACCCTCGACTCACTGGTCCTCGGGCTGACGCTCTAACCACTGAGCTACACCGGCCAGGGCTATTGACTAATTCTTGTACTGCCCTGATGGGAGATCAAACCCACGACCTCGTCATATTGGGATAACACCCTAACCACTGAGATACCCAGCCAGGACTGATTTATTCATTCTTAGTAATTATACTTAGATTGTTCATGAAAATTTTATGAGACATTAGACAAAGTCAATTATTATCCCAAGCTATATTCCTGTGGACACACCCTGCAACAGAGATAACATGAACTTATTTTTTGTAAACCCAGATAAAATAAAAATATTACATTAAATGATAATATTACTGAAGTCTGTTTTATTTTTACTTATTTATTTTAATATGTTTTTATTGATTTTTAGAGAGAGAGGAAGGGAGAAATAGAAATACTTGTGAGAGAAACACTGATCGGCTGCCTCCTGCACGCCCCCTACTGGGGGTCGAGCCCGAAACCCAGGCACATGCCCTGACCTGAAATCGAACCGGTGACTTCTTGGTGCATGGGACTACACTATGCTCAATCCACTGAGTCACACCAGCCGGGTCAGATCTGTTTTATTTAACCAAATTTAAGTCAGTTTTAATAGTAAATATTTTCCCAGATCATGTTATCCTGAAAAGCATTTGAGTTAGTTTCTGTTATAGTTCTTAATTTATATAAGCATTAATTCCTTTAAGCCAATTAATCAGAGTTCTTTATAA
The DNA here is from genome assembly GCA_030848825.1 of Tadarida brasiliensis. Lineage (NCBI taxonomy): Eukaryota > Metazoa > Chordata > Mammalia > Chiroptera > Molossidae > Tadarida > Tadarida brasiliensis. The sequence continues at coordinate 316,556 of CM061263.1, read as the reverse complement.
ACTAATTTTATGAATCCTCCAGAGGTAGAAAACATATATATTGACAGACAGATCCGGAGACCTGATAGTCTTTTTTATTTAGTTTTTAGCCATGAGACAGTTACAATAAGGCAAAAATCCACTGACTTATAATAGTTGAAATAAGTTAATTTTATTTATTCAGATCACTAAGGCTTTAAGATTTTTATTTGTTCTTGATAATTAAAATTTTTCTTTTTTTATCCTCACCTGAGGACATTTTTCCATTTTTTTGTTCAGATAGAGTGGGAGGGAGAGAGAGGAAGACAGAGAGAGAGAAACATCAACGTGAAAGGGACACATCAAGTGGCTGCCTCCCGCACGACCAACCAGGGCCAGGGACAAATTGCAACCGAGGTACGTGCCCCTAGCGGGAACCGAACCCGGGTCTCTCTGGACCGCAGGCCGACGCTCTAACTGCTGAGCCAAACCGGCCAGGGCTTGATAATTAAAAATTTTTTTATTTGGTTTTTCTTTATTTTTTAAATTAATTTATTTTTGTTACAGATGTTTCTCTTTTTTCCCCCCAGACACCCTCCTCCCTACCCCACCTCCCCCCAAGCATTGTTATCTATGACAATTTATTTGGTTTTTCTTGACTTTAGAGAGAGGAAGGGAGAGACAGAGAAACATCTATGTGAGAGAACTATCTATCATACATGCCACGACCAGGGAATCGAACCTGCAACCTTTTGGTGCATGGGATGGCACTCCAACCAACTGAGCCACACTGGCCAGGGTGTCCTTAATACTTTTTTTTAATATGTTTTTATTGATTTTTTTTTTCTTCAAGAGAGGAAGGGAGAGAGAGATAGAAACATGGATGTGAGAGAGATACATGGATCGGCTGCCTCCTGCACGCCTCCCACTGAGGATCAAGCCCACAGCCCTGGCATGTGCCCTGACTGGGAATCGAACCGGGACCTCTCAGTCCATGGGATGCCACTCATCCACTGAGCTACACTGGCCGGAGGTCCTTGATACTTTTAAAGGAGACTAGGGGAGCCCTAGCCAGTTTGGCTCAGCGGTAAGAGCATCGGCCTGCAGACCGGGGAGTCCTGGGTTCGGTTCCCGCTAAGGGCATGTACCTCGGTTGCAGTTTGTCCCTGGCCCCAGTTGGGGTCATGTGGGTGGCAACCAGTCCATGTGTCTCTCTCACATCGATGTCTCTCTCTCTCTCTCTTCCTCTCTCTCTCCCGCTCTATCTGAAGATAAATGCAAAAATGTCCTTGGGTGAGGATAAAAAAAAAGGGGATAGGCTGCTTAGGCAAAGGAAACTTTTCAGCCACTTGTATTTTTTATTTTACTTTATTTTTTAAGTTTTTATTTAATTTATTGGGGACCACTTGTGTCTTTTAAAAAGTTTTATTTTCCTGCCCTGGCCAATTGGTTAGAGCATTAGCTCTCGGACTGAAGGGTCGCAGATTCAATTTCCAGTCAAGGGCACGTACCTCGGTTGCAGGTTTGATCGCCTGCCCTGGTTGGGGTTGTGCAGGAGGCAACCGATCAACTGTCTCTCTCACACTGATGTTTCTCTCTCTCTCTCTCCCTCCATCCCTTCTAGTCTATCTAAAAACCAATAGAAAAAGTATCCTTGGGTGAGGATTAACAACAACAAAAAGTTTCGTTTTCCCTTTTTTTTTTTTTTGCGTTGTTTAGTCTCAGGCAGTTGTGGGCTGTTTGCATTTCTGTTTATCTGTAGGAAGACCTTGGAAGTTCCTGAGGAGAATTTATTTTTTATTTTTTTAAGAAAAAAAAAATATGGAACGCTGCACGAATGTGTGTGTCATCCTTGTGCAGGGGTCATGCTAATCTTCTCTGTATCATTCCGATTTTCGTATATGCGCTGCAGAAGTAAGCACCTGAGGAGACTTTAAAAAAATCCTACTAGACTTCTAATTTTGCCAAATTTCTGATTATAGAGTTATTAAATGTTTTTGACATATCTTGTCAAGTCTTAGCAGGACAAACAGTAAGAAATTTAAAACATCTACTCAAGCCCTGGCCAGTTTGGCTCAGTGGTTAGAGCATCAGCCCACGGACCAAAGAGTCTCGGGTTCAATTCCAATCAAGGGCACGTACTTCGGTTGCAATTCGGTCCCCGGCCCTGCTCAGGGTCATGCGGGAGGCAACCAGTTGATGTGTCTATCTCACATCGATGTTTCTCTCTCTCCCCCTCCCTTCCACTCTATCTGAAGATAAATGGGAAAAAAATGTTCTCGGGTGAGGATTAAAAAAAATATCTATTCAAATGGTCAGATTTTCATTTAAAGAAGTTATCTGTTGCCCAGCTAGTGTGGCTCAGTGGTTGAGCATCGACCCATGCACCAAGAGGTCACTGGTTCGATTCCCGGTCAGGGCACATGCCCAGGATGTGGGCCCAATCCCCAGTGGGGGGGCATGCAGGAGGCGACCAGTCGATGTTCTCTCTCATCGATGTTTCTATCTGTCTCTCCCTCTCCCTTCCTCTCTGTCTAAAATCAATAAAGAAAAAAAAAATTTTTTTAAAGGAAAGTTATTTGTCTTTTAGAAGCTTCTTCTTATCAACCAAAGAATGTATTCCATTGTCCCCAAGAAGTTTGTATTCCTCTCCTTGTGAAATCTCTTTCTTATGACAGAGAAAAGAACAGGAAGCAAAAGAGCACACAGTCAAATGAGTTCCCCGACCGGGAAACCCCTGTAGAGCTAACCACCCCCTAAGACACTTGTTAGAAGCATGAAAGCTGTGAAAAGTCCCTCTTGAAAAAAAAAAGAAATGATGCTGTGGGTAGCAAGTTCCCACAGCACCCTGCTACTTGCTAACATCTGGACAATGATCCCTGGGGAAATTGCCCCCTTTAAGAAAAAAACCCTCCCTTGAGGGAAAATCCCCTCCTGACCTCAAATAAAGGCATTTGACCTCAACCAGGAAGAGGAGGGAGGTGTGGACGTCAGAGTGTTTCACAGTCAGGGAGACGGTAGTCCATAGAAGCGGTGGGTACAGCAGAGGTTCAGTAGCTACCACCCCTGGCTCCAGGGGACGCCAGCACATGAAGGTGAGGCCACGTCAGATCTCACTCCTGACACCAGATATGTTAACCTAAGAATAAAAGGCTGTTCTAAGTGAGAGACAACAAGCATTTATTTGAGATCAAAGAATAGCTATTTGGGAATCACGGATTCGGGCAGAAGCCCAAATAATGTTCCAGTTAGGAGACAAAGGCGGGGATCTTGATGAGAAAGGGGAGGGAACAACTACGTCCATAGAAGGCAGGCGTTGCTATTGGTGCCGATCACATGACACAGTGACGCTGATTCTAAACAATGTTTTTAATTTTCAGTCTGGTAGTCACCAATCCAGTAGTTATAATATTTGCTTTCTTGTTATCCTTGCAAACAGTTCTTTGAGAAACAAGGTTGCTCAGGCCCAGTGCGGAGGTTATTTGGCCCAGTTTGAACGTCCCAAAGATGTGAGGCATAAGATGTGCAAAGCAGTTCCTCTGGGACGGCAGTGCCACTCCCTTTTAAAGTGGCTTCATCTGGCCCGGCCAGTGTGGCTCAGTGGATTGAGTGCCGTCCCGTGGACTGAGAGGTCCTCGTTTGATTCCCGGTCAGGGTACATGCCCAAGCTGCAGGCTCGATCCCCCGTAGGGGGCGCGCAGGAGGCAGCCGACCCATGTTTCTCCCTCACATTAATGTTTCTATTTCTCCCTTCTTCTCTCGCTAAAAAATCAATAAAAACATATTTTAAAAAAATAAAGTGTATCCCTGGCAGGTTTGGCTCAGTGGTTAGAGCGTCGGCCCGCAGATCAGAGAGTTCTGGGTTCGGTTCCCGCTAAGGGCAGGTACCTCAGTTGCAGTTTGTCCCCGACCCCGGTTGGGGTCGTGTGGGTGGCAGCCAGTCGATGTGTCTCTCTCACATCGATGTTTCTCTCTCTCTCTCTTCCTCCCTCTCTCCATCCCGCTCTATCTGAAGATAAATGCAAAAATGTCCTTGGGTGAGGATAAAAAAATAAAAATTAAAAAATAATAATAATAAAGTGGCTCCCTGGCAGGTTTGGCTCAGCGGTAGAGCGTCGCCCAAGGATCAATGAGTCGCAGGTTCGATTCTGGCCAAGGGCACATAACTCGGTTGCAGTTTGTCCTTGGCCCTGGTCGGGGTCGTGGGGGAGGCAACCAGTCGATGTGTCCCTCTTGCATCAATGTTTCTCTCTCTCTCCCTTTCTCTCCCTCTCACTCTGTCTGAAGATCAATGGAAAAATATCCTTGGGTGAGGATTAAAAAAAATTAAAATTAAAAAAACAACAACAAATAAAGTGGCTTTGTCTGTATCATTGTTTTCACTCCTCACTCCCTCTTCTTATCACATCTCTGTCATCCAAATCCCAGCCATACCCGGCTGGTGTGGCTCAGTGGTTGAGCATCGACCCATGCACCAAGGGGTCGTCGGTTTGATTCCCCGTCAGGGCACATGCCCAGGTGGTGGGCCCGATCCCCAGTGGGGGGCATGCAGGAGGCGGCCAGTCGATGTTCTCTCTCATCGATGTCTCTATCTCTCTCTACCTCTCTCTCCCTCTCTCTCTAAAATAAAAACAAACAAAAACAAAAAAACAAATTTCAACCATTTGCTCCTTCTCCTGGTCTAGGCCACCACCTGTTCTTGGCGTGATGGCTCCAGCCTCCTCCCTGGATCCCCCTCTTCATCTCTCTGGCAAGTTCAGGAAACAGAATGAATCATGCCCTCCTACCCTCTGCGGGGCTGACGTTCTAGTGGGAGGGGACAGAGGGAAACAAACCGCAAAGGTAAACAAAGGCCCTGGCTGGTTTGGCTCAGCAGTTAGAGTGTCGGCCTGTGGTCCAGAGAGACCCGGGTTCGGTTCCCGCTAAGGGCACGTACCTCGGTTGCAGTTTGTCCCCGGCCCTGGTTGGGTTGTGCGGGAGGCAGCCACTCGATGTGTCCCTTTCACATCGATGTTTCTCTCTCTCTCTTCCTCCCTCTCTCCCTCCCACTCTATCTGAACAAAAAATGGAAAAATGTCCTCAGGTGAGGATAAAAAAAAAAAAAAAAGGTAAACAAAGCCTGTGAGGCCACAGGTGGGAAGGTCAAGGTGCTATGGGACACAACAGCGCCCCCAGATAGTTTCAGCTTGGGCAGGAGGAGCCCAAGGTAGCACGAGTCGCCTTCCACAGGCCTCTTGCCTTGCTGTGAAGCCTGGTGTGGGTGCTCTGACCCAGCACCCACCAGCCCATGAGGTGGCCTCTGTGCAGCATGAGACAAGGACATGTTTGGCCCTGCATCTGCCTCTTCTTTGGAGAACGTCAGTGCCAGGCAGGTGTGTTTGTCAGCTCGGACCCTGCTGTGTCTGCAGTACCCAGACCCGGCCCATCCAGGACCAGGGCTGTTTGACTTCATCTCTGCCCAGACTCCAAAAGGAACCTCTCACCCTCAGAACCAGGCAACGACCCACCTTGACCGAACCCCAGCCAGGCTCCTGTCGGCCCTCTGCTCCCGTGGCCGCACCCAGTACTAGCACAGTCCCCACCTCTGAGATCTCATCACCCTGCCCTGCCTTCAGCAAGAATCCTGTCCAGTCAGTCGAGCAAGAACCACCCCACTGGTGACTCGTGATGTCTCCTCCTGGCAGCCTGCCTCCCACTGACCGCCCCCGCCTAGGAGAGGCGGTTCTGTGACAGGACCGCTGCCCAACCGTGAACGGGACCCAGGCCAGAGGGGGTTTTGCTACTGCAACCCCGCAGACACGGATCCTAGCTGCTGTTTGTTCTGACATAAGTTGGCACCCCTCCCCTACCCCCTGCTGTGTGCCGGTCCCTGGAACAGGCCCTGTCCTGACCTGGTCAAGCGTGTAAAGTGATTTCTGTACCTGGGAGCATTCCTGCACTAGTATCTGTGACCACCCCCTGGCCCTTACCCTGCCGAGCTGTGCAGGGATCCCAGGCAGGGACCCGTTGGGTCTTGCAGCCGCCCACGACATGCCTCCTATGTAAGTTTCCCTTAATAAACTCTATTAATTACCAGACTTGAGTGGCAGCCTCTTTATTTGGTAGATTTCCAGTGCAGGGGCTTTCCCTGGCTCTGCTGTAAGAACACCCTGCCCCCTACTATGCTCCTGGCTGTACCCTGGGGGAGCCCAGCCTTTCCCCCTGCTACAACCATGTTCAGTAAAGTCTTTCTTCCCGTTTTAACACGTGTCAGAGTAAGTTTTTCTGAAACAAGGCCCTGCCCAGAATCCCAGGTGCCTGAGGTGATGGGGGTGGCGTCCGGGTTCCGACCCCTCGCAGGAGGGCCCTGTGGTGGGCATGGCAGTGTTTGAAGCCTGTGGGACACAGCGGCAGGACATCTCAAGCAGGCCAGTTGTCCGGGAGGGAGTTTGAGCTCAGGGAGAAGGGGCTGGGCTGCTCCTGTGCTGACACATCACTTCTCGGAGGCCGGGAGCAGGGTGGACGGTCACTCATTACCAAGGGCCCAGGTCCAGGGGCCGGGTGGTGTCTGGTCACTTATTTAACCTGTGGGCATATATAAGGGCACATGGCCTGTGGGACTTCTGCCCACCTACCAGCTCTGCTCCCTCTTAGGATGAAGGTGGCTGTGGTGAGTCCCCCAGGCCCTGTGCAGACTGGCCCCACTGACCACTCACCAGTGGCCCCTTCCCAGCTGGTTCCCACCAGCCTGCTCTTCCTCTTGTGGTCCAGCTGGTCAAGGGTCAGCAGCCCAACCCCCAGGCTCCCAATGCACCCAGGTCTTGGGACGGAGATGCGAGTGGGGTCTGTGCCCCTACACAGCATCCTCCTGGAAGCAGGCACCCGGACGAGGCATCTAGTCCTCTCTGCAGACTAGGCCTTGCCAAGACTGCTGGCTGGTGTGGGGCCGGAGCTGGGTGTGCTGTGCTCTGGGGCGGCCACTGGCCTGGGCTGCTGGCCCCAGGCTTAGTCAGTCTCGGGCCCTGGGGGGGGGGTCCCCACTTCCTAATAGAGCTGACATCATGGTGAAATGGTTTCTATCCCCACCCAACCAGGGCCCAGACCCTTCCCTGGTCTATAGGCCTGAGGTGGACCCAGAGGCAGCCAAGGACAAGGGCAGCTTCCGGAACTTCACCGTGAGGACCCTGCCCCGCCCCAGCCATGGGTCCTGGACCCCCTAACCTCCCTCCGTCCCAAGCCCCACCCCAGCCCTACCTCCCCAGGCTGACCTCCCTGCCCCCTTGCCCCCCAACCCCCCTCTGGCCCCGTCCCAACCCAGGATTGGGCCCTCCTGCCCCCCCCCCCAACCCTCCCTGGGGTGGGCAGCACTATGCCGGGCACAGGTGCAGGGCAGGCCCTTGAGGAAGCCCCGTTCCTCCTGTGAGGCCAGCCCCGGGAGAGGGGAGGCAGTGGAGCCCAGGGGTTGGCAGCTGCCTGGCTGACCCTCTGCTTGCAGTCCGGCCCGCTCCTGGACCGTGTCTTCACCACCTACAAGCTCATGCACACGCACCAGACGGTGGACTTCGTCAGGAGGAAGGTACCAGGCTGGCTCCTCTGCCACACTCAGGGTGGGGCTGCCCGCCCCGAGTGCGGTGTGGACGGACTGGCCTGGTCCCCCCGTGGCCCTGCTGACTCTGCCCTTCCTGGCCAGCATGCCCAGTTCAGGAGCTTCTCCTACAAGAAGATGACTGTCTTGGAGGCTGTGGACATGCTGGACGAGCTGGTAGACGAGTCGGACCCGGACGTGGACTTCCCCAACTCCTTCCACGCCTTCCAGACCGCGGAGGGCATTCGGAAGGCCCATCCCGACAAGGGTGCGCCCCTCCTTGGCTGTGGTGGAGGAGGCCTCGCTGCCCCAGGGCTGGTGGGGGGCAGGCAGGCTGCCCTTCCCCAGCAGGCCCTGTCCTGCCTGCTCCTCCCCGGCCCTGGCCCCAGCCCCCTCCTAGCCCGCCCTGTTCCTCTCCCTTCCAGACTGGTTCCACCTCGTAGGGCTCCTGCATGACCTGGGGAAGGTCTTGGCTCTAGCGGGGGAGCCCCAGGTGAGGGCAGGGATGGAGGGGGCATGGGCAGGGCAGGGGTGGGACAGCCTCAGCTCTGGGCTTGGGGCACCCACTTGGTGGGCAAGCAAGTCATGCCCACTCATGGCTGCCTGTCCCTCCCCAGTGGGCGGTCGTTGGAGACACCTTCCCGGTGGGCTGCCGGCCCCAGGCTTCTGTGGTTTTCTGTGACTCCACCTTCCAGGACAACCCTGACCTCCAGGATCCTCGATACAGGTGCCCCTCCACCACTGCCAGTCCTCCCCGTCCCCAGGGTGCTTCTGAGCCCCTCACCCTCCATCTCTCTCTGCAGCACAGAGCTCGGCATGTACCAGCCACACTGTGGGCTTGAGAATGTCCTCATGTCCTGGGGCCACGATGGTGAGGCTGGTTAGAGGCTGGCAGCAGGGATGGTCGGCCCACAGTGGGGACCACCCCCTGGGTGCCTGGTGGTGACCCCCTCTCTCCCACAGAGTACATGTACCAGATGATGAAGTTCAACAACTTCTCCCTGCCCCCGGAGGTAGGTAGGGGGAGGGGAGGGCCACGCTGAGAGCCCAGCCCAGCCCAGCCTTGCTCACTCTGGGTGTGGCTTCTTCCTGTCCTCAGGCCTTTTACATGATCCGGTTTCACTCCTTCTACCCGTGGCACACCGGCGGCGACTACCGGCAGCTGTGCAGTGAGCAGGACCTGGCCATGATGCCCTGGGTGCAGGAATTCAAGTACAGCCCTCCCCATGAGGTTGGGAGGGTGCGGAGAGGGGGCTGGGGCTTCCCGTGAGTCACTGTCCCTCCCTCGCTGCAGCAAGTTTGACCTGTACACCAAGGGTCCCGACCTGCCGGACGTGGACAAGCTGCGACCCTACTACCAGGGGCTCATTGACAAGTATTGTCCTGGGGTCCTGAGCTGGTGACCGGCCTGCCCACCTTGCTCAGGCCTGGCTGGGTGCCCCAGGGGAACAGCCCCTGTCAGGCACAGTGACAACCCACCACAGCCTCTCTGGGGACTCCCAACACCCACCTGCAGTCTGTGCTCCCCACCCTCATGGCCTCTTGCTCGGTGGCAATAAAGACCTTGAAGCAGCTGGAGTCTGAGCCTCCCTGAGCCGTGTGAGTTGTGGCTGCTGGGCAGTCTGTGCGCAGGAGGCGAGACCATGGCCTCTTGGACATGTGCCTGTTGCCAGAAACACCTTGCTTGTCCTCCCAGCTCCCACGTCGGAACCTGGGGTCACCCTAGTCACCCCCCTTCTCTAAACAGTCGCCAAGTCCCCTTAAAAACAAAACAAAACACCTCATAGCTAAAACAACACACTACAGAAACACAGAAGGAGTGCACAGGGTAACTGCTATGAATGTGACCCGCGAATGCACCCCAGGGCCCTGCCCGTGCCCCGGGCGCAGCCCCCATCTTGACCCGGTCAGTCACCTCCTTTCATGTGGTTTCATCTCGTGTGCCCCTGAGACCACAGCTTAGCTGGCTTCCCCTCTGCCTCCTGGCCGTTGATTTCTCTGAAGAAAGTGGCTCATTTGTCTCAGGGAGTTTTCTCCTGTTGGGATTTGCTGATCGCAGACCCGTGGTATCTATGAATAATTCCTTGATATTTCCTGCTAATTGGTAAATAGATTTGGAGGCCTGATCAGATTCAGGTGTGGCCTGTTGGAGGCAAGAGCGCTTTAGAGGTGGTGGCGTGTTCCTCAGTTTCACTAAGGACATCCTTGACCCCTTAGCCGGCTGGACCACCGCTCCGGCTGCATCCCGCCCACACTGCTCGGAGGGACCCTGCAGAAGCTCCTCCTACTGCTAACTGGTTACTGTTTCTGTAGGAAAAGCCAGTACACGCTGGTCTTTCTCTTAATTTACCAGTTTGCAACATCCTCCAAGGCAATCATGTTGTCTGTTTTTGTGTTAAGAACGTTCAGATCTCAGCAGGTTTACGCTTCAGTTCATTGAAGCGTTGTCCCTGCTGGAGCTCAGCCCGGTCCTCACCAGTCCTGTGACATGACCTCAGCAGCCTCTGGGGACGTCTTGCTCTCTGTCTGCCGTGACACGACACCTAGACTTTTCGCCTCCTGTGTCTGACATGACAAGTTATCACCAACTCGTTGGCTTGAAACAACACGTTTATTCTCTCACGTTCTGGAAGCCAGGACTCCGAGATCAAGGTGTCGGCCTGCTCTCCCAGAGGCTCCCAGTGGCGCCTGGCTTTTTCCGGCTTCAGGTGGCTGACGGTGTCCCCTGGCCCTCTGCCTCTCTCGCTCTTTTTTTAATTTTAATTTTTTTAAAATGTGTTTTTATTGATTTTTTTTTTTTTTTTTTTAGAGAAAGAGGAAGGGAGAGAGAGAAACATAGATGTGAGGGAGAAACATGGATCGGCTGCCTCCTGCACGCCCCCTACTGGGGATCGAGCCTGCAACCCGGGCATGTGCCCTGACCTGGAATTGAACGAGACCTCTCAGCCGGTGGGACCAGCTTAATCCACTGAGCCACACTGGCCAGGCAGTTCTTCTTCTTCTTCTTCGTTTTTTTTTTTTTTTTTTTATCCTCACCCGAGGACTTTTTTGCATTTATCTTCAGATAGAGCAGGAGGGAGAGAGGGGGGAAGAGAGAGAGAAACATCGATGTGAGAGAGACACATCGACTGGTTGCCACCCACACGACCCCAACCAGGGCCGGAGACAAACTGCAACCGAGGTACGTACGTGCCCTTAGCGGGAACCGAACCCGGGACTCTCTGGTCCACGGGCCGACGCTCTAACTGCTGAGCCAAACCAGCCAGGGTAGTTATTATTCTTAATTCTCCATCCTTGAGTATGGGTCTTTTTAATCTTTTGGGTGACAAAATGAGAAGAATGTTTCTGCTGGATACTAAACACAAGAGTGGCCTCAAGGAAAAGCACTTGGGTCTTGGGTGATTGTGTCTCCAGCTCAACCAGTGAGTTTTACTTGGAAGGACGTAGACAAACTACAGTCATTCAGTCTTGGACATTTAGCAGGCATTGTTTTTTTGTTTTGTTGCTGTTGTTGTTTCAATTTTATTTATTTTATTGTTTTTCGAGGGAGAAAGGAAGAGCGAGAGAAACACTGATTTGTTGTTCCACTTATTTATGCATTCATTGGTTGATTCTTGTATGTGCCCTGACCGGGGGTCAAAACAGCAACCTTGGCGTATTGGGACTATGCTTTAACCAACTGAGCTACCCGGTCAGGGCCAGCACGCATTTTCTTAAACATTAACAAAGGGACACTGTCACTGCCAGGGAGACAATGACAGCATTTGTTGCCAATGATAAAAATGAGCTTTTAAGCAAATATTGGGATTTGGGGAAAACTGTGTGTAGTGTAAGCCCTGATAGTTGGCTTTTGTAAGGCAGATGCAGAGGCCTCCGCTGCAAAGAGGCACGGCTTCAGATGTGAGGGCGATCTGGCGGCGACACCGGTCACCCCACTGATCGCCAGGTTGACTCGGCTGATCTGGCTGGCGAGGCAGGGGTCCCTTCCTCCCTCATCGACCCATGTGCGTCCCTCCTGAAGCTGCACGCTCCGTCGAAGAGGACGACCTTCCCCCAGAGGAGAGGCCCGGTCGTTGGTCAAGGGTGTACGAGCAGCTAGAACCCCCAAACAGGCTCTCGGGGAGGCATGGCCCAAAGGAGGCACTTGGAGTACACACGGTGCCAACCACGGGGCCAGATAAAGGGCAAGGCCAAGGCCCCCCAACCCAGGCTGCTTTGTTTTAAGAGATGTTGTTGAGCTCTGGCCGGTTTGGCTCAGCGGTTAGAGCGTCGGCCTGCGGACCAGTGAGTCTTGGGTTCGATTCTGGTCAAGGTCATGTATATACCTCGGTTGTGGTTCGTCCCCAGCCCTAGCCGGAGGTCCTGGTCGGAGTCATGCGGGAGGCAACCAGTTGATGATGTATCTCTCTCTCGTCGATATTTCTCTCTCTCTCTCCCTCCCACTCTATCTGAAGATAAATGGAAAAATGTCCTCGGGTGAAGATTAAAAAAAATAAAATAAAGAGATATTGGTTGATTTTGATAACTGACCATTTTAGCTACTTGTCTTTTTCTTTTTTTTTTTTTTAGCTATTTGTCTTTTTTAGCTATTCTTTCATTCCAGATACTCCTCTTATGCTTTACATTCAACTAAGAGTGAGCCCACGAAATCCTAGGACCCACCTCGACACCAATAAAAGCAGCACCCGGCCCCACGTGCTCTCTCTCTCTCTCTCTCTCTCTCTCTCTCCTTGCTATGGGCCCCCGGCATACCTTGTACACTGCAGGGCCTGTAAGTAATAGACTTAAAAAAATTTTTTTTCTTTATTGATTTTAAGATAGAGGAAGGGAGAAGGAGAGAGAGATAGAAACATCGATGAGAGAGAACATCGATTGGCCGCCTCCTGCATGCCCCCCCTGGAGATCGGGCCCACAACCTGAGCATGTGCCCTGACCAGGAATCGAACTGGTGACCTCTTAGTGCATGGGTCAGCGCCCAACCACTGAGCCACACTAGCCAGGCTGTAATAAACCTTTTTTTTTTTTCTCAAAGTTTCCCGATGGTTATTGATGAAGGGCACCTTGCCATCATAATAACAACCACAGAGGTCTGTCCAGCGGTAACTTGGGTTTGGGAAGAGGAGATATCTGTGGAAAATTCACCTGGGCCCAGGTGAGTGGGCCCAGCTGAGTGCCCCCAGGTGTTTCTAGCTGATAGGGTTACTATCGATAGACTGAGATCAGTAGGTGTGTCCACTAGTGTGAACTTGACAGCTTACTCATAGTTAAAGGTTTTTCTGATGAGATCGACAGTGATATTAATGAATGTGATTTCTTTGAGATTTTACAATGGGATAGGTCAACATTTGGATGACCTGCATAATTCCATGAACTAATGTTTTCCGAATGATGCTCCAAAATCATGCAAGCTGCACCAATGGCTCTTCATGTGATAGAGAACAAAAATCTCACTGGTATAGTTTCAAATCCCAAATTGCAATGAACCCCTATGAAACTACTCCTTAGAGACTTGATGTGGTATTAGAATATTTGCAATGATCTGAAAAGGCTTCTAAAATACTCTTCCTGCCCTGGCAGGTGCATTGGCCCCAGGACCAAAGGGTCTTGGGTTTGATTCCCAGTCAAGGGCACGTATCTGGGTTGCAGGTTTGATCCCTGGCCCCAGTTGGGGTCATGCAGAAGGCAACCAATCGATGTGTCTCTCTTACATTGATGTTTCTTTCTCTCTCCCTCCCTCCCTTCTACTCTATCTAAAAGTCAATGGAGCCCTGGCCAGTTTGGCTCAGCGGTTAGAGCGTTGGCCTGCGGTCCAGAGAGACCCTGGTTCGGTTCCCACTGAGGGCACGTACCTCGGTTGCAGTTTGTCCCCGGCCCGGGGCCGTGTGGGTGGCAACCACTCGATGTGTCTCTCTCACGTCGATGTTTCTCTCTCTCTCTCTCTCTCTTCCCACCTCTCTCCCTCCCGCTCTATCTGAAGATAAATGCAAAAGTGTCCTCAGGTGAGGATAAAAAAAAAAAAAGTCAATGGAGCCTGACCGGTGTGGCTCAGTGGTTGGGCGTTGACCCATGCACCAAGAGGTCACCGGTTCGATTCCTGGTCAGGGCACATGCCCAGGTTGTGGGCCTGATCCCCAGTGGGGGGCATGCAGGAGGCGGCCAATCGATGTTCTCTCTCATCGATGTTTTTTTCTCTCTCTCTCCTTCTCTTTTCCTCTCTCTCTAAAACCAATAAAAAAAGAAAAACATTTTTTTAATTTATTAAAAATCAATGGAAAAATGTCCTCGAACGAAGATTAACTACAAAAAAAATACTCTTCCCTTCCTTTTCCAACTACAAATTGGTGTGAAGCCAGATATTCTTCCTATATTTTGACTAAGAAGATACTGGAACAGATTGGCCAGAAACAGATCTTAGAAGTCAGGCGTTAAAGATAATTTTGCAAAAACATAAAACTGTGCCACTCTTCTCACTTAATATTTTGGGGAATACAGTTAATTTTCATTTTAAAATTTGTTATATTGAAACATGTTATGGATTTATTTTTATGTTTAAATAAAATCAATAAGTAAATAGTTAAAGAATTTCTCAGTTTACTTTCCATGGTGCTGAATATTGATAGATATAATCCTCATAAACAAAAGCTCTTTGGAGTCCTTCATAATTGGAAAAAATATGTTTTTATTGATTTTAGAGAGAAAGGAAGGAAGAGGGAAAGATAGAAACATCGATCAGCTGCCTCCTGCATGCCCCCTACTGGGGATCAAGCTTGCAACCCGGGCATGTGCCCTGGTGGGGAATCGAACCCCTGATGGGGTCTTCTCGGTGCACCGGACAACACCCAACCAACTGAGGCACACCAGCCAGGGTGAGCCCTCCATAATTCTGAAGACTGTAAAGGTGTCCTAGACCAGATGACTGGGTCCATGGATGCGAGTCAACTTGTTTTTGCAGGACCCTGACCCTCGGTCCATGGGCTCCATGAGGGCAGAGGAGGAAGTCATGTATGAATTTGTCACCCAACTCAAGGGCCACCAGCGTGGCCACTTCAGAGCCCACAGTGTGCAAGGGGAGTGGTCAGCCACCAGGGGTAATGGGGATTTGTCATTCGCATCCCCCTGTGTATACCTGGGCTTGCTATCCCGTCCCGTGCTTCCTCCAGCATGTCATTCATTGACTTTATAACTGTCCGTTACCCAGGTAGCCTGCACAACCCTGCCTCTGCCCAACGTCCTCCTTCACAGTGACTCCCAAATCAACGCCCTGATGAATGATGGCGTGGCCAGCTGAAGACTCAGTGGTGGTGCCAGCCTGTAGACAACCCCTTGCAAGTCAGGATGCAGAAGATGCCTGTGTTGAGCCCGCCGTACAGCATCAGGAGCTGTTGGGTGAGTGGGTCTCACTCCTGCCCCCAGCGGCCCCTGATGGAACCGTTGCTGCCCGTTCCCGTGCCGCGGAGGATGCTGCTTTGTGGAATGTTAGGTCCCAGGAGGCAATGCTTCCTCCCAGACACACAGCAGCACTTTGCTTGAACTGGACGTGGCCAGCCACGTGGCTGTTCTGAGCGCCTCTGCCACTGGCTGAGCAGGCGGAGGAGGGGTGTGACCGGCACTGACCTCCACCAGGAAGGGGCTGCTGGTGCGTGACCGAGAGAGGCTGATGGGATGTGCAGGACAGGCTCTGGGAGGCTGCCGGGCGCCCCAGCAACTGCCACATCCAGTGACCAGAGTCAGTGGAAGAGGAAAGCACCCTATACAGAAGGCCCACTGGCTCGGACACCTCCCAACAATGTGTGCGGAGGGTGCCCAACCTGTGGTTGTTGCAGAAACAAGCACGGCCTCTATTTCCTACTTGCTGTCCTTCAAACACCAATCAATTTTTGGTTTCTTTCCTACGGGCTAACTTCACTGTTCAACATGTGAAATACAGAACTTTGAGATGGACTGTGCTGAGCACAAAGGGGTGGGTGTTAAGCTGGACCTGGAGGTGATGTGGGTGCAGAAACAGACCAGGTTTGGGTGCCTCCTTACCTTGATGTGAGGGTTTTGTGTGGGGTGTGGAATGGCCACCCTGCATCAGTGGATTTTCTGGAGGAGAGGGGAGGGCGAGGGAGTATAAATCAGAAAGATGGGCCCGGCCGGTGTGGCTCAGTGGTTGAGCGTCAACCCATGCACCAAGAGGTCACTGGTTCAATTTCCAGTCAGGGCACATGTCCAGGTTGTGGGCCTGATCCCCAGTTGGGGACATGCAGGAGGCGGCCATACGATGTTCTCTCTCGTGTACGTTTCTTTATAATTATTATCATCATTATTATTTTTAATCTTTACCCGAGGATATTTTTCTATTTATCTTCAGAGAGAGTGGGAGGGAAAGGGAGAGAGAGAAACATCAACTGGTTGCCTCCCGCACGACCCAGACCAGGGCCGGGGACAAACCGCAACTGAAGTACGTGCCCTTGGCTGGAATCAAACTGGCGACTCATTAGTCCTTGGGCCGACACTCTGCCGCTGAGCCAAACTGGCCAGGGCTCATCGATGTTGCTCTCTCTCTCTCCCTCTTCCTTCCCCTCGCTCTAAAATCAATAAAGATAACAAATTTTTAATTAAAAAAATCAGAAAGATGGATTCATCAGGGTCCTGGGCACCCCAAGGGGTGTGCACACTTTCGATGCACAGGATGATGCCCAGCTGAGCCACACTGGCCAGGGCTCAGAGCACTTTGGAAGCCACCCGAAAGCTCAGGTCACAGGTCCACTTGAGTCACCAGTGGCTATGGGCACAGGCTGAGCACGGAGCTCCGTCCCTCTGGGTTGGTCAGGGGGTCAGTGACGTGGCGAGGAGCTGGGCACATCTGTGAGAGCTGCGCAGGGTTCTGTGGGTGAGCATGAGGGGTGGAAGCCGAGGGATAGCGACCTGATTGACAACTGAACTCAAAACGGAAACCTGGACGGTGCCCTCTCCTGCCCCGACCCAGGGCCCTGGCTCCTCTTCCTCTCCCCGCCCACATCCAGCGGCTCAGGTCTTCCCTCCGCTCAGGGCTTCCCTGACCTGCCACCCGTGGTGCCCCGTCCACTGCCCGATCTCCTTCACTCCTGGCCCAAGCAACGTCCAGTGCTCTGATCCTTCGGTTCTTCTTCCCGGGATGAGGAGGCTGGAGCAGCAGAGAAGGGGCTGGGTTCTGGTGAGTCCTCTGGCCCCCAGAGGGTTCCAGGCCCTACATTCTGTGACTGGCCTCGAAGCCTTGATGTGTGGACCTGACAGGTCGGCCAGGCTGTGCTGGACTGAGGCTCAGGCCCCAGGCGGTGCTAGGCCAGGCCCTGTGTACATTTCATAGAGGGAACATTGAGGATGGGAGAGCAAAGACACCAAGAAGCCAGGTCAGCGACAGCCAGACAGCAGCTGGGCTGGGTCCACCACCAGAGGCACTGACCTCAGGCCTCCCCAGTGGGAAGAAACATCAGCACATGTCAAGCACAAAGAAACCTTTATTGGCTCGTGAACCAGGATGACGGCATGGGCTGGCACGGAGATGCCGAGTCAGGGTTGTCTCTCCTCTTGTGCAGGTGCTGGGGTTGGGGCATCAGACTAGGGCCCCTACAGACTTGGACCCGCGTCCCCCCCCCCCCCCAGTCCTGATTACACCGTCCTGGGAAGGGCTCTGAGCTGGTCACAACCCACCGCCCAGGCCAGAAGGTGCCCTGGGGAGGGACATGGCTGGCATCGGGGACAAGTGGGCCCTCAGGGCAGGGCAGCCAGAGCCTGCCCCCGAGGGCAGCAATCCAACCTACATCTGCCCGACAGTTGGCTAAGGCACTGTGGCTGGTCCATGTCCTGCTCCAGAAGGCCAGAGATGTGGCGGGGACCCTGACCCTCTCTGGACACGTGGTAGGCAGAATGTGGCTACTTTTTCCGCCGGGCGGTCTGGGAGCCGCTGTTGCAGTTGTTGGGGGCTGGAGCAGCCTGGTCAGTGGCAGCTCCTGGGTCTTTCTTGAGTGCTGGCCTGTGCTTCTCCTCCCTGGGGGGAGGGTAGGACCGGGAAGGTCGGGGGCCCAGCAGGGACTGCATGACCCTAATGGCCCCTACCGCAAGGATGAGTCCCCAGAGCAGGGTTGGGGCCTCCAGGGGAGACAGCTGTTTCCGTAGCCAGTGGAGGGCCTGGGTGAGGGTGTTGCTGGAGCTGCGGGCCCGGGGTGGGCTCTTGTTCTGTGAGGGCAGGATTGAGGAGGGTCAACAAGGGTCACCCTTCTGGGTGGAGGTCACCCCGCCACCTCCCCCAGCCTGGCTAACGCCTTCCTACCTGGAGGCCAAACTGCCCGAGCAGCCTGTCCAACGTTGGGTCCCCCAGGGACACGGGTGGGAAAAACTCCTCCACCCATTGGCGTCGCCACCACTGACTGCAACAGGACAGGGTGCTCAGGAGGCACGGAGCTCCCAGCCCCCGGCCCCAGCCCCCACGAGTGCCCAGCCTTACCCCGGCTCCCCCGGCTGTGAGAACCAGTACTTATAGCGCTGGGCCCGCACGTAGGTGGGTGGCTGCTTGTGGAAGGGATACCTGGCCACGTCGTTCTGGATGAGGCGGATCACTGCAGGGGAGGGGGCTCAGCTGGCTGCTCCTCAGCTCCACCCACAAGCCTCCCCAGCAAACCCGGGCCCGCACCCGGCCTCACCCGGCTCCTTGCCCTGCAGCAGGCAGAGCACCAGGCTCGTGAACCATGGGCTATGCGTGTGTGGGCCCAGGGCCGCGAACCACATCTGCCAATCAAGGCGCGGCTGGTGGGGTGCCACGAGGGGGGGCGGCCGGCTCACGTTCCCGGGCTTGTACATGAACTCGATCTCCTGTGTGCCAAGCCCAGCAGGTTGTGAGGGCAGCTGGACCTGGGCTCCCCCCAACCCCACCCCTGTGGCTTCCCCACCCGTGGAGCGCTCACTGTCCAGTGGTGCCCGTCGTAGCTGCCCTCCAGCACCACCTCAGGCCGCCCACCCAGACCAGTCATCCGCCGGAAGAGGCCGTAGGAGTTGGCCAGCTGCAGGTGCTCCACGGCGCCAAACAGGCGGTGGGCCCCAGTCCAGAGGCGCCCGTGGGTGGAGGGCTCCACGTAGGAGTATGGCACCTAGAGGCAGGTGGGCAGAGATCAGCACTGCTCCTCCAGCCCCCTCCCAACCCCCTCTCCTGGTCTCCTGTGAAGCGCTACCCACCAGGCTGACCAGGAACATGGCCACGGTGGCAGTGCCGAAGATGGACAGCTGGACTGCAGTACACAGCTTCCGGAGCCACCCTCGCACCTGGGTCCACCTGAGGGTCAGGGCCAAGTGCAGTCAGCCCTGCTCTGCACAGCTCTGCAGCCCACCACCCACTCCTGCACATACCTCCAGAAGGCGGCCAGCAGTTCCCAGGCGAGGGAGGCACCCCCTAGCCACATGGTGGGCAGAGTCACCATCTTCAGCCACTGGGAGAACTGGTGGAAGGTGAAGGCTGTGGAAGGAAGGGGTGTGAGAAGGGGCGGTCCAGTCCAGCCCCTGTTCTCTGGCACCCAGATGGCACTCACTGGTTCTGGAGTGGACAGCATACTGCTCCCAGTCGACCTCCAGACCAAAGTAGTGCACGGTGCCGTAGGCCAGCAGCCCGTAGACAGTCAGTTCCAGCAACAGGGCCAGGAGGGCCAGCAGGGCCTTGGGCCAGGCTGCAGGGCAAGACAGCCATGGTCAGCTGGCAACAGGGCTGGAGAGTAGGCAGCCAGGGGGCTGGGGAGCTAGAGCAGAGGCCAGCGGGGGCTTCTGGGGGAAGGTGACGCCCTGGCAACAGCTCTGGTGAGGACAGCTGGCTGTCGGGACTGGTGACACTCACAGGCAGGTGTCTTTTTGCGGCGGCTATTGCCAGACTCGGCAGCCAGGTGCTTGTCATCCAGAAGGGCAGTGGTGAGCACCAGGGTGAGCAGGTTGAAGAAGTTATAGTTACCAGTGATGATGATCAGGACTTGCAGCAAGACCTGGGGGATGGTCTGCGCTCAGAGCTCTGGACAGCGGCTCCCTGCCTGGACCCTTCAGATCCTGCACCCCACGCCTAGGTCTCCTGCAGGCATCGTGCCCTCTCTTCTGTTCCTTCTAGTCACACCTACCATGCCTCCCCAACAACACCTGGAGAAAACCCAACCTCTGCACACCTCATGCCCCTGCTAACCTGAGCCTGACATCCTCCGGTGAGGCCTTGCCTCACGGGCACACTACACATGGAGCTAACCAGGCCTTCTGCCCATGAGATCTCCTGACTGCCGGCAGCAGCTACCCTGTCCCTAACAGGACCCACCGAGTAGTGCTGCCTGAGTGGTGAAGGCCACGTCCTGCCTGTTTCCTGATGGCTGATGCCTCACTCACCTGGGAGTAGAAGGCAGCCAGGCGTAGGCGGCGAGCAGGGGCGAAGAACAGAGGGGGCACCGCGATCTCGATGAGGAAGGTGGCCACCACACTGAGCTTGTGCAGCCAGACGGGCAGGTGGTGGGCAAACCAGGAGGCAGGCGTGGGCAGGCACTGCGTCTCATAGTGGTAGGTGAGGGCTGCAGGAGATGGTGGGTGGTCAGGGCTGGGCGGAGCCACCAAGACTGCCCCATGTGTAGGCTGGGACCCTCACCAGTGAGCCCCCACCACACGGGGCAACGGCTGGTCAGCTTGACCACACCCGAGGCGAACATGAGGCGAAACAGCAACCAGCGCACGAGCCAGAAGGGGAGGCCTTCATGGGGTGAGGCCCCTGCCAGCCCGCCCTGGGGTTGCTGCTTATGGTGGGGAGGCTCCCTCAGGGGGGCCACCAGCACAGCCAGGAAGCCAGTCTCCAGCAGCAGGGAATCCCTGCGGGGAGAAGGAAGAGCACAAAGGGCCCCCGCCCCATCAAGGCTGCTCCCTCCAGAGGGCCCTTCTTGGAGAGGCAAACATCCTCCACCCCACCCCCCAGCCTCCTGAAGCCTTACCCCCCAAAGTCACTCACCACTGGAAATAAAGAAACACCTGGCCCACCTGCAGGGAGAAGGGCTGTCAGGGAGCAGGGGGTGTATGTCTGGGGAGGCAGGCAAGGCAGAGAGAGGGTGGGATGGAGGGTGGATGGGGCTGAAGTGAGTTGGTGACAAAGTTCCTAGTGGTGGGAGGGGGCAGCAGGCAGCCCCCACTTGCCTGGCAGACCGACAGGTAGGCGGCCCAGAGCAGCAGGTAGACGAGGGGGTGGCGCAGCTGGCGCAGCAACAGGGCGCCCAGGGCCAGCAGGGTACCCAGCAGGCTCAGCAGCTCCAGGCCCTGTGCCGTGTCCAGCCCCAATCGTGGCGCCTCCCACAGTAGCGTCGGGGTCTCCCACAGCTGCTGCCAGGGCCCCTTGCCCTGGGGCCGCAATGTCCTTCGTGCAGGGAGGATGCCCTCGTTGCCATATAAGCCTGTGGGAGGGCACGTCGGGGCCAGGTCCTGGACACTGTGCTGAGAGGCCAGACTCCCCCCACCAGTCAGGGCCTGCACATCTGCCTCCCAACCTAGGTCAGCACGTGCAGACTGTCCCCAACACGTCAGAAGCTGTGCACCGCGCCTGCCCCAGGCCGAGCCCAGTTCCCCTCCCCTCCAGGTGACAGCTCTCGGTCCTACCTGCCCCACCGAGTCTGGGCCCACCTACCTCTGGGCTCTGTCCCCGCCCCAGGTCAGACCCTCAACCCTACGGGAAACGGGCCATTGCAAGCCCTCCAATCCCCCAAACCCTGCAGCACGAACCGCAGCCCCTACCCCGCGCATCAAGGCCTGGACCTCACGTCCGCCCCCAGACAGCGGCGTGTCGGGTGGGGGGACGAGAGGGCGCGGGTTGGGGGTGTCCCGCGATCGGCGCCCTCACCCGGGATCTGTGTGTAGAGGGAAGCAAAGGCGAACAAGAAGACGGCGGCCACACCCTGCAGGAAGAGCTGCCGCGGGAGCCGGGAACCCGCCATGTCCGCTACGCGGTCGGCTGGACGGGAGCCGGCGGGTCCGCCCGGCCCCGCCCCGCCGGCGGCAACGACAAGCCCCGCCCCTTCTGGCCCCGCCCCCAGGCAACAAAGCCCCTCCCCACACGCCTGCACCGCCTCCAGTGCGTACTGCGGCCCTTCCGGCGCGCGTCGGCCTCGCAGCGTCCGGGTTCGCCTTGGCCGTGTACGTCATAGGTGTGCGCGCGGCGCCGCGTGCTACGTACTTTCCTGGGCGGGAACAGCAAAATGGCGCCAGAACTAGTGGCGGGCTGAGGACACTGGCCCCCCTCGAAGCCGGCTCCGCGGTGCCCGGGCCGCCCCTGCCACTCCCGGACATGGAGGACGTGGAGGCGCGCTTCGCCCACCTCCTGCAGCCCATCCGCGACCTCACCAAGAACTGGGAGGTGGACGTGGCGGCCCAGCTGGGCGAATATCTGGAGGAGGTGAGGGCGGCCCGGGGCAGTGGCGCTGGGCGGGCGGGGCGCGGGCCGGGCGCTGCTGGGCGGCTCCGCCACCTCGGGTCTGGACGTCCGGCGCTCTGTCCGCAGGCTCGTTCCTTTTTCCCAGCTCCGTCACTGCCTCCCGGAATCGTCCCTGGTTAAATTAGCCTGGAGCTGTCATTACAGGTCGCTCGCTACCCATCAGCGAGCTCTGAAACCGATTTAGTAGGTGGTGACCAGCATTTTATCTAATGCAACAGAATAGAATTTATATGCATGTTTGGGTGTTTGAGAGATCTGGATCAGGATGGAGGGATTTCTCTCTTTTTTAAAAATGTGTTTTTAAGTCTAGTGGGCACACAATATTGTATTAGCTTACGGTGCACCACGGTGTGAGGAGCTTAAGGTGTACCACGGTCCATTTCTGCATTGCACTTTCCCTCTTCAGTCTTGGGCTGCTCTTGTCTCGATCATTGACCTCCGGCCTATCAAACCCAGGGGACACTGGAAGTGTCATCTCATTTAGCTCAGCAGCATTTATTGGGTTGACCACGCCCTCCTTTTTGAAACAGGTTTTGGTGTTCTGATTTTCATCTGATTTCATTGCCTACTTTTTTTTAAAAGTATGTTTTATGGAATTTTTTAGAGAGGAAGTGAGAGGGAAAGAGATAGAAACATCAGTGAGAGAGACACATCCATCGCCTGCCTCCTGCACGTCCCCCACTGGGGATTGAGCCTGTAGTCCGGACATGTGCCCTGACCTGGAACCCAGCGGGGACCTCTCAGTCCATGGGATGATGCTCAATCCACTGAGCCACCGACTGGGCCACCTTATTTTGTTGTTAATCCTCATCCAAGGATATTTTTCCATTGATTATTAGAAAGCGTAGAAGGGAGAGAGAGAGGGGGAGAGAGAGAGAGAGAGAGAGAGAGAGAGAGAGAGAGAGAATTAGAGAAACATCAATGTGAGAGAGATGCATCGATTGGTTGCCCCCACACAACCCCGACCAGGGCCTGGGATCGAACCTGCAACCCAGGTACGTGCCCTTGAGCAGGATTGAGCCTGAGACCCTTTGGTTCATGGGCTGATGCTCTGACCACTTAGCTACACCCACCAGGGCATCATTGCCTACTTTTTCTTTGCTATCAGTGTCAGGCTGCTCAGGTGGGTCCTGGGCCATCTCCTTGCACGTTCCCCCTCAACATTCTTATTTATTTTCATGATTTCAAATGTCACCTTTATGGGGACAGCTCCCAGGTTTATATCTCCATGAGATATTTCCTCTGAATCTAGTTTGTGTACCCAGGTGCTCATCTGACATTCCACTTAGGTGTCACAAGACATCTCAGATGTAACGTATTTAAAGCAGAGCTCTTTATTTTCCTGCGGAAATCCCAGTCTTCTTGATCTTGGTAAATGGTACCACTGTTCAACCTAAGGTGAAAGCTAAGAGCTGTTCTAGTAAAACCCCACACTCCACATCCAGTCCACCCATGAATTGTCAGTTATACCACCAGTATTTCACTTGAATTCATCTGTTCTCCTTTTTCTGTGGTCTCGGCCACCATCTGTCTCAGACTCATGTAAAACCTTCCTTCTTGGGCTCCCTACCACTGTGTTTGGCTGCATCCAGTTCATGTTCCATCCAGCAGCAAGTGTGACTCTTACAAATTTAAATCAGGCTGAACCACTGCCTTGCTTAACACCTCTCAGTGGCTTTCCATTGCTCTCAGAATAAAATTCAAGCTTCGTCCTCTGAATCTGACTCTGCTTATCTGTTAGCCTTCACATGGGCTCTTTACGTGTTTTTTTGAGCCAGTCAACCTACAAGACCCAAGCTTGTTTTTTGGCTGAGGATATTTATATTTTCTGTTCTTACTAGAACATATTCTTCATCTAGTTGTTGTTTTTTTTTTTTTTTTTTTTATCCTCACCCGAGGACATTTTTTTTTTTCATTTTTTGTCCAGATAGAGTGGGAGGGAGAGAGAGGAAGAGAGAGAGAGAGAGAAACATCGACGTGAAAGGGACACATCGAGTGGCTGCCACCCGCACGACCAACCAGGGCCAGGGACAAACTGCAACCGAAGTACATGCCCCTAGCGGGAACCGAACCTGGGTCCCTCTGGACCGAAGGCCGACGTTCTAACCGCTGAGCCAAACCGGCCAGGGCTAGTTGTTGTTGTTTTGACTAATTCTTATTCTTTATGTCTCAGTTTAAATGTGAGCTGATTATTCCATCTAAAATAGTTCTCTTTGTCATAGTGTGTTAGGTACTTTAGAACGTTTATCACAAGGTATTAACTTCTTTTTTTTTTTTTTTTTAATTTTTTTTCCTTATCGATTTTAGAGAGAGAGGAAGGAAGAGGGAGACAGAGATAGAAACATCAATTGGCCGCCTCCTGCATGCCCCCCACTGGGGATCAGGCCCACAACCTGGACATGTGCCCTGACCGGGAATTGAACCGACGACCCCTTGGTGCATGGGTCGACGCTCAACCACTGAGCCACACCGGCCAGGCCCTCCTTCACTCTTATGGAAGATGATCCTGTAAATACAGGAGTCGTAATAAAGATCACACATTCAGTATTTGCTCATGCCAAGCCCAGTTTTGTGCGCTTTATACATATAAACTCGTTTAATCCTCACCAAAGCACTACTAGGGGAGGTATTAGTTCTCTAGAGAGGTTAAGTGACATGCACAAAGTCCTAGCTAGTAGGTGGCCCAGTAGAGCCCACCCTCCTCACCACTGAGTGTGTCTTCGTGCAGTCACAGACTGATGAGAGGTTCGAAGGCAAGATCGAGGGTTCCATGAAGAGTGTGACTGGGGGACCTCACTTTGTTTGGGATGAGGAGTTGCTTAGTCACAGTGAGCTGAAGAATGACCCAGGTACAGAGAACAGGGTTCACGGTTCTGAGGCGGGAAATGGTCGGTTCATTGGAGGACTGGGAAGTGGGCCATGTGACCACTGTGCAGCGAGCAGGGGAGGGTGGGCTGCTGCAGAGGGAAGCTGGTCAGCGTGGAGGGCTCTGTTTAGGATTTTGCGTTTTTCCCTAAGAGTGGCAGAAAGCCAGTAGGATTGAGTACAGTGATGTAGACAAGTGCTGGCTGATAGGTGACAGTAGACTGGAGGGAAGTGGAGGGCTAGAATAACGGCAGTTACCTCGAACAGTAACAGACAGTCAGGTCAGGGTAGAGCAGGGAGCTGGGTGTGGGGTGATTGGGGGAGGTGAGAGAAGGGGGAGGGAGCTGAGACCCTGGGTTTCTGGGCAGGTGGTTTAGGAGGGAATCTCTAGAGGTTAGTGTGGACCTGTTTCAGTGTGAATTTTGGGTAAGGTATCCAAATGGTGTTTGAAGAAGGCAGTTGGACATACAGGTTTGGGCATAGATGGGAGGTCTAACCTGGGAGCATGCATTTGGGAGTCCTTAGAAGGAGAATGGGGTGTGAGGTCCTGGGAGTGGGTGACCAGCCGTCGCTAGAGTGTCACTGAAGAAAAGGGCCACCTCTGCAGCTCAGGGTCTGGGTGGCCCTGCTGCCCTCTTCATGTTCCTGTTTCCTCTTCCTCCCCCACTGACCTGACCAACTCACTCCCTTTGTCCTTCAGGAATTAATAGAAGTCGCCCCTTGGTGGAATCCTCCCAGACTCCCCCTTCTTGGTGCCACCATAGGGCCTAATATCTTGCCTCACTCCCTAGCACTCCCTACACTTTGGACATGTTTACATAATACTCATTTTCCTGAATAGCTGAATCCTGTCAGCAAGCTGCCTTTGTGTGGTGGTCGTTGTTCCTGAAAAGCCATCCCCTTCAGCTGGGAAAGTGGACCGCAGAAGACATCCACCCGTCATTTAGGCTTAGCTCTGAGGTCGCCACTTTGTTCATCAAACGTTCATGGGGCGCCAGCACCAGGCACTGAGCTAAGGCTGGGATTATCGTGATGCTCACAGTGCACTGAGGGCGGAGAGACTCACATGTGACCAGACCACCCTAACTGGGTGGTTAGAAGCCTGAGGGAGCCAATCGATGTTCTCTTATCGATGTGTCTATCTCTCTCTTCCTCTCCCTTCCTCTCTTTCTCAAAATCAATAAAGAAAAAAAAAAAAAGAAGCCCGAGGGAGACTGCAGAAGAGTTCACACCAGGCAGTGGTGGGTGTTCCCGGCAAAGAGCTTGACAAACATGTAAGGGCTTCGAAGTACTGTTGGCTGAGGACTGCAGGAGGGGCCAGGCTGCAGGGAAGGACCTGGGTGCAGTAGGGAGATAAAAGTCTGGGGGCGTTTGGATGTCTCAGTGGAGATACCTAGTGGGCAGCTACAAATGCATCCGGAGAGGGCGCTGCTCTGCATGGATTTGGGCTTGTCGGCATGTGGTTGGGACACTGACATTTACGGGGTGACAGGAGCTGGGGTTCAGGGATCACAGAGGAAGGAGGAGTCCTCACTTGGAAGTGTTTCCTGCTCAAAGGATCGAGACCCCAGCATTTCGTATCTGTCTTCCCCACCCCTGAAGTCCTGCTTCCTCTCTCGGTGTGAGGTCTTCCTGCCAGTCTGTCCGAGTCAGCCCTGACTCGGATGCGTGCGGCATGGAGCTCCTTCATCAGGGAGCTGGTGTGCAGCACTGGCTGTGGTTGGCACACTCTTGGGGTCTCCCTCTTCCACATACCAGGCTCAGAGGTTACAGGAAGTGGGGGAAAGCACAAAGACCCTCCCAAAACAACGGACAACAAGTGAGCCCCAAGTAGTGCCAGAGCTGTCAATCTGAGGGGCTGCTCATGGTGATGGGCACCCCGGGCTAGAGGTGGGGTGGTGGGTGAGTGGCCCCAGGAGAAGTGTGCACACACTTGGCTTCTCACTGACCCCGTTTTGTATCTTGCAGCTGGACCAGATCTGCATTTCTTTTGACGAAGGCAAAACTACAATGAACTTTGTGGAGGCAGCGCTGCTGATCCAGGGCTCCGCCTGTGTCTACAGTAAGAAGGTGGGTGCCCCTGGCCGCTGGTCTTGCTGTTTCAGTGTCTAGCAGGACCAAGGTCCTCTCTGCTGCTGGGGCAGGTGGCAGGCCTGGCCAGCCCCTGCTGTCTCCTTCCTGATCCCTTGCCAGCATTTTTTTTTTTTTTTTGAGAGAGAGAGGAAGGGAGAGGGAGAGATAGAAACATCGATGAGAGAGAACATCGATTGGCCTCCTCCTACATGCCCCCACTGGGGATTGGGCCCACAACCTGGACATGTGCCCTGACCGGGAATTGAACTGGCGACCTCTTGGTGCATGAGTCAATGCTGAACCACTGAGCCACACCGACCGGGCTCCCTTGCCACCTTTTAACACTGAACAAAAAGCTTGAATTTAAAATTGCAGGACCTGCTTCTAAACATCTGACAATGTACAGAAGAGCCCCATGCTACAAAGAATTGTCCAGCCCACAATGTCTGGTCCCCAAGTTGAGAGCCTGTTGCAGAATAAGAGGAAAAGCAGAAGGAAGGGAGGGAGCACCTTGGGGGAAACCAGTGTTCAGGGAGTGCTGACAGAAGGAGAAGTCAGAGACCGGTAATCGGGAAAATGTCCTGGCAGAGAAGTCAGAGCAGTAGAGAATTGCCAGGGGAAGAGAAATGACCAAACATGTTGAGTTCAGTGAGTTGGACCTATACACGAAAGCTTTTCAAGCATCTGCTGGGTCTGCAGTTAGGAGGTCACCAGGGATTTAGTGAGAGGATGGCCTGACTACTGGCAGATGAGAAATATGGAGGCATGAGACAGTGCCCAGGGTCAGCGTGGACTCCATGAGACAGTGCTCAAGGTCAGCGTAGACTCCATGAGACAGTGCTCAGGGTCAGCGTAGACTCCATGAGACAGTGCTCAGGGTCAGCGTGGACTCCATGAGACAGTGCTCAAGGTCAGCGTAGACTCCATGAGACAGTGCTCAAGGTCAGCGTGGACTCCATGAGACAGTGCTCAGGGTCAGCGTGGACTCCATGAGACAGTGCTCAGGGTCAGCGCGGACTCCATGAGACAGTGCCCAGGGTCAGCGCGGACTCCATGAGACAGTGCTCAGGGTCAGCGTGGACTCCATGAGACAGTGCCCAGGGTCAGCGTGGACTCCATGAGACAGTGCCCAGGGTCAGCGTGGACTCCATGAGACAGTGCCCAGGGTCAGCGTGGACTCCATGAGACAGTGCCCAGGGTCAGCGTGGACTCCATGAGACAGTGCTCAGGGTCAGCGTGGACTCCATGAGACAGTGCCCAGGGTCAGCGTGGACTCCATGAGACAGTGCCCAGGGTCAGCGTGGACTCCATGAGATAGTGCTCAGGGTCAGCGTGGACTCCATGAGACAGTGCCTAGGGTCAGTGTAGACTCCTCTTAAGACTTTTACAGAAAAGAAGAGAAGAGAGACGGCAGTAACAGAAGCTGTGGTTCCCAACCCAGGCTACAATCCAAACAGTTACCAGTGGCTGGACCTTACCCAGACTGATTAAATTAGAACTGGGGGTGGGGGTGGTGCAGGCATCAGGATTTCTTAAAGCATCTTTAGTGACAGTGGAGATTGGAAACCATGGAGCTAAACTAAATAGGCAGCTGGGGAAGTGGGGGTGGGAGGGAAGGGGAAAGGGAGCAGAGAGGAAGACGGTGAACAGAATCCCAGAAGAAATGAGGACTGGGTCGGGGATGGGCTATAGCTCATACTTGGAGACTGGAGGGATACGTAAATACTGATGCAGAGACTTGGGCACCGGGATTTGGGGAGTTGATGCCCAAGACCTCCATTTCTGTAACGGAGACTAAGTCGGCTACTGAGAGTCGACTAGATAGGAAATTTCCTACTAGATAGGAAATTTGGAGCGTGAAATTTGGTAAAAGTTGAGTATTTGCTGAGGGGAATGCAAAATAAAAGATGAAGGGAAAGCTTTGATGGTCTATTGGAGATTAAATGCACCTGCTGTTTCAGGGACACCAGTGGTACCTTGCTGTGACCTCCTGCAGCAGGCTTAGCATCCCCTTGTGGGGGTGGGAGGAAAGTGGACCACAGCACTGATCCAAGTTGGCAGTTTAGGGGGTGGGAGGTAGGAGTTGGAAGAGCTGTGAGGAGCTCAGTGCCAGGGTCCAAAGCAGGCAGAGAAGGGACAGGAACCTGTTTGTAGTTCAGCTGGCACAGGATGCAGTGGCTGAGCCTCTGGGCACTGCAGGGCGTTGAGCAGTCTAAGGTCTCATTGATTTTTCTCTTAGATAATCCAATTAAATCGGATTCTTATATCCTGTGTTTGTCCTAAGAAGGAACATCTGCACCTGACTTTGAAAGCACAAATACAAGGTGAACTGATAGGTAGATGGGCAGATATGTGATGAGGCAGGAATAGCAGGATGTTGACTGGAGTAGAGTCGGGGTGGGGGCTGCAGGCTCTAGGTCATCGGCCCAGCGGGGCTTCCTGAGTGCTGTGAAAGGTCTGGGTCTGCCATCAGGTGGGGCTGCTGGCTGCCTGTGGCTGCTGAGCCCTGGGCTGTGACTAGTGTGGCTAAGGAATTTTGAATTTTGAGTTTTATTGACTTTTAGTTAACTTATACTGCTAAAGCCACATGTGGCCAGTGACTGCTGTGTTAGATAGCACAGCGCTAGGTTCTAGACCCCAGGTGCTAGTCCTGGACCCAGCACTGCCCAGGTGACTGTTTTTCTGCATCTTAGTTTATTTTTTAATTTTTAAATTTATTTTGAGAGTATGTTTATTAAAGTTGGGGATAGTGAAACAAGGAAGGGCTTAGGACAGAAGAAGCCACAGGAGAGACCTGAGCCGGGGCTGCTTTGGCTCCCTAGGAAATAAGTCACAGTGACAGAAGTGAGCCCAGGCAGGGCTGCTGGCAGCTCACCTGAGAGCCGGAGAAAAGGGGGTGGCCCTGGAGACAGGCTCGGGGTAAACCCAGGTCGAGCTGCTGCTGCCCACTGCACCCTGGTTGCAAGTCTCGTGGGGTCCCTCAGTTTAGGAGCCCACAGCCGGCTTGCCCAGGGGGAAGGAGAGGGGAAGGGAAAGGTTGCTGCGTGCTCGCTGGAGGGAGAGTTCACTTCTCTTGTGGAACGAGAGTAGCAGTGGCGTCTGATTCAGACACTGAGACGAAGCGTGAAGCATGGTCCCATGTGTGCGGCAAACACTTAGAAAAGTGAACGTTTATTATTCCTCGTAAATGGGGTCCACAGCATCTGGGGCCACCGTGTCTCTTGCTCACCACTGTGCAGTGCGTGAAAGAAAAGGCAGGCCGGGCAGAGAGGGCCGTATGTGCTCTCAGGTGCTTCTCCCAGAGGAAGTGGCCCAGAGGTAGCAGGTGCACATACCCTGCTGGTGGGTGCTTTGTGGTGAGCATCTCCAAATATCCACCCTCACCCTAAGGGCGGGGCCCCGTGGGTTGTGGCTGGAGTGGTGCCAGGTGCCAGAGACTCGGACTCCTGGAGGTGGGGCACGGCGGCAGTGGACTGAGCCAGCAGAGGGAAAGGAGCCAGCGCGCAGGCAGCTGTGCTGGGGCCATGGGGAGCACAGCCTTGGGAGGGCCACGCTGCTGCTGTGTCTGTGTGGGGCAGAGGGGCTCAGCTGTCAGTAATTATCTTCAACCGGACAAGTACTTTCGGTGGCCACATGGGCAGGACTTGTGCTGTGGGTTTTGGAGGGGACAGTGGGGTTCTCTGTGTATGGATGTCTGGGTTGGAAGGGTCTGGGGAGGGCCTTGAACATGCAGGTGGGCTCTTTTCTGCATCCTCATCTCCTGCTTCCGGCCTCCAGGTTGAATACCTGTACTCGCTGGTCTACCAGGCCCTCGATTTTATCTCTGGCAAGAGGTGAGTCCTGGAGGTGCGAGCTGGGAGGTGGAGGCCTGTGTCTGCCCAGCGGTCAGCTCAGGAAGCCCCTGCAGCCTCCGGACACTGTGCATTGATTCTCTCTCAGGCGGGCCAGGCAGCTCTCGGTGCAGGAAGATGGGGCCAGCAGGGACGCCAGCTCCAGGGCCTCCCGGCAGGTGGAGGATGAGGTGAGGTCTCCCAGGCACATGGCTGCTGCCTGCTGTGTGCTTTCTGGGCCCTGCTGCTGAGCCCACTGTCTCCTCACAGTTCCTGTCGCTGGATGACCTGCCCGACACCCGTGCTAATGTGGACCTGAGGAGCGAGCAGTGCCCCAGCGTGAGTGCCCTCCTCCACAGTGGGGCTGAATGTAGCTGATGGGGTGTTGGACAGTGTGGTCATCCCAGAGGGCTCCCCACCCAGAGCCCACGGCTCACCCACTCTCGGCCCCCGTGCAGGAGGTTGTCATCGTCCCCCTTCTGCCAATGGCCCTGGTAGCCCTGGATGAGATGGAGAAGAACAACAATCCCCTGTACAGGTTCGGGCCCGGGCCTGGTGCGGGGATGGGGGGCTGTCAGGGAGGGTCTCTGCAGCGGCTGTGTTTTCGCCAGCACAGCTGTCAGGGGGAGGTCCTGGCCAGTCGGAAGGATTTTAGGATGAATACGTGCACCCCTCACCCCAGAGGAGCCTTCATGTTGGAGCCGGTGGGCCTGTCCCCCATGGAGACACTGCTGCCGAGGAGGGGTGAGGGCTCGGGAGTGGGGCCTGGTGGTAAGGAAGGGTCTCAGGGCTGGGCTCCTTGTTGGGTACCCTGCGCCCACCAGCTCTGGTCTCTGGAGCTCCTCCCTCCCTGGTCTCCTGCTCCACAGACCTGCCCACTGGAGCTGGTCCCGCTGCCCCATCTCCTGTCTTTGCCCACAGCTAGCTCAGTCCAGGGTGCCTGAGTCCTGTTCCAGGGCTCTGCTCTTCCTCCTCAGACCTGGCTCCTCTGGGCCCCTGGGAGGGGGTCTTGGGGAGGGGCTGGGCTGACATATCTAACCCCCATCTCTCCCAGAGGCTGGGAGGGCTGAGGAGCAGCCAATGGAAGTCTCTGTGATCAGGAGTCCGGTCCCTGTGCCTAGCATCTCCCAGGAGCCAGGTGAGAAGAGGTCATCCTGGTGGACCTGCAGGTGGGGGTGGGGACGGGACAGGGCTCTGCACTCAGCTGACCCAGCCTGCTGTCCCTCTACGCCTGTGCTGGGGAGGCATAGGAGCAGTGCGACCTTAGAACTGGCCCTGTGTGCCAGGCCCGGCCTCACCCCCACTCGGCCCACTGCCCTGTTTGCCCGTTCACGCCCAGGCCTCCCCTCTGCAGACATAGGTGGCAGCATTTAAAGAGGAAAGTAGCCCTGGCCAGTTTGGCTCAGCTGTTAGAGCGTCGGCCCGCAGACCAGAGTTGCGGGTTCTATTCCGGTCAAGGGTGCGTACCTCGGTTGTCGTTCTGGCCTGGCCCTGGTCGGGTCGTGCAGGAGGCAACCAGTCCATGTGTCTCTCTCACATGGATGTTTCTCTCCCCCGCCGTCCCCACTGTGACTGAAGATAAATGGAAAAAACCCTCGGGGAGGATTTAAAAAAAAAAAGGAAAGTAGCTAATAAGTAAAGTGATCCAAACAGCACAGCAGCACGTCCAGGAGTGTGTGAAACAGTGGGATGGCTTCAGGCCCAGAAGGGCAGCCCCCACCTGCTGTGTGTGATCTTTGGGCTCCTCAGGGCTGACAGGTCTCTTGCTCCTCTGCCCAGGCACCTTTCCAGAAGGCCCGATGCCCGGAAACGGGGATGAGGATGAGGATGCAGAGGGGGCGGCAGAGATCCCTGAGGCCATGGCCCCCGAGGTCCCTCTGGAGTCCCAGGAGCCCAGGAGCCCGCAGCAGGTGGGACCCACACTGAGGCCTGCAAAGCTCGAGCCGACAACCAGGCAAGCCCTGGGTTTGCGGCAGTCACATAGACATGGAAGGCAGTCCTGTGGTCGGTGCTTTCCACCCTGGACCTGGCACACCAGGGCAGTGGGTGTGTCCTACACCCAGTCCTCTTGGGCAGCCACTTCCATGTCCTCTCCCAGCAGAGCAGCTGCTGCTCCTCAGAGGGGTGGGCTGGTGCCCAGGGGTGCTCGTGGAGCTACCCAGGATGGCAGCTGGTCTCTGAAGCTCTCTTCTGAGGCCAGGCTCGCAGGAGGGTACACCTTGGAGGCCTTCACTGCCTCCCTCAGTCCCACAGGGTGGGCTCTGTGCTCCAGCCCTAGAGCTAAGGAGTCTTTTTTTTCTATCACAAGGCAAGCCACACACAGGAAAGTGTTAATATTTATTAATTTTGGCAGGTAGCTACATGGCTATTTATCATATTATTCTGTTCTTTTTTTTGTTTTTCCCCATGACCACTAGTTTACTGGTTTGTGTGTTCTCCCAAGTTTTTCCTAGTGGTTTTACTTTTTAGTCCTTGAATTATTTGAAATTCCTGCCCCAAAGAGGGTCCCTACGGAGTATTTGCTCCCAGAGCAGAGGAAGGGGCATCCCTGAGGCCGTTTCTTTGCAGAGCACTGCCCAGCCCAGGAGGTTCGACCTGCGGGAGAGGCAGGAGGCCTTGGAGCCTGTGTCCCAGCTGAAGGTGAGGTGGTGGGCCCAGACCCCTGACCCCACTGGCAGGGAGGGTCTGTCTGAGGCCCCACCACCCACGGATCCTGGATTGAGTGTGGCCAGTCCTTTCTGGCTGACACTGTACTCAGTGCTGGCTTTAGGGGGAGGGTGTATGTCCCCTACTCCCTGAGTTTGCTTATACTCTGCTTAGGAGACCCCAGACCCCTGGCAGAGCCTGGACCCCTTCAACTCCCTGGACTCTAAGCCCTTTAAGAAAGGTAATTGGGTAGAAGGACAACTACACTTGGTGTCTGTGGCTGGGTTTGCAGGGGTACAGGTGGTGGGTGGGTTGTGTCCTGTACCCACAGGGAGCCTGGCAGGGGCTACCTTCCCTCATGTGATGGCTCCTAGGGGTGTGGGTGCTGTGAGCTACCCCAGGGCCTGTAGATGTGCTCCGAGACACAGTCCATCTCCCCCAGGTAGGCCCTACTCCGTTCCTGCCTGCGTGGAGGAAGCTCCAGGACAGAAGCGCAAGAGGAAGGGTGCCACCAAGCTGCAGGACTTCCACCAGTGGTATCTGGCTACCTGTGAGTGGGTGTGTAGGGCTGGCTGGGCCAGGGCAGGAGGATGCAGATGTGGCAGGAGGGGACTTGGCCCGGCTCCTGACAACCCAATTCTCTTGCAGATGCTGACCACGCTGACAGCAGGAGGCCCCGGAGAAAGGGCCCATCCTTTGCAGGTGAGACTGGGGCCCTGTGTGCCCCTCTGAGGGATAATGGCGCCGTGCTCTGCCTGCCTCCCCTCTGCCTGGGGATGCCCAAAGCCCTGGGTGGAGTGGGGTGGGCTAGGCAGGATGTGAGAGCACCCTCATGAGGCTTTTGTGTGTAGACATGGAGGTCCTGTACTGGAAACATGTGAAGGAGCAACTGGAGACCCTCCGGAAACTGCAGAGGAGGGAGGCAAGTACTGGCCACTGTGGGCCCCATGCAGCCCTGGTGGTGGGAGACAGCAGTGGCCTCACAGACTGTCTGCACAGGTAGCTAAGCGCTGGCTGCCGAGGGCCGAGGAGGGGCTGTGGCCTGTGGAGGAGGACCGCCTGGAGGACTCCCTGGAGGAACTGGGGGCGGCAGGTGGGTGCCTGCCAAGGCAGGGAGGGGAGAGGGGACGCTCGGGACAGGCTGCCCACTGACTTGCCTCCTGTGGGGCCACCCCATCTCCCAGCAGATGACTTTCTAGAGCCTGAAGAATATGCAGAGCCTGATGGAGCAAAGCTTGGGGAAGCTGCAGACCTGGGTAGGTCTGGGAGTGAACTGCTGGCCAGGATTGTCATGAGGGTCCCCTTGGGGACAGGGAGGGAGGAGAGGGTGTGGCCCACACCTCACAGCTGCTCCCCTTTTCCAGAAGCAGAGGCCATGCCAGCATCCTTGAGCTATGAGGAGCTGGTCCGAAGGAATGTGGTAGGCCCTGGTTGGAGTGGGTGGGGAGCTGGGTGTATGGGCCCCTGATGGAAGGTGGTAGCCCCTGGTTCTCCCCTAGGAGCTCTTCATCACCACATCTCAGAAGTTTGTCCAGGAGACGGAGCTGAGCCAGCGTGTCAGGGACTGGGAGGATAGCATCCAGCCTCTGCTCCAGGAGCAGGTGAGGGGCTGGGCAGGATTCTGCTTGGGGACTGGAGCCCCCCTGATGCCCGCAGGGTTCGCCTCAGGACCTTGCCCTTCCCCCTCGCAGGAGCAGCACATGCCCTTTGACATCCATATTTATGGGGACCAGATGGTCTCAAGGTTCAGCCAGCTCAACCAGTGGTGTCCCTTTGCGAAGCTGGTGGCTGGCCAGCCTGCCTTTGAGGTGTGCCGTGCCATGCTGGCCTCTCTGCAACTGGTGAGTGGCTCTGGGAGCCTGGGAGGGAAGCAGTCCCTGGGCTCTGCTGACACTCTGTCCTTACAGGCCAATGACCACACTGTAGAGATCACCCAGCAGCCAGGGCTGGAGGCGGCTGTGGACACCATGTCCCTAAGACTGCTCACACACCAGCGGGCGCACAAGCGCTTCCAGACCTATGCTGCCCCCTCCATGGCTCAGCCCTGAGTGGGGAGCAATGGGACTGGGAGGTGGCCTGGGAGCCCTGTCCCCTATGGATGTTGGGCACACATCTGCTCACTCCCACCTGCTTCCTGGCTGGCCCAGCCTAATAAAGTGGTGTTGCCATCCCACCTATCCCTTTAAAAGGTTCCTGCTCTGTGTGGAGAAGATAGCTGCCCACCTCCAGCACCCCAGCCAGCAATCAGGGCTGGGCCCTTTCCTGCTGTGGCCTCCCAGGCAGCTGGTACAGTCCATGCACACACAGCTCCACCACACCCTTTAATGGCCCAACTCACTGCAGGACACTGCGGAAGGCAGCCATGTGGTGCCGCACGCTGTCTGCAATCTGCTCAGCTGACCTGGCCCGGCCGTAATAGTCTGTGAAGAGGCCGTCGGGGTTGAGCAGGTAGATGGCAATGGAGTGGTCCACGATGTAATCCTGATCCTCGTCCTTGGGGCCAGCGCTGTAGTACACACGGTAGCTGTGGCTAACCTGGGCAACCTGCTCGGCGGAGCCCGTCAGGCCCAGCAGCCGTGGGTGGAAGTCCTGTACATAGCGGGCCATGGCTGCAATGTCGTCCCGCTCCGGGTCCACAGTGATGAAGATGGGCTGCACGGGGGGCAGGCCGGGCTCAGCCTCCAGTTGCTGTACCACCTGCACCAGCTTCTCCAGCTCGTCAGGGCAGATGTCGGGGCAGTGAGTGAAGCCAAAGTACATCAGCACCCATTGGCCCCGGAAGTCAGCTTTGCAGCGAGGCTGGCCGCAGTGGTCCAGCAGGCTAAAGTCACCCTGGCCCACGGAGGCCTGGCGCAGGGCCTCTGTCCGTCTTTGCTGCTGCTGCTGCTCCTTCTCAGCTCTCATGGCCAGCCAGGCCCCACCCAGCCCAGCCCCAAACAAGGCTGTGACCAGCAGCCTAGTTCGCAGCCCAGGGCCCTGGGGCTGGCCCTGCCTGCCTGTCTCTGCAGGGCCCTGCCTTGACAAGAGCCGGGACCTCACATGGAGGGCCTTGCTTCCGGGGGTCCTAGGGAGGGCTGGGGGCTTGAGCTGAGAGGGCCCATGCCAAGCCTTGGGCATCTGAACCAGCAGCACCATGGGCCTGATGCTCCTGGAAAAAGAGCAAAGGTGTCAGGAGCCAGAAGGTCCTTGGCCTCTTGGGTCATCTCTCATCACTGGAGAGACTGGCTACCAACTGAAGGACCAACCCCACACTTATGCTCACAGCTGTCCCCAGCTGGTCACCCAATGCCCCGCTGAGCTCAGAGCCACTTCACCTCTGAAGCCTCAAACTCCAGCTTAGGTGTCATGGAAAAGTCCACACCTTCCACTCCTGTCCTATAGCTGAGCCTCGTCCTATCTGCTCTCACCCCGGCCCTGCCCCTGCAGCTCCAGGCAGCCCAGCACTCACCTGTGTGTTAGCATCTGAGCTGACTGAACTTCCAAGTGCACGGCCTGTCTGGATTCCTGAGCACGTGTATCTGTTTGCAATAAGCGCCCACTTCAGAAAGGAGGCTGGGGAGCCTCAAAGACGGACTCCTCCCCTTTTGCAGCCCACCAGCCTCCCACTTCAGAGACCTCCTTCCTTCACCCAAAGCAGAAACCGTGTCACCCACACACTTCCCACAGAGAGCACAGGCAATTGATTACCCACTCTTGCCGCGCCAGCCCTCAGCGCTCCCATTCCATTCTGAACCTCCTTTCCCGCACTCACCCGGCGGAGAAACAAGGTTTCCACTTGAAACAAATCCCACCCTCTTCACACCCAGGTTTCCGACGACTCGGGTGGCTCACGGCGCACGCCCCACCGTTTCTTCGGCGACCGCGCCTTTCTACAGGGGCTTCTGGAGCCTTGCTAGGTGGAGGTCTGAGGACCCCCTCACCTGTTCAGCTGCTGCTGAAGGCCCTCCCGAGGGCTCCTGAGCGCCCAGCCGCCACCCCTCGGCACGATTTCTGGGCTGGATGACCTTGGGCACGTCCCTTCCCTTAGCCTCTCTGTACCCGCCTCCTCCTTTACAAAATGGGCTCTAAGCGGTGCACGAGATGTGCCCGGCAAGCGGAGGCACCTGCGGATGCTTCCTGGGCCCCGTCTGGGAGCCCTCCTCCTCCAGGGCGCTCCCCGGAACGCGCCGCTGTCTGCCCAGCGGCGACCACAAAACTGGACTCCGCCGCCCGCCCCTCCGTCCCCTGCACCCGCGGTCTTCGCAGGCTCCCCGGGGTCTGCACTTCGGGCAGCCCGGCGTCGGGGAACACGGCCCCGAGCGCGCAGCTCAGCTCTCAGAGGACCGGTAGCCGGACTCCGCCGTGTGGCCGCGCTCGCTCGGCGCCAGTGCGCACGCGTCAACGGCGCCGCGCACGCGCAGCCGTATTGCAGTCGATAGTGCGCGCGGAAGGAGGTGGGGGCCCACCAAAGGGGGTCAAGTGACGGACGGGGCGGGGTAAAGCCCCGCCCCTTGTCGCGAGGGCCACGCCTCACGCGGAGTTGTCCTCTCGCCGGCCCTTCCTGCCCTCCCGCTCCCTACCCACGGCGAGACGGGCACGGACACGGCTTTACGGCTCTCAGACTTTATTGTTGCGCAATGGTTGGCGGCAAGATGAGCTCCGCAAAGGGCGAGGGGGCGGTGAAGGGTTCACGGTCCGAGAGCACGAGCGCCTCCTGCAGGGCACGGCGCTGCGGGTCGCTGAGCGCAGGCGCATCCAGGTGCACGCGGAGCCAAGGCGTCCCTGCGGGCGGGGGACAGGAGGTTAGTGGGCGGGGCGATCAGCGGGACAGGAGGTTAGTGGGCGGGGCGATCAGCGGGACAGGAGGTTAGTGGGCGGGGCGATCAGCGGGACAGGAGGTTAGTGGGCGGGGCGATCAGCGAAGACGAGGCGGTCAGCGAGCGGGGCGGTCAGCGGGCCCGGCGGTCAGCGGGCCGGGAGATTAGCGGGCGGGGCGGTCAGCGGGCCGGGCGATCAGCGGGCCGGGCAGTCAGAGGGCGGGGCGGTCAGCGGGCCGGGAGATTAGCGGGCGGGGCGGTCAGCGGGCCGGGAGATTAGCGGGCGGGGCGGTCAGCGGGCCGGGAGATTAGCGGGCGGGGCGGTCAGCGGGCCGGGCGATCAGCGGGCCGGGCAGTCAGAGGGCGGGGCGGTCAGCAGGCCGGGCGATCAGCGGGCCGGGCGGTCAGAGGGCGGGGCGGTCAGCGGGCGGGGCGGTCAGCGGGCCAGGAGATTAGCGGGCGGGGCGGTCAGCGGGCCGGGCGATCAGCGGGCCGGGCAGTCAGAGGGCGGGGCGGTCAGCGGGCCGGGCGATCAGAGGGCGGGGCGGTCAGCGGGCAGGGCGGTCAGCGGGCCGGGCGGTCAGAGGGCGGGGCGGTCAGCGGGCAGGGCGGTCAGCGGGCAGGGCGGTCAGCGGGGACAAGGCGGCCAGCGGGGACGTGGAGGGATGGGAATCCGCGCTCACCGCGGCGTAGCCTCTGGCCCACGCTGACCAGCAGCTCGGCGCCCACCCCCAGTCGGAGTGGCTCCCCGGCGCGGCTGCGCCCGGCCCCGAGCTCGTGCAGTACGCGCGCCAGCGGCAGCGCCCGGACGAGTTCCACGGTGCCTGCGGGGAGACAGTGCTAGGCGGGGTGGTGGCTGGTGGGGCAGGACCAGGGGCTTAGGAAGGGGAGGGACCTAAGCGGGGGGCGGGGGGGGGCGGGTCTGCGGAAGCTCACCGTCGGTGGGCGCGAGCAGTTCCTCTTGTTTCTGGGCGTGGGGCAGCAGCTGCCGGCGCTGCGCGGGGGTTCCGGAGCATAGGGCTCGGGCCAGGTCCGCGTCCACACCCTGCGTCGCGAGCATGCGCTCGAAGCGGTCCCGGGCCGAGCCGTCGTCCAGCGCCGCAGCCACCCGGGCTACTCCCTCCTCCTGGGCCTCCGCCAGTCCGCTGAGCCAGAGCAGGACGCCCCCTGCGGGCGGGGGTCCCGGGCTTAGGAATAGTGGAGGCGGTTCTGTAGCTTCAACCCCCGCACCTCTTACTCGTCCACTCACCGAGCCTAGTGACCAGGTCCCGCAGGTCCGGTGGGCCCGCGCCGTCCAAGCAAAGCAGTGCCTCCTCCACTTCCAGGGTGTGGCCCACGCAGCGGCCCAGGGGGTTGTCCATAGCAGTCAGAGCCGCTGCAACCCGAAGCCCCAGGCCTGCCCCTACAGCAACCTGCGGAGACACGTTCAGTGTGGCTTTTACCCTGCGTTCTGCGCGGCCTCACACTTGTTATACTCTGGCTGGTGCTGCACCTTTGGTTGCCAGCTGCCCAGGAGTGAGGGGGTCACAGAAGGCTTTGGGTAGTGATGGTAGGGGAGACCTGAAGCAGGCAAGGTCGGGGTCTGGAAGACCTTGTACCTGGCCTGGGCAGAGAGCCATGGAGGGTTCTCCAGACCTGAAGCCAGGCCAGCCTTGCTTGGGTAAGGTCACTGAGTAGGGCAGTGAAGGAGGGACTGGCATCGGGAAGCCAGGTCCTGGCTGAGGCCATGGTGACACAGGGCTGCTGAGTGGATTTGGACTGAGAGGCACACGGGGAGCAGACTGCTGAGTTATGAAGGGGAGATTGGGCCCACATGCGGAGACCCTCCCCAGCAAAGAGGCCACACCCACAGAGGGCACCCCTACAGAGGGCACCCCTATGGGAGGCCACACCCACAGAGGGCACCCCTATGGGGAGGCCACGCAGGCTTCATGGGCACAGCTGCTCACCAGCGTTGTGGCCAGCTCCCGGGCCTCTGTCTGCCTCGGGAAGACTGCGGCCCCTCCGAACTTCACATCCACCACCAGAGCAGACAGGCTTTCCACCACCTTCTTACTGAGGATGGAGGCTGTGAGGGAGGCAGAGGGGCTGGAGGTAAAGGAGAGCCTGGAGCTTCCTGAGAGATGCAGGGCATTCTGACTCGGGTCAGTCACGAGGAGTCAGGGACCCTAAACATTGAGGGTCAAGTCCCTTATGATGGGAGTCAAAGGGCCTGGACTGTTGTGCATAGCCAGGTCTCTCTCTTGAGTGGGTGGTCAGGCATCCTGTGATGAAGGGATGCTAACCCTGAGGTTGGGAGAGGTCCCACAGTCCCCTTATGAGAGGACCCCTTACTGCTCCATCAGGGATCAGGGATTTTTAACATGCAGAAGGTGAACCCTGGAGTGTGGGGTCAGGTTACCTGTGATGAGTGGCAGGCTGTCCACAGTAGCTGTCACATCTCTGGCTTCGTACAGGATTCCATCTGCAGGAACCAGCTTCTTGCTCTGACCCACGATACAGCAGCCCACTCTCTCCAGTAGACCTTGCATCTGGGCAAATCCACTTACATAAGGACTCCCAATTACTGTGAGTGACCTCTGATCAATGGCCCCATTACTAGTCCTGATCAGAATCTCACCAGCAATTTTGACAAATGTCCAAAACCATGACCAGTGACTTATGAACATTCTGATAAGTCCTCCTAAATGACTGGCTCAACTCATCAGTGATATTAATCAACGTCCTATGGGCCATTAATGATCCGTCAGAGGCCCATCAATGATTTTAACCAAGTCCCTCTTAATAACTCCAAAGTTCCATTGGTAACCTTGACCAAAGTCCAATGATCATCAATGATCCATTAATAACTTTGATTAATATTTTCATTAGTGACCCTAATTAATAACCCACCAGTGATTCTAGTTAATGTGTCCATCAATAACCCAGATCAGTGACCAGTCAGTGGCTCACACGTACCTGTTCTGGGCTCTGAATGACGGTGAATCCAGGAATAGACTCTAGTTTATCCAAGGTGCCCCCTGTGTGCCCCAAACCACGTCCGCTGATCATGGGTACCTGCAGGAGAAGGATGCTGAGTGCACCTGCAGTCACCCACTCCACTTCTTCCCTCACCTTCTCTGGTTAGAACTTCAGCTGGAGTTCAGTATTTAGTGAACTCCACTCCATTTACTGTCCCACTGGTGGAGAGGGAATGGAAAAGAAATTGTCCTGGTTTGGGATGGAGGGGCCCTGGGGGAGGAGGCTGGTATCTATCCTTGACACAAATCTAGGAGACCAGGGAGGAGTACCCAGCTTTTCCCTTGAGAGTCCTTTCTAGGGTGCTGAAGGGGAAGGGGGCGCTAGGTAACTTGGTCCTGTTATGGGGCTGATGGGAAAGGGGACCCAAGTTCTGTTCTAGGGGGACAAGAAGCTGGACCAAATTAGAGGTTGGGAGCTGCCAGCCTCTGAGGTCAGAGTTTCTGGTCTGGAGGGAAGGCATCTTCTCACCTTGCAGCCACAGGCAGCCAGGGCAGGTGCCAGGGCCAGGCTGACTTTGTCACCCACTCCCCCTGTGGAATGTTTGTCCACCAGCTGCTGGTGCCAGACCTCTGGCCACTCCAGCTGCTGTCCAGAGTTGGCTAGGGCCTGGGTCAGTGCCACAGTCTCCTCCAGATCCATGCCACGCAGTCGGATGGCCATGAGCATGGCCCCTAAGCACAGGGGTAAAGTGGTGTAGGCAGCATGAGGGGTTATCCTGGGGCCAGTGACAGTGGTGGGGTGCTATGGTGTGCTCAGGGGAGGAAGTCTCTGGGTTGGAATTAGGAGCACCCCACCTTCCCTTCACTTCACACCTATTTGTGCACCCTGCGCGCTGCCGTCCACCACAGCGCCAACGAAACTCTTAATGTCCCC
Organism: Tadarida brasiliensis; assembly: GCA_030848825.1. Lineage (NCBI taxonomy): Eukaryota > Metazoa > Chordata > Mammalia > Chiroptera > Molossidae > Tadarida > Tadarida brasiliensis. The sequence goes on along the minus strand of CM061263.1, from coordinate 274,484 downwards.
TTCACTCAGGCGGCCTCCGTCTCGCTTCAAACGGATCAGCTCCGGAAGCTGCTTGGGCTCTGGCGGTGGGTCAGGAGGGCTCTGGGGCCCTCTGCTCGAGATGTCATTCACTGGGGTGGGTGCTGGGGATCCTGAGGTCACTGGGGTCGCCATTGCTCCAGGCCTGTGGGGTTCAAGACACACTTGGAACCTGCCGACGCCCTGTGTCCCTCTGTGTGGCCAGGGGCACTTGTCCCGACCATTCCCGTTTCTCCTGTGCACCCCCCCATCCCATGTCTGTGTTGCCCGTGTGCGTGTCTCCGTGTCTAGCTCCCACTTATCGGGTTCATAATCGGATCCCAGCCCTTACCTGTCCTCGCCTTTCCTGCTTCGGATTTCAGCCCGCTTCCGCCTTGACTAGCCACAGGCTCAGAAGAGCGCGGACTGGCAGGGGCAGATCACTTTGGGACAGGGAGGGGCAGACCAGGCCGGTCGCCAAGGCAGCGGGTGGGCGGGGCCTCAGACGGGACTCTGGACTAGCGGAGGCGGGAAATGGGTGTCTTAAAAAATTATTTATTTTTTATTTATTTAATCCTCACCGAAGGATGTTTATTTATTTATTTTGTTAATCTTCATTTGAGGATACTTTTTCCATTGATGTTTAGAGAGTGTGGAAGGGAGGGAGGGGGAGAGAGAGAAGTTTTTGTGAAAAACATTGGATCAATTGCCTAGATGCCCCAACCTGAAATCGAATCCGAAACCAATTTTTTTTTTTTTTTTCCTGGTGTACAGGAAGGGAGGATGCTCCAACCAACTGAGTCACCCCTCCAGTGCTAAAGAATTTTTTTTTTAATTTATTGATTTTTAGAGAAAGGGAGAAAGAGAAACATAGATTTGTTCTGCTTATTTATGCGTTCATTGTTTGATTCTTGTATGTGCCCTAACCAGGGATTGGGAGGACTCTGACCACTGAGCTATCCCCTCCCCACCTGGGAGAGGCGTTTTTTTCTTTTTGGGTTCTGGCCAATGAGGAAGGCCCCTGGGGGACTCCTGGACACAACACTTCCCGGACTTGCAGGGCCCTCCCAGTTAGGCTCCGCCTTCGTGGGCACGCCCCTCCCCGCCCCCATCTCCACGGCGCGCACAGAGAGGCGGACACGCAGCTAGTTCCCGAGACTTTAAGCAAACGTTTGTGGGGCCGCGCCTGCCGGCCCATCAGTCATCCACGTAGGTCGCAGTCGGGGCCAGATAGTCTGAGTGCCGGATCCCGAAGCTCCAGCCTTTTGGCTTCTGGTGCTGTGGACCCAGGAGACGTCGCTGACCTCGCAGAGCCGGCGGAGCTACTCCGCGCCGAGACCCTGGTCCCCTGTACCCGACCCTCATTCCCCTGCATCTGACCCTTGTCCCTGGATCGCAGATCACCTGGTCCACACTGTAGGCAGCGGGCCCGGGATTCACGCTGTTGTCTTGGTGGAGCAAAGTCCGCGGCAGCATTGTGAACTGGGGAGCCCGCGACTTGTATATGCCAGGGTTCACCACTTGGTAGGCGCAGGGACCCGGGGTCTGCGGAGGGCAGAAGGGGCGCTGGGTTCGGCCTCCATTCCCAGTTGTCCACTGACTCTCGTCCTTGGCTTCTTGACCCTCTCTGGTCCACCCAGTTGACCCCTCGATACCCTGTGCTCGCAGCCCCTCCCCCACCTTGCTGAGGTCCTCTAAGAAGCTGCCCACTGTGCTGCGGCTGGTGATGGAGTAAGTTGGCGCCGAGACTTTACCGATGACGCGCGGGCCCAGAAGCGAGGGCACTGTGTAGGACCCGGGGCCTGGAAAGCAGGCAGCAAGGAGTGGGATCTGAGTGTGAGTCTTCGTGGACTGGCCCGGGTCTCTCCGCCTCTGCGAGTGCCGGGTGGTCCCAGCGCCCCGAGAGTGGGTGGCCCCAGCGCCCCGAGAGCGGCTCCAGGCCAGGGTGGGAAGGGTCTCGGGGCTGGAACGGAACTTCGTGGTCTCACCTGGGGTGTGCTGCTCCGTGTATATGCCCCAGTTTCGAGGGGCCATGGTGTGGCGAGGTGCACTGGGGTACGTTGCGTTCCCCGCTCGTTCCGGGAAGTACCTTCCTGTAGGGCGGACCGGGAGTGTGGGCCGAACCCGGCTGGGGTTCTGGGATTATGGGGAAACTGAGCCACAGTTTGTCAAAACCCGGTGGGGCTTAGAGTTCTTTGGAGATCTGATATGGGGACATCGAATTTGGAGTGTTAGGGTACCCGAGGTTGGGCTCGGGCCTCGGGAGGTTTTCGGGCAGGCCTCCCTGGAGGCGGCTGGGCACCGGGGAGGCCAGGGTCCCGGGGGTCCTGACCAGGTCCAGGAGTGAGGCTGGGCGCTGTAAGGCGCGGGCGGCCATAGATGGAGTAGGCGGGGGTGCCGTCAGAGCCGCGCGCGGTCATGTGAGCTGGCACCAGGTAACCAGGTCCGGGGCTGCAGTCAGTCTGCTGCTTAGGGAGGCGCAGCCCGAAGGTGAAGGCAGGAGCGCGGGGCCGCGACGGGTCGTGCAGGATATAGCCTGCGGGCATCCCAGCATCATCCCAGGCTGGCAGCTCTCACCCCAGGCCCAGACCCCCATTCCCCAGAACAGACCTCCCGCTCTCTAGCCTGGGGTATTAGCTCCCCCTTCCCGGCATAGACTTCTCTAGCCCCTTCCTCCCCACCCCGCACAGTAATGCACGCTGCTGGTACCCGTGTTGGAGGGCAGCTTGTACTTGGGCCCCGGGCCTCTGTAGAACGCAGCGATGGGGCCGCGGGGCCGGTGCGGCCGCCAAGGACCGACCCAGACGTCGGAGCCCATGGCGTGGTAGGTGCGCTTTCAGCCGGCAGCACCTGTGGATAGAAGGTGGCGGCCCCGGCCCCTCCTCCCCAAACTCGCAGGGGACGCACTTCTCCCCGCCTCCAGCCCAGTCCAGCCGGACTCCGCGGGCGGGCCCTACCCGTATCCCAGGAGCCAGGAAAACAAATGATAGCTTTCCCGGCTCTGCAAGGGGCTGTGCAGGGCAGGGGTCGATCTTTGAGGCCATCTCCCATCCCCTACCCCCAAACTGACTGAGTTAAATAAGGGGGTGTGTGCCCGCTCCAAGTTTGGACTCAACAGTGTGGGAGGGGAATCCCCCGGGTTCTAGGGGGCTGGGATATTTGGGGGCATCGGGTGAAGATACCGCATCAGGGGGGCAGCACTGGGGACCCGGTGACCGGAGTAGGGGTCCGAAGTTGATGCACTAACCTGCTCCTGTGGCTCCCGGCTGGGAAGGCAAGTGGGGTTTTCCTTCCCTCCCGGCCCAACTCCCAGACCCCATTGTGTCCGGTGCTGCCTCCTGGCAACCGGACTGTCCGCCCCTGGCTCCGCCCCTCCCCGTACCGCCTCCCACTCTGCCTCTCCTTGGAGCATGGCATTGGCAGGTGTCCTGCGGACAGACGGGGCCACAGACCAGAACGCTGACCTCACGCTTCCCCAGGCTTCAACACACTCATTCTAGAAATGGACAGATCTATGGACGAAAACAGGTATGAGAACAAAAAACTTGAATAATACATATAATACAGCAGGCTCAGTTTATTGTTGTTATATGTAGAGAGAGAACTTTGCATCTATTGAAGTCCATGGAATATTTGCCGAAATTAATCATGTACTGGGCCACACATTCACACACACACACCCATACAAGTTGAATAAAGAGATATATTAGGACACATGATTTGATCGTAATCCAAAACAATTCTAAGCAAACAATAGAGTGTTAAAAAAACAAACAAACTTAAATAGTTAGAAATTAGCAAATTCTCTTTTTAAAAAACCCCTGGATCAAAGAGACACTCAAATATGAAGTTTCAAATTATATATAAAACGGCAAAGGTAGATGCTTTCATGCCCTGCTCTATAGGACCTAGCTAAGAAAACACCAAGGCTTAAGTGATTTCATTATTAATGAAGAAAAATTTTAAATAAACAATATTTATCTTACAAATATTAGAAAAAAGAAGCCAAGTAAACTGAAAGAATGCGTCTATTCTGCCCAGCTTGGCACTCACCTGCCTGATCTAGAAGAGAAACCAGCGGGAACGTGTGTCCATTGGTCTGGTGGAAATTCCTAGCCTTTGCCAAGTAAGTGCTGAGCCCAGTGGGCCGCCAAGGGGTGTGAAAACCAAAATGGATTGCTGGGGGCCACTCCTCTGAGGCCTCCAGGGGGCCTCTGAGGGCTGAAAGGTGGAGGTGCATAGGGGGTGCCTCCCTGTCTGCAGAGAATTTCATTTTTTTTTCATCAATTTTTTTTTTTTTTATCTTCACCTGAGGACATTTTTCCAATTTTTGTTCAGATACAGTGGGAGGGAGAGAGAGGAAGAGAGAGAGAGAAAGAAACATCGATGTGAAAGGGACACATTGAGTGGCCGCCCCCCGGCACGACCCAACCAGGGCCGGGGATAAACTGCAACCGAGGTACATGCCCTTAGCGGGAACCGAACCCGGGTCTCTCTGGACCGTGGGCCGACGCTCTAACTGCTGAGCCAAACCAGCCAGGGCAAAGTTAATCTGCTTTTTATTATCCTCATGAGCCAGCAATTCTAAAGAAGGTCAGAGGTAAATACTGCTCCCCAATGCTTTTGTTTGTCAAGTTTTAAATGATATTGTGGTTACTATTGAGTTTTAGTAACATATATGTAAGTTTCTTTTTTTTTTTTTTTTCTTTGTTCATATAGAGTGGGAGGGAGAGAGAGGAAGAGAGAGAAAGAGAGAAACATCGACGTGAAAGGGACACATCGAGTGGCTGCCTCCCGCACGACCCAACCAGGGCCCGGGACAAACTGCAACTGAGATACGTGCCCTTAGCGGGAACCGAACCCGGGTCTCTCTGGACCGCAGGCCGATGCTCTAACTGCTGAGCCAAACCGGCCAGGGCCTAAGTTTCAAATTAGCAATTTTTATTACTTATCCAATAGTAAACATTGTATGCTGCATGGAAATTAATTAAGAGGACTTCAGTGTTATTGTCGACAGGCTTTGCTCAGGTTAAGGGCCTCGTGCTGGGCACCGTGAGGTTCTCCAGAGCTGCAGGCTGGCACGGCCCTGCCCTGCTAGGGCTGGCACTTCTCCTTGCGAGCAGTGGGTCTGACATGAGCGACGATGCCAGAGTGACTGTAACGAGGGGGAAACCGCGTATTCTATCGATGCTGTGATGACCATCTAGAGTTTTTATTTGGGTTTAAATTTAAAATAGTGAAACAGGGCAAGGTGTAATATTTTTGTTTGGTTGGTGCAAACTTTATTTCATGTATGAAATATTTTACTGAATTTGATTATTATTTTTTGTTTTTTTTTAATCCTCACCCGAGGATATTTTTCTATTTATCATCAGAGTGGGAGAGAGAGAGAGAGAAACATCGGTGTGGGAGAGAGCCTGGGACTCTGGTCCGTGGGCTGACGCTCTAACCACTGAGCCACACTGGCCAGGGCTGAATTTGATTATTTTAGAATCATTTGTGCAGTCCAGATGGCCTCCACCCGTCTCAGCAGAGTGGTGTTGGAGTGTGCAAGAACTCAGAGAGCACGCAGGTGCCAAAGATGAGGAAAGTACTCCGAAAAGATGAAAAACAGCAGATACACCAGAAGCAGACCCCACGATGGGAGAAAGGAGGAAACATTCTGAGCAATGAGTCTCTTACACACACACTCACACGCACTCCAGAGAAGATTAAACTTTCAGCAGAACCTGGATGTTGAGGGCGAGGAAAAATTGTGAACTTCTCCTGAGGTTGGGAGGAAGGGTGAGGCAGGGGGGGAGTGCAGTGTGCCGGAGGTTTTGTCTTGCTGGGAGAGACATCAGACGTCTGTTTATGACCTGCGGCAGAGCCGTAAGTGTCTAAGAGACCTGGGAAAGGAAAGCACACGGCAGCGGAACAGAAGCGGTTAGGAGAGTTTTTCCAAATTAAAAATCCAGAAAACAGAATGGCAACAGTAAACAAAACCCTCAGACCCATCCCCCAAATGGGGGTTGGGGAAGAGGAATATTAGAAACAAAGTACAATTTAAAGAATAAAACAAATGAGTCCCGACACCAGGTGTGTGTGGGCTGCAGATGCTGCCGTGGACAGTGCCGGCAAAGGAAAAGAAGAACGGATTACTCACGGGTCGCATACAGATCGCTTTTCTGTAACGTATCTGTGGAGATACGTGTTTTTCAAGTTATTTGAAATATATGTAAAGAAAACGATTTTGTCCCTGTGTGGTATGCTTCTCAACTGATATATTTGAAAGATCACATGTTAATCATACGAATGCTGGAAAAGGGGCAATTTGCCCTAATTTCTCATGCTCAATGATTTATATGTAGGTTTTTGAAATATACAAGCATTTATTTATTTATTTCTTAAACTTTTGTTGGGAAATGGATTATTGCTTTTCTTTCTCTCTTTTTTTTAAATCCTCACCTGAGGATATTTTTCTGTTTATTTTCGGACAGAGTGAGAGGGAGAGAGAGAGAGAGAAACATCGATGTGAGAGAGACACATTGACTGGTTGCCACCCGCATGACCCCGACCGGGGCCGGGGACGAACGGCAACCGAGGTACGTGCCCTTGACTGGAATCGAACCCGCGACTCTTCAGTCCGCAGGCCAACACTCCAGCTGCTGAGCCAAACCGGCCAGGGCACCTCCCACTCTCTCTAAAATATCAATGGGAAAATATCCTCAAGTGAGGATTAACAACAGAAAGAGTTCCTTGGCCTGATACACCTCTAGGATCACTTGTCAGGCATCTCCTGTGATGACTGACCAGCTGCACCTTGTTCCCCACCTCAGGGCAGCCTGAACATGCGGGAAATTCATGCTCCATGGGGAAGACATTAAAAAAATTTTTTTTTCTAATTTATTGATTTTAGAGAGGGGGTGGAGGAGAGAGAGAGACAAACATCAATTTGTTCTTCCACTTATTGATGCATTCATTGGTTGCTTCTTGTATGTGCCCTGACTGGTGATCGAACCTGCAACCTTGGCGTATAGGATGACGCTCTAACCATCTGAGCTGCTGGGCCAGGGCCATGGGGAAGACCTTTGATTGGATTAATTATTCCTCCTTCTTCCCCTGGATGACAGTATTGAGAAATGATTAATTTATTTGGCCCCTTGGAGGCTGACCCCATGAGAAGAAGTCAGCATGCTCAGCACCCGGCAGTGACTGGCTTCCCACCCCTACTCCCTGGGGTCTCACCCCAAAAAGCAGTCACACAGGTTTCTGTCTCAGCTTTGCTCTCCTAGGAACCAGACTTAGTCAACTTATTTTTCCGTCTTTATTTAATTATAAGGGCATTTAAAGCTATGGTCATGAGTTTTCCCTAAATAAAGTTTTATTTATATCTGTAGTTAAAAAAAAAAAGATATAGCACCAGCAGGGCTGTGTCTGTTTGTTGTTTTTTTTTAATCCTCACCCGAGGGCATTTTTGCATTTATCTTCAGATAGAGTGGGAGGGAGAGAGGGAGAGAAACATCGATGTGAGAGAGACACATCGAGTGGCTGCCATCCACACAACCCCAACTGGGCTGGGGACAAACTGCAACTGAGGTACATGCCCTTAGCGGGAACCAAACCTGGGACTCTCTGGTCCGCGGGCCGACGCTCTAACCGCTGAGTCAAACCGGCCAGGGCTATCTGTAGTTTTTGATACATGATATTCTTATTGTTATTAATTTAAAAATAGCTTGGCTATTAAAAATGAAACTGCTGTGGCCCTGACCGGTTTGGCTCAGCGGTTGGAGTGTCGGCCCGCAGACCAATGAGTCTTGGGTTTGATTCTGATCAAGGGCTCGTACCTGAGTTTCGGTTCATCCTCGGTCGTGCGGGAGGCAACCAGTCGATGTGTCTCTCTCACATCGATGTTTCTCTCTCTCTCTCCCTCCCTCTCGCTCTATCTGATGATAAATAAAAAAATATCCGCCCTGGCCAGTTTGGCTCAGCGGTTAGAGCGTCGGCCTGCGGTCCAGAGAGACCCAGGTTCGATTCCCGCTAAGGGCATGTACTTCGGTTGCAGTTTGTCCCCGGCCCTGGTTGGTTGTGCCGGTGGCAGCCACTCGATGTGTCCCTTTCACGTCGATGTTTCTCTCTCTCTCTCTTCCTCTCTTTCCCTCCCACTCTATCTGGACAAAAAATGAAAAAATGTCCTCAGGTGAGGATAAAAAAAATAAATTAAAAAAAAATTAAAAATATCCTCAGGTGAGGATTGAAAAAAAAGAAAGAAAAAAGAAATTGCTGTGAACATCTGTGTAGACATTTCATTTCTCTGGGATCAATGCCCAGGAGCTCTATTGCTGGGTGGATGGTAACTGTTGGTTTGTTTTTAAGAAACTGTCAAACTTTTCAGAGTGGTTGAAGCATTTTACATTCCCACCATGTGAGACTTACTTTTTAAGATCACATTATGCTGCTGAGAGTCATCCTCACTGTTGATGTAGCTTTAATTAATTCATTTTTACTGTTTATGGCAGAAATACCAGCCAGTGTGATGAAGCGCCGTGGGGTGTCATAAATGAATTACAGATGTGCCCTGAGCTATTACAGGATATATGTTTTTCACAGGGATAAATTATAATCCAGTTTTTAAATAGCTACTTAAAATTTCACATTGGCTCAGATTACATACATTTATTTGAACACAGTTTCTGTGCCCCCTCTGTGCCCTTGAGACGTTATTTTGAAGGATGGTATGCATAGCACCTATCACCAGAGGGCGCTGTATATGCTGCACCCCCCACACCCCCACCTTGATGGCACAGTTTGTCTAGTTTTAAGGTTTATTATTGGTGAAAATTTTTGTAATATATGGCAAGGAAGAGATATGGTTTTTCTTTCAATTTACTTGTTCTTATTTTTCACAAAATTTAAAACAAATACATATTGTGTGTATGACTTCTACCTTCAACATTGTCATTGGTATCACTGGAGGCATCCTCCTCCTACTCTGGTTCCAAATACTTCTAAGTAAAACAATTGATTTTGTCTGTCTTCTCAACTTACTGTTTTTTTTTTTAATTAAAAAAAATTTTTTTTTTGCCCTGGCCAGTTTGGCTCAGCGGTTAGAATGTCAGCCTGTAGACCAGAGAGTCCCAGGTTTGGTTCCCGCTAAGGGCATGTACCTCGGTTGCGGTTGGTCCCCGGCCCCAGTTGGGGTCGTGTGGGTGGCAACCAGTCGATGTGTCTCTCTTACATCGATGTGTCTCTCTCTCCCTCCCACTCTATGTGAAGATAAATGCAAAAATGTCCTTAGGTGGGGATTAAAAAAAAATTTTTTTTTCTTTATTGATTTTAGAGAGAGAGAGGAAGGGAGAGGGGGAAGGAAATAGAAACATCAATGAGAGAGAACATTGACTGGCCACCTCCTGCATGCCCCCAACTGGGGATCAGGCCCACAACCCGGGCATGTGCCCTGACCGGGAATCGAACCGGCAACCTCTCAGTCCATGGGACGATGCTCAGTCCACTGAGCCACACTGGCCAGGCATAAGCCTTAATTGTTATTCTAGGTTTATTTTACATATACAAAAATACATATATACTTCTAACACAAATAGGATTATATAACAATGTCATATTCTTTGTTGTATATCATTTCTGACTATATAATATTTGTTGCTTTTTAAAAATTCCAGTAACATAGAAACCCTACATTTGACGGGGTTTGCTCCTCTCCACCATCGTATGCATACTAGCTGTCCATTGTATTTATCTTGGCTTTATGTCTTCACTTCACTATGCTTTTCCTCCACTGAATGTTTTGGAAAGGGCACAGTGGTGGCTGGGGTACTGTCTCGCTTTGTTCAGGCTCGAGGACCAGGTTGCGGTGGGTTCTTGTGGGAGCTGCAGGGGACCAGCTGACATGTGACTGTGCCTCCCCTCCCGGGCCCTGGCATCGGGATGGTGATCGTTGCTGGCAGGCACTCTTGTTCTTCTTGTGTTGTCTCAGAGGAAACCATCTCCAAGGACACAGGCACAACTCCCTCTTTATTCCTTGTACAGACCGAGACAGCAGGCAGGCAGAACAGGAGCTCTTAGGAAACCGCTATAGGTCAGACCTTCCAGGCACCCATTTTCTTTACTTTCTCTTTTTGTTTTGTTTTGTTAATCCTCACCTGAGAACATTTTAACATTGATTTTTAGACAGAGTGAAGAGAGGGAGGGAGAGAGAGAAAAACATCGACGTGGACACATCGATTGGTTGCCTCCTGCACAACCCTGACGGGCCGGGGATGGAACCTGCAGCCCAGGTACATGCCCTTGCCCGGGTATCAAACCCACGACCCTTTGGTCCATGGGCCAACGCTCTAACCACTGAGCAAAACTGACCAGGGCCAGGCACCCATTTTCTTCTTTTTTTTTAATCCTCACCCGAGGATATTTTTCCATTTATCATCAGATAGAGTGGGAGGGAGAAAGGGAGAGAGAGAAACATCAATGCGAGAGGGACACATCGACTGGTTGCCACCTGCATGACCTGACCAAGGAACGAACTGCAACTGAGGTACATGCCCTTGACTGGAACCGAACCTGCGACTCATTGGTCCATCGGCCAATGCGCCAACTGCTGAGCCAAACTGGCCAGGGCCAGGCCCCCATTTTCTTGATTTTTATTTTTACCTCAGTGGTGATTTATGTTGTTCATGCTGTCACAGCACAGCTAGAACGACAGTCTCGCAGTCCGTGTAGGTGATCTCATGTGTCTGAAGTTCTGTTAGCTCGTCAAGAGTGCTGTCTCTCTGGGAGGTTAGGGAGGTGCCACGTCCTCACCTTCCCGATGGCTTCTCCACGCAGGGCAGAGTTTTGCCCTCGATGTGGATTTGACAAGGGAGGTGTTTTCTTTCCACAGAGGTGGGGACTAGACCCTTCCTTGGTCACCTCTGTGTCTCTAGGACCCATCGTATTCCTCGTCACCTTGTGAAGTTGGCTGGGACGATTTCCTGTGCTCGGTTCCTCCTCGCCACGGCGTCCGCAGGTATCCTTTTGTAGATACTTCTCCTGTTCTCCGAAGCAGCCTGCAGCTCAGACCGAAGACGGGCCTTCAGAAGCTGGGTAGAGATGCCTGATGGGGTACTGTATGGCCTACAAGGGGTGCATGTGGGGATGTCATCTTCATCCTCTCAAGGTCGTCCGATCCCAAACTGAACCAAGAGGCAGAGACTGGGAACAGGACAGAGAATAAAGGCAGTGTCCAGAAAGCCTGCCCCCAACTTGAGGTCCACCTTAAGGCATGGGCCCACCTTCCACCTTCCTGCTGTCATCTAATACGCTCGGGGGAGCTACAAGGCAACCTGATGGGCGAGATACCTGAGGCCAGCAGAGCCCAGGCTGGGTGCCAGGGATGCTCCTTGGCCTTGTCCTTGCTGCCTGAGTCAGGGAGAAGTCTTGTGTCCCAGAAGAAGGAACAAATACATGTTGTGGGGGGCCCTGCTTTGTACCAGGGATTTCGGTCTCTTTTTCATGTTTGGGCCCCCCTGGCACCTGGCCCAAGACTTACTCCTGCGATCAGGTGAAGTGAGATGCAGCTGGAGGAGGCAAAGCTCTTCCCCTGAGGAACCAGGCCCAGCGGGAGGCAAGCTGCCCGCCCAGCGGAAGCCTCTATGTGCTGGCCTGTGAGGGCCTGAGCCCCAGTGTGGACGGTGGGAGTGGAGTGATGAGGCCGAGGGGAAGTTGAGGATTGAGATGGGACACCCAGAAGTCAGGCTGATAGAGCACCCAGGGCCCGAGGGAGTTTTCTGAAGGATCCAGGGTCTGGACTCAGGGCTCCCCAGGGGTATGGCGACAGCAGCATCTGGGCGTCAAGACACTCCAGAGGGTGTCAGGAGGCTCTGGAAGGGCCAGGTGGGCTGTAATAAGCCAGGCCAATAAAGAAGGAAATACAACTTTTGGATTTTATTTCATTTTTTTCTTTTGAAAACATAGACAATTGCTTTTGAAAACTCAGTTCCATCTCTGCTGAACTCTGACAGTCCAGAGGCTGGTGGGGGAGAGGGTGCGGGATCTCCTCCTGGAAGAGAGCAGCGCAGCCCCTCTGCACACCCGTGAAGAGTGGTGCTCGGGGGTCACCCCTCTCAGCAGCCCTTCTCTGTGCTGAACAGCACTCGGTGTCAAGGACCCATACCCTCCCTGGACTCCCTCCTTAGTCTGAGACCAGCCCGCGGGCTTGGCACCAGGGCTGTGGCCCCACCCCCTCTCTCCCCCGCTGGACCGCAGTGGAATCATCTTCTCGAGTTTCTGGTAATTTTATCAGGGCTGCATCGTGTTGCTAAAGCTGCAGATAACATCTCCCTATGGGTAACTTTTCCCTGCCAGAGCCCCCCGAGGCTGGGCCCAGGCTCAGAGGAGGGACACTGGGGTGTGGGATGAGTTTGGGGGTGTGAGGGTCTGTTAGGCAGAAGCAGGTTGGCTGGGGTGCTGGAACAGTGTTGAAGTACACTGCCATTTGCACTGGAGCCTATGGAACAGGGGGGCTGGAGCTGGGTGGAGGGCCTTTCCAGGCCCCCGAGCTCCTGGAGCTCTGCAGATTGTCTCCTGATATCTCCAGCTAGGCCCTACTGACAACCCCCTAAGCCTGGGTGCAGGCACAGAGAGCCACCGCCTCCCAGGCCAGGCAGAGCAACGGGCCCCCGGCACAGGTCCACCTTAACTGGGCAGCCCTCTGGGCGGGGCGCTCTGCTGATGCCATCTTCGAAGAAGGCAGCCCGGGCCTGAGTGCAGGACAGGCTTGCTGGAGACACGCACAGCTTCAGCCTGCCGCCCTGGCTCCTCACGCTGGGTCTGTTGCCCAGCACCATGATCCAGGGTGCCTCAGAGCCTGATGGCTCCAGCTGGGGCTGGGACTGGGACGGGGACGATGACTGGGACAGTGCTGTGCTCACCCTGCTGGCACTGGCCGTGGTGGCTGCCACGGCACTGGCCTTGCACTGGTTTGGCTCTGGGCAGGACCAGGAGGCAGCAGGACCAGCGTCCACAGGCCCTCGAGCCCAGCCTTCTCAGGCAGGAGGAGCTGGGCCAGCCCTGCCCCCAAAGTCCAAGGTCAGTGGTGGCGACGAGGGACATAGCTCAGGGCGGGGGAAGCCAGACCCTCCAGGACTCGGCCAGGGGGGTCCAGCTACAGCAGGCGCCCAGGATCACCAGCCCCCGGGAAGTGGAGATCTGACTGCCACAGCCGCACCTCTACTCAAGACACCTGGCGAGGTGGCCAGTGGAGGGGCCCTGGGACAGCAGCGTGGCAATCCCACCCCAGAAATCTCTCGAGGTAAAGGAAAGGAGCATCTCAGGCCAGGCGCGGCCCTCCCGGGTAGGAGCAAAGCAGGGGGAATACCTGCCCCTCTCCTGATCCACTTCACTCCTCGGAGCCCGGACAGAGAAGCGGAGGTGCAGGTGGAGGCAGGAGGCATCCGAGCCCAGGCGCCAGCGCACCAGGCCCCGGGCCACACAGTGGAACAGGACACCAGCTCCTGGAAACAAGGAGTGAGGCCACCTGGCTCTTTGGGGAGAGGTCTGGGCAGCCAGCGGTGGCAGGTGGATGACAGCTCAGGAGATAGAACCTGCCGCCCCACAAAGCTGGACCCCCTACGCCTGGGTGCTGTGGTGAGTGTGTGGGACGCTGTGGATGCAGCCAGCAGCTTCTCTGCAGGTGCCCAGAGGCCCCTTTACCCCCAGGAGTTGCCCCCACCAGACTCTGTGCAGACTGGGCACCTGACAGATGGCTCAGAGAGGGGGTACAGGAAAAGCAGCCCTCAGCCAGACCCAGTTTTAGCTCTGGATTCAGGGGCCAAAGCTGGTGAGAGTAGGGAGGTTGGGCCCTGGGCTCCCAGGGAGTCTCAGGGGTCTCCAGCCTCTGTGGAAGGCTGGCCCGGGGCAAGGAGGGAGGTCCTTGTCACCAGGAGCTTCAACCAGACCCCAGGCTCCATGGGCCCATGGCCAGAGGGGCAGCAGTGGGGACGCCCACTCTTGTCCCAAGGGCAGGGGATCACAGTGGCCTGCATTGTGGGAAAGACTGGGACTACTGGCTCTGGAGACCACTCTTTCTTCAGCTCAGAGCCAGGCAGGACAGAAAAGCAAGGGGCCCACAGTGTCAGAAAAGGGAGAGGATCTCGGCGAGGCAAGGGGGAGCCAAGCAGTGGGCAGGCAGCTGGCGATCTGGACACAGGGAGACCAGCCTCAGACAGCCTCAGTTGTGCACCCTCCCCGTATCCCTCAGCCACAGCCCCCCAATGTATGCCTAAGCCCCTCTCACCCTCAGATTCCCTGACCACCGAAGCACACCCCCATGAAGGCCTCTTACCCGCAGCTCTGACTCTTCCAACCTCCTCTCCTTCACACTCTTTGCCCCTCAGAGTTGACCAGGGACCTGCTAAGGATGAAAATCTCACAGCAGCGCCAGCCCCAATCTCAGCCTCAGCCCCAGGCCCAGCTGCAGCCCCATCCCCAACTCCATCCCTTGTTTCAGCTGCTGTGCCAGCCCCAGTTTCAGCCCCAGTCCCAGCTGCAGCACTATCAGCCCCAGCTGCATCCTCAGCCCCTGCTCCAGCCACAGCCCCAGCCCCAGCCCCAGCCTCAGCCCCAGCCATAGCCCCAGCCCCAGCCTCAGCCCCAGCCCCAGCCTCAGCCCCAGCCTCAGCCCCAGCCCCAGCTACAGCCTCAGCCTCAGCAGCAGCGCTTGCTCCAGCCCCAGCTGCATCCCCAGCTCCTGCTCCAGCCCCAACAGCAGCCCCAGCCCCTGCTCCAGCTGCAGCCCCAGTTACATCCCCAGTTCCAGCTGTATCCCCAGCCCCTGCTCCAGCCCCAACAGCAGCCCCAGCCCCTGCTCCAGCTGCAGCCCCAGTTACATCCCCAGTCCCAGCTGTATCCCCAGCCCCTGCTGCAGCCCCAGCCCCAGCAGCAGCCCCAACCACAGCTGCATCCCCAGCCCCAGCCCCTGCTCCAGCTGCAGCCCAACCAGCAGCCCCAGCCCCAGTTGCATCCCCAGCCCCAACTCCAGCTGCATCCCCAGCCCCTGCCCCAACTCCAGCTGCAGCCCCATCCCCAGCCACAGTTTCAGCCCCAGCTGTATCACCAGCCTCAGCAGCAGCTTCAGCCCCAGCCCTTGCCCCAGCCCCAGCAGCAGCCCCAACAGCAGCCACAGCCCCTGCCCCAGCCCCAGCTGCAGCCCCTACCCCTGCCCCCACTGGTAAGTCGAAGCCTGCATGTCAGGAGCCTAGAGTGGCGCTCTGCAAGGGCAACCAGGAGGGGCGGATCTCAACCAGCTGGGGAAATCTTATTTCAATGGTTCTTAGGAGTCACCCCTTCCCCAGGCAAGAGAGGCCCCAAGGGACAGCCCTCAGGGCAGCTCTGGAGAGCCCTAGAGAGCCCCGCACTTCCACAGCCTCAGAGAACAGGGATTCTGGTTCTTTCCCTGAAGGAGCCATCCCCAGTCTCAAGGACAGGCATGGCTCCCCAGCTGGAATGGTCACAGGGACAGGCACAGGGGGCCTGGCTGAGTCTGAATGTCAGCCACAGCAGAGAAGCTCTGAGACTAACGAGGCTGCAGTACCCAGGGCCTCCTCTCCGCTGTCTGAGCAGAGGAAACCTGGCCCTGCACCTTCCCCTGCGGCCAGGCGGGACCCACAACCTGTCCCCAGGCCACGGAAACGCAGCATGTGTGAAATAGCCGAGAGCTCTGAGCGGAAAGTCAGCCAGGCGGCTCCAGGAGAGGCTCTAGGGGAGAGGCCCAGCCCTGTAGGCAGCAAGGAGATCCTCACAGAGAAGCAGAAAGAGGCTCGCAAACTCATGGTGTTTCTGCAGAAACCTGGGAGCTGGGGGGTGGTGGAGGGGCCCCGGAAGCCCAGCTCCCCCGCTGGGGAGCCGGCCTTGGCAGCCACTCTGCAGAGGCGGCTGGACCTGGGTAGCTGCCTGGATGTACTGGCCTTTGCCCAGCAGCACGGGCATCAGAGCCTGGCCCAGCAGACCTATGCCTTGATGAGCGACAATCTGCTGCACGTGCTGGGGGACCCAACTCTCTACCGGCAGCTGAGTGGGGCTGACCGGGAGCGCATCCTGAGTCTTCGGACTGGCAGGGGCCAGGCTGTGCTGGGGGTCCTCGTGCTGCCCAACCTCTACCAGGTGAGCCGCTCAGGGCTCACAAAGGGCCCTCCAGTGGAGGAGGCTCCTGCCACGGGTCCTGCACCCCTGCCTCCTCCATCACACCTGCACGTGTTCAACCCACAAGAGAACACATGGCGGCTCCTGACCCAGGTGCCAGAGGAGGCCCCGCTTCGGGGCTGTGGTCTCTGCACCATGCACAACTACCTGTTCCTGGCCGGGGGTATCCGTGGCTCTGGCGCCAAGGCCGTCTGTTCCAACGAGGTCTTCTGCTACAACCCTCTGACCAACATCTGGAGCCAGGTTCGGCCCATGCAGCAGGCCCGTGCCCAGCTCAAACTGGTGGCCCTGGACGGGCTGCTCTACGCTATCGGGGGCGAGTGCCTATACAGCATGGAGCGCTATGACCCACGCACAGACACCTGGACCTCACGTGCGCCCCTCCCTGCAGGCACCTTCCCTGTGGCGCACGAGGCTGTGGCCTGCCGTGGGGACATCTACGTCACTGGGGGCCACCTCTTTTACCGCTTGCTTAGGTACAGCCCAGTGAAGGATGCATGGGACGAGTGCCCCTACAGTGCCAGCCACCGGCGCTCCAGCGACATGGTGGCGCTGGGGGGCTTCCTGTACCGCTTCGACCTGCTGCGCGGCGTGGGCGCCGCCGTGATGCGCTACAACACCATAACGGGCTCCTGGAGCCGAGCTGCCCCCCTGCCCCTGCCGGACCCCGTCCCGCTCCGCTGCACCGTGCTGGGCAACACCATCTACTGCCTCAACCACCAGGTCACTGCCACCTTCACGGTCTCTGAGGGGACTGCCCAGTTCCAGGCCAAGGAGCTGCCGCCCTTTCCCCTGGGGAGTAAAGGGGTCCTCTGTCCGTTCATACTGACTCTGCCCCCGGCCGACCCGCTACAGACATCCCTCTGAGCTGCTGTACAGGCACTGCAGCTGCTGTTCTCTGGGCAGACTCTGGGCCAGGCTGTGAGGGGGTGGGGTACCAGGAGGTGGCTGCTCTTCTCTCTGGGACAACTTTCCTTTTCTGTTATAATAAGCCTCATGTTTCCCATGCCCCCCTTCCCACCAACCTTCTTCTTAAATGAGACCTGGGCTGTGCCCTAGCTCTGCCCCTTATTAGCTGTGTGGACCTGGGCGAGACATCTGACTTTGTTTTCTCACCTGTGAAGTGAGGATAATGGACATGTCACTCAGGAGAATTGTGAGAACATAGGTCATATATATGAGCACCTGGCACAGCCCACTTGGGAACCCTCCACAGGAAGGTAAATAAATATGAATACTGCTGCCTGCCCCACTCTCCGTCCTGGTTTGTCCCTGGCTGGCCCTTTTTGCTTTTTATTCTATGCTTGGCACTACATACACTTAATTCACTGGCAGCATCTGCATCTTACACCTCCCATGTCTTGTTCACAGGTTTCCTATGCAGCTGGGGGCATGGTAAGGAGTCCTCAGGATGTGCTTGAAAATAAGTTTATTGAGAAACAGGTGCTCTGCACGCAGCTGTAGGTCTGGGTTGCTGTTTCTCTGCCAGTCAGAGAAGGCTCCCCTCTGTGGCTCTGCACACTGGCAGACCCAGTGTGGTGGCATGAGGTGGGGGTGGGGGGCCTACTGTGTGCGCTTGGTCTCACTGAGCAGCTCTTGCCAGTTCTTCTCCATCTCTTCCTTGCAGTTGAGGAAGGCGTCCTCCAGCCGGCGCATGGACTCTGCCAGTGTGGGGTTGGTGCGTATCACCACCATGTCGTAGGCCATCCACGTGGCCTGCACTGCAACAACCAGACAGGCCCTGGTCAGGCCACAGAGTGGGGCTGTGGCTCTGGGACACCCCAGGGACCACATCCAGCTGAGTCATACAACTATTCTAAAGAGAGAAAGCTGGTCAGCTACTTGTTACACGGCTCACAAAACCCCCTATTAAAACTACTACTTACACAGAGCAGTAATGAAACTTCCCTAATCTCACACAAGTTTTAACTTCTGGATTTATCAGCCCATGACACTAAAAGGCTGGAGGCCAGTCTGATATGAAATGCTAGGAAAAATTAGAGCAAACACAGGTCCTTACTTATGTACAGTTCACAACTACTGGTTGCACCGTGGCCCTCAAGGAGTCATAATGCCCACCAAGCTCACAGGCTCTGGTAGCTGACCACACCCACTCCTCCAAGGCCCTGCACCTCATGTTTCCTCACGCTCAGATGCCTGGGATGCCTGCCCACCTCCACTTGGGCACCTCTGTGCTTTCATTGAAGGCTAGTCCAGAGGTCTTCCTTTGGGAGGCTTTACTGCACTGCATGTTAGGTGTCCTCTGGTGCTCACCACTGCACTGACTTCTTTGCCCTTTCCTTTTGAGAGCACCTTGAGGGCAGCATCCCTTGGGCCTATAGGTGAACAGGTGCTGCTTGTCAGAAACCCCACCTCCACTCCTTCTCTCTGCAGCACCCACCCCACTGCTGTGGCTCTACCTTCTAGAACTACAAAGAACAAGGGTTCTAGCCCTTCTGCATGACAGGGAGAAGTTGTTAGAAGAGGTATGTACAGTATCTCAACAGACAGAGGGCATATGACTGTACAGCAAATGCAGGAATTCTTGAACTTTTGGAAGCATGGGAGTCACTTGGGACACCTGTTAAGATGTAGACTGCTGGCCCCTCCTACAACTCAAACATTCCTGTCCAGTGGGTGGGGAATGGTGCCCAGGAACTTGCATCTGGGTAATTCTGGTGAGGGGGTGGGGGTGGGGTAGGGTGCAGCTGCCAGCCATCCCTTTAGACCAGCTGGACAGTGGTGGGAGTCAGAGTTTTCTTCCAGCTCCCCACTTGCTGGCTGTGTGATGTGCAACAAGTGACTTGAACTTGCTCACCTCAGCCTTCTCATCTGTAAGGACAGACAGAGTTCCAATCTCATGGCTCCCCATGAAGAGGAAATGAACGATAGCAAACTGCCTAGCACATATTAGATGTTCAAGATATAGAAAACTCTTATTATAAAATAAATAATTGAGGTATTTTGGGCAAAGAGTTAGGGTAGCTAAGAAATTAAAATTCAGGGGAAAAACAGCTCACAGAAATGAATCTCATATAATTGTATATAGCAGGTGGAATTCCAGCTCTGAGTTTCGTATAAGGCCAAAGTAGAAAAGAAAACATACTCAATTACAAGACCCAGTGACTATAAAATAAAAACAAACCCATTGTTTAAGACACTTTTATCCTAAGAAAAAAGTTGTCCTATAGGTATATATTTTATGAGAAGTGCAATGTAGTTTAAAATGCCTTGATGACTTCCTACCTTAAACACAAGGAGATTGATTCACCTGTGTCTATAGTTGTACTAACAGGTGAAAGGAAGCTGGTGGCAGCACCAAAGCACAGTTCAGAAATGGCAATTCAATGAGACACCGAAACACGACAGCGGGTGCACAGCCCTCTTCTGATTTGATCCAAGGAAAAATATTTAAAATACATAGAATAGGAAGGACTCAATCACCAGAACATCCTCCAGCAACATATGTCTCTTGAGTTTTTCATTCATTCAGTATTTATTGAGCACCTCCTTTGTACTGGCATTTTACTAAGGCAGCCCTTGGATACAGCAGTGGACAAGACAGACATACCCTTACTCTCAGGCAGGGTCTGTTCTCATTGCAGTGGGAGGAGACAGATAAACATACAAGACAGTTCCAAATTGTGAAAGGTGCTGTGTTGTGACAGAGAAATGGGGTAGGAGGAGTCATAGTATAGACCAGGTGGTAAAGGCAGGCCTCTTCCATGGATTTTTGGTAAGGCCTGTGCAGCAGCAAGGCCAAGGTCATAATCTGGAGGGGCCTGGACAGCAGGTATTCTGAGAGGCTAATCAGGACTCCCTATACACTTTGATAACCCACTGGGTAAAGCCAAAGTCCTCACATGGAAATTAAGAAAAAAATGGTCAAGATGTGTGCTGTGTACCCTGAGGACTAAGAAGGGCTCCTGGTGGCCACCTGGGCTTAAAAAAATGCAGAGCCTAGCAGCCATTTCTGCACAAAAGCCTCTCACGCCAAGGAAAAGCCTCTGCACTGAATTACCTGCCTCTGTGCTGAACTGCCTGCCTGCACTGTGTTCCTGCCATCTGAGCTAGCCCTTCTAAACGAGTTCCTGGAGCCTGGCTGGTGTGGCTCAGTTGGTTGAACATTGTCCCATGCAGCAAGAGGTCACCAGCTCCATTCCTGCTCAGGGCACCTGATGGTCTTCTGGGCTAGATCCCTAGCAGAGGGCGTACAGGAGGCAGCCAACCAATGTTTCTCTCTCTCTCTCTCTCCCTTCCTCTTTCTCTAAAATATCAATAAAAACATATTTAAATAAATAAATAAGTTCCTGGAGTCTTATTTCAACCAATAGGCCTGAGGCTTTCCCCATCCAATCAGAACTGTGAAACTCTGACCAATTGGAGCAGCTCTATTCTGACCAATCAGGGACCAGGGACAGGGACTTCTGTCTAGGTTAAGTCAGCTCCCTCTGGCTTGGAGAGCCACTTTCCACTGTAGATTACCTCTGAAAAACCTCACACAGTGAAGCTGCCTAGCTCAAGAGGCACCTGGCCCAGGGGCAGCCTCACAGCCCTGCTGTTTTTATAGCCATGCTGTATTACCATGGAGCTGTTTGCACCAAAATAAAGTTTCCTTCTTCACTGCACCTCAAATTGGGGATTCCTGCTGGCATCTGAATTGGTGCCAATGACCATCGGTGGACAGAACCTAGATGCAGAATTTAGTAAAGGATGAGGACAGTGTCCTGAAAATCTGTTTAGGGGGTAGGAGAACTAACTAGTGATGTAGTAAGTGGATTTGCTTTGAGAGCCTGGAAAGTAGAAGTGGAAGACAGGGATCACAGGGAATGAGATAAGAAGGCCAGATGACCAGGGGACGGGATGATGATGAACCTGGAGGCCACAGGCTAATTCACATCCTTGGCAAAACAGCCAAGCAACATTTAAGAATGTAAATGGTGCCCTGGCCGATTTGGCTCAGAGGTTGGAGCGTCGGCCTGCGGACCAGAGAGTCCCGGGTTCGGTTCCTGCTAGGGGCACGTACAAAAAAATAAATAAATAAAATAAATAAAATAAAAGAATGTAAATGGTGAAATTCTACCTCCCCAAACCTCAGGTCCCAGGTGGTCTTACAGATGAGTTCTACCAAACTTTGAGAGAACAGTTAATGCTTATCTAATACAAGTGATTCCAGAAATTAGGAAAAGAAGGAAGACCGATAATCTCACTATATTGGCTGGTGTAACATTTTTAGAAAAGCATTTTATAGAAGCATTCCCTTTATATAATAGACAATTTGAAAATAGAGATAAGCAAATATAAAAACATACTTTTTTCTAAGCTGGTTTATTCTAAAACCAAAGACAATATGAGAAAAATTATAGGTGTACGTCACATGAACATAGATGTGAAATCCTAAATATAACACGAGCTAACCAAATCTAACAGTGTGTTAAGATAATAATATGTTATGATTAAGCAGAGTTTGTGAAAGAGATTCAAGGATGCTTGCATATCAGAAAATCAATCACTATAATTAACCACATTAACAAAAAAGAGGGAACTCATAAGAATATTTCACTTAATGCAAAAAATGCAGTTAATAAAGTTTAAAACCTATTTGTGATTTTAAACAATCAAAACTCTAACAAATTAGGAAGAGAAGGAGACATCTTTAACTTACTAAAGGTAATATACCAAAAACTTACAGGAAACATTATATATAATGGAGAAACTGAGAATACATTCCCTATAACATTGGGTATCAAACAAGGATGCCTCTAATGTTACTTGTATTGGAGATTCTGGTAAATGGAATAGAAAAAAAAGAAAAAAGTGGGGTAAGGATTGGGAAGTAAGAGATAAGACTACCAATATTTATAAACTATAAAAATGTATATGAAAGAATAAAGACCTAATAACTAAGTCAATCTTAAAAAATAAAAGTTAAAAGGGGGAATATGCCCTATTAGGTATCAAGACAACTTATAAATTCCTATTTTAAAAATAGTGTGCTACAGCTCTGGCCGGTTTGGCTCAGCGGTTAGAGTGTCGACCTGCGGTCCAGAGAGACCCGGGTTCGGTTCCCGCTAAGGGCATGTACCTCGGTTGTGATTTGTCCCCGGCCCTGGTTGGGCGTGCGGGAGGCAGCCACTCGATGTGTCTCTTTCACGTCGATGTTTCTCTCTCTCTCTCTCTCTTCCTCTCTCTCCCTCCCATTCTATCTGAACAAAAAATGGAAAAATGTCCTCGGGTGGGGATAAAAAAATAAAATAAAATAAAATAAAATAAAAATAGTGTGCTACAGGCAAATAGACCAATGGAAGAAAACAGTAAGCTCAGAGATAGACCTAAGTATATTATATGGGAATTTAGTACATGATGAATGAAATAACTCCAAAAATCAAAGAAAAAAAGACAGTATACTCTAGATGTACTAAAGATATAAATATGAAAAATAAAATAACATTTATAGATAAAAATTTAGCAGCGGTAGGGACTTCTTAAAAACCACAAACCATAAAGCAAAATTTGGTGAATTTATTTTTATAAAATTTTTTTTTAAATCCTCACCTGAGGATATTTTTCCATTTGTTTTCAGACAGAGTGGTGGGGGGGGGGGGAGGAGGAGAGAGAGAAACATCAATATGAGAGAGACACATGGATTGGTTGCCTCCTACATGACCCTGATCAGGGCCGTGGAACAAACCACAACTGAGGCTCATGCCCCTGACTGGAACTGAACCCTCCACTCTTCAGTCCATGGACCAATGCTCTAACCGCTGAGCTAAACCAGCCAGGGCATCACCATTCTACTTTTGCACAGATAGACTTGGAATAATGTTCACCAATGTAAACAACAGTTAATTTTGGGTGACTGGATTTTTTCCCCTCCTTTTTTATTGAATTTATTGGGGTGACACTGGTTAACAAAATTATACAGGTTTCAGGTGCACAATTCCACAACACATAATCTGTACATTGTATTGTGTGTTCACCACCCCAAGTCAAGTCTCTGTCCATCACCATTTATTCCCCCCTATACCCTCTTCCACTGGGTGATTGGATTTTGTTGATTTTAAACTTTCTTTGTAATTTTCTATTTTGATTGAATTTTAATTTGATTGAATTTTAAAAACAATGAACATGCAGCATTTCTTGAAAAAAATTATTTAATGATTATCAACTTATTTACTAATTTTTATTAAATATAAACATAATTATTTAATATTTATTTTTAAATGCTAATAATCACACCTGAAAATCCCAATTTATATAGTAGTATGCTAATAAATTATAAAATGGATAATTTGGGAGGAAATATGAAATACCCAAATTGACACTATCTTAAAGCAATAAGCAAAGAAGAAATTGAAAGTTATAAGAAATTATTTCCAATAGTTTAGCCATTAACGTCTTTGAAATATTCAATAACAGATGTTTCCAAATATTATACATATAATTTCAGAATACAGAAAAAGATAAAAGACTCTAGTGGTTGAGTAGACCTGGCATTGTTACAGTTTAATCAAGTACCTCTGAACAAATATGTAAACTCTAGTTTCCTCATCTATAAAATGGAGATAATACTAGTGCCTATCCCCCAGAAGTTTGTTATGAAGATTAAATGAGAAAATGTGTTATGCATATAATAGAGACCAACACATGGGTAAACAATATATATAATAAGCTATTATTATTTTTATGATTAGCAAACTAGAATACTAATAAACACTCAAGAATCTATAGCCTTCCTGTACACTAGCATTGATTATTTAGCAAATAAAATTTTTAAAAAACCAGAAGTAAATTTACTTCCCAACAGAAGTAAATGTATTGAAAGATCTGGAGAATGCTCGCATTGGCAGCATATACACTAAAACTGAACAGTGCAGAAAAGAGTTACCTGAACTGTGCTCCAGTATGACATGCAAATTCACGAGGCATTATATATATATATATATATATATATATATATATATATATATATATATATATTTTTTTTTTTTTTTTTTTGATAGAGTGGGAGAAAGAGGAAGAGAGAGAGAGAGAGAGAGAGACATCGACGTGAAAGGGACACATAGAGTGGCTGCCTCCTGCACGACTCAACCAGGGCCAGGGACAAACTGCAACCGAGATACATGCCCCTAGCAGGAACCGAACCCGGGTCTCTCTGGACCGCAGGCCGACGCTCTAACCGCTGAGCCAAACCGGCCAGGGCAGTATTCCATATTTTTATGTGATGAGTAGCATGATGGCTATAGTTGACAATACTGCACTGTATATTTGAAAGTTACTAAGAGAGTAGATCTTAAAAGTTCTCATCACAGCCGGGCTGCTGTGGCTTAGTGGTAGAGCGTTGACCCATGCACCAAGAGGTCACTGGTTCTATTCCCGGTCAGGACAGATGCCCAAGTGGGCCTCAGGACAGATGCCCAGGTGGGCCTGATCCCCAGTGAAGGGCATGCAGGAGGCAGCCAATCAATGTTGCTATCTCTCTCCCTCTCCCTTCCTCTCTCTAAAATCAATAAAGAAAAAAAAAATTTTTTTTTAAGTTCTCATCACAAAGGAAAAAAAACTTGTAGCTATGTGAGGTAATGGCTATTAACTAAACTTATTGTGGTAATCATTTTGCAATATATACATATATCAAGTCATTACCTTGTACAACCTAAACTTATACAGTATTATATATCAATTATATCTCAATAAAACTAGAAAAAATAAAGTTGAAAGCAAAAAAAGTCTAGAGAAAAGTATTGTAACTTTTTGAGACATATTAAAGAACATCTGAATAATTGAAGAGACATTTCATATTTCTGCATGAGAACACTTAATGTTAAAAAGACATTATTCTTTTTATATTAATGTACAGGTCTAACACAATTACAAATAAAATATTAAATTAATCTATCATTCATCTGAAGAATAAATGTGAGAACAGCTAAAAAAGAATAATGGAGAATTTACTGATTGATGATAATGAATAAGCCATAAAACCTGACATATTATTAAATAGGTTAGCTATCTCTGCTCTACTATATATATAAGAATTTCATGAATAATAAAGAAATAATTTCTGAACTACTAGAATAGGATGGGATAAACTTTTTTTTTTTTTAAAAAAAAGTTAGAATCTCTTTTTTGTTGTTTTTTTTTGTTAATCCTCACTCGAGGATATTTTCCCATTGATTTTTAGATAGAGTGCAAGGAAGGAAGGAAGGAAGGGAGGGATGGGGGTGGGGGGTAGGGGGAGAGAGAGAGATTGATGTGAGAGAGAAGTTAGAATCTCTTTGTACCTGAGAAATTTTATATTCTTAAGGCTCACTCCTGTAAGGCATACTACAGCTAAACATGTACTAGGAAAATTGTCCTAGGGCATGTTTTAACTTAAGTTCAAGAAAATGGAAAGAGAATTTTAAGCCTAAGCCTCGGAGTCAAGAGAATTTTGCCTTTTAATATTGCTTGAAATGTATATCTTATATTTATTTGCTTGTTGGTGGTTTTCATACTTGTTGATAGTTGCTTTCTTAGTTATTTTCCTGGCCCTGTGTGGTCACTGGAACAACTGGACAAAAACTTTCCCAGGGGCAACAGAGGCCAAGTGGACCTCACTTAAAATTTAACCTAAAGGGTCAGGGTGAGAGATTATATCATTCTGGACAAAAATGATGCTACTTTTGCTAACAACATTTGTCCTAACTTGTCCTAGGGACACTGTGAGGAAATAGATGTGCTGCTTACCCTTCAGGTAGAAAAATATATTAATGTTCCCATTTATTGGATTAGAGTCCAAGAACATAGAGTTTGCTTAAGAAATTACAAGACAAATGATACAAAACATTTTAATATTATTTAATTTGTGGTTGCTTATATGTTAAAATATACTTTTACCAGCTGATAAAGTATTAAAGAAGTTTTTTTTAAATTTATTTATTTTATTTTATTTTATATTTTTTATCCTTACCCAAGGACATTTTTTCATTTTTTGTTCAGATAGAGTGGGAGGGAGAGAGAGGAAGAGAGAGAGAGAGAGAGGGAGAGAGAGGAAGAGAGAGAGAGAGAGAGAGGAAGAGAGAGAGAGAGAGAGAAAGAAACATAGACATGAAAGGGACACATCGTGTGGCTGCCACCCGCACGACCAACCAGGGCCGGGGACAAACTGCAACCGAGGCACACGCCCTTAGCGGGAACCCAACCCGGGTCTCTCTGGACCGCAGGCTGACGCTCTAACTGCTGAGCCAAACCGGCCAGGGCTTAAAGAAGTTTTTAAAAAGACTTACATTACCCCACAAATTAGACAACTATGCATAACATTTATATAAAAATAGAATTATAAAGAGGAAAATATGTAAAATGAAAACTAAGGAAGAAATAGTAAAAGGGGAAATGATGGACCTTACACCACTTCATGGGATGTAATGTGGAAAGAACCAAGGGGAAGGATGTGGAATCGTGCACAACAAAGCCTCATTCGTGCCAAGTAGATGCAGGCTAAACTTGCTTTATTCCTGTGAGAAAGGAAGTGCACTAGCTTCTGAGAAGTGCAGCTGCTTAAATACAATAGTTGTATGTATCAGACAACTTTAAGTTTACTTAGAAAGCTTCAAAAAAACAAATTTTAAAAATTGGCAAAGCTGAGCTTTTTATTTTTATGTAACTTGTTTCACTGAAACACCTGTCAACTTTGTCTTTAAGGTAAGAGAACATTTTTAGTAACACTATTACTTAGTAATCTTACCTTAGCAATATTGATTTACTTAGCTATTACCTTAATTATTATTGGAATATTTGCCCAAAAGGGTGTCTAGTGGAGCTAAATAAAAATGCAGTACATGTGCCTGGCTGAGGTGGCTCAGTTGGTTGAGCATCGTCCCATGCATCAAGAGGTCATCAGTTAGATTCCTGGTCAGGGTACAATCCTGCAGGGGGGAGCCAATTGACATATCTCTCTCATCAATGTTTCTATCTCTCTCTCCCTCTCTCTTTCTCTCTCTCTAAAAAAAATCAATAAAAATATATTTTGGAAAAAAAAAAAGAAATAGCCCTGGCCGGTTTGCTCAGCGGTTAGAGCATTAGACCTTGGAAAGAAGGATCACAGGTTTGATTCTTGGTCAAGAGCACATACTTGGGTTTCAGGTTCGATCCCTGGCCCCTTGCGGGAGGCAGCCAATCTATGTATCTCTTTCACATTGATGTTTCTCTCTTTCTCTCCCTTCCTCCCTCCTTCCTTCCCTCCTTTCCACTCTCTCTAAAAATCAATGGAAAGCCCTGGCTAGTTTGGCTCAGCGGTTAGAGTGTCGGCCTATGGTCCAGAGAGACTCAGGTTTGGTTCCCGCTAAGGGCACGTTCCTCGGTTGCAGTTTGTCCCCAGCCCGGTTGGGTCGTGCGGGAGGCAGCCACTCGATGTGTCCCTTTCACGTCCATGTTTCTCTCTCTCTCTCTCTTCCTCTCTCTCTCTCTTCCTCTCTCTCCCTCCCACTCTATCTGAACAAAAAATGGAAAAATGTCCTCGGGTGAGGATTAAAAAATAATAATAATAAAATTAAATTAAAAAAATCAATAGAAAAATATCCTTGGGTGAGGATTAACAACAACAAAAAGAAAGAAAAAGGAAAAGAAATGCAGTACATGTCCTGGTTCTTTTGGCATACCAGATGGTTTAGAATTAGATGTTAGAAAGTAGAGAAAAACAGGAGAATACATGAGTAAATATTTCTCTGATTTCTGATTAGGGAAGAATTTTTTAGGCATCAAAGCAATGGGAGTAAATTAGAAAGAAAAATATTGATAGATTTTTCACATTAGACTTCTATTTACCAAAGCTTCATATATAAAATTAAAAGAAAAATAGCAAATTGGGGAAAATATTTACTACTATATTGAATAAAGACTTTATAGTCTTAATACATAGAGTTCTTACAAATCAATAAGAGATTCTATCACAGATATCTCTATTCCTTTTTTGTTCTCAGTGCCAAGCCTGCATTAAGTCCAGCTCCTTTGTAGCTTTTAGTTTAGCAAAAGCTTCCTAATTGATCTTCCTGCCTCCAGACTTCCCTCTCCAAACCAACCTTCACACTGTTACCAGAGGCATCTTTCTAAAATACAAGTGTCTTCCTTGAAATTCCAAATGGCTCTCTCTCTCCTAGACAAGAAAGGTAAACTCCTTAGCTTGGTACTGAACACGCTTCCAACCTTTCAGCCTCTTCTTTGTTTGGCCTACTGCCTTGTAAACTCCATGGGCTACTCTGGCTCCTTGACTACCCCAGGCTTTCTGTCATGGGCACGTGGCCTTGACTACCTATTCTGCTGGACTGCCCTTCTCTACTGCTGCACCCCTACTCGTCTGCCCAATCTCTACTCCTGCCATAATGCTCTGTTTAAAGCCTCTCTTGCCTCCCAAGGCCGTCAGCCTCAACTTTTTCTCTTGGTGTCTTTGGTGTATGCCATTAGCATTTGCCAGATTATGATTTTAATATAAAATTAAAATGTTTTAATTTTAATTTATACATTTAAATTATAATTAGTCATCTTGATGTCTATTTCTGGCTTCCACCCACTTCTCTAATGAAGGAGCATCTCTTCAACTTTATATTCCTGGACTAGCACATAGTAGATGCTCATCAAATGCTGTTAAATAAGAGAATATTTCATTAGACTGAAGGAATTACATAGCTTATAGTAGAAAATGAATTGTAGAACTTTTTTAAAAGATAGTTTTAAAAATTGTAAAAGCCCTGGCCAATTTGGCTCAGTGGTTAGAGCATTGGCCCTCAGACCAGAGTCTCGGGTTCGAGGTCAAGGACATGTACCTCAGTTGCGGTTTGGTCCCCAGCCCTGGTCAGGGTTGTGCAGGAGGCAACCAATCGATGTGTCATTGTCACATCAATGTTTCTTTCTCTCTCTCTCCCTCCCATTCTGTCTGAAGATAAATGGAAAAATATCCTTTGGTGAGGATTTAAAAAAAAAAATTGTAAAAAATTTTCAAGTACACAGGCCAAAAATATTGCAAACATTTCTCAGTAGAAATTTTCTATAGTCTGTTGTAATAAATGGAGATTATTTTCAAACTAATAATGTCTTTAAAAATAGTTTGTTTTCATTTGAGTAGAGTATATATGCTTTCTAAAATTTGTTTTACATTATTATTTTCTCTAGCAAAACTTAGGCTCAAAAATTGTAAGAATTATATATATTCTGAATTAGTAAAGAACAAGTTAAAGAAATTATAATGGTATTACTACCACTTCTGGCTACCACTTAGTGGAAACATGTTGAATAAAATAACAGACTAATATTCTTTTATAAAAATGGGGACATTTGTTAAACTTCATTGCTGCTTTATTCCACTGAGCTGTACCTCCCATCAGCACCTTACCAATCTTAGCACTATTACTCTGAACTCCTTTTATTTAAATGACTCACAGAAAGAATGCTCAACTCTGTTCACAGATGTTATGTTAATATCAGTTGTCATTTGCTGGGTACTTGTGCCCAGTTACTATTTCTGCCCTCAAGAAGATAACAGTCCAGTTGCAGAAATAAGATGCACACACACATAAAATAACTAGAAAACAATTCAAGGCAATATTCAGTGGCAAGTGTCAGATTCTGTGGTACAATACAGTCATCCCTCGCCACTTTGGCTTCCACTTTCGCAGCTTCACTCTACCATGGTTTTTTCGTGAAGTCGCAAAAGCCGAAGCGCAAAGTGGCAAGGGACGACTGTATTCTAAATAAAGAATTCTACTTTGCGGAAATTCATTTATCGCGGTAGACTGGAACTGATTAACCGCGATAAAGGATGGCAGACTGTAGTTACATGGCATAGAAGTTGAGAGGTGGTCGGGGAAGGCCTTGTTAAGAAGGCACTTGATTTGATCTTGGAAGTATAGGGAGGATTTGAGCTATTGGAAAGAAGAGGTAAGGCATTCTGCCTGGGAAAACAGCTTACCTGAGATTTTCTCCATCTCTTCCAATATCTTTTCCAAGTCTTTATTCAGGTCTGACAGCATTTTCAGCATGTTGTCACAGTTTCTTTCCCCAGGGTCAGTATCAGCCATCTAGGCAGTGCACAGAAAGAAGATGCAGTGAGACAGACCGACATTTGAATTCCAGCTCTTCTACCCACACCTGGGATAGTCCACCAGGAAACCTGAGGTCATCTTTAATTCCTCCTCTTACCTTCCTGACCCAAGGTGGGGGGGGGGGGGTGTCACTGAAACTTACAAACTTTATTTGTTCCTGGAAAAAATATTTAGTCATCTATGAGTCAGGAAGGCCCAGTGCTCGGGAGCCACCAGTGAACTGAGCCCTGCTCTTGTGGAGCTCAAAGCCCAGCTCAGCTCTTTCAGGTCTCTCCTGTCAGTCTCTTCCTCCCTATCTCCAAGGTTGCTGCTTTCATTGAGGTCCATTTCGTTATCCACCATTGGTTATAGATTTACTGAGCATCTGCTATGTGCCAGACTTTTGCTCTGTGGATACCACTACTTTGGCTCTGTGGATACAGCAGTGTATCTGTGGATCCAGACAGAATCTATGCTTAAAAGATTCATAAAGGTACCTTCAGTTTGTGGTCATTGCTCCAAAGAAAATAAAACAAGGTGGTGTGATAAAGAGGATCTTTCATGGGGAGGTGTGCTTTAGCTTCTAAAGTTACAGAAGGCCCTTCTAATACAGTGACATATGAACTAACACTTGATTAACAAAAAGAAGGTGGCATGTGAAGATCTAGAAGATGAGTTCTAGATGGAGGGAATGAAAGGCTCAAGAAAAGGTGGGAGTGGCCCTGGTGTTATTTTATTTTTATTTTTTATTTTATAGAGAGTGGATGGGGGAGACGGAGAGAATCAATTTTTTTTTTTTTAATCCTCACCTGAGGATACCTTTACATTTTCTCTTTAGACAGAGTGGGAGGGAGAGAGAGAGAGAGAGAGAGAGAGAGAGAGAGAGAGAGAGAGAAAGAGAGAGACATCGATGTGAGAGAGACACATCGATTGGTTGCCACCTGCATGACCCCAATCAGGGCAGGGATGAACCACAACCAAGGTACGTGCCCTTGGCTGGAATCAAACCCGACACTCCTTGGTCCGCATGCCAACGCTCTAACCACTGAGCCAAACCGGCCAGGGCGAGAATCAATTTATTGATCCACTTATTTATTACGCATTCATTGGTTGATTCTTGTATGTGCCCTGACTGGAGATCAAACCCACAACCTTGGAGTACTGGGACAATGCTCTAACCAACTGAGTTACCTAGCCAGGGTGGCTTTGGTGTGTTATAAGGAATGGGAAGAAACTGTACAATGGAGCTGAGAAGAGTGGTATAAGATGAGATCAGCTAAGTAGGCAAGAATTTTGGTTTTATTTTGAGTGTGAAAGAAAAGCCACTAGAGGTTGAGAGCAGGGGATTATGTGATTTTTTAAAAAAACTTATCTTTATTGTTGAATGTATTACAGATGTCCCTCCTTTTTCCCCTGTTGACCCCCTCCTCCCCGCTCCCTCCCCTCTCCTGCCTTCCCCACACTATTGTCTGTGTCTATTGGTTATGCATATATGCACATAAGTTCTTTGGTTTATGTTTTAAGATAACTTCAGCTACTTTTTGGAAAATGGTCTGTTGTAGAAGGTTGAGAGGAGGCAAGAGTGGGAAAACTGGCCCTGGCCAGTGTGCAGCTCAACTGGTTGAGCATCATCCTACACACCCAGAGGTCACTGGTTTGATTCCCATCAGATCAAGGCACATGCTGGGATTGCAGGCTGGACCCCCAGTAGGGTGCGTGAAGGAGGCAGCCGATCAATGGTTCTCTCTCATCGATGTTTCTCTCTCCCTCTCCCTCTCCCTTCCTCTCTCTCTCTAAAATCAATAAAAACATATTAAAAAAAAAAAAGACTGGGAAGACCAGTTAGTCAGGCGAGTACTAGAGTGATCTAGAGATAACAGTGTTTTGAACCAGGGTGGTAATAATATCAATGGTAAGAAGTGGAAGGGTTCAGCCTATATTTTGGAGGATGAACCAACAGAATTTTGCAGAGGATTTGATGTGTCTAGGTTTACAGGGGCAAGTGGTGGGAAGAGAAAAATCAAGATGAGTCCTAACTTTGGTGAGAACAACCTGATGGATGATGTTGTTACTAACTGAAATGGCAAAGACTAGGAGAGGAGCAGATTAGAAGGGAAACCAAGCATTCTACTTTGAACATGTTAATATGAGATATTTATTAGGGGTCCAAGTGGTCCAAGTGGAGGTTCAAATAGGCAGTTGAGAATACCGGCCAAGTTCAAGAAAAAGGCTAAAGCTGAAAATAAAAAAATTGGAACTAATGGTACAGGCTCTCTTCACCTTTTGCTTAGAATATTGTCATAGACACCAAACTGTTCTTCCTGCTTGTAGCTTCATCTTGTCCAATTCATTTTCTAGTTCACCTCCACAGTGACCTTTCTTTCCTAGCACGCAAATCTTACTATGTCACTCTGTTTGAAACTCTTCAATAGCTCCCTCTTTCAGGATAAAATTCATTTTTTATTATAGATATAAGATCCTTCACAATCTATCGTCTAACTGTTCCCATTCCCATCTGAGTTGTGACCAAATAATTGAAGAAAGTCTTGAGATATCCAGAATTTAATGAGATATCATTTAAAATCTAAAGAGTTTTGTGTTTCCAAGAGATGTGATGAAAAAAAGATCCATGGAAATAACACAAAACTCTGTAAAGGTAAAAATATCTAGGTTTTTTTTTTTTTCTTTCTTTCTTTTTTTTTTTTTACAAAAGAGCTAAAGAACTGCAAAATTGAATAATTCTACCATGCAAGTGATTACAAAAACTGTGTGAAGGCAAAGAAGTCAGTAATGACATAATTCATATCTAAGTTGTGTGAGCTACTTGCTCAATTCATTAAGTTATAAAGTTCCAACTATATTCTTTTATCCATATATTAACACATATTTATTGAGCACTATTTAGATTCTGAAGACATAGCAGTGAACAAAACATTAAAATCATCAGTGTCATGGAAGTTATATTCTAGTGGGGAGAGGAAAAAATAAACAAGATTAATAAGGAAAATAAATATGAGGAGGGGGTAATGTACTAAGGAAAAAAAGTCAACCAGAGATGGAGGGTGGGAGAGAGTATATGTAGGATAGTGGCTACAATTTAATAAATGGGCAGGGAAGGCCTTGCTGAAGTGATTTTGACTAGATACCTGGAGGAAATGAGAGGAGCCATATATCTGGGGAAAGCATGTTCCAGGCGGGGAAAACAGCACAAACCAAGGCCCTGAGCTAGAAGCTTGCTGGATGAACTGGAGGGAGAGCAATAAGGGCAATGCAGTTAGAGAGAATGAAGTGGAGAGTAATAGCAGATGATGAGGTCAAAGCATGGGGGGGAGTGGAATTATGGTCGGCCTTGTAGGCCACTGCAAAGACTTGGCTTTTTCTTAGAGTGAAATGGGAGCCTGGAGGGTGATAATCTTATTTATATGTTAATAATTCACTAGGCTGAGATAGCTTGCATGGACATGGGTGGAGGAAGGGAGACTAGTTAGGAGGCCGTTGAAATAATACAGGTGAGAGATAATAACAGCTCAGATCAGCATAGGAGTGATGAAAATCGTATGGAGGAGGATGATGCAGCGTAGATTTTGAGGGCAGAGTTGACAAGATTTGCTGATGAATAAATGTGGAATCAGGGATGACACTAAGGTTTTTGACTGGACAACCAGAAATGGAGGTTCCATTAACTGAGATGGGGGAAGACTGGAAGAAGCTGATTTACATGGGGAAGAAAAACTCAGTTTTGAATTTATCAAAGTTTAAGATGCCTATAAGGCATCCAAGTGAGAATATTAAGTAGGCAGCTGAATACATGAATTCAGGGGAGAAGGTAGGCTAGAGATAGATATTTGGGAGTCATCAGCATATAGATGATAATGGGTGAGATCAAGGGAGAGAATGCAAATGGAGAAGAGGCCCAACATCAGAATGGGGAAGATATGAAGAAACCAGCCAAAGAGACTAAGGAGAGGGGTCAAAGAGGTGGAAGGAGAACCAGGAGAGTCATGTTCTGGAAGTCAAGTCCAGACTTCCAGAAAGTCACTGGACCCCAGCCAATGTCCTCTGATCATTTATGAAATCTCAGCAAGCTGAGAAGACAATTCTAAAAAGCACAAGAAAAGGGAACTCCAAGAACTGTATGAGATAATACAGGTGCTTCCTTAATGGGTGATTAGCTTACAATGCTAGGGAGGTAGGGAATTAAGATAGAAAATGTTTAAGAGCATAAAGAACTAGAATTACTGTGAATATTTGGTATTTTATGCATTTCTACATTTAAGAGAATATGGCCTATTAGAGTTACAGGTCAACTTTGTCATTCTAGTTTAAAATGTGAAATTGACTATGGTTGAAATTTTAAGTAAAATCTAGTTTATAAAGAGTTTTGGGATATTTAAGAGAATTGAAGGTTACCATATTTATAAGCTTGACTTATGATGTTTATAATAATTATTTAAGAAGGTGGGAAAGTTTGTTATTAAGGCAATCAAGGTACCTAAAGAAATGGAATATATTAAGTTTATAATTAAATGAGTTAAAGTTTGTAAATGAAATAAAAAACATTAAGATACTACTAAAATTTGCTAGACCTACAAGATTACAAGTTTAGAATAAGATAATTTTAGCCCTCGCCAGTTTGGCTCAACGGTTAGAGCATCGGCCCACGGACCAGAGAGTCCTGGGCTCGGTTCCTGCTAAGGGCACATACCTCGGTTGCAGTTTGTCCCTGGCCCTGGTTGGGGTCGTGTGGGTGGCAACTACTCAATGTGTCCCTCTCACATCGATGTTTCTTTCTCTCTCTTCCTCCCTCTCTCCTTCCCGCTCTATCTGAAGATAAATGCAAAAATGTCCTCAGGTAAGGATAAAAAAAAAAGATAATTTTATTTAGAATAATCTTAAATAGAACAAATAATCTTATTTAGAATAAAATTTATAAACTAAACTTAAATGCTCAAGGAAGACTGAGTTTTTAATTAGCAACTATAATAAATAAATATTAATTTTTAAAACTAAAGTAAACATTCAAAGAGTTTTTTTCTCTACCTAAATAGTGACTTTAAAGGCATTAAAGCTCACAATGATCAGTATCTAGCTATGTCTTCATATATACCCTAAGCTTTAGTCATATCCAATATTTAATTTGGTAAATTTGGGTGTCTATTACATGCCAAGCAGTACTACAGAAATTGGGGACTAAAAAACAAATAAGTGGCCCTGGCTGGGTGGGTCAGTTAGTTGGAGCATCATCCTGTGCAACAAAAGGTTGTGGGTTTGATTCCCAGTCAGGGCATATACCTAGGTTGCAGATTTGATTCCCGGTGGGGGCACATACGGGAGGCAACTGATCAATGTTTCTCTCTCACATTGATGTCTCTCTCTCTCCCTTTGTCTCTCTAAAATCAGTAAAAACATATCCTTGGGTGAGGATTAAAAAAAAATAAGTGCACAGTCCCTGCCATCAAGGAAATCAGTCTGGCAACAAGAAACTTATAAAGCAAGATTCTGTGAAGAGCAATTGCCATTCGTCAAATGTCCTTGCTCGGTTTTAAACCAAAGCCTTCTCATATAAAATGGCCCTTACAGCCATATCTTTGAGAACTCTGAAAACACCACATTCTCTCTTGCCTCCATGCCTTTACATGTAACATTATTCTACAGCCTGGAATGCCTATCCCTCACTCTCATTTTTTAAGACTCGGCTCAAGGATCACTTCTTCTAGAAGTCTTTCCTTACATTTCCCACCAGACAAGTCTGAAGGTTGCTCTGCACCTTTTATGTTCCCATAGTTTCTATACCTACTTCTAGCCAAACACTGTTCTGAGCATTTAAATCTTTATAAGAACCCTATAAGGTAAGTACTATTATCACTTCAATTTACAGATGAGGAAAACAGGGCTTAGAGATCCCCTTACTGAAGGTCAGACAGCAAAGGCATGCAGTTCCGAGAATTTGGCCCCAGCAGTCTGAGGTGACAGAACTGACAAAATTTAGCAACTGGAGAAAGGTTCTGCGTACCCTGAAAGCCAGGGCTAGACTACAGGGTCTGCCATTCACTGGCTGTGAGACCCTGGAAAGTTAACCAATCTCTTTAAGTCTCAGCTTCCTCTTCTGCAAAACCCAGCTGTCTGATTCTCGAGATGGAACTCCCCAGCGCTACATCTCCTCACAACTGCCCCAGACAACACAGTGACTCTCTGGATGAATGAAGCAAAGGAGAAAGAATGGGAGTGAAGGGTTGGGATGGGGAAAGGCTGGGTTCAATTTGGGGTATCCAGACAGAACTATTCAGCAAACAGTTAAAATACAGAATTAACGTCCTGGAGAGAGGCTAAACTGAAAATAAAGATTTGATGGTGGTTTAAATTACAGGAAGAGATGAAATCATTTCCAGTAAATGTATAAAAGGAGAAGAGAAAGTGAACTAGGAAGAAGCTCTTAAAAACATCGTCATGTGCCCTGGCCAGTGTGGCTCAGTTGGTTAGAGTGTTCCCCCATGCACTGAGGGGTCTTGGGTTTGATTCCCAGTCAGGGCACATAGGGGAGGCGACTGATCAATGTTTCTCTGTCTCTCTCTCTCTCTCTAGAATCAATGAAAACATCCTTGGGCGAGGATTAAAAAAATCCCAACACATCAGCACATAAGAGTAGAAGGAAACAACTCCTGGGAATATATCTGAAGAAACATTAGTTCAAAAGAGTATATGCACCCCTATGTTCACTGCAGCATTATTTACAACAGCCAAGATTTGGAAGCAGCCCAAGTGCCCATCAATGGATGAGTGGACAAAAATGTTGTGAGACATTTACACAGAGGAATACTACCAGGCCAGAAAAAAAGAATAAAATCTTACCATTTGTGATAGCATGGATGGACCTACAGGGTATGCTAAGTGAAATAAGTCAGACAGAAAAAAAAAAAAAAAGAAATGTCAGACAGAGACAGACAAATACATATTATTTCACTTCCATGTGGAATCTAAAGAGCAAAATAAATGAACACACAATATAGAAATAGACTCATAGATACTGAGAACAGACTGATGGTTGTGAGGGAAGGGGGTTTTGGAGGACTGGGAGAAAAAGGTGAAGGGATAAAGAAGTACAAATTGATAGTCGCAAAATAGTCATGGAGATGTAAAGTACAGCATAGGAAATATTGTCAATAATATTGTAATTACTATGTATGGTGCCAGGTGGGGACTTGAAATACTGGGGGGTACCACTTTGTAAAGTATATGATTGTCTAATCACTATGTTGTACACCTGAAATTAATACAAAATAATATTGAATATAAACTGTAATTGAAAAAAAAGAATGGAGACTTCTGGTCAAGATGGCAGCGTAGGTAAATACGCTACAGAACAACCATCATTCAAAACCGCCTGAAATCAAGCTGAATGGAAGTCCTACAACTATGAAATTAAAGAAGAAGCCACATCGAGACTGGTAGGAGGGGCAGAGGCGCTACGGGCTGGTCCCACACCGACATGTGCCGGATAAAAATTAGGAAGATACCTTGACTGGGAAGGTCCTCCCTGAGGACTGAGGGGTCCCCGTCCCAGCTCAGGGTTCCAGTGCCAGGAAGAGAAGTCTCCATAACTTCTGGCTGGAAAAACCAGCGGGAACTGATGCTGAGGCAGCTGGAGACCCCCGGCAGCTCCTCTTAAAGGGCCCGCATACGGACTTACTCGGCCTCCCACCCTCCAATCTTCAGCGTGGTGGAGGCAGCTTGAAAGGCACCAGAGTCATATGGGGAAGAACTGAGCTGTTTGGCATTGGAGCGAGGGCTGAGGAGGCAGCTTTCTCCTGGACAGACGTGCTATCAGAGGCATTTGTTCCTTTGGTGAGCCCTTCCCTGGGCCAGCAGATGTCTGGGACTCCAGCAACCTGGCTCACACTGTTTGCCCCGCCCTGGTGATTTCCTGAGGCCCTGCCCCACCCAACTTTCAGGCCCACCCAAGCTGTTGCCAGTGGCTTTACCATAGGATTGGCCTGTCTTGGATCCTGCTTCAGCTTTTCCTAAATTCCTTCAAAGCAGCATCTGGTCTCAGCTAGCCCCATATCTCTCGCTAAGTAATACATAGAAACAAACACAGGGAGGCAGCCAAAATGAGGAGACAAAGAAACAGGTCCCAAATGAAAGAACAGAACAAAATTCCAGGAAAAGAACTAAGTGAAATGGAGATAAGCAACCTAACAGATGCTGAGTTCAAAACACTGCTTATAAGGATGCTCAATGGACTTAGTGAGAACCTCAGTGAACTTAGTGAGGGCCTCAAGAGCATAAAAAAGGACCAGTCAGAAATGAAGGATGCACAGTCAGAAATGAAGGAGGTACTAACTGAAATAAAGAATAGTTTACACAGATTCAATAGTAGAGTAGGTAAAGCCAAGAAGCAAACCATTGATTTGGAATATAAGGAAGCAAAAAACACCCAATCAGAACAGCAAAAAGAAAAAAGAATCCAAAAAAATGAGGATAGTATAAGGAGCCTCTGGGACAACTTCAAGCGTGCCAACATTCGCATCTTGGGGGTGCCAGAAGGAGAAGAGAGAGAACAAGAAATAAAAAACCTATTTGAAACAATAATGGCAGAAAACTTCCCTAAGTTGGGGAAGGAAACAGACATACAAGTCCAGGAAGCACAGAGAGTCCCAAACAAGATGAACCCCATACCAAGACACATCATCATCAAAATGGAAAAGGTTCAAGACAAAGAGAGGATCTTAAAAGCAGCAAGAGAAAAGCAGTTAGTTACCTACAAGGGAGCTCCCATAAGACTGTCAGCTGATTTCTCAAAAGAAACTTTGCAGGCCAGAAGGGAGTGGCAAGAAATATTCAGAGTGATGAAAAGCAAGAACTTACAACCAAGATTACTCTATCCTGCAAAGCTGTCATTTAGAATTGATGGCCATGTAAAGAGTTTCCCAGACAAGGAAAAGCTAAAGGAGTTCATCATCACCAAACCATTATTATATGAAATGTTGAAGGGTCTTCTTGAAGAAAAAGATAAAAAAATATGAACAAAATGGCAATAAATACATATATATCAACAATTGAATCTACAAACAAAATGAACAAGCAGAACAGAAACATTCTCATAGATACAGAGAACTTTTGTTAGATACCAGATGGGTGGGGGCTGGGGGGATGGGTGAAAAAGGTGAAGGGATTAAGAAGTACAAATTGGTTGTTTGACTGACAAACCTCAAAGGGAAGGGGGGTTAGGGAGTGGGAAGAAATAAGCCAAAGAACTTATATGTATATATGCATAACCAATGGACACAGACAACGGTGTGGGGAAAGGCAGGAGGGGGGTGGGAATGGAAAGGAGGGGGTCAATGGGGGAAAATGAGGAACATCTGTAATACATTCAACAATAAAGATAAGTTTAAAAAAATAAAAATAAAATAAAATAAAAGAGTGGGAGGAAACAAAGCCATAAAAGGCACTGATAAGCAATAAGATATGCAGGAAACTGGGGAGTGTATACTTGGAAAGAGAGGAGTGACTGGCTGATTATTTAATCAACAAACATTTATTGAATGTCAGGCACTGTGTGAGGTGCTAGAAGTATATCAGCAAACAAAACAGACAATAATCCCTGTCTTTGTGAAGTGTATATTTTAGTCACGGGAGATAGGCAATAAACACATCAATCTATAAAATGTCAGGTGGTAATAAATGTTATAGAGGAAATAAAGCAGGGTAAGGGAAACTACAGAGTAATGGAGTGGTAAGAGCAACCCTACATATGATGAACTATGGACATCCTCTCTGAGAAGGTGAATCCTGAAATAGACTTGAAAATGAGCATGTGAGCTCTATGGATATCTTGGGGAAGAGTTCTGTGTAGAGGGAACAGAAAAAAAAGGACTTGAGGGTAAGTGTGCTTGGGTGTGGTTGAGGAACAGCAAGAAGGCTAGCAGTGCTGGAGTGGAGTGAAGGAGAACAGGATGTTAGATAAGGCAGAGAGGCTGGGAAGAATATTGCAGTTAATGTGGGACTTTGGCTTTTATTGAGATGAGGAGATATTAGAGGAATTTGCAGAGGTGGCATGACTTGAATAACTTATTTTCATTATTATTTTTTAAAATATATTTTTATTGATTTTTTAGAGAGAGAGGAAGGGAGAGATAGAAACATCGATGTGAGAGATACATCCATCAGCTGCCTCCTGCATGTCCCCTGCTGGGGACTGAGCCCACAACCGGGGCACGTGCCCTGACCCAGGAATCGAACTGAGACCTCAGTCCATGGGAGGACGCTCAATCCACTGAGCCACACCGGCTGGGCTTGAACGATAATGTGAAAGGATCACTCTGGCTGCAATGTTGAGAATAGACTGGGTGGAGGGGTAGAGTAGAGAGCAGTCTGCTGCAAAACTCTAGGAAAGGATGAAGGGCCTTAGACCAGAGTGTTAGAAATGGAAGTAGTGAAAAGTGATGGTTCCAGGTATGTTGTAAAAAGGGAGCCAATAGTCTTTGCTGACATCCAAGTGGAAATATGAATGTGGAGTGTGGTGAAAAACCTGGCAGAACATCCATATTTGGGAGTCACTGGGGTATAGATGACCTTTACAGCCATGGGGACTAGTTGAGATCACCTAGGAAGGAAGGGTAGATGGAATAGACGGCTGAGCGCTCCAATGTTTAGAATTTAGGAAGGTGAAGAGAAACCATCAAAGGAGGCTGAAAAGAAGCAGCCAGTGTGGTAGAAGAGTTTGTCTTGGAAGCCAAGTGAAGACAGTAAATAGAGTGATCAGTTGTGTCTCATATCAAGCAGCTTAAGTAATAAAAAGTGACCATTGGATTTGACAATCTGGAGGTCCCTGGTCATCTTGACAGGACCTGTTTCCATGGAGTATCAGGGACAAAAGCCTGACTGAAATGTGCTTAAAGAGAAGGGAAGCGGAGAAGTAGAAACTTGTGAGCTTTGGTTCAAAAAGAAGCAGAAAAATGAGCCAGTAGGTGGGAATATAATGTGAAGCCACAGGTGTCTTTTAAGTTGTGAGATGTTATAGCAGTGCCAAATGTCACAAAAGGGCCCAGTGACTTTGATTTGGGTGTCATTGGTCATCTCAGTGAGACCTGTTTCAGAGACCAGTAAAAGCAGCAACAAGATTTCCATGAATAATTAATGGATCATTAGACAAAACAGATAGGGCATGCAGATTTAGATGAGGACAGTAGGAAAAACAGGAGATAGAAGGTGATGGAATGAAGGTATTTTGTTTTTTGAAAATACAAAGGCAGAGACTTGCCTGTGTTCAGGCTGTGCAG
Organism: Tadarida brasiliensis; assembly: GCA_030848825.1. Classification (NCBI taxonomy): domain Eukaryota; kingdom Metazoa; phylum Chordata; class Mammalia; order Chiroptera; family Molossidae; genus Tadarida; species Tadarida brasiliensis. Next base: position 232,984 of record CM061263.1, on the reverse strand, counting down.
AAAAGGCTAGTTGAACAGTAAAGGCTGAAGAATCAGGAGAAAGGGTAAGAGACAGTGCAGGGACTGGTCAGGGAAGTTAAGAAGGTAGGGGTGGAGCAGGGTCAGTGAGGACAGAGGTGGTCCAGGTTCAGGCCTGAGGTCTCTAGCTCGCCCATGAAAGGCAATGAAAGGTTTTTCTTTTAAGAATGCACATTTTGGCCCTGGCCGGTTTGGCTCAGTGGTTAGAGTGCTGGCCTGTGGACCAGAGTCACGGGTTCAAGTCTGGTCAAGGGCAGGTACCTTGGTTGTGGTTCGTCCCCGACCCTGGTTGGGGTCATGGGGGAGACAACCAGTCCATGTGTCCCTCTCACGTCGATGTTTCTCTCTCTCTCCCTCCCTCCCACTCTATCTGAAGATAAATGTTAAAATATCCTCAGGTTAGGATTAAAAAAAAAGTATGGACATTTTGGGTTTGAAGAGAAGAACACAGATTTGGCAAAGCTGTGTGTCTCCCTAGAGGCATCTAGACACGCAGCAGAGAAGCATTGGTGGAGAAGCCACAGGGCCGCGACCCTAGGGTGGTGCAGAGAAAGTGGAGTAAGTGTCCTAGGAGTTAGCAATGTGTGGTGGACAGACAAGGTGAGGGCACCGTAAGAGAGTGGGACAAAGCTGAGGCGGAGGGACACGCTGAGGGACAGCGGACTGGGGGACAGAGGCAGTGGGTCCGGACTGGAGATCCAAGCAAGGGCGGGGCTGAGGTGCAGGGCGGGGGCCCACAGTGCTCTGCGCCCAGGATGACCACGGCTGGACAGAGGGGCCTGGGCCAGCGCCCGCTTAAGGAATGAGGGAAGCGGCAGACTGGGTCAGGGGGCGGAGGGAGGTGCGAAGGGGAGGCTCCGGAACACGTGCAGGACGCGAGGGCCAGGTCCAGCTGGGGTCTGGGCCTCGCCGGCTCCAAGGGTCCAATGGCACCGATCTGGCCCAGAATGAGACCTGAAAGGGCAAGTGGCTCAGAGGCTCCCTGCTAGGGGTGCAGACCCAGGACCTGGGTGTGCAGGGTGAGGGGCCTGGGTGAGGGTGAGGGATGAGGAGACGGGGTGAGGGGTGAGGAGACGGGGTGAGGGGTGAGGAGACGGGGTGAAGGGTGAGGAGATGGGGTGAGGGGTGAGGAGACGGGGTGAGGGGTGAGGTGAGGAAACGGGGTGAAGGGTGAGGAGACGGGGTGAAGGGTGAGGAGACAGGGTGAAGGGTGAGGAGATGGGGTGAAGGGTGAGGAGACAGGGTGAGGGGTGAGGTGACGGGGTGAGGGGTGAGGAGACGGGTGAGGGGTGAGGAGACGGGTGAGGGGTGAGGTGAGGAAACGGGGTGAAGGTGAGGAGACAGGGTGAGGGGTGAGGTGACGGGGTGAGGGGTGAGGAGACAGGGTGAGGGGTGAGGTGACGGGGTGAGGGGTGAGGAGACAGGGTGAGGGGTGAGGAGACGGGGTGAGGGGTGAGGAGACAGGGTGAGGGGTGAGGAGACGGGGTGAGGGGTGAGGAGACGGGGTGAGGGGTGAGGTGACGGGGTGAGGGGTGAGGAGACAGGGTGAGGGGTGAGGTGACGGGGTGAGGGGTGAGGAGACAGGGTGAGGGGTGAGGAGACGGGTGAGGGGTGAGGTGAGGAAACGGGGTGAAGGGTGAGGAGACAGGGTGAGGGGTGAGGTGACGGGGTGAGGGGTGAGGAGACAGGGTGAGGGGTGAGGTGACGGGGTGAGGGGTGAGGAGACGGGGTGAGGGGTGAGGAGACGGGTGAGGGGTGAGGAGACGGGGTGAGGGGTGAGGAGACGGGGTGAGGGGTGAGGAGACGGGGTGAGGGGTGAGGAGACGGGTGAGGGGTGAGGAGACGGGGTGAGGGGTGAGGAGACGGGGTGAGGGGTGAGGTGACGGGGTGAGGGGTGAGGAGACGGGGTGAGGGGTGAGGAGACGGGTGAGGGGTGAGGAGACGGGGTGAGGGGTGAGGAGACGGGGTGAGGGGTGAGGAGACGGGGTGAGGGGTGAGGAGACGGGGTGAAGGGTGAGGAGACGGGGTGAGGGGTGAGGAGACGGGGTGAGGGGTGAGGTGAGGAAACGGGGTGAAGGGTGAGGAGACAGGGTGAGGGGTGAGGTGACGGGGTGAGGGGTGAGGAGACGGGGTGAGGGGTGAGGAGACGGGTGAGGGGTGAGGAGACGGGTGAGGGGTGAGGTGACGGGGTGAGGGGTGAGGAGACAGGGTGAGGGGTGAGGAGACGGGGTGAGGGGTGAGGAGACGGGGTGAGGGGTGAGGTGAGGAAACGGGGTGAGGGGTGAGGAGACAGGGTGAGGGGTGAGGAGACGGGTGAGGGGTGAGGTGACGGGGTGAAGGGTGAGGTGACGGGGTGAGGGGTGAGGAGACGGGGTGAGGGGTGAGGTGAGGAAACGGGGTGAAGGGTGAGGAAACGGGGTGAAGGGTGAGGAGACGGGGTGAGGGGTGAGGAGACGGGGTGAGGGGTGAGGAGACGGGGTGAGGGGTGAGGTGAGGAAACGGGGTGAAGGGTGAGGAGTCAGGGTGAGGGGTGAGGAGACAGGGTGAGGGGTGAGGAGACGGGGTGAGGGGTGAGGAGACGGGGTGAGGGGTGAGGAGACGGAGTGAGGGTGAAGGGTGAGGAGACGGGGTGAGGGGTGAGGAGACGGGGTGAGGGGTGAGGAGACGGAGTGAGGGTGAAGGGTGAGGAGACGGGGTGAGGGGTGCGGAGACGGGGTGAGGGGTGAAGGGGGAAGGGTCTGGCGTGCGGTACAGCCGGGCTCTGGGCGGCTCCGGAAGTGCTCACCTCCGGCTCTGCCAGGGCTGCGGCTTGATCGGCTCCTCCGCCCTCGCCCGGCCGGGCCTGAGGAGGCTCCTCCGGAAGACGCCCCGCCCCTTTCCGTTACCAGGCCGCCCCTGCAGCTGGCCTCTTTCCTCATTGGCTGGTACTCCGGAGAGAAAGAGGCGGGGCTGCCAGCACATGGCTGCGCCTGCCCGGCGGGTCCCAAGTTCCAGCCTCGAGGTCTCATTGGCTGATCTCCAGAGAGGAAAGGGCGGGGCCTCCCAGGCTGGTCGGCCCCTGAGTCTTGCGGTCTCAGCGGGGGCTCAGTGGAGCTGGGGCTGAGGGTGAGCGAGGTCGAGCGGAGCGGAGCGGGCACGCGGTGTCCCGGTAGTGTGCCCCTCCTCTCGGCTCTGAGGGCAAGGCCGTGCGCACAGGGCCCTATTTGCGTGACCACGGTGTCGCCAGTGTCCAGGACAGCGCTTGGCACAGAAGGTGCGAATACACATTTGTTGAATGAGTAGCCGGATGCCTGAATACCTTGAAGTCTTCACAGCTCCCCCACGTTGCCATCACGGTAGCATCTGCCTTCGCCGGGAAGAAGCGGAGGCTCAGGGAGATGAGGCCGCCGGAGTACATGCCGCTGGGAAGTGCAGGCGCCTGGGTCTGCCGGGGCCGCCGGCCTCCAGGCGGTAGGAGCACAGTTCCCCGGTAGGGACAGGAGGGTTGATCGGCCCTAAAAGGGGCTGCACATAAGCTGTGGTTGGGGGAGGCTAGAGAGACCACTCGGGCCTCTATAAGCCAGTCCAGGGAGCTCAGCCTTTATTAGACGGAGATGGGCACGTCAGCAGGGTGGTAAGCAGAGCAGTGACGTGGTGAAGCGGCCTCTCTGGCTGCTGCAGGGAGGATAGAGATGGAGTCCGTTGTTGTTGTTGTTTGGATGAGTAATGATGGAGATGTGGACAGGGGAGGTGGTGGTCATGGTGGAGGGAAGTAAAGCCATTTAGAAGGTACCCTTGACAGAGCTTGTAACGTGGCAAGTGAGGGAGAAAGAAGGAATTGGTTAGTGGTTGGAGGGTGATGCCACTGGCTGAGAGGGGGAGATGGAGAGAAGCCAGTTCGGAAGGTTGTTAACTCGTAAACACCTTGTGTTTGAAATTCCTGACAAATCTAGGACCCACTGACTTTTCTCTCAGGGATTCCAATCCTTAGCAGACTGATTGCAGAGCAGAAAAAACAGCTGGAGTTGAGCCAGACTGTCCTGGGTACAGAATGAGTCCTCGCCTGTCTATTGAGGAGGCTGCTGCCTGGGCCACACACCCTCCACAAGCCGCCACGTTCCTGCCTCATCCAAACGTGGTTCTCTGGCTGTCCCTTCCCACCTGTGAGCCACCCTGCATACTTCCATTCACTCTGCCATTTGCTTAGACTGCCTAGAAAAACATGAATCAGGAATAATTCTAATGGGTAATGAAGGCCGCTTCAGGGAATAGTAGTTTACCAGGCTGAGGAAGGGCACAGGATTCCAGGTAGAAGGTTCAGTGAAGGAAAGGGCAAGGGTGTGGATGAGCCTGCCAACTTTAGGGAACGGAGAGTGTGGTTGAGGCTCAGCGTTCTTGAGGAGTGGCGGAGGAGACCCAGAGATCAGTTGGGCTAGAATGTGAGGGGCCTGGAGTACCCTGCCCAGCAGATGGAGGTGGGCTGTCTCAAACACCCTGTGAGCCCAGGCCCAGAAGGATGGGCTCTCAGGGAGCCCAGAGATGTCAGTCTGGTCTGCCCATGCCCTTGTGCTTCTAAAACCAGTAAACTGTCTACAAAATCTTTCCTTTATATCCTGGGTGCACATCTAGACTACACTTCTCAGCCTCCCTTGCAATGTGAGTCCTGGTCAGTGGGACGCAGATGGAGGTGCTCTGTGTCACCATCAGGCCAGGTCCATAAAAGCCTCCTATGAGTGATCCTCTCTCTTCCCCTATGTACCTACTGGATGTTGATGTCCAAGGCAACTTGGGAGCTACCTGAGGAGGTCAGGGCTCTGTCAGCATATGTCTTTGAATAATGTCTGGAGTAGAGTCTGTCTCAGCTAACTGAGCAGGAATTAAACTTCTATTGAGATTTCAGGGTTTATCTGTTATGATTGCTAGCCTTAACTAGTGCCGATATGGTGCACAAGGAGCTTGTTTGGGTCTGGTGGGTGGTCACCAGAGGTTTATACCCTGGTTGTGCATGATGGTTTCTCTTACTTTAACCAAGAACAGATCAGATAACTTTGGTTGAATTTCAACATTCATTAAAAGCTAGCTGATAAAAACTCTGCTCACTGCTCTCCCAGTGGGCAAGCTGATGTGCCCAGAGGCCCACCAAAACGGACACTTCCCCAGGGTAGGTTACACAGGTACCCTGAGGAGCAGAGGTCTGTGAAGATACTCTTGGAAGCCCAAGAAAGCTCTAATATGGAATGTAACATTTTGTGAGCATAAGTGTACTTTTATAAGCCTCTCATGGAGACTCGAGATTAGGAGCCTCTGCCCTAGGGTCCTTCCATGTGCCCTCAGGGTTTTAACTACCTTCAAAGCTGTTATCAGGATCTAGATCTTCTTAGCTTTTAATTTATGTTTTCAAGAATCTATGAATATTTCTTATAGGCACGTCAAACTCAACATTTAAAAATCTAATTTAATCACCCAATTACCCAAAATAGAAAATGTAAATTATCCTTGATGCCTCCCTATCAGGTGTGTCAGTCCTATCTTTGACATTCTTAGCTTCCTGATTCTCAATTCCTTAGTTCAAGTTCTGTCATTTCTCCCACCTCTGCCATCACCATAAGCAGTATCCTGACAGGTCTCCTTGCTTCTTATCCTTACCGCACCCTACTTTGTTCGAATATCATCCCGGTTAGCCAGAGATCCCATTAAGCTTTAGGACAGATTATGTCACCTCTGCTCAAACCCCAGCAGTTTCCCCCATCATTCAGAGAAGCCAGAGTCCCCCTTACGAGCCCTTGCCGCCCCTCTCCACCCGTCCCCTCCTGCTCCTTCTCTCCCCAACTCCATGCCAGCCATGGGCCTCCAGTACTGTCCCTGCATCGCAGCAGACACCACCCACCTGGGAGCTCTCGCTCCTGCTGTCCTCTCAGCCAGGAATCTCTACCCTCAGGTACCTACATGGCCTGTGCCCTCATTTCCCCACTTTCGCCACCCTGTCCCCTCCCCCATTGCTCCCTCCTTACTTACTGTTCTCCTTAGCACTTATTACTCTCTGACTTGCTATGTAACTTATTCTTGGTGACTGCCTGTCTCCTCACTAGACTCTAAACCCTACAGGGAGGGATACTTTCTGCCAGTTTTGCTCACTGCTGTAGGTCAGTGCCCAGCACACTGTGGTCCTCAGCACCTGCTAAATGGATTCCAAAAGCCCCCTAGTTTCCCTGCCAGCCACTCCACCCCGATCCACGCCTGCCTTACCTAGCAGTGAATTCCAGGTGGGTAGGTGGTGCCCTGTTCACCACTGAATCCCCAGCGCAGAGCCCAGTAGGTGGCGGGTGTTCCATAGACACTGGTTCATCAGGGAAGGCCCAGGACTGCACCTAGTTCACTCTAGGTTTTTAGGACCTACAGAGTGCTGACATCTGGATTCACTCAAGCATGCAGCAACAGGAAGGGAGTGCCTACTTGCACATCCTAATTTTTTTTTATTGATTTTTTTTTTTTTTTAGAGAGAGGAAGGGGAAGAGAGAGAGAGAAACATCGATTTGTTCCACTCACCTATGCACTTATTGGTTGCTTGTTGTATGTGTACTGACTAGGGATCGAACCCGTAACCTTGGCATATTGGGACAACCAACTGAACTACCAGGCCAGGGCTACTTGCACTTTCCATAAAAATTATATTTTGCTTACTTTTAATGTTATTTTAATAGAGAAGCCGACCTGAGGGAAGCTGCATGAGTTGCTCCAGACTATCCTGTGTGCCCTTCATGGACATGACCATCCAACACCAGACCTCAGGCCTGGCTGCAGCACCGAGGGGAGGCTGAGCCCCACAGGGCTGTGCTCAAGTGCAGAGGGGTGCCGAGAGCATGCTTGTGCCCAGAGGAAGAAGGTGGCCCCACTCCCCAGCAGACAAACAGAAGCGACCCCAGGGAACGGGTGAATGTTCTGAAGCAAGAATTTATTCCAAGTGCACACAGTGGGTGTGGACAGTGACCTCAGCAGAGACACACATTTCAAAGCAGGTCACAGCCTCTCAGTCTCCCAGCCCCAGCCCCTCCCTTGCCACTTCTCTGGCCTGAGGTGGGGCTGGGGGAGGGCCTCCTAGTTCTGAAACAAAACACAGGAACCTAAGGGCTAAGAGAGAATTACATAGCCTTATTTTTATTAGTATCTAGCAAGAAAAAAAATCAAAAGTCCCTCCCTGCTCCAACCCCACCTCCACCAGGTGGGCCCTCGGGGAGCAGCATCTTCCCGGGGAGCACCTGCTGCCAGAGCTGTCCTTGGAGCCTGGGCACCTGTGTACGGCCATCCCTTGTGCCTGCGAGCGGACCACAGGCCCCTCCACACGTGGGGACAGAAGGGCAGCTGGTCTTTCTCCAGTCCTCATCTGTTAGCCTTAGAAACTTGGAAAAGATCCGCGATGTCCAGCAGAGCTTGACAGATGTGGTTCCCAAAGCGCTGAGCATTCTGTGAGGGCCAAGAGCTCAGACCAAGCTCCAAGCGAGCCCCTGCCCCTCTGTCCCCACAAACAAAGACTCTTCCCTAGCCAGACAGGGCCCACCCCAGGATGGTGCCCCCTCCTCAGGTCTGAGCGGGAGCATGAGACTCACCGTCTCTGAGCTTGAGAACTTGCTGGAGATGTGAAAGAAGATGGTGTTCTCGCCCGCGATCATGTAGGAAACTCCATAGCCATCATCCGCCACCTGAGGGCAGCATGAGGGGTAGAGAAAAGGTAAGCCGAATCTTGAAGGTCTGGAGGGGCTGACGGTGCCTTGGGAATGCTCTGGGAAATTCCACAAGATTCCCAGGAAGGGGCCTCACCCCCAGACACTGCATTTTTCCTGAGGTCAGGACCACACCCAGGAAACTGTGAAAACCAAAGAGCCCCTGCCCATCCAGGACCTCAGGCTTCCCTCAGGGGGCTCCAGATCACTGCCTTAATCCAGGGGTGTCCCTAGAACCCTGACAGGTGAGTGTCTCAGTGGGAGACCTGCATACTGCAGAGGGGAAGCTGGCCCTGGGCACAGTCATGCTCCAGCGGGCGGGGGGGGGAGGGGGGATGTTGGCACAGGGGGGGTCCCAGGCACCTGTTTGCATGCAGGGCAGATCCACAGCCGTGCTCCTGCCTCTGGTCCATTGAAACACCCAGGCCCCATCCTACCTACCCATCCCCCTTCAAAGGTACTTACCGGGCCAAAGCCACCACCAGCGCCCAGGTGATTGGGGTACTTGTTTGGGTCAAACATTTGGATCTGGAATTGAGCGGTCTGGCTGGTGGAGAGGCGCCAGGGTTCTGAGAGCACCTGCAACAGGGAGGTTGCAGCAGTCAGATGCCATGTGCTCAGCGCACACCTGCTGACAGGTGGTGCCTGAGCACCTGCATGAGCCAGGCATTGTCCTGGCCAAGGACACAGAAGGAACACAGTGCAGACCTTCCTGACAGCTGCCTCTGGTCCCCCATCTGTTCTCACCATCACAGCATCTGCCCAAAACCCTCGATCATGTCTGGAGGCCGGCTGACCTGCCAGCCCCTCTGGCCTCCTCTCCTCCACCCTCTTCTTCCACTGGCCCCGCCCCTCCTCTCCTGCTGTCTGGGAACTGGAGGTCCCCTCCATGGGAATGTGCTGCCATTCTGATTCCCCTCAGCCTTCTTCACTTTTCCCAGGAGTGCTGTCACCACCTGACATGTCACACGTTTGTCTGTCCTCCTCACAAGAACTCCAACTCCATGTTCAGTGTCAGGACGACAGGCCTGGGCAGAGTGTGGAGTGGGAAGCCTGCCCCATCCATCTGGGACAACTTCAGGGGAGCCGGTCAGAGAGAAACAGGCCGAGCCTCATCAGGCGAGGCCATGGGGACAGAGGACACACCCATCAACAACACTGACCTCAGCCAGGAAAGGAGAGCTGACCCCCAGGTACTTGGAGACCACATAAAGGCAGAAGAGGTGCCGGTCGATGCCAGCCCCCGTCATGGCCAGGCGGTACATATTCTGGTGCTTCTCAGAGGCTTTTCGGAAGAGATTCTGGAGGTCTGCTTTCTGGGGGCAGGAGTGAAGCAGTAAGCAGTAGCCCTGACCCTCAAGGCATGAGGCAGAGGGGTCACCTCACTGTGGGACCGTGGTGAGGCTCACCGTGTGGGACCCCTTCACCATGGCCTGGACAAAGGCCGTGGACTCGCTGGTGCAGGAACGTACGGTCTCGGTCCGTCCCTCCCGGAACAGTCTAGTCATCGAAGCTTCGTAGGTCAGGCAGAACTTGCCCCTGTCCTGGGGAACACAGAGGGGTGAGCCTGGCAGGTGGACCCTGGCGCTGCCCTGCACACTCGGCAGCCCAGCACGGCTCCTACCCGGAAGTGAGCCAGCTGCAGGGCGATCTGCACGAAGGCGTCAGGGCTGGTCCGGCACTTCTTGATGAGGCCTTTGCCAAAGTGGAAGAACTGGAAGCAGTACAACTCCACATCGTCTGCCAGCGCCCTGGCCACCTGGTAGGAGCTCTCAATGGCTGCCTGGCACTGTGGAGATATGGGCAGTGTCAGGGGCTCTGCTGGGTAGTCTCAGGGCCCTCGACACCTTCAGGGGGAGGGAGGCATTAACGTGCCCCATGGACACAAGGCTCACACTTCACAGCTTCTCCAACCACCACCTGGCCCCAGATATCTGTCAACCGTGTGGCCAGTCTGGACCTGAGAAGCTCCTGCCACTCCCCCTGTGAGCGGGGCTAGCCAGAGGGGAGGAGGCAGCAGAACACCCAGGTACTTGTCCCTGCCCCTCTCGGCCTGCGCACCCGCTCAGGAATGTCCCACTGCAGCCGCTGAGGAGGGGGCAGCGTGAGGTTCGGGTTGCCCAGGCAGTGCCCCGTCTCTGTGTAGCCCAGGTGGAAGATGTCAGTGCCCAGAGAAAACTGCAAGGAGAAGCTCAGGCTGAGAGGCCGTCCTCGTCCACCACCCTGCAGGACCCCTCTCTGGGCCTGTTATACCTCCCAGAGGTGCCCTATGATAGGGGCGTCTGCCCAGGAGTGTTCTGTGTTGAGGCCCAACTGGCCATTCTTGAAGGCGACGAGAGTGAAGGACTTGTCGAACCACCTGCGGGAGCAGGAGACGCAGTGAGGATCGAGAGCAGGTGGAGGAGTGCGCGCCTGCATCAGGGTGGGCTGTACCTGTTGTAGCAGTTGCCGTGCAGCAGGGCCTTGCCGTAGAGGCTGAGGCTGGCCTCATTTTCGGGGTCGTAGCAGTGAGACTCTTCATCCAAGGCCACAAAGAAAGCAGCGCGCTCAATGGCATCGAGAGCAGCCTTGTTCTTGCCGGAGCTGAAGAAGGTCTGGCGGGCCTGTGCCCACTCCACTCTGGGATGTGAGAGCAGGGGGAGTGCAGGCCACTCAGGCGGAGGACGAGGGCACTGCCCTGAACCTCGCAGGGCCTGGAGCTGGCCTCGGGGGCTGCCAGGCTGTCCTGGAGGAGTCCCTGCCCTCTATGCAACCCCCTAGCTGCCACCCAGTTAGGGGTCGTGGCACCCAGCCATTGCCAGTGCCCCTCACTACCATGGGGCCCAGTGTGGACGGAGGATGCCGAGCCTGGCACACCCCTTCCTTGGTCATGCCTCTGGCTCCAAGTCCTGGGATGGCATGCAGGGCCAAGCCCCTCTCCTCAGAGGCCCCTGCCCCAGGGATACCTTCCACCTGCAGTGAGGGCCGCCAGCCTCTCCTCCCCAGGCTGGGGTGGGGAGGGGTCGTCCAGGATCCTCTGGAACTGTAGCTCCAGGTCCCGAGGCTTGAGCAGGCGGGAGCCGTCATAGACCCACAGCTTGAAGAAGCGGCCCTTATGGTAGACAGCCACATGCCTGCTTTCCGCGAGGTGCTGCAGCACGTCTGTGACAGAGGCCAGCGTGTGGGCAGAGGCAGGACAGCGGAGGGCAGGGAGAACCTCCCTTCCTGACGCCGCCCTGGACTGGGCCACCAACCATGGGCTCGCTTGCTGGCCCATGTGGCCCCTGCTTAGCCAGGCCTCTGCCTGGGCCTCGTTCCCAGGGGCGGAACTGCCTGCATGAAGCCAGGGCCTGTGCTGGCTGCTTCCATAACTCTTGTCTATGCCAACAACAGTCCTAGGAGGCATTTCATAGAAGAGGAAACCAAAGCTCGAGGAAACAACGCAAACTCCCAGTGTCAGGAACGCAGGCTGCTGCTCCTGTCCCTGCCAGACCCCCGGCAAGCCTGCCCTCCTCTGTCAGGGCAGCAGCACCCCTCTGGGTGCTCCTCACTCAGGGGACGCCTCCCCTGCACGTGAGCCCTGCAGCGGGGACTCAGGGTCCCAGCAGTAGCATCATGCCCGTAAATAGCAGGTGTCTAGTATTGATCAGAAACTGGCTATCTTTTTTTTAACCCTCACCCGAAGACATTTTTCCATTTTTTGTTCAGATAGAGTGGCAGGGAGCGAGAGGAAGAGAGAGAGAGAGAAAAACATCGACGTGGAAGGGACACATCCAGTGGCTGCCTCCCGCACGACCAACCAGGGCCGGGGACAAACTGCAACCGAGGTACGCGCCCCTAGCAGGAACCAAACCCGGGTCTCTCTGGACCACAGGCCGAGGCTCTAACCGCTGAGCCAAACCGGCCAGAGCAGAAACTGGTTATCTTTGACAGTTACACACCCGAGACAGCGAGGACACGTGGTGATGAACAGGAAGTAGGCACCTAACCGTGGCGGGCCCACAGCCGGGAGTGAAGGGGCTTTGTACCAACAGCCTCACCCCAGACGCTGTGGCCGTACCTGTCTCCTTGCCCGGGATCCGAGTGGTGTTGAACATCCTCTCCATCTGGTAGGAGCACATGGGCACGATGCCCAGTGCCATCACCTGGGAGGGAGGTCCAGCATGACTAAGATGGGACCTCTTCTCCCTTCAGCCCTCAACCCCAACACAACTCACAGGCTTGATGTCCTCGCGGTCCAGTTTACGGCGGTATGTGATCATGGCGTGAACGATGTTTCCCAGGCGGGCGGCCTGCACATCTGTGTTCCTGATGAACACAAAGTCCTACGAGAGAGAGCCGAGGCTGCAGGGCAGCTGTGACAGGTGTGGGGTGTCACCTGGTCTCCCTGCCCACGGCCTGAGGGGTCTTGTCCCTTTTCCCCAGTCTGTCCTGAACTCAGTCAGGTGAACTGCCAAAGATGAAATGCCCAACTGACCACGTCACTCCTTGACCCCAGCTCTGACCTGAGCTGCTTTTCCATAACCTATTTGCTCATATTTTGTTTATTTTGCTTTGATTAAAGGGTTCCCACCACTAAAAAAAAAAAAAAAAAAAAAATAGCTTAAAACCTCAGGTACAGATGAGTCAGGTGTGAGATTCTGGGAGGACAGGTGTGGGGCGGAATGTGCTCTGGACAGTGAGAGAGCACTGAGGTGCACTGTGAGTCCCTGGCTGTGCACAGGCCAGTGCTGGGGCAGGAGGGCCAGTCACATGATGCAGGGCCAACAGTGGCCTCCTGAGTGCTAAGAGAAGCAGCTCTGGACCCACAGTGACACAAAGGCAGGCCTAAGGAAACTCCCTGGTAATGGCATGGGGAGGCCACTAAGGGAACCAAGGAAGGAAGTGGCGGAGCTTGGATTGGGCAGCGAAGTGAGCCCGAGGGACCCTGAGAGCGACAGTGTCAGGCTGTGGGGCTGCTGGATTCTCCGGACCCTCAGTATCCCCATCACCCCTAAGCTGCTTCCTGACTATTCTCCCAGAACCTCCCCCATCTTCCCTTTCCTTCAGGCCTCACTTCAGAATCCTCCCTGCCTGTGGAAAGTTCCACCAGGGCTCAGGTCATCTTCCAGGTCCTTTGCCCTGAGACGCAGAGCTGGGGACGGAGCTGAGCACACAGGACCACGTGGCTCTACCTCTTACCATGACATAATAGTTGCTATTCACCATGAGCGGGGTCCTGCCTCGAAGGTAGATGTACTCTTCCCACCAGTCACTCACCTGTGGGTGGGTGGGAGGTTAGGGCTGGGGCGGAGGGCAGGGTGTGGGCAGCCGGGACATGCAGGGGGTGAGGGTAATCCCAGGAAGGGGACTCACATAGTTAGTTGCCCACCACGACTTGAGTACCAAGTACTTCTGCAGCCTGGGGGCAAGCTTGTCCTGGAATTCCTTGGCCAGTGTCTCCATGCGGTGATACTTCTTGTCATCCAACAAGGGCCGGACAGACTCCAGGTACTGTCCAGCCAGGTCACCATCAGTGTGGGGGCCAGACAGCGTTGGCTGCCTCTGTCCCAACCCTGTTCTGACCTCAGCCCCACCATTCTCAAATCCTCCATGAAGGGGACTCCCCATGGTTGGACAAGCCCTGAATCCAGCCTACCCTGCCCACCAGGACACCCTGACCCAGGCCACCCTGACCCAGGCCCTCACCCGCTGAATTGTGGCCGGCACGCTGGGCACGGGAAGCTTGGGCAGGGATGTCTGGAAGCTGTAGAGCATGGGCCGCCCGCTGGACAGAAGGCGGACACAGGTCTGAGGGTGCAGAGCAGAGTGTTGGGCTGGAAACCAGAGACCAGAATGGGAACAAACCAGCAAACACCTGAGGAGCTGGGCTCCACGCTCTCAGACCCAGGACAAACCCATGTGCCAGGCACCAGTGGCCCCTGCCTGTCCCTTCCAGCTCAGTACCCCAAATGAGGCCCCCAGGGTCTCAAACCAGACGCTTAAAGCCCTCCACCAGCTTCTGCTCACAGCCCAGACTTTGGTGAGGCGGCTGGTCCGGCCATGCATCTCAAACATCCAACCATGGTAGGAAAGGAGCAGCTTCAGGGTTTGGCGGAAGAAGAAGATGCCCGTCATCCAGACCCCCGTGGAGAAAATGGCCATGCTGACAACTGCCCGCGTCTGTGGGGTTTGGTAGGGGCCATACCTGTCAGATAAGGGGAAAGGGCTGCAGGGGGTCCACTGGAGGCCAGACTCAGGGCAATTCTAACCCTGCAGTCTCCACGGCTGTGAACCATCTTGGGGAGGCACTAAAGGAAAGGAACCTCCCTGGGCACACTCACAACTAAGTGCAACACACACGCACTGATGGACCTGCGACTGAAATGATGGCCTGGGGGAGAGCTGCTACTACAGTCTCTAATGGCTATTGTCTGGTGTCTGCCCAGCTCAGGAACCCTGGCTTTGGAGCCCACCCAACCTCTTTTGTGGCCCCACTCCTCACCCCTCAGGGAGGTGTCTCTGGATATAACAGACCAGCCCTTTGGAGATGTCCACATTGCAGTAGGAAGAACCAACTGTTGTCATGACGACGACCAGCCAGCTGGTAGGGCTGCCAGGATACACACCCCTAAGGATGCCATTCTGTGGGGCAGAAACAGGAACGCTTACCAGCAGCAAGCAAGCACCTGTGAGGTCCTGGTCTGCACCTGGAAGGTTTTCTCATTTGATCACCTGCTGTGTTCTTACTCCTTCATGTCTGGTCTTCCTCTCCTCCACACCCTCCACACCTGTAGCACCCAATTACTCAGTGCCCACTGCCACTTTCTGCACACCTGTCTCCCTCCACTCCTTGAGCACACCTCTGGTTTCTGCACTGCTAGGGCCTGTTACCCAGCAGAATTGCCAGCCAAGGTTGGGGTGGAGGACCGTGACACGGAGCAGCAGCTGACAGCTGGCCTCTGCCTCTAGAAGTCTCTATTCTGCACCTGCTGGCAGGAAGAGGCCAGGAGAACCACCTGTGCCCACCTTGATGCGAATCAGGCGTTTCTTCCAGGAGTTGATCCCCGACAGGTAGATATGCTTCAGGGCCTCCCGACTGAGCCGGAAGTCGACCCCATCTGGGGTCACGGTGAACTGGAAGGCCACAGCCTGGTGTGCTTCCGCCATCCTGGGAGTTGGCTGGCACCTGGGAGGGGGCAGGAAGGCGCTCAGGCGGGCTCAGGCCTGCCCGGCCCCCACCATACTTTCCACCATACTTTCTCGTACTAGCGACCACGCACCCCGCACCCCAGGCCTGCCCACCGCCCAGCCCCCCAGCCCCACCAGCAGTGGCAAACCCTCGCGCCTGCTTTCAGGACAGGCTCCGCTGCAGTGCTGCAGGGATCAGGAAAAAGGTCAAGGCCTTGAAAACTTCAGGATCCTGGAGGACAGTGAAGGGCGGCCTGGGGTGGAGGTAGAGGTGCCCCGGGAAGCGTTGTCTGGAGCACGGGATCCCGGCGCCCCCAGCCTGGCGCGTCCTCGCCCCCCGCACTGCGCTCTGAGCCGGGCGGGTGGCCCTGCGTTGTCCCCCACTCCACTCACTGCTCGGGTTCACTCCTGTCTGCGTGTGGGGCCAGTCACTCTGGCCCGTGTCCCCGTGTCCTTCAGGCCGGTCACCCCCCGCCCCGCCCTCACCGGGAACCTGACACCCTCTCCCAAATTTGGGTTGAGCAAACAGACGAGGGGCGGCAACCAGAACCCCCTCCCTTCCAAGGCGGAAATCAGGAGGGAGGGCCAGGTTTCCAGGAGGTGAAGATTGCTCAAAGGTCTGGGGACCCGGTGTGGGGGGTGGGGCAAAGGGTCTCACGTGAGGATGGTGGCATTAGAGCTAAAAATAGTCGCATGTAGGGAAAAGGTCATGTGTGTCAGCTGTGCTGCCTTGTCCCTTGACTTCCAGTGCACGGGGTTGGACAGCCCCACCCAGGGCGCTCTTTGCACTCCCATTACTCCCCAGTCCCCTACCCAGCTCCTCAGAGTATTTACCACTTCTAAGCTGCACCCTGGACCTGGGTAAGAGGGTAAGGGAGGAGCCTCCAACTGGCAGAATGGACCCTTCACCACTTTCAAGCCCAGAGCACTGAACAGCCAGGCTCAGAGTAGTGGTTACTTTGTCAATCTGTGTGCATTCTTGGTTGATACTTCTTGCTGAACTGAGCAGAGAGTGGACAGGGTGTGAAGGAAAAAGCTCCTTTATTGTTTTAAGGTACACAGTCCAGGGGTTCCCGCCCTGGGGACCTGCTCAAACTGGGGGAGAGGTCACCAGCCTCCACAAACTGTCTCACAGGGGGTTCAACCCAGTCCCCAGGGCCTCCTGTTCTTTGCCCCTTCCCCCAAGGTCCTGCCCTGGAGGCTCTGGGAACATCCAAGGAGCTGGGGGGTGGAGAGTCAGGATGGGGGGTGGAGGCTGGTCAGCTGCCCCTTCTGCTGGAAGTACAACTGGAACCGAGACTGGGCATACTCCTGGGGAGGAGACCACCCCACATACTGGTGAGCAGGCCTGGCAGGAGTATCCACAGCCCCTATCTGCCCACAGCCTCCCAGGGCTGCCCAGAGTTCCAGGGGGACCAGAGGCCCCTGCTGCTGCTCCCCCCCACCCCACCACCACCACCTAACTTGCCACCTGGGTTACTCACCAAGTAACCAAATTCTATGGTGGACATGGATGCCTGGAGGATGGACCAGAGACCCCAAAAGAAATGGGATGCCAGAGCATACCTGAGGGAGGTGGGGAAAGCAGGGGGATTCAGCGCATATTTGGCATTGCCTGGGTCCCAGAGCTCTAACTTCTCCCCATTGCCCTAACCCCTACCTTGTCCCAACTCTTCCCATCAGCCTTGCTCCCTTCCCCCACCCTCACTTGGCACTGGCACCTGTCTGCCTCTTCCTAGGCCCCCTTTCATTGGCTCCCTGCTCTACCCTGCCCCAGCCACCTTTCCTCACCGATTAACCTCCACCAGCAAATCTTCTTCCAGTTTCCTCTGTTCCTCTTGGGAGACAATCTCACCTTTCTTTACCTCTGCCAGGTAATGGCGAATAAAATGGAGCTGAGATCAACAGACCAGAGTCAGGAAAAGGGGAGACTGGAGCACTTCCCAGTTAACACCCTTTCTCACCACTCCATCCAGGCTTCACCTTCCTCCTCTTCACTCACAGGTCAGGTCCTACTCCCCAGCCTCCAGCCCCACATACCTGCTGTCCCCGGGTGGGGTAGTCTGCAGGCTGTGCTTTGTAGAAAGGCCACTCCTCGTGAGTATAATCATAAACCCACTCACAAAAATGGTTCCCAATGTCAAAGCCCCTGGGGGAATAAGGTGGACACTCAGTCCCCAAATCCCTTGGGCAGCTGGGAGGCAGAGTTGAAGGCCTGGTCTGTTTTCTAGGGCACTGTGGGAACAGACCCATGGGAGGCCATGGGTCTCACCTGTAGTTGTAACTGCTGTACTCAAAGTCGACTAACATGAGGCTGTCGGCATTTTCAGGCTCTGAGAGCAACAAGATGTTCCCTGGGGGAATGCGGTGGGGTTCTGGTCACTCCAGGGCCCTTTGGCCCCTTCACCTTAGGCTGGAAGACTCAAGATGACTTCGCCTACCTTCTTGGATATCGTTGTGGCAGAAGACTACTGGTGATGGGGTAGAGTCTAGCAACTTCCTGCAGGGGACAGGAGCATGTGTCTGAGCAGGAGTGATTAGAGGAGGGTCAGAGCCACCCTCGTGGGCCCTCAGCAAACTCTGGGAAGGACACCGTAGGTTCCTGGCAACACCTCCTGAGCTCTTCTGCCCCCTCCCCACCCTGTCCTGCCTGTTCTCACCTGAGGTTGCCCATCTCATCCTTCAGGCTGTACATCTCCAGCAGGTTCATCTGGGGGAGGCCAGTGGGGGGCAGGTCCAGGATCTGCTTTAAGTACCTGAAGTCCAAATAGGATATACTTGCTCCACTATCCCTCTCCACCCCTCTCTTCTCTACTCTATGCCAGTCTCTCCTGGCTGTTTATCTGTCACTGTATAGCTTGTCTGGCAAACATTTGGAAGCCTGTTCTGTGAGAGACCATGCTAGACCCTGGGACACCTGATCCACTCACTGGCCAGCTAGATAGAGTCATGGACACATTGTCACAGCCCAGAGTAGTAGCTACCAGCATGAAGGTTCAGCCCAGGTGTGCAGGGGCCCTGTGGAGGCCCCCGACTCACCGCTCCATGGTCCCAAACAACCAGTGGGGCTCCTTAGTGAAGGGCATCTCCATGCCATGGAACCGGGCCATCTTCGTGGCAATGGCTGCTGACAACACAGGCTCTCGAAGGTCTCGCGTTTTCAGTGGGCGACTCTGCACCCAAGAATCTCTCAGGGTGGTGAGGGGGCTGGGGCAAGAAGGGGCAGGGATGGGACAGTGGGGGCTAGGGGTGGGGTCGGGGTTTCGGGGTCAGGGATGTGAGAGCAGACACTGGGAAGGGGACAGGGGCTGGGGAAGGAGGTGCCTCGTACTGGGATGTACTGTTCCAGCCGGCCCTCTGGAAAGACTCCGTAGAGCTGGGGCCCCAGGGACCGCTCCGCAAGGATGGCGAACATCACACTTTCAAGGACCAAAGAGTCCACGCCCTGAAGGGAGATGGACAGCAAGGGGCAGGAGTCGCGCAGCCAGCAGCAAAGCGTGGACGCACGGAGGGTCTGCGTTCTGCTCCCAGCACAGCTGGGCCTGGTTCTGTGGCCCGGAGGCTCCAGAGCGCAGGCGTTAGCGGATAACAGGCAAGTTCCTCAGCCCCCGGGCGTCGGCGTCTCAACCTCGGCGGGGCAGTACCACCTGCCAGGCTTCGCTGGAAGGCCCTTACTCCGTCCTCACCTGCAGAATGGCCCCGTACAGCCGCAGCAGCACCTCCCGGGGCTCCTCGCCAACGCTGGGCAGGTGGTCCGGCAGCGCACAGCGGAAGAGCAGGTTGCTGAGGCCCCCGCTGCGGACCACACGGGGGTCTCAGCCCACCGCCGGCTCCCCGCCCGGCCCGTCCGTCCCCGCCCTGGCCCGCACGCACGGGGCCCGAGCCTGCTCCCGGTCCCCGGCCCCGGCCCGCACATCGCATAGGCTGACCCCTGACCTCCCACCTAACGGGGTCAACTCTCAGCTCCTCGGGCCGCACTCGGCGCCAGGCCCCGCCCAGGTACTCCCGGCACCACAGGTAGGCTCGGCGCTCGGCATCACGCGACTGCGCCGAGCCGCGCCGCTGTTTCGGGGCCGCGTCCGGGCACTTGGCCTGCCGCAAGCTGTCCTTGGCCAGGCGGCCACCGACAGTCCCGCCTCCAGCCACAGCAGCGCCCTCGGCCGCCATGGCGCGGCTTCGGCCGGACCCAACACCCGGCGCGCTCAGCCCCCTTCGGGCGGGCTCAGCCGCGCTCGGCTCTGCTTCCGGCCCGCCTGCCCTCCTCTGGTCCTACTCGGGTCTCTCCGGCTTCGTCCGGCTCTTTGCGGCGCCACTCGGCTCTCTCCGTGATCCTGGGCCGGAGCCCTTTCGGGAGCCAAATTCTGCGCGGCCCCGCCCCGCCCCGCCCCTGCCCGCTCGCTCCCTGGGCGGGGCCGCTCGGATGACAGGAAGCGGCGGCGCCAATCAGAAGCGTCGTGAGCGGCGGGTCACGCTGGCCAATCACGTGGGCGGGGTGGTGCGTCCCCGGAGAGTGCGAACTGGCCTGTGCGCCCGAGCGCTGCGGCTGGTGTGCGTAAGGGCAGGTGCGCCTGGGCAGACGCGCGTCCCCGGGGTCGGGAGCCGACGGAGCAGCGCGGGCGGCGGCGGCAGCGCCTCACTGCGGCAAGGAAGGGAGCCAGCGTGTGAGTGTGGCCCGTCCCGAGTGTGGGTCACCTGGGGAGGCCGAGAGTGCATGGCACATGGTAGGTGCCGAATAAACACTGGATGGGAATGAAACACTGGGGCCCTTGGGCAGTTTTAATGACGCCACGTACCTTAAATTCCCAGTCTCCGCTGAGACCCCTTGTCAGTTGAAGCGCACTTCTGAGAGGAGGCTCTTGTCGTGCTTGAAACTAGCGTCCCCAAGCCTCATCCCACTACCCCTCTTGTCTCCAGACGTAGAACCAATGATAAAATCGAACCCAGGAGGAAAAGGTTCTCTCCTTGAAGCAGACATCTAGGGCTGCATCACGTCCCGTTGGCCCCCTTGGCCTCCGCTGCTGTCCGCGGCTGCAGGGGCGACTATGATGACTTGACCCACAGGGATCTGTGACAGGCCTGTTGGACCGCGGTGTTTTGGGGGATGAAACAGATGGATAGCTGATGAGTGGTTTTATTTGAATATCTAGAAAGAAATCGAGAATTGGTGATCAGAAGGTGAATGTCAGTTACTGCAGTGAGAAGTCGTAATCCCTTGCTTTGTTTAAGTCTGAGCCAGCCCTGAGACCTGCAGCTCACTGGTTGAAAGGCAGGCCTGGTCCCTTCCAGGAAGGATCTTACAATGTTGCCATGAGTATATATTAAAAATAAAAAATAAAAATTCCTCAACCCTTCCCCAAAGGGACCTAGAGCCACTTAACAAAGTAACTGATTTACTTTGGAAAAGGGACTATCCAGACCTTTCAGAGGCTGTTAGATACAAGATCTGCGCTGACATTGTGCAGGGTACCTGAATCATCATGGCCACTGGTTAGAGTAGAGGCTCTGGGAGTCAGGTGATGAACAGAATCCTGACCTAAGCCCTACAGTTACTTCTCTGGCTCCAGTACACACTTGGGGTGATTGTACCTCACTGTGGGCAGAGCCTGCACATGGATCCCTGGCTGGTAAAATAAGAATCATGGTTACAAGAGCAAAGGGGGAAGCCCCTGGAACTCCCTAGCCCACTCATCCCCTCCAGGATAGTAAATCAGAAACAATGCTGCATTCTGGGTGGGATTGCAGAGGCCTCACGCTCAAAGACAAAGTGGTGGTTGCCAGTACATCCCCTTCAGCCCACCTGGATGACTCCTGCAAAATCCAGATGGATTCAAGTACATGATGGTGGCCTACCACACAGCAGCCGTGTCAGATGAGGTGTCTTTACTGGGACCGATTAATGTACCTCTGGCTTTGATCATGCACTTATTGGTGTGGTGAACGTATTCTTTTCAGTTTCCAGTAGTAAAAAGTAAATTTCCAAAAGCAGTTCACATTTATGTGAGAAGGGCAGCCAGACACATTCATTGTCTTGCTTCACGGCAGTTCTGACTCTCCTGCTCTCTGTCACAGTGTAATCCATTGAGAACTTGATTATCCAGCCATCCCACATAACACTGATGAAATGCTAATTAGACATGGTGCAGAAGGGAGTGACAGGTGCTCTGTCCTTGGTAAGACATTGCACGTCAGAGAATGAGACACAAGCCCGTAGAAGTTCTGAAGTCTGCCAGCAGTGTTTTCAGGGGTGCAGTGTTGTAGGGCAAACCAGCGTGACAAACCAGGGTGTCACCTCTAAGATAAGGACCTTACTGCATCTTGCATCTCTGTCATGAAGAAGGAGGCATGACACTTGATGCACCTCTGGGTTTTGGAGTCAGCATGTACCACGCTTGGGGTTACTGTTGTGACCCATTTATTGGGTGACTTGGAAGACTGTCAGTTTTGAATGGGGCCCAGAGCAAAGGAGGGCTCTGTTGAAGGTCAAGATGGAGGATGGGTTCCCCTGCCACTTAGCAGAATCAATGGGTTACAGTTGGGCTTATCTGTGGTAGATAGGAACTCAGTGTGACAGCTTTTGTGGGATCCAACAGATTTGCAATGCACACTCCTACGGGTCTGAAACAAGACCACACCTGGTGCAGTGGAGAACTACTCACCAATGGAAAGCAGTTTCTGTTACACACTGGGCCCGAGCAGAGACTAAGTGCCTGATTATGGGACATCAGATGACCATGTGATTGAATCTGCCTGACCTAAGCTAGTTACTGACTGATCACCAAGCCAATAGGTTATGCAGGCTCAGTAGCAGTTCATTGCACAGTGAAAAACAATTGGACCCAAGCTTGTCCAGAGGGCACCAGTCATTTACAGGAAGGAAAATTCAGGTCTCGTTCACAGATGGGTTAGCTTGATGTGTTGATATGAGCTGGAAATGAACGACTGCTGCCCTGAGGTCCCATTCAGAGTGGAGTGGCTCTACAGGCAGTGATGAGGGGACATCCTCCTGGGCAGAGCTCCAAGCAGTACACTTGGATGTCCACTTTGTAGGGAGGGAGTGGAGTAGACAGAGCAGTGGTGGGCTAAGGAAGACATGCACATGAACCTTTGGGTCATGACAGATGTCTTACTCACTGGTCAAGGAACTGGAAAGAGCAAAAGGGAATATTGGAGACAAGGAGGGCTGGGGAAGAAGAAGATGGACTAACAGGAGTGGTCACAAGTGTGTGTATCTTTGTACTTCATGTTGATACCAAGTGCAGAGGGGTCACTCAGCAACATAGCAAATGGACAGGTGTCCAAGCTTCTGCCCTTGGCTACCCCATGCTTGTGCAGTGGGCCCATGAATGGAGTTGCCAAGGTGGCAGAGGAGCTGGATATGCCCACCAAAACAGGCTCTCTCTTACTGAGGCTTATCTAATATTCCTGCTGCTGAATTTATGACCTGTCAGCAGCCAAGCTCTGTGTTGAGCTGCTGATATGGTACCATCCCTAGATGACTCGGTGACTAGTGGGTTACAGCAGATCCTTTCTACCCAAGAATCGACACCTCTGGATGTGGGTTTGCCTTTCCTCTCTACAGTGTCTCAGAGTAGCATCATATATATATATATTTTTTTATCCTTACCCGAGGACATTTTTGCATTTATCTTCAGATAGAGCAGGAGGGAGAGAGGGAGGAAGAGAGAGAGAGAAACATTGATGTGAGAGAGACACATCAACTGGTTGCCACCCACACAACCCCAACCGGGGCCAGGGACAAACTGCAACCGAGGTACGTGCCCTCAGCAGGAACCGAACCTGGGACTCTCTGGTCCATGGGCTGATGCTCTAACTGCTGAGCCAAACCTGCCAGGGCAGTAGCATCATATTGCAAGAGCTTAGAGAGCGCACAATTTACCAACATGGGATCATGTATAATATCACCTCAGGCCAAGAAACTCATCTTATAGTGAAAGGCATGCAGTATATGGATTGTCACAGAATCCAGTGCTTCTCTAACCTCCTGTGTTGTCTACAAGCGGCCAGTCTGATAGGAAGATGGAATGATCTCTTAAAGACTTAGCTAAGGTGCCAGCTCTTGGACAGTGTAGTGTCCTTAGGAGCTGGGGTATATACACTGAGTCAAAAAGCCCAGTGTATGGATCTGTGTCCCCAGTAGATATAATATGTGGATCCAGGAACAAACACATGTCCAAGGAACAGGGGTTAGGATGAGCTGTTTCTCACCATCATTCTCAGTGGCTCACTTAGAGAATTTGTATGTTCTGTCTCTGCAACACTGAGCTCTGCTGGATTAGAGTCCCTGGGTCCTGGTAGAGAACATTTCCACAAGGGCACCTCCCTTGCTTCCAGGGAAGGACACCAACACTGAACCTGAGTATGTGAATTCCACCAGGTCACTGAGCTCCTCATGCTGGTGCACCAGCAGGCAAAGAAGGAGGGGATTATTGATCCTGATTATTATGAGGAGATAGGGTTGCTGCTACTTAATGGGCAATGAGGAGTTGGTTTGGCACCAGCACGGTTCACCTGGGTCTGTCTGGTTGCTTCCATACCAAGTGATAACAATGAAAACGTATTTTCAGCAGCCACAGCCTGCCAAGGACAAGACAACCAAGGGCTTAGATCCCTCAGGAATGAAGGTCTGGGTAATCCCACCAGGAAAGCCATGTGGGCCAGCTGAGATGTTGGTGGAAGGTGAAATGAAGACCAGGTGGAGGAGAAAGGAGATGATGAGTGTGAGTTACAGACTCAGGAGCAGCCCCAGTGGTGCAGACTGTTTATTCTGCTAACTCTTACATTAGGGCCTTAGTAAAGGTTGTGACCAGCCTTTACCTTGAAGAAACATGACAGAGTAGACCTAATGTGATGCCTGAGCTGACCTCGAGTGCAGGAACTGGTATCTTTTTTTGTTTTTTTTTTTTGATACGTGCCCCTAGCAGGAACTGAACCCGGGACTCTCTGGTCCGCAGGCAGACGCTCCAACCGCTGAGCCAAACTGGCCAGAGCAGGATCTGGTATCTTGACTGATGCCCTCAGCTCACCTTTACTTTCAGTGGACTCAGAGCTGCGTCTCAGACACCTACATCTTTGTGCTCTCTGCCCCAGGCCTTCTCTGACACCACAGGAACCCACTGGCCTGCTTACCAGCACAGCCGAGGTCTCGGCAGAGGCAACCTCAGGGGCTGGGAGAGATTCTGCATGAATAGTTGGATAATCCTAGGAGGCATTCTGTACACTTCACAAGAGGTCCTGGTGAAGCCAGCGGGCTGTTTCCCAGAGCAGTAACACTAGGAACACACTCCTACATTTTGATTTCTCCTTTCCTCTCTCATTCTACCCTCCCTCATTCTGTGTCGTGGGATTGTAACTGAAACCCAGGTTTGGCTGCCTGCCACACCGAAAGCCAAACTTGTGAGACAGGTGCTGGTGAGAAGGAAAGAGGTTTATGCAAGCGCTGGCCACCTGAAAGATGGGGACTCTCATCTCAAAGCCCATCTGCCCATCTCCCCATCTCAGTGCAGGCAGAGATTTTTATAAGGAAGAGGAGGGAAAGCATAACAAAGGGATCAAGGGGAGTTCGTTGAAGAGTTCTCTACGTGCAGACCAGCACACTCCATTCCAATAAGAATCTTGAAACTGGTCAAGCAGTGGTCTGGTGTGCATCATCCTGGTTTTATGTCATCCTGGTTTTATATTTGAAGGTCAGAAACTCTCCCGGAGCTGGGATGACCAAAGGTAGGAGTCTGTATCTTTTGAAGTTAGTTCCTAGAATTCTTATACAAACATGCTGTTTATCTACAAGTTACATATTAGTCAGAGTCAGCATTTACAGAAACAATGTCTAAAGAATGGTGAGGTAGGTTACTATTTCCCACTGTTACAATTCCCCACTCTCAATTTTTCTTCCATTTCCATGGAAATTAGGGGGTTGTAGCCAAGATATTTCAGAAAACCAGAAGAATTCAGGATCCAGTCTAGTTCATAGGTGAAAAAAATTTTTTTACAGTTAACTGAATTAGAGTCTATCCCTAAATGTGTTATAGATTGTATTTAAACACACTGTTTCTCCTAAAATCACCCTCATTTTTATCAAAGAGCCAAATCAAGACCAATTCATTTACTGCATTAAGTTCAGTTTCAGTTTGGCCTGATTATTTGCATAAACACAGCAGGAATAGAAATTGACCAAACAGGCTTTCTTAAATCTGCTTTGTTGGAATCTCATAAGGAGTTTCCAGATTGAACTTTAATTGGCCCCACAGGGTAAAGAAGCCAATCCACACAGTTGCCACCAGGCTTTGCCTGCAATACCTATAAATATGGGTAAACTCCTCAAGTTCTTGAGATCCCCAAAATGTCTTAAGGTTCTTTCCATTGCCATCTGCCAGGAAAGCAACCTTTGTTCCCTCACCTGGAAAGACTGCCATGAACCACATGAATAAGCAAGGTACCAGGCCCTTTCTCCAATGGGCTTTTATCAGTTTCAAAATCAATCTTTATTCCTGAAAGCTTTTTGCTGACAACCAGAGTCTAGGCACGTCTCTCTGAAACATGACATTCCAGTCAAAGTCTTGGTTAATAAAATCACAATTGGAAACTGGCTTCATGTGTCCTATTATGAATAACTAAGATTCCTATTGGATTCATGTAATCAAACATATTGTCATGAAAATAATGACTCGTTAAGAGCTTTTTAATTCTGGGGGGAATCAAGTAGGGAGAAAATATAAATGCTTAAGTATTGCTTATTATGGTACAATTTGTTCTAAGAAAACAAGTTTTTTATTTTATTTTTATTTTTTTAATCCTCACCCGAGGACACTTTTGCATTTATCTTCAGATAGAGCAGGAGGGAGAGAGGGAAGAACAGAGGGAGAGAAACATCAATGTGAGAGAGACACATCGAGTGGTCGCCACCCACATGACCCCAACTGGGGCCCGGGGACAAACTGCAACCAAGGTACGCGTCCTTAGCAGGAACCGAACCTGGGACTCTCTGGTCTGCGGGCTGACACTCTAACCGCTGAGACAAACTGGCCAGGGCTGTTCTAAGAAAACAAGTTTTTAAAAAAATCAGCAATATTTTGAACAACCTCATAAGAATAATAATTATCTTCAGTTCATTTAGTCTCATAATCGATTCTCATTTATCCTGATTATTTGTCAGTATTTCTATGAATTCAGTTACTCCTTGGAGTTTTATAAACCTTTATCTATTTAAAGGTATGATCTGAATATTTATTTTAAGAAATTCATATTTTAGCCCTGGCCGGTCTGGCTCAGCAGTTAGAACATCGACCTGCAGACCAGAGAGTCCTGGGTTTGGTTCCCACTGAGGGCATGTACCTTGCTTGCAATTTGTCCCCGGCCCTGGTTGGGGTCGTGTGTGTGGCAACTAGTCGATGTGTCTCTCTCACATCGATGTTTCTCTTTCTCTCTTCTTCCCTCTCTCCCTCCCTCTCTATCTGAAGATAAATGCAAAAATGTTCTTGGGTGAGGATTAAAAAAAATTAAAGAAATTCATATTTTAGAATAAGTTACAATCCTTTGCATGGATCTTTCAAAAGATGCAACATTTTTGCAAATGCATCTGACTGTCTTCAGATGACAAAAAAATACTTAAAATGCGTGGTTATAGATCTGATTATGATGCAGTTGACAAAGGAATTTGCTCTTTTGTAACAACATTTTAAGATAACACTCAGAATTACAAGTGAAAGTATATCAGACTAAGAAATCAATGAATTTATTCCTCACTGTCAGTTGTACCTGGGGTTCCTGTGGGGAAATTACAATTGGTTTTGAAAAATCAAAGGGAGCTCCAAGGCCTTTTCATTCATTATCAAAATTATCACTTCGCTTTACTATCTATCTATGTGCCTTTCTTTTTCTTTCTTATTTTTTTCCCTATTTCCATTTCCCTTCTTGAGTATTCGTCCTCCAATGTCCTTTCTTCCTGTAGTTGTATGTGCCTTTCTTTTATCCTTTCTCACCTTTTTCCACTTCCTTAATTCTTTCTCTTTTTGTTTTTTTTCTCTACAAATCCTTACACAGACCCTCTGCAACTTACACAATCATGCTGTGACTTTTCTAGTCCCTTTTAGTTTGCTTTTTTAAAAAAACTTATCTTTATTGTTGAATGTATTACAGATGTTCCTCATTTCTCCCCCATTGACCCCTTCCTCCGCATTTCCGCCCCCTCCTGCCTTTCCCCACACTGTTGTCTGTGTCCATTGGTTATGCATATATACATGTAAATTCTTTGTTTTATTTGTTCCCACCTCCTAACCCCCCTTCCCTTTGAGGTTTGTCAGTCTAACAACCAATTTGTACTTCTTAATCCCTTCACCTTTTTCACCCATTCCCCCAAACCCCTCCCATCTGGTAACCAACAAAAGTTCTCTGTATCTATGAGAATGTTTCTGTTCTGCTTGTTCATTTTGTTTGTAGATTCAATTGTTGATAGATATGTATTTATTGCCATTTTGTTCGTTCATTTTTTTTTATCTTTTTCTTCAAGAAGACCCTTCAACATTTCACATAATAATGGTTTGGTGGTGATGAACTCCTTTAGCTTTTCCTTGTCTGGGAAACTCTTTACATGGCCATCGATTCTAAATGACAGCTTTGCAGGATAGAGTAATCTTGGTTGTAGGTTCTTGCTTTTCATCACTCTGAATATTTCTTGCCACTCCCTTCTGGCCTGCAAAGTTTCTTTTGAGAAATCAGCTGACAGTCTTATGGGAGCTCCCTTGTAGGTAACTAACTGCTTCTCTCTTGCTGCTTTTAAGATCCTTTCTTAGTCTTGAACCTTTTGCATTTTGATAATGATGTGTCTTGGTGTGGGCCTCTTGGGGTTCATCTTGTTTGGAACTCTCTGTGCTTCCTGGACTTGTATGTCTGTTTCCTTCCCCAACTTAGGGAAGTTTTCTGCCATTATTGTTTCAAATAGGTTTTCGATTTCTTGTTCTCTCTCTTCTCCTTCTGGCACCCCCAAGATGCGAATGTTGGCACGCTTGAAGTTGTCCCAGAGGCTCCTTACACTATCCTCATTTTTTTGGATTCCTTTTTCTTTTTGTTGTTCTGATTGGGTGTTTTTTGCTTCCTTATATTCCATATCGATGGTTTGCTTCTTGGCTTTACCTACTGTACTATTGAATCTGTGTAAATTATTCTTTATTTCAGTTAGTGCCTCCTTCATTTCTGACTGTGCATCCTTCATTTCTGACTGGTTCTTTTTTATGCTTTTGAGGCCCTCACTAAGTTCACTGAGGTTCTCGCTAAGTCCATTGAGCATCCTTATAAGCAGTGTTTTGAACTCAGCATCTGTTAGGTTGCTTATCTCCATTTTGCTTAATTCTTTTCCTGGAGTTTTGTTCTGTTCTGTCATTTGGTACTTGTTTCTTTGTTTCCTCATTTTGGCTGCCTCCCTGTGTTTGTGTTTACGTATTACTTAGCGAGAGATATGGGGCTAGCTGAGACCAGATGCTGCTTTGAAGGAATTTAGGAAAAGCTGAAGCAGGATCCAAGACAGGCCAATCCTATGGTAAAGCCACTGGCAACAGCTTGGGTGGGCCTGAAAGTTGGGTGGGGCGGGGCCTCAGGGAATCACCAGGGCAGGGCAAACAGTGTGAATCAGGTTGCTGGAGTCCCAGATATGGTGGCTGTCTGCCGGCCCAGGGAAGGGCTCACCAAAGGAACAAAGGCCTCTGATAGCACGTTTGTCCAGGAGAAAGCTGCCTCTCCAGCCCTCTCTCCAATGCCCAACAACTCAGTTCTTCCCCATATGACTCTGGTGCCTTTAAAGCTGCCTCCTCCTTGCTGGAGCCTGAAGGGTGCGAGTCCCCAAGTAAGTCCGTGCATGAGCCCTTTAAGAGGAGCTGCCAGGGGCTCCAGCTGCCTCAGCCTCAGTTCTCGCTGGTTTTTCCAGCCAGAAGTTATGGGGACGTCTCTTCCTGGCACTGGAACCCTGAGCTGGGCGTCTGGTGTGGGACAGGAACCCCTCAGGCCTCAGGGAGGACCTTCCCAGTTGAGGTATCCTCCTAATTTTTATCCACCACACGCGGGTGTGGGACCAGCCCGTTGCGCCTCGGCCCCTCCTACCAGTCTCGATGCGGCTTCTTCTTTAATTTTGTAGTTGTAGGACTTCCATTCAGCTTGATTTCAGGCAGTTTTGAATGATGGTTGTTCTGTAGTTTAGTTGTAACTTTGATGTGGTTGTGGGAGGATGCGATACCGTGTTTTACCTATGCCGCCATCTGGACCGGAAGTCCCTAGTTTGCTTTGTCTTAACTCATTCAGAAATAACCAACTTTAGAACAACCTACTTTCAACTCTATTTCCTTAAAAATATATTGCCATAACTTACTTTTTTTTATTTTATTACCAAAACCATATACTTTTTTCAACTTAATTAGAATTCTTAATTCTTAGAAACAATTAGCATTCTTTACACTGGCACATTTCATAACTTTCAGACACAGGTTCTTTTATTTATTTATTTTTTTATTCCTCACGCGAGGATACTTTTCTATTTATCATCACATAGAGTGGGAGGGAGGGAGAGAGAGAGAGACAGAGAGAAACATCGATGTGATAGAGCCACATCAAGTGGTTGCCTCCCACATAACCCAACCAGGGCCTGGGATGAATCACAACAGAGGCTCGTGCCCTTGGCTGGAATCAAAGCTGTGACTCATTGTTCCATGGTCCGATGCTCTAACTGCTGAGCCAAACTGGCCAGGGCAGACACAGGTTCTTTCAATTGGCAAGTACACTTACATTTTTAAGAGGTATAACAGAGGTAACATGAATCATTCCTTTAGTGTGCTCCAAAAGAGCTGTTTAACCTAGTGTCCTTGACAACTTTTAGGAGGCTGGAAAATTGGCAGGGGAGATATCAGGCTCTCACAGCCTGCACAGCATTTGGAGTAGCATTAATTTCCCTATTGTTCCTGGGACCACCACAGCTCCTGGACATCCAGGAGGAGGATTTGGGTTGTTTTAAAAGACTCATTTTTTCCATTTTCCTTTTCTTCCTGAGTTTTACTTTCTGGGAGGGAAGTGAGTCTACCCCCACTCCCTTTTTGAACCAATTTAGATCCTTTCTGAGTGGAATCCTTGTGATGTAACAACATGAAATCTTGAATATAAGCTTGAATATAAAGGTCCCATTTACCAGACCTTTAGCAAAACAATTCTAATTAGTTATTGGCTTATAGCTGTAAGTTGATCAATCAGCTAAAAGGTGTCCTAATGAACTCTCTGATACTATAGAGACTGAACTGCCCATTTCAAAATAGAAACAACAACATCTAAAGCAAAGTTCAAACAAACAAATACTCTCAAACTACATCTTCTAAAAGGAGAGACTGGGATACTAGCCTTAGAATCTTATCTCACACTAAACTGTACCACAAATTGCCCTGGCCAGTTTGACTCAGTGGTTAGAGCGTCAGCCCACAGACCAATGATTCT
Source organism: Tadarida brasiliensis (assembly GCA_030848825.1). NCBI lineage: Eukaryota > Metazoa > Chordata > Mammalia > Chiroptera > Molossidae > Tadarida > Tadarida brasiliensis. The sequence goes on along the minus strand of CM061263.1, from coordinate 202,640 downwards.
CAGGTTCGATTCCAGTCAAGGGCACATTCCTCAGTTGCAGTTCATCCCTGGCTCTGATTGGGATCATGCAAGAGGCAGCCAGTCAATGTGCCTCTTTCACATTGATGTCTCTCTCTCCCTCTCTCCCTCCCTCCCACTCTATCTGAAGATAAATAGAAAAATATCCTCAGGTGAGGATTTTAAAAAACTTACTGAACTGTACCACAAATGACCCTAACGAGGTCCAAATGGTACAAAGCCCAAAAGCAGAGACAGAAGATTCCCAATGTGCACAAAACAGTAATAATCAAACCAAGTCCCCAAAAGATAAGAAAGCAAGCACAGAACAACTGTAACCAAAGTTTAGTTTCAGAGAGACAAGAGGTCTCAGAGACCTCTCAAATGGAACAGACAGACGAGAGCTCTCAAAGAGAAACTGACTCCTCCTACAGAGAAACTGGAATTAAAGTTACAGAGTCTTATCCCCTGCCAAAATGATACTACAGACAACTTGTTGCTGAGTCAAAAAAAAAAAAAAAAAAAAAAAAGCCCAGACAGCGTACTGGTTCAACTTGCCCAGTCTTGAAGTCTGTTGACTCCCCAGAGACCTTTTTCCTTTTACCAGCTAAGCATTTCAGGTGGCTGATACTTTGAGAGGGAGAGTCCCCCAAGATAAGGAATTCTTGGCAGTCACTGGAAAATCCCTGCAATCCCTGCCATGGGGTCAGCCTGCCACAAGCAGCTGGGATCCCAGCCCGGGCCCTCTGGGCCTTACCAAGGTCCACGTTGTCCCAGTGGAGTCACCAAAAACTGCTATGAAAACCCAGCTTTGGCTGCCTGCTGCAACGAAAGCCAAACTCATGAGGCAGGTGTTGGTGAGAAGGAAAGAGGTTTATTCAAGTGCCAGCCACCAGAGAAGATAGGGGATTCTTGTTCCAAGTCCATTTCTCCATCTCAGTGTAGGTGAAGGTTTTTATAAGGAGGAAGAGGGAAAGAAGAACAAAGAGATCTAGGGGATCCCTGGCCAGGTGGCTCAGTTGGAGCATCATCCTGTACACCAAAGGGCTGTGGTTTCAATTCCAGTCAGGGAACATACCTAGGTTACAGGTTTGATCCCCAATCAAGGAACATATGGGAGGCAACTGATTGATGTTTCTCTCTCATATTGGTGTTTCTCTTTTTCTCTCTGTCTTCCTTCTTCTCTCTCTAAACATCAATAAAAACATGTCCTCGGTTGAGGATTAAAAAAATAAGATCAAGAGGAGGGTGTGGAAAAATTTTCTACATGCAGACCAGCACAGTCCATTCTGATAAGGATCTCGAAATTGGTCAAGCATTGAGCTGATGTGAGTCATCCTGATTTTATGTCATCCTGGTTTTACAGTTGAAGGTCAGCAAATCTCTCAGAGCTGTATCTTTTGAAGTTAGTTCCTGGAATTTTATTGTTGTTGTTGTTGTTAATCCTCACCGAGGATATTTTTCCATTGACTTTTAGAGAGAGTGGGAGGGAGAGAGAGAGAAAAAAAAACACACATCAATGTGAGAGAGACACATCGATTGGTTGCCTCCTGCATGACCCTGACCAGGGCCAGGGATCAAACCTGCAACCCAAGTATGTGCCCTTGACTGTGAATCAATCCTGCGACCCTTTGGTCCATGGGCTGACGCTCTAACCACTGAACCAAACTGGCTAGGGCAGTTCCTGGAATTCTTATACAACCATGACATTTATCTATAATTTACATATTAATCAGAGTCAGCATTTACAGAAACAATGTCAAAAGATGGTGGGGTGGGTTACAATTCCCATTGTTACAGCATCACTTCCCAAACAAACCACTTATACCCAAGTCTTTGTCTTAAGCTTTGCTTTCAGAAGAACCTAAACAAAGACACACACGAAAAGAACAAAGTTTTTTGCCAATTTACATCAGAAAAAAAAAATCTAGGGAAATATGTGTGGGAATGGATTATGAGGATATAAAGCCAAGAACTAATTGCAGGTTATCAACATGGGTGTCCTCCAGGGGGATTCTGGACTCAGTGTTTTGGCTAAAGCACTGGGAGTAGCTATAACTGCTCATTTGGCTGAAGAGGCCTGGACATGTGGCACTGATGAGAAGATGAGAATCTTGGAGTGGACTTGTTATGTACATCACTGGACACCAGTCCTCTATGTTTCTCTTCATTAGTTCATTATGTTAATTTAACGAAATGTTAGATTATATTATGAATTTCTTTTCAAGATAATAAAAGGGTGTTAAGTATTTGGTGTGTATTGGGCCTGTTAGAGTTGTGAACCATAAGTGGCCATATTTACACCCATGACTTCAATCAGTGCCCATGTGCTTGTGATTGAGTAACAAGTAGATTAGGGGTAATTCTTGGGCCACTGTTAGCTTCCTAGCTAACAAATTGCCACAACCTTGGGAGGCTAGAAGTTTGAAAGCAGTATCACTGGGCTGCCCTCCCTCTGGAGGCTCCAAGGGAGACTCCTCCCTGCCCGTCCCAGCTTCCAGGGGCTGCAGGCATTCCTTAGCCTGTGTCCGTGTCCTTCTAGACCCCGTCTCCACGGTCAGCATATCATCCTCTTCTGTCTGTGTCATCCTAATCTCCCTCCGCCTCTGTTATAAGGATACTTGTGATGCATTTAGGGCCAACGTGGATAATCCAGGATAATCTCCTCATCTCAAAATCCTTAATCACTTCTGCAAAGATCCTTTTCCCAAATAAGGTCACATTTACAGGTTCCAGGGATTAGGGTGTGGGTGTTTTGGAGGGGACCATTTTTTTTTAGTTTACCACAGTCACTAATTCTTGCCCTCACAGCTTTCAACTCGTTGCTCTATTTTGTCTTTGAATATTGTAGTTGAAAAATTCTGAGTCTACCCTAATTTTTCTCCCTTGTATGTGATTTGATTTTTCTGCCCGAATACTTGAGGAAGTATGGTGTATTCATGGGGGAATTATTTATTTATTCATTTAAAATGGTAAACCCTGCCCTGGCCGGTTTGGCTCAGCGGTTAGAGTGTTGTCCCTCAGACCAATGAGTTGTGGGTTTGATTCCAGTCAAGGGCATGTACCCTGGTTGCGGTTCGTCCCTGGCTCTGGTCAGAGTCCTGCAGGAGGCAACCAGTCGATGCGTCCCTCTCACATCAATTATTCTCTCTCTCTCCCTCTCTCTCCCTTCCTCCTACTCTATGTGTAGATAAATAGAAAAATGTCCTCGGGTGAGGATTAAAAAGAAAAAAGATAAACCCTTACATGTTAACATAAATTATATCTTTTTTTTTTTTTATCCTCACCCGAGGACATTTTTCCACTTTTTGTTCAGATAGAGTGGGAGGGAGAGAGAGGAAGAGAGAGAGAGAGAAACATCAATGTGAAAGTGACACATCGAGTGGCTGCCACCCGCACGACCAACCAGGGCCGGGGACAAACTACAACCGAAGTACATGCCCTTAGTGGGATCCGAACCCGGGTCTCTCTGGACCGCAGGCCGACACTCTAACCACTGAGCCAAACCGGCCAGGGCAACATAAATTATATCTTATAAAAATAATTATTTTTTTAATCCTCACCCGAAGATATTTTTCCATTTACCTTCAGATAGAGTGGGAGGAGGAGGAGAGAGAGAGAAACATCAATGTGAGATACATCGATTGATTGCCTCCCACACAACCTGACCAGGGCCAGGGACTGAACCACAACCGAGGTATGTGCCCTTGACCAGAATAGGACCCGTGTCTCTGGTCCGTGGGCCAACACTCTAACTGCTAAGCTAAACTGGCCAGAGCTAAAAATAATTTTTATGAAATAAAAATTTCATGAAAAGAGTGGCCTTGTTTTTACATTTTTGCAAATTTCATTAATGTGTAGCTTAGTTGAAAATAACAGATCCCCCATATCTGTTTCTGCACTCAATCTCTTATAATATGTTGTTTGGTTGAAATATATGAAAAAAAATTCAGCCTAACATAGATTATAGTTGGAGATGTCTTCTATAGCTTTTTCAGATAATTATGCATCTTTGTTGATACTACACCAAGACTGGACAAGAAGTAGTTACTTACATGTTAGTTGCAATTTGGAGTTTGAAACCATAGCAATGAACCTTTTTGTCCTGTTCCAGTAAAATCCATTGGTTTGTCTTGCACACTAAATGGATCTTTTATTCATGCCTAATTTTGAAACATCATGCCTTCATTGGTCATTTGGAAAATATTGGTTTGCCGATTTATCTAATCTTCCAAAGTTTGACACATTTTATTATATAATGTCACTTGTTAATATCACCACCACTCTCATCGGAAAAATATTTAAATATTGGGAAACTTTAAGTTCATGGTGATGACACAGGTTTTCCAATATTCCACTTTTCTTCGAAGCTCAAATTTTATCATTGGCAACAAATACTGTTGTTTTCCTTGAAGTGACATGTTCATTGTTTTTTTTGAGGAAGTTTCTGTCAAATACCCATAAGAATAACCATAGTTTGTCCACTTTCTTTCAAGTAAAAGTAGTGTTTCATGAAAAATGTGTCTATTTCAGCTGCCAACTTCAACAACTGTGTAATCAGTTGTGACGGTCATTGTACTTCTGTACGTAGTGCTTTATGTCATCACCCTGAATATTAAGATTAAGTATCAAGACTTAATAATTTTTATTGCTTCATCAAGGAAATTCTTAATTGAAAGTGCTTCCTCCCCTCCCCCCACGAGCGTGTGGCAGTGGGGAACTTGATGGTTCCTATGAGGAGGAGCCAGCAAGTTTCCCTATTGGTGCTTTTCCATCAACACAAACGTCCGCAGAGTGGAAGGCAAATGACCCCTTAGTATTATACAAATACACTTGACCTTGCCAACCTTTGGAGACTCCAGGAATCTGAAGACCATATTTTGAGAACCACTGCTATAGTTTATCACAGGGATCATAGGATATGTGTATTTTCAGTTTACTAACTATGGCTACATTTCTCTCCAAACTGGTTACCCCAATTTATACTCTGTAGCAATTAGGATAATATTTGGCCATGAATCACAAAGACGCAGAATCACTGTGACTTTTAAATAAAAGGGACATTTTAGTTATGTGGTGTGTGGTTGGGCACAGAACACACTCAGCGTGGTCCCTGGAATTGCTCAGTGTACAAGCCTTACAATCGGATGCAGTTAACACGGGTATGTTTATTTCTCTTCTGTAAGAGTTTAGAGAAAGCTAGTCCTGGGCTTGTATTACATGAACCTTAAGGATCCAGGTTCCCTTTGTCTTGTTCTGCCCTTATGTCCTTCATTCCCAAGATGACTGTTCCAACAAGTGCTTCTAATTTTTACCAAGCAGGGGTAAGGGTCGGCTGAATACAAAGATCAGGACCTCTGCCTGGTCAGGCAGAGCGCTGTCACCACCAACTTCAGTGTATCTTTGGGAGGAACTGGGGGAACTTGAGAAGCCATTCTTACCAAACATTCCTCAGCCTGATATTTCTTGGAATGCCTTACCAGGGTATCCCCTTTGCACTTATCACAGTGAACAGAAAATTCTCAGGGATTCATGTGTCAGAGAGCTAATTATCATGAAGGCTCCAGTCCAGTCCTGTTTGGGACTGTGACACTGAGAAGACCAGTGTAAATTTGTCCATTTTGTTCTGTGTTCAATTATTATAAAACTGTTTGGGCATGTGCTTTATATGAAGGAGTCTTTTAAGACATTTAGATTTCAGAGATTGTTGCTATTTCCTAATAGTAACAATCACTTCAGAAAACTCCAATTCATTGTCATAATAGTTTTTTCTCCCTTTATTTTAGAGAGAGAGGAAGGGAGAAGAAGAAAGAGAGAAACATTGATGCAAAAGAGAAACATCAATTGGTTTCCTCCTGTGTGGGTCCTGACCGGGAATTGAACCTGCAACCCTTCAGTGCATGGAACGATGCTCCAATCAACTGAGCCACCCGGCCAGGGCCATTGTCATAATAGTTTTAATTATTAGCAGAAATCTGTTTTCTGAATGCTGCAACTATTCATGAGATTTCTTTCTTAAACCAAAAGAAGGATTTTTTTTTTTGGTCCTTTCTTTTAAGGCATAACAGCATTGTAAACCCCATGACTTTGTACTCCTTATGCAGAGGTGAGGATGTGCCGTTTATTTTAACATTAGATTATGCTTGTTTGCTGCTGGAAACGATCCAGAAGAGGAGAACTTGGTGATGCATGAGAGAGTGTTCATCTCATGCCAGGACTTGAACGAGCAATAAGGAAAGTGGGGGGGGGGGGAGTGGTCAATGGACAGCAGCTCTGTGGCATTTTTTTTCCTATTTTTTTTTTTTAGAGAGAAAGGAAGGGAGAGAGATAGAAACATCAATGTGAGAGAGAAACATGGACTGGCTGCCTCCTGCACGCCCCCTACGGGGATCGAGCCCACAGCCCGGGCATGTGCCCTGAATGGAATCAGACCGGGACCTCTCAGTCCATGGGATGACACTCAGTCCACTGAGCCACACCAGCCGGGCTGTGGCGGTTTTTATAATGTGGCCCTGAATTCTTTGACACTCCTCCCATTAATTTTTGTTGTTGTTGTTAATCCTCACCTGAGGATATTTTTCCATTGATTTTCAGATAGAGTGGAAGGGAGGGAGAGAGAGAGAGAGAGAAACATCGATGTGAGAGAGACACATCAATTGGTTGCCTCCCGCGTGACCCTGACTGGGGCCTGGGATCGAACCTGCAACCCAGGTATGTGCCCTTGACCAGGAATCGAACGTGTGACCCTTTGGTCCGCAGGCTGACGCTCTCCACTGAGCCAAACCAGCAAGGGCGATACTCCTCCCATTGAGATGTGGCATCTGTAACCTCTCTCGAATATGGATGGGTTTGTGACTGCTTTGACCAATGGAAGTGATGCCATAGGACTGCCAAGGCTAGATCAGAAAACACCACGCAGCTGCTAGCTCTAGGACGTTCACTCTAGGCAAGCCAGCCATCCGAGAACCCTGAGACTGCCGTGCTGGAGAGGCCAGGTGTTGGTATCAACTGCCGACCTTGGGAGTGAGCCATCGGGGACACTCAGCACAGCTGAGCTCTGACTGTAACCAAACCACTGGGGGGACCTCAGACAAGGGCTTCCCACTGGAGTCCTTCCTGGATGTACAACCTTAAAACTGTAAGCAGAGTGAAATGGTTGTTTTAATTGACTAAACCTGCCAGTGGTTAGCTACACAGAATAGTACCTGGAACACGTTTCTGATGGAGTGGAGAGTGGTGGGTGTAATGGTGACTCAGTAAGAAAGCAAGAGAAATAGAGGAATGGTCAGAGGACTGGATGCTTAAAATCAAGACTCAGGAGGCGGCGAACTTATTTGTATGACAGCGTCCCAACCAGGTGTAGCTCTGAAGCTTTTCATCTTTATTATATAGTTCTGTTCACAGTTTTAGCTATTGGCATTTTTATTTCGTATGTATGGTTTCTATGCTATGTGAGTAGAATAAGAGACAGATGGTTTGTATTTAATTTTTTTCTAATCTTTGAGAAAATTGTCAGAAAATGTCCTCTGACTTCTTAGGGTTGGGTCTGTGGTCAGGATTGTTGAAACTGCATTGTTATTCCAATTTTCCCATACAGGTCCAGTCAGTTTTGTGTTTTTTTTTAATTTTTTATCCTCACCCAATGATATTTTTCCATTGACTTTTAGATAGAGTGGGAGGAAGGGATGGAGGGAGGGAGGGAGAGGGAGAGAGAGAGAGAAACATCGATGTGAGAGACAGACATTGATTGGTCACCTCCTGCACGATCCCAGCTGGGGCTGGGGATTGAACCTGCAACCGAGGTATGTGCCCTTGACCATGAAACAAACCCACGACTCTTTGGTATGTGGGTCCATGCTCTAACCGCTGAGCCAAACCAGCCAGGGCAGTTTTGTGTTTTGTACTGTCCATACAACAGCACAGACCACAGTATGAAAATGGTGGAGTCAGAACATCTTGACTTGTCATTTAAGCAAAGGAAAGGGAGTCTGGGAGGACAGTGGGTGGTCAGGAATGCAGGAGGAAAACCAGCAGTGCTTGGGGCCCACAGCTGAGGAAAGAAAGCATGTCAGGAGGGCTTGGCCAGCTCCTGTGGACCTTAGTTCTTTCATCCATACAAGGGTCCTCTGAGGACCACATGAAGTAACACATGTAAATTTAATGAAATGTGCAAGAGGTAAGGACCATAAACCCCTTCAGGAAAGAGATTTTGCCTTTTGTCAATGTATCCCTGAGCCAGAAAGAGCAGAGTCCTGAGGGTTTGGGAGGAGATGGGCCGAGTGTGAGCAGCAGGGGGAGGAGGAACATTGATCATGAATAAGAACCTTGAGCATAAATAAGCCCATGCCTGGGGCTGTGCACATGCTGTATCATGTGACCCTCATGGCATCAATGTCCAGATAAAGAAACTGAGGTACATAGGATTAAGTAACTCGTCCATGTTCATAAACCCGATGGCAAGATAAAGACCCTAAGGATGGCGACCTTCTATCTGTGCTCTGAGGACATATAGAAGACTTCCGATAAAATTGAGGTGGAGGCCCCCACTACATGATCTTTATATTCATGGGGGGCAAATCATCTGAAGAGGAGGGAAGGGGGGAGAGGAGGTTTGATCTGAGGTGGGCTGTAGGGATGTCAGGCTTCAAGATTGGTGCAGTCCGAGGTGGAGGTGAGTCCTGAAGGCTTTATGGGAGAGGTCATTGGAGTTGAGAGAATCAAAGACTGTTGACTGGCCAGAAGTTAAGGAACCGACCGGCCAGGGTGTTGGATGGGTCATTTATGCAGATGTTTGAGTTAACCAGTTTGATGGCAAGACTCAGGATCACGAGAAAATCTGGGAGGTTGGGGTAAAAACTCTGAATTCTGGGAAGAGATCTGGAGTTTTGTGGGGATAGTCAGGGAGTGGTTAATATGTCCAGACTTCACAGAAGTTGGGAATATTCTTAGAGGTCCTAAAATTGAAAAGACAGCATGATGACAAGGACTTAATGCCCCAGATCTGGTAGAGCTCATAAGTCCTCTCATTTACTCATTCATTCATTCATTCATTCATTCATTCATTCATTCATTCATAATTTGCTGAGCACCTATTTGGTGCCAAGCACTGTGATTGGAGCTTGGAGGTTTAAAAATAAGTAAGATAGTATCTCTGCTCTCCTGCAGCTCTCAGTCTTTAGGGAGGGAAACAAACTAATAAATGCCATTATTAGAGAAACCCTGCAATTTAGATAAAATCTATATAGATTGTAGTTGGGGCACAAAACAGGGCATGATGTGCCCCTGGCTGTTCCCTCTGGGCTGGAATGATTGCCACCCAGAGAATGGTCTTGTTCTTCCCAACAGCATGAATTCCTGCCCTGGTTTCCAGGCATTAATCACTCAAGTGCATCATCCTTCCCTCAGAAATAATTTTCTACAGAAATAATTTAGACAAAGAAATGTCAGGGTACATAAATTCATTGCGTTCTTGCTGGAACTCCTGCTTCCTGCTTTAGCCAAATCTACACAAGGTCTTCCTAACCTGTCTTAATCAACTGTCCTCATAACCATGGTCTGCCCTTCCCTCACTCCAATGCCAGATGACCCTGACCAAACCCAGCTCTTGAGCTCCATTTCAGACATCGCTCTCCTCACACAGCTCGCACCCTAAACAGTGCCAGTCACATAGGTGGAGCTTGAGAAAATTTTTCCAATGGAATGAACACAGCCTCTGGGTTGGAACTGCACCCAGTGCCCATCAATACCTCTGTCCAGCCCGCATGGTCTGCACTATATACTGAAAGTTCAGTTTTAGCCCCAATCAGCATCTTCTTTGTGGTCCACTCTGAATCCAGCCGGGATCAGCATCCTCAGCAGATGTCTGTGTTCTTCTCCAGTCAGCACCCTGTGTGGGACAGCTCCTCCAGCCCCGATCAGCGTCCAAGGGCGGACAGCTCCTCCAGCCCCGATCAGCACCCAAGGGCGGACAGCTCCTCCCGCCCGATCAGCACCAAGTGCGGACAGCTCCTGCAGCCCCTCTGCACGCCCTGCCCAGCCTGGGCCGGAACCACCTCGCCGCAGGCTGGGACCCCAGCTGGTCTGTGCAGCTGCTGGGGCGCACCACGCCACGAGCCCCTCCCCCGCGCAGTTCACCAGAGGTTAGGGTGACGCCTTCCTCCGACTTCCCGGCGCAGGAGCCTCCCTGCGGCCTGTCACTCTCGCCTGTGCCCACCCGCAGACCCTCCTGTACCCGAGCCGGATCCCCCATCTCCGCCAATCCGCTGCTCACCTGCCCCCCCAAACAAACCACGCACCGATCCTTCCCCAACCAGAGCCTCTCAGTCAAGCCATCTTCTCTCCTCCAACCAGCGGCCCCGCCGGCCCCCCGCCCCGCCCCGGCCTCCTCCTCCGCTCCCCTCCCCCCGCCTCCCGCTCCTCTGCCGCGGTGTCCTGCGGGGTGTCGAGGTGTGTCGCGGGCGGGGTGTCGCAGGGCGTGTCACGAGGTGAGCCGGGCGGACGGAGCGGGCGCCCCTCCCCCAGCGCGCCCGGAGAAGATGGCGGACCGCGCGGAGATGTTCGCCCTCTCCACCTTCCACTCGCTGTCGCCGCCCGGCTGCAGGTACGCTGGGCGCCGGCCGCGGGCCCCTGCGGCTCCGAGCCGCCCCACCCCGCCGCCTCCGGGGACCCGAGCCCGGCCCTCGCCGCCCGAGGCCTGGACTCCTGACCTCCCGCCCTCCGTCCAGGGTCTGTCCATTTTTGTCCTTCCCTCATTCTCGTCCTCCAGCCCCGATGACTCCCCCGCCCCCCCAGTTTCCCACTGGGATCCAGTGCCGCACCCAGCCCTGCAAGCTGACTCCTGAAGGGTGGAGGTCTGGGCCCAGCCCGAGGGGCAGCCTGCCTGGCCAGGACGCGAGCGCACCCTCTGTGCTTGGAGTGTCCTTTCGGCCTCCTGGGGCCTCTCCTTGGTGGAGGCCCGGCCCGGCCTGGCCTGTGGGGCGCAGCGAAGGAACACCACATCAAGCCGGGCGTCCTGGGGAAGGGGCTGTGGTGGGGAGAGGGCCTGCCCTGGGCGGGGAGGAGAGACAAAGTAGCCAGACTCTGCTTCCAGAGCGGGCTCGACCCCTCCCTCTCCTGCTGCTGCTGCAACCTCCGCTCCCCCTCCCCCACTCTGCTCAGCCTGACTCCCCTGAGACTCAGGCTGTGATCCAGAGGGGCCCGGGGCTGAGCTGACGGAGGAGGACTGGGAGGAGGCTGAGGGGACAAGCGGCCCCTCTGGGCTGGTCATGGCTCAGGTCCTGGGGAATATCCCCTGGAGAACAGAGCTGGGGGTTCACAATGATGGCAGGATGTGCGTCTGGAAGTTGGGGGCTGTGGATACCCTGAGGTCTAGGAACTGGGTCTCCCTTGGCCCCTCCTAGGCCCAGATCCCAGGCAGGGCACCCAGGGTTGCCGGCTTTCTCAGGAGCCTTGTCCTTGCTCTCTGACCGGGTCTCCTCCCCAGGCCTCCTCAGGACATAAGCCTGGAAGAATTTGACGATGAAGACCTGTCTGAGATCACCGATGACTGTGGCCTGGGCCTCAGCTATGACTCGGACCACTGCGAGAAGGTGGGGAGGGACTGGAGCATAAAACCCTCTCAAGGGAGAGCCTCCCTTAGGCTCCCCTTAGAGTTCACTTGGGGTTTAGGGTGGGTCTGAGCTCAGCCTTGAAACAAGAGCCTCTGGTTGCCCCCTTTCCCGTTGTCTCTTGGCCTAGGTTCTTCCTGGATGTCAAACCTCTCTTCTCTAGCAGACTGTAGGGCCTCCACACAGGGTCTTCCCCAGCAGTCCTTGCTTGACCCCCATCAGCGGGCTAGCTTGGGGAGCAGAGGTGCTCCTATGCTTTGGGTGCCCTCTGTGCTCAGCACTTCCCAGAAAGGTCTACCCCCTTCCAGCTCACCTTGTCTCCTTCCCAGCCCTTTCCCTACCTGCATCTCTCTGCCTTATATCTCCACCTCTGAAACTGTTTCTCCTCTATCTCCTTCCTTCTTTTCTCCTCATGTCTCTCCACATTTCTGTTTTCATTAATTCAAGAACATTTCTGAGCAGCTGCCATGTGGCAAGTGCCAGGGGCCTCCAGGTGCTTGAGAGAACAGGACAGGTGTAGCTGGTGCCCTCAGGAGCTTATAACTCAGTAGGGGAGAAAGACCTATCAGAGTGATGGCTGCCTGAGGTCAGGACTGGGTTTCACCTGGAGGACACAAGGTGCAGTGAGGGGGAAGGGAACCCAGCTGAGACCTTCCAGGGGAAATGGCACACAAGCATGCCCTCAGGGAGGACTAGCAGGAGCTGGGCTGGAAGAGAGAAATTGCCCTGAAGGGATTAACTGTGTCAGAGGCCTGAGGTTGGTGCAAGCTTGGTGGATCCCCAGTGCCAGCTGTCTCTTCCTTCATGCATTCATTCGCTATTTACTGAGCTCCAGCCGTGGGGGGGTCCTGCTCTTGGGTGCAGAGTACACCAGTGCTCAGTATGGACACTCTGCCCTGGCAGGCTTGCAGCTGGTGGAGGAGACAGACCAAACACTGTCTAGTCATTGTAAACTGTATCAAACTGCTACGAAGGAAAGAGTGGCGGCGTCGAATGTGATGGGGTTTGGGGGTGAGATGAGGCCGGCAACTGGGTTGGGGCCACTCTGAGAATCTCTGTCAGCCAGGCTTAGGCATTTGGGCTCTTACCAAGAACCAGAGTGATCCTTACGTATCTGAAGCAGATTAAAGGAAAACCAAAACTGCTCTGTTGGGGAGCAGAGTGACCTGGAGGTTTCTGCCTCTCCACTGATAGCTTCCTGCTTTCCCCTTTTCTGACACCTGGGGCCCTGAGTCACTGTCACACTGTCTCCCAGCTCTGCCCTGTCCCTCCTTCCTGCAGGACAGCCTCTCCCTGGGGCGTTCGGAGCAGCCGCACCCCATCTGCTCCTTCCAGGATGACTTCCAGGAGTTTGAGATGATCGATGACAATGAAGAGGAGGAGGAGGAGGAGGAAGAGGAGGAGGAAGAAGGAGAGGAAGAAGGAGAGGACAAGGCAGGGGGAAGAGCCCGCTCAGAAGCTCCTGCTCTGGAGCTGCTGATCCCCTCCCCCTCCCTGGAGGAGCCCCACAAGCACCGGCCCACCACACTCCACCTGACCACACTGGGAGCCCAGGTGAGCACCCAGACCCATCATGGGGGACTGTGCTGCCCATGCAGCCTGTCACTCCACCCCCTCACCCTACCCCCAGAGCCGGAGCCTCTGCTTAGCGCCTCTTGTGTCTTTCACGAAGGACTCCCTGAACAACAACAACGGTGGCTTTGCCCCAGTGCCTCCAGTCTCCTGGCAGGAGACAGCGCTGTGCTCGTCCCCCCAGGAGCCCCTCCGAGGAGGTGAGCAGGGCCTTGGAGGCGCAGGAAGCAAGGGAGGGAGAAGGGGAGGATGGTGGGCTGGCTGATGAATACCCCATCCCTGCTCCCATTCCTGCTCCGCAGAGCCACCAGCCCCTCGCCCGCCCCCTGCAGCCTGTCCCGGGGGGGCACAGTCGCCTGTGGGCTCGGGTTGTGACTGTGAAGGGAACCGGCCTGCGGGGCCCCCAGCGCCCAACGGGGCCTCGCCCTCCTCGGATCCTGGCATCGAGGTTGACCTGGGGAGCGGCTCCAGCGGGGACCGCGGGGGCCGACGCAGCAGCCAGGAGCTGTCGTCTCCAGGCTCTGACTCCGAGGATGCAGGGGCCGCGCGCCTAGGGCGCATGATATCGTCCATCTCGGAGACTGAGCTGGAGCTGAGCAGCAGCAGCGGCCGCTCCTCGCACCTCACCAACTCCATCGAGGAGGCCTCGTCGCCCGCCTCGGAGCCTGAGCCTGCCTGCGAGCCCCCGCGCCGCCCTGCCTTCCTACCCGTGGGCCCCGACGACACCAACAGCGAGTATGAGTCAGGCTCGGAGTCGGAGCCGGACCTCAGCGAGGACGCTGACTCGCCCTGGCTGCTCAGCAACCTCGTGAGCCGCATGATCTCCGAGGGCTCCTCGCCCATCCTCTGCCCTGGCCAGTGCCTGTCCCCCGCGCTGCGTCCTCCTGGGGAGCCCACCTCGCTGGCCGGTGCGGCCCCGGAGGCTGCGGGCACCGGAGGCGTGGAGCTGGTGGACATGGAGACACTGTGCGGGCCGCCGCCCTCCGCGCCGCCCGCGCCTCGGCCCGGCCCCGCACAGCCCGGGCCCTGCCTCTTCCTCAGTAACCCCACGCGTGACACCATCACACCGCTGTGGTCTGCCCCCGGCCGTGCCGCCCGCCCTGGCCGCGCCTGCTCCGCTGCCTGCTCAGAGGAAGACGAGGATGAAGAGGACGAGGATGAGGCCGAGGACAAAGTGGGGCCCACGGGGGGCAGGGGCGCAGGCCCCGAGGCGCCCCTGGACGCCTCGCTGGTGTATGACGCGGTCAAGTACACGCTGGTGGTGGATGAGCACACGCAGCTGGAGCTGGTGAGCCTGCGGCGCTGCGCCGGCCTGGGCGACGACAGTGAGGAGGACAGTGGTGGTGAGGCCAGCGAGGACGAGGCGGGGGCTGCCCTGTTGGGTGTTGGTCAGGGCCCGGAGGGCGCCTCCCCAGACAGCCCCGACCTCACCTTCTCCAAGAAGTTCCTCAACGTCTTTGTCAACAGCACATCTCGGTCCTCCAGTGAGTGGGAGGTGGAGAAGGGGTGGCCCCAGATCCTGGGTGGTCCCTAGAGTGCCCAGGGCAGCCTGGGAGTCTGGGAGTGGTCGGTTGGGCATGGCCCTCTTATACCCAGGAAAAGGCCTGGGGCTCCCCCCAGGTCCCTGATAGGCGGGGGAGAGGCGGAAGGGCCGCTCTGCCTCCCCCCCCCCCACTCAGGACCAGACATTTGTGGAGGGGAACTTGCCCAAGCCTGGAAGTACTTTCCTCCCCTCTCTCTGAGTGGCTGTCTCCTGTGTCCTTCTCAGGCACCGAGTCCTTCGGCCTTTTTTCCTGTCTGGTCAACGGGGAGGAGAGAGAGCAAACCCACCGGGCCGTCTTCAGGTACTGCCTCCCTCTCGTGGTCAGTCTGCAGACCTCAGGGGACACTGGTGGACACAGGCCAGCAGTCCTCTCCCTCCCGTGACGCCCACCTCTCCCCTGACCGCAGGTTCATCCCCCGCCACCCCGATGAGCTGGAGCTGGACGTGGACGACCCGGTGCTGGTGGAGGCCGAGGAGGACGACTTCTGGTTCCGTGGCTTCAACATGCGCACGGGGGAGCGTGGGGTCTTCCCCGCCTTCTACGCCCACGCCGTGCCCGGCCCTGCCAAGGACCTGCTGGGTGAGGCTCCATTTCTTTCTTTTCTTTTTTTAAAAATATTTTTTCTTTATTGACTTTAGAGAGAGAGGAAGGGAGAGGGAGAGAGAGATAAAAACATCGATGAGAGAGAACATCGACTGGCTGCCTCCTGCATGCCCCCCACTGGGGATCAGGCCCACACCCTGGGCATGTGCCCTGACTGGGAATCGAACCAGCGACCTCTTGGTGCAGGGCCGACACTCAACCGCTGAGCCACAGCAGCCGGGCGAGGCTCCATTTCCAAGGGACATCTTGTCACCTCAGACCCCCCCCCACTCTTCTGACCTGGGCCCCTTGTGACCCCCCAGGGAGCAAACGGAGCCCCTGCTGGGTGGAGCGCTTCGACGTGCAGTTCCTGGGCTCCGTGGAGGTGCCCTGTCACCAGGGCAACGGCATCCTGTGCGCGGCCATGCAGAAGGTCAGTGGTCGGTGGGGCCAGACCTCTGTGGGGGTTTAGAGTGTGCATCAGGGCCTCCGGGGGAAGCCCCCACCCTGATTCAGAGGCCTGGGCAGAGCTCACAGCTGCCCCCATCACCTTGGGGTCTCTTGGTGGGCTCAGTGGGGCCTCCGCCTTCCTTTATCCCATCCTCCTCGTGTGTGAAAATCCAGACCAGCCCTCACTGAGCCTTCCTGGGGTCACCTGCTCACTCATGCACAGACTCAGTGGGCAGTGAGTGACCAGCACTCATCTGCTGGTGGGGCAGGACAGCCCCATCCCTGAGACCCACCCCCATCCAGGCCACGGGGACAGGCAGGGAAGGCCGGGGCAGTGGGGGCCGGGGTCGTGGCTACAAAGTTGGAAGGAAGACGAGGAAGGCTGAGTGCAGAGAGGTGATTGGCTGGTCCTGAGACTGAGGAACGTCCAGGACCCTGCTCACATGCTCCAGGTCAGGGCCAAGAACCTTCAGACTAATCTAAAATGTTCACCAATGGGAGGGCCCCTGAGACCCTCCTCTCCGCCGACTTCTTCCCCAGATCGCCACTGCCCGGAAACTGACCGTCCACTTGCGTCCTCCTGCCTCCTGTGACCTTGAGATTTCTCTTCGGGGGGTCAAGCTGAGTCTGAGCGGTGGACCCGAGGTGGGGTGTGGGGGCTGGAGGCATGGGGAGGCTGGGGGTCTGACTGGGGGACGTCCAGCAGGGGCAGAGGAGTGTCCCCGACGACGCCATCTAACGGCGTCTCTGCCCCTGCTCCAGCTCGAGCACTGCAGCCATTTCTTCCAGATGAAGAACATCTCCTTCTGTGGCTGCCACCCTCGCAACAGCTGGTGAGAGCCTCCCCCAGAGTCCCCAACCCTGAGGCTGCCCCCGGGCTCAGGAGACACAGATCAGACAGGCTTCTCTCTGGCCTCGGGTGCAGACAGACAGGCACACACAGACAAGTGAGTGCTGAAAGCCTGTGGGGTCTGGTGGTCACCTGTGTGGGGCTCCAGTGAGCAGACCTGTAGATGGGTGGTGGGGCTGGGATTCAGGAGGCGACGAAAGACCACTCTGCATGCTGGAAAGGCAAGTAGGTGACGGGCGGGTCTTCCAAGGAGGCAGCTGAGCCCAGGCTGTGGGTGAGGGGCAGTAGGGGTCTCAGGGAGTAGCTGGGTGAGGCTGGAGGGACATGGGTACCTGTGCCCTTCTGACTATGCCAAGGAACTTGCACTTGATCCCATTGTTTTGCTTTGGGGCCACAGTGTGACACGGCAGGTTGACCAGCTGGCTCTGCAGAGCTGTGAGGTTATCCAGGTGCTGTGGAGGCACTGGGGGGTGGACAGGCAGGACCTGGGTTGCTGGATGCAGCAGCTGATGTGCCATCTGGGTAACGGGCAGATGTAACCACTGGCCAAGTGACGTGCTGACAGCCTGGAGACCCAGCGTTCACCCACAGGTGCAGGGAGACTGAGCAGCCATTCTCACGTGGGTCCGGAGTGTGGGAGAGAGACCTGGAGGGAAGGTGTCCGTTCGGAGCAGGTGGATAACTGCGGCCGTGAGGGAAGGAGAGAGCCAGGCAGAGTGAGAAGTGAGAGGCATGAGAGGGAGGGACAGTGCCAGCATTGTCACCAGCGGGTGTGGGGGTGCAGGCTTCCTGCCCAGACCAACTGCTGCCCACTGGGTCCCCATGTCCGAAGGAGAGGAGGAGGTAACCAGAGAGACAGGGCCCACCAGGCTCCCGAGGACTCGGTGGGCTGTTGGAGGAAGGACACAGTGCTGCTGGGGCTGGGCTGTGGCCGATGCCGAGGCCGGCTGTCTGTGGGCTGGGGTGGAGTCGACCCGCGGCAGGTCAGCCAGGTCAGCTGCTGTTCCCTGAGGATGGAGATGGAGTGAGGGGACCCACCGTCTGGATGCTGCTCTGAGGGGTGGACAGCTGGACAGTGCCCGAGCTCAGACCAGACATGTGGACGGGGGCTGAGGATGGCGCCAACCGGAGGGGGAAAGACACTGTTATTTCTCGACGGACAGAAACTGTCTGCCCAGCTAGGGCCTCCAGCCAGACAGTGGCCCAGCTGCAATTCCTTGAGAAAAGGGGCGTCAGACCAGTGGTTCTGGATCCAGATGTGGAGGCAGTGGGGGAGGGGAGACTCCTGATGTTTGTTCCTTCAGAACTCAGCCCAGCCCCTGACAGTGAGGACACACTTACGAAGTCGTGTCAGGCGACTGGTGAAGTCGCTCCGCGGTGAGGTTGGTGAGAGCAGGCGCGTGCGGGCGTGTTCGGATGAGGTAGCGTGTCGCCTTGGAGATCGCAGCCTGCTGCCGACTGGCTGTGTCCGCGCCAGGTCTCCAGCCCTCTCTGGGCTGTGGCTCTCATCTCACAGAGCTGCTGTGAGGGTCCCGTGAGGGAATGCTCTAACGTGGCAGAACGGTGCCTGGTGCTTGGTAAGCGGCATCTAAGTGTCGGTGACTGTGAATGAGTGTTTGACCCGGGCATCGGAGTCGTGGCTGTGGCGTGTTCGTGAACAACAGGGGCACGTGTGCTGGCCACACGGAATCCCAGTTCCGTCGATGTGGATGGGATTGGCTGCAGTCGGGGGAGTCTCAGGTCTCGTGCTGCGGGACTCTCTGGACAAAGGCAGAGATGAACCAGAGCTGCACAGGGACTCGATGCATGGCAGCCCGGTGCAAGGTTCTGCTCCGGAAAGAGGTTTCGTAGGTGAAGGGGCCGCTGTCCAGCCCATGTTAGAGCTCAGAGAGCAGCTCTTTGCAGGACCTGAGGTGGGGCTGGGCAGGCTCAGGGCGTCAGGTGACACAAACCAGGCATGGATCAGCTGAGCCGGGCATGCAGAGGACCGGGGTGGGCCTTGCTGTGGTCTGGCCCAGGGCAGGCCCCTGGTGGGAGCCATGCGCTGGCTCGAAGAAGGAAGCGGCAGCTGGACTCCCCCGCTGCGGGGACGTTAACACAGATCACAACTCCTCAGAGGTGCCTGTGCTGGGGTTGGACCCAAAAGGTGCCTTTGAGTCCCTGAGTCATGTGACCCACACATTTCTCCTATCCCCACCCTCTGCCGGAGCCCTGGGTGGCTGCCCTGTCTGTCCAGACTGCTGGGGGGCCTGAGGTGAGTGGCCACGCTCTGATGCCCCCACGCTGACCCCCTGTAGCTACTTTGGCTTCATCACGAAACATCCTCTGCTGAGCCGCTTTGCCTGCCATGTCTTCGTCTCCCAGGAGTCGATGAGGCCCGTGGCCCAGAGTGTGGGGTGAGTGCGTCAGAGGGATTGTGGGGTCCCGTGGTGGGGAGCTGGCACAGGAGTGCGGTGGGTGAGCCGGGCTGGGGAGATGGGCTGGGAGGTGAGGTTTGGGGGACTGGGGACTGGGGAGTGGGGTGCAGAGTTTGGGCAGACCTGAGGGAAGGTCAGATGAGAAGCAGCAGGTGGGTGGGAACTGGGGATGGGAGCTGGGAGCAGACCGCGGAGTGGGAAGGGGAGGCACACTGCCTGGGTGGGGGTCAGGGTGGGACTGGGGCGTGGGGCCTGTAGTGACCAGGACGGCTGGGGAGTGACCTCTGGGGGTGCCAGGCAGGCCCAGGGGCGGGGGGGAAGCCAAGGGCAGCCCTGAATGGCGGGTGGCTGCACTGTCTCCCCAGCCGCGCCTTCCTGGAGTATTACCAGGAGCACCTGGACTACGCCTGCCCCACAGAGGACATCTACCTGGAGTAGCCGCCCGCCACACTCCTGCTCCAGGTGCAGCTGGTGTTGGGGTATCAAAGAGGCCACGCGGCTTTGGCAAGGACTGGATTGGGGGCACGTGGGACCTGCCTTCCAGGGAGTCTCAGACACCCTCCTTGCTCGGCAGGGGCTGCGGGAGGGAGAGCTGTGCCCCCCGCTTTCCCTCTGATCTCCTTTCTGTCTGTGTGCCTCCTCTCCTCATGTCTGTCTGCCCCCTGTGCCTGCAAACTCTCCCCTCCGCTCTTCACTCTGGGGTCAGAGCTGGGAGGGGGTGTGGAGGAAGGAGGGGCTCCAGGTGATTGGTGACGCCAGGCTCCCAGGTGGCCCTCCTGCCCCTCCCCAGTAATTTAAAAGGAATTTTAATTTTTATAGTGAATCTCAAGGGGTCACCCCATCCTTGACCACAGGGACAAAGAGAGGGACCCCCACACTGCCCCACACGGAGCTCAGGGGGAAGCAGGGAGGGGTTCCCCAGAAGGGCCTTGGGGATACTCCTCAAGCCCCAGACTTTGCTCGAAGAAGGTGTCCTGCCCCGTGCCCTGCCACACCAGCGTCCGCTTTGCCGCTGCAACTCCCCGCAGTCCAGCACCTCAATAAACTCTGCTTGGTGTGACCCTGTTCATTTCTGGGGGGACACGTGATGGGTCAGGTGCCGGGTGCTGCCCATGGATCACGAGAAGCCTCACCCGCCAGTGCTCTCCGAAATCATGCAGGGGTCCCTGTGGAGCCACACCGGCCCCTGGGGGTGCTCCCTGAGACAGCCACTTGGCTGGAGAGACGGGGCGCTGGTCACCTGCACTGGGGCACTGGGCTGGGCAGTGGGTGTGCCAGGGGAGCCGCAAGGCTGTTAGTGTGTGTGCACATCACACGTGTGTGCGGGAGAGGGCAGCAGTCTGCTCAGATCTTAAAATTGGTATTTAAAAAATTCTGCACAGAGAACCAGAAGAAAGGAGTCGACCGTTTTTAAATTTTTTAATTTTTTTTTTTTTTTTATCCTCACCCGAGGACATTTTTCCATTTTTTGTTCAGACAGAGTGGGAGGGAGAGAGAGGAAGAGAGAGAGTGAGAAACATCGACGTGAAAGGGACACATCAAGTGGCTGAAAGGAGTCGACCGTTTTTCACTGAGCCGTTAGGTTTCTGTAGATGCTACTTCCTGGAGAAAGGGCTTCCCTGGCCCCTCGCCGCCGTGAGCCCACGCTCAGGTGTGAGGTCAGCAGGCTCCTCGCCAGGACAGGTCCCCAGAGGGCAGGCAGTGTGGGCACGGTGGACCCAGGGCTCGGCCTCTGTCTCCAGGAAGCAGCCCCCAGCCTCCACCCCAAACACTCGGCACCTTCCCCCTGGTTGGCAGGGACTGTGTCTCCTCATCTGCAGCCACATTTGCTGGGACTGGGTTAGGAAATAGTGTTCGTCTGTATCATCCTGTTGTCACAACCAACCTGTGGAAGCTGCCTCTGGGTAACAACCACAAAGGCACTTACTGGGAGGGTGTTCAGGAGAGCCAGAGTGGGCAAGAGGGCGAGACAAGGGCACCGCAGAGATGGGCGGCTCGGCCCTGCTATGGGGGCACATGGCCTGACCCCCTTCCCTGCTCTGTGGGTCCCCGTGCCCTGGAGATCACTGCTGGGCAGGGGCCGACTGGTAGACCCCTCGGGAGGTGGGTGCTGCCCGAGGACGGCAGGCTCTGGACACAGCGTCTAACTCGATGTGTTCCTTACTGCGAAGTGTTTACAAAGTGTTCCGGCTCTTGCTCTGGAATCCTGGGCCCTGACTGCCTATCTGCTCAAGTGACACCCCCAACCTCTCCCCCTTGGGTCCTTTCTCCTGAAACACCCGAGGAGGGGCCTCAGCTCTCCCTCGCCTTTGGGTCCACGCCTTGGGTCCCACAGCTGTGACCACTGCAGAGGCGTCTTCACACAGAGGAGGAGGCTGAGGGGTCCCCTCTGTCACTACTGCTCCTACCCCAGGCCTTGGGGCAGGGTGGTGACAAGACTCATCAGACATGGAAAGACAGTGGAGATGCAGGCACTGTCTGGGGTGCTCTAATGAGCGCACACTAATTTTGTAATTGAAAACATTCAGAGATGAAGCGAATTTAAATATTCCATGGAAACGGCCTCTTTTGCTCCCCCTTCTGGCCACTTGTGGGAGAGGCGAGTCTGGGGATGAGCAGAGAGGGGGGCCAGAGGGTGTCGTGGGGCCTCTTCCTAACACCTGAGGGACCTCCAGAAGCAGCGTGGTTGTCCGATCCCACTCAGCCCCTTCCAGAGGACACGGGGCGAGTAAGCCCTGGCCTGGGGAGAGGACGAGCTCAGACTTCCAGGAAATGGGGCTGGTTTTCAAATCAACTGTAAAGAAGAAGGGGAAGGGCCGGGACATGGTGAGTGTCGGGCCCACAAGACGTGTGTATAAATGTGATTGTGTGCACACGTCTGTGAGTGTGTGCACCGTACTGATGCAGCTGAAAAGACAAACATGCGTTTCTGCTCCCAAAAGCATCGCAGCAAAACCCACGAGTAACGGGAGGGTGGGCTTGAACTCGGGGAACAGGGTCATTGGACAGGGGAGCCTCCTGCCTGGATTAGTTATTTTTCCCCCACCAGTGGTTACACTCTTGTAGAAACAAGTCCTCTTCTTCACTGTTAAGTTTTTATTTCTATTGAAGCATAAAACACACACGACATCATAAAGTGCACAAATCTTACGTGTGTAGCTCAACTGCTTTATACAGACGTCTGCACCCCACCCCCATCAAGATGGGGAACATTGGAAGCACACACAGGTGCCCTCATGCCCCTTCCCAGACCATATCCACACACCCACCTACAGAGCTGCGGGTTCCCGTCACTGAAAGTCCACGTGTCTGAGGTCCCAGGGTCCATGCTCATCTTTGCTAGATGGTGGGCACCACGGAGCAGGGATGGGTCCCCTCTGGTGACCTGTGTCCCAGCACCATGCATGGCCCTGGGTGGCGATAAGCGTGTGAACTAACAAAGTGATGCTCATTACCCAGGGGGGCCCGCAGCCCTGGAGAAGGTCGGGCCTGCCCCCGACCTTCCTCTGACCAGGACTCTTGTCATTCCTCTCTGGACCAGTCCTGGGACTGGTGCAGGGTGCACGGGGAGTTCGCCTCCACTTAGTTCCTGCTGAGTGCTCGGTCGTGGGACCCAGTGCTCAGACTGTGCCCCTGCTTCAGCACCTGTCCTCAGCCTGGAACCCAGACACCTGGCAAGGACACAGGCCCCCCCCGGAGGAGAAGCTGCAGATGGCAGGGGGCGTGCACGCCCAGCCCGGGTGGACCAGTGCCTCTGCTCGACCCCACGTGCAGGTGGGCCCTCCTGATGCCAGCAGCAGTGGGGTCCCCGGGGAAACCGTCACCATGTGGCGTAGCCCTAAGGCACAGCAGGGTTCAGGGCATGGTCAGTGCAGCCCCCAAACCAGACCGTACGTGGTGGGAGAGCCACGTGGAGAACACAAACGTCTCTGACACCACGGCCCACACGGGAGCCCACCTGCACACGCACAGGTGCCTGCCACACACCCCGTTCACGCGTCGTTCCAGGAGGCTGCTCTCCACCGCAAGTAACAGAAGACCCACCAGCAGCGGCTAGAACAGCAGGGTTTATTTTCTTACACTGTGAGCTCGGAGGTAGACGGTTGGAGACACAGGCTGAGCAGCTGCCTAATGTCTGGTCAGGCCCAGTGTGCCGTGGCACCGTCCGCACGGCCCCAGAGGACCCAGGGGTTCCAGCAGACTGCCCCCGACCTTCCCCTGACCAGGACTCTTGTCATGCCTCTCTGGACCAGTCCTGGGACTGGCTACTGCTCTCCTGGGACAAGGAGAGGCTGTACCTCACAGGTCCAGGGCCTCTGCCCACCACTGAGAAATCGGGGCCCAGCACCAAGGGGATAGCCAGCTGGGGCCCCAAGCACCCAGATGGCAGCTCTCCTTCAGCCAACACTGAGGGGGCACGCGCGGCCCTGCCACCAGCACACACGAGGGGACCCACGAGGGCTTCACGCCCCTGCGGATACGGGTGGGATACGGGTGGGATACGGGTGCGCAGTCAGGAGGGTCTCTCGCAGAGCCCAAGATGAGGGGACGGGCAGGCTGAGGGGCGAGGGGGTGGGGGAGGGCAGGCCTTGGAGGGAACGGCAGCCACTCTAGGGAGTCTGCACGTTACTCTGCGTCTGCAGTTCTGAGCGGGGATGGAAGCAGACCTACCCTGTTTGTAAGGGCACTCTGCTGGGGGCACGGCTTACACCGGGTCACAGGTGAAACCAGGGAACGTGTGCACACATTCTGGGGGGCAGAGGTGGGCCAGGGTCGTGATGGGGTGGGGGTGTCTCAGAAGCTGCTCATGCACTTTCCTTGAGTCTGGTGGGCCCCCAGCTCCCTTATCCCCACCCGAATGTGCACTCATCACCCACCTCTAACAGGTTTCTGGAAAGAGCCAAGATGGTCTGGTCCCCGTGCCTCCAGAAAAACCCTCTCTGGGGCGCTCGGCACCTGTGGAGGCTCCTGTCCACGGTGCCCTCACACCCTCCCCACCCGGCTCCTGGCACACAGGCACTCAGTGCAGCTTCCGTGAACGGACATGCGATCACTGGAGCCAGGATGCCTGGGCACAGACCCCTGCCCAGCCTCTCACTGGCTGGGTGACCTCAGACAAGTCACGAGATCTCTTCATGCCCGTGTTTCCTCATTTTCGCACAGGCAGAACAGCACCTACCTCTGGCCACCACAAGGATTAGATGAGTCATCACACCTACAAGTGTCAGCTGGTGTTATTGGGGTATCAGGTACAAACGTGTCCTTGCTTGAGCCTGAGCAACGGGAGGGCGGGGGGCCTGGGCCGGTGCCCTCAGGTTGGGATCCCTGGGCAGTGGCAGCAGCTTGGCCAGGGGATGCAGCTGGGCTGGCAGCACAACTGCAGGGCAAAGTCCTCCCCCCGGGCCATCTGGCTGGGGCTGAAGGTCATGCTAGCATCAAACTGGGCCTTGAGCAGCTGAAGCTCCTTCATCGCCTCCAGGGCCTCCTGGTCGACCTCAGCCCCATTCCCCAGAAGATTGTAGTTCTCACCAGGGTCCTCAGACAGGTCAAAAAGCATCGGGGGCTCATGGGCAGTCAGAGGACTGGAGGCGTGGCAGGCAGGGTCTGGTGTGTTGTCACTGTGGGCGGAGCCTGGGGAGGAGGACACAGGGCAAGAGGTGTGGGCAGGCTCTGGGGCCAGGAGGGGCCAGTGGGGCGGGGGGGAGGAAGTTACCCTGGGTGAAGAAGTGGGCCTTGTACTTTCCGCTCCGCACGGCAAAGACCCCTCGGATCTCATCGGGGTAGGCTGGGTAGAAGTACATATTCTGCCGGAGACTCTGGGGGCAAAGTCGGGGCCACGGGGCAGAGCCCCAACACTGATTAGGCCTTGAAATGTGCCCATCCAGGAGCCCCAGAGGCAGCAGCACTTGGATGCTGCTCAACAGAGGTGACCTGCGCACGGTCACTCCTGGGGCTGGGGTGGTGGGATTGCTGGCTCTACCTTGCCTGTGCCCAGCAGCAGGGGGCTGAAGTCAATGCCGTCCAAGGTGACGTTGGGTAGCGGGGCCCCGGACAGGGCTGCCAGTGTGGGCAGTAGGTCCAGGGAGCTGACCAGATCATGGGTCACACCTGGGGACAGAGGGCTAGGTGGTCACTCGATTCAACATCAGGATTGGGGAGGTGGGGCCAGGGATCCCCCAGGAGAGGACCTGAAGACTGACCAGGAGTGATGTGGCCTGGCCAGAAGGCCAAGGCAGGCACTCGGACGCCCCCCTCGTAGGTGGTTCCCTTTCCACATCGCAGGACGCCAGAACAGCCACCGTGGGACATCCGCATCGTTTCCGGGCTGGGACACACAGGTGGTCATCAGCGTCTCTGACTCGATCCAGTGGCCCCAGCCCCAGATTTCTAAGTTACATGCAAGAAATGGCCAGCAGGTGCCTGTCCCCTCCCTGTCCTACTAGGACCAGCTTCCATGCACTGTGACCCACCTCCCATGGGTACCTGTAAGTCACCATGACGTGGCCAGCATTTTCTGAGACCCCCCTTATCCCACTATGTCCATGGCCAACAGTCAAGATAGGGAGACCCCAGAATCACATCTGTGAGGAGTCAACCTGTGCATGCCCCACCTCCGCTGGCATACCCGTTGTCTGCCGTGAAGATGACCAGCGTCTCTCCAAGCAGCCCCAGGTCCCCCACAGCTGTCATCAGGGCCCCCACAGCCGCGTCCAGCTCCATCAGGGAGTCTCCGAATGGCCCCCGGCCTGAGCGCCCCACAAAGCTCTGTCCACTGAACTGGGGGTAGTGGGTGTGCTGGGGGCAGAGACTGGAGTTAGCACGGAGCAGGGGTCAGGCAGCCCAGGGTGCAGGGCCAGGGGCACTCACGTGGGAGGCATAGTAGAGGAAGAACGGGCGGCCCTGGCGCTGGGCATCGACCATGAGCTCATGCGAGAAAGCCACATAGCGGGCCTCGAGTCCAGGCAGCCAGGGCGGCTGCGCATCCACAGACAGGTTAGCCAGCAGTGGGATGGCCACCAGGCCCTGGTCACAGGTGCCATCGCAGGGTGTGGCCGGCGGGAAGCAGGTCAGGTTCTGGCAAGGGCCCTGGGGGAGCAGCTCCATTCAGAGTCTAGGCTGTGGGGTGGAGCTGGGAAGTCAAGGGAAGGGGAGTGGTAGGAAGCGGGTCGGGGGCAGCTGAAGGCCCTGGCTGTTCCTACCTGGTCATGGGAGTATGGGATGCCCAAGAATCGATGGAAGCCATGATGGGGGGGCAGAAAGGCCCCTTGAGGCCCCACCCCAAGATGCCACTTGCCAGCCATCCCTGTGAGGTAGCCTTGGGCAGCCAGGATCTCAGCCAGGGTCACCTCCTCCAGGGGCAGGCCCCCTCGGGAGCCAGGCTCCAGGACTCCAGGGTACATGCCTGTCCGAACTGGGAGTCGGCCGGTCAGGAGGGCTGCCCTGCGGAGCAGGTCAGAATCCGTGAGACAGAGAGCTGGTAGAGAACGATGACTCCCTCACTGCACTCCAAGGAACCCAGAGGAACTGGATGGGCAGGGTGGGCACGGGGTGAGGGCCCCTCTGCTCTTGCTCACCGGGAGGGCGTGCACAGAGACACGGGCACGTAAAAGTCGGTGAACCGCAGCCCTGCTGTGGCCAGCTGGTCCAGGTTGGGGGTGGTGGAACTGGGGTGGCCGTAGGAGCCCAGGTCCCCATAGCCCAGGTCATCAGCAAAGATCAGCACGATGTTAGGTGGGTAGGCAGCGGCCAGACCTGCAGCCAAGGCCAGAACCAGGGCCCACAGCACCAGCATGGCACACTGCACACACAAGCTTGTCACCCGAGACCCTGGGGAAAGAAAGCAAACTGGCTCCAGCAAGCTCTGCCCCTGAGGCCCCAGGCCAGGCACTCCCCTCCCCTGAGGCCCAGACCCCAATAATCCCAAGTCAGGCAACAGATAACCCCTCCCTACCCCCAACAGTAGCCTGGACTACAACTTCCTGGAGATCCTCCTGGACCGGGACACCTACGGATTCTCCTCAGAGACCTGACCCTCTTCTCCTAGGCGTCTCGGCCCAGGTTCGTGGTCAGGGGCAGAAGTCACATGACACTGACCCGCGGGGTCGGCGCTGCGAGAGAGAGCAGGGCAGAGCTGAGAGGGGCAGGTCCGGGACAGCGGGTAGCGGAGCCGGGTGGGCACTTCCGCCTCGGCCCCGCCCCCGGCCCGCCCCGCGCTCCAGTGACGCGCCGCGCGCCGGTTCCGACACGGGGCGGAGCGGGGCGGGGCGGAGGGCCCGGGGCTGGCGGGGCGGGCTGGGGCCTGTTCGCACCGGGACGGGTCGGAGCCTGGGGTCGTGGCCGGGTGGCCGCGGCGGGACGCGGAGGGCGCAGGGCGGAGCCGGTGCGCGCGGGTGCGCGCGGGGTGCTGCGCTTCCGAGGCCGTTGGCGCCGGGGAGCGGGCCTGGGGGGGGCCTGGAGGGCGGTGCGAGGGTGGGTGGGGCTTCCGGCGTTCGCGCGGGGGTGCGGGGCCTGTCCCGGCCTCCCGGACTTGCGGGCCGGGGCCGTCCTTAGAGGACCTGAGCGCGCCCGGGAACCAGCGAACCTCTGCTGGCTTTTCCTTCGACACCACTTGGGCTGGTTTTGAAACACGCGATCGCGAATTCTTTCAAACCCTCGCCCCTCCGGGCGTACGTGTGTCAGTGTGTGAGAGGTGTGTGTCGAGCATCTGGGCTCTGGAATGTCTCCAGGGTACCCCAATGGGAAGGACCCATCAGAAGAGAAGATGCATGGTCCTGGCTCTCTGTCACTGGACAGATAGCCTTGGACAGATGACTTCATCTTTTGGTCCCCAGTTTGTTTGGCTGTCTCAAAGTAAGAGAGGGGGCCCCAGAGGGTTGTTAGGTGGGTAATGCCCTCCAGTAGCTCCCCCAGAGAACCCTCCCCAGGGCAGCTTTGTGGCCTCAGGTTCCTCCACAAGCTCAGGGCACCCCTCTGGGACCTCTGACCTCAGGAGAAGTAGGACCTGGGCTACTGTGGTTACTGACGCTGGAACCAGTGGGAGAGTGGACAGGGCCCTGGAAAGGCCTCTGGGACCGGGGTGGGGGCTAGGACACAGCTTCCATGGAAGCCCAGCCCTGTCTCTCGGGAGCTGGCATTTTCCTGATGTGACATGGACTCAAGACAGGGGGCAGTGTGGGGAGCAAAATGTGAAGGGCAGAGACTCCCAGAGATGGGACTGCTGACCTCATGGGGAAGGAAGGGGCCAGTCTCCAGGAGCCATACCCTTGGTGTCCCCTTCCACCGTGATTTCTGGGCTTGTGCGTGGGAGCTGAATGGGGTGGGTGGCCTGGACAGAAAGTTTCTCTGAGGCCCAGAAATCTTTGAACCTGTAATTGGAGCGATCACAGCTGGTGGGTGCTGTGAATTGGAGTTTAAAAGGAACCAACCAAAGGCCTTTTCTGCCCTTTCTTTTGCAAGCTGGGAACTACCCCAGGCAGCAAGGACCTGCCCTGATTCTCAGAAAGAGCCTGCAGGAGGTTGTAATGTTATACAGATGGCTGGCGACGTCCCCTGCTGGCTCTGGAGGCTGCTCAGGTGTGTGCACACGGGACAGCGAGGCCAGCCCAGCCCTGACCTCTGGTTGGGGGAGGAGGTGCGTGTGCCACCAGCTATGTTTGTTCAAAGCCAAGCCTCTGCAGGCAGCTGAGTCTTTTGGAGATGTGAGCTCTTTTTGGCATTGCTGCAGCAGTGGGCAAGAGGGTCAGCTTGGGGCAGAGCCCCAGTGGGAGGCAACCCACCAGGGTGCAGGAAGTGGCTTGGTTGGACCCCTGGGCCATTGCCAGTTTGGAACTAACACCCACAGTTAGCAGAGGGGCCTTGCAAAGAGTGGCGTGGGTCTTGTCTTTCTGCCCCTAGGACCAGACATGAGAGAGGCCTCCATCTCCTCGGCCTTCATGGTGTGGGTGGGGTGGGTGAGTTGCTTCAGCAGGAACATGGCCACCTGAAGGGATTCTGCAGGGTCCGGCTGATGTGGGGACCTGGGACACTGGAGGCCAGCCACCCAGGCCTCTGCCTGCCCCTCACTCTGATCTGCCTCCTTGCCTTCAGCAACCACTGTTTCTGCTTCCCCACTTGGCCACCCAGCTTCATTTCCTCCCCCTTAGCCACCCAGTCGCCGTGTGGTTGGTCCCAGTTCCAGAGGACTCTGCTGGTAGGTGCATACCTCAGCCAAGAGGGGGTGGCAGGTGACCAGTTCTTTGCTTGACCAAACTTCAGTCATGCTCCTGAACCTTCAAGTAGGCCCATCTGTTCCCTTCCTTGTAAAGTCCAGTTTTAACAAGAACCTTGCTGAGTCAACTTAGCAAGAACACCCACCCCCAATACCTGATCAGCTTCTTCATCCCGGGCCATGCTCAAGTGTGCCTGATCACCAGTCTGCCTTCAGCAAGAGTCGTGGGCCCTGGCTGGTGTGACTCAGTGTTAGAGCATTGGCCCATGCACTGAAGGGTCACGGGTTCAATTCCCGCTCAAGGGCATGTACCTGGATTGCAGGTTTGATCCCTGGCCCCAGTCAGGGTATGTGCAGGAGGGAACCGGTCAATGTGTCTCTCTCACGTTGATGTTTCTCTCTGTTTCTCTCTCCCCCCACTCCCTTCCACTCTAAAAATCATTGGGAAAAAATATTCTCAGGTGAGGATTAACAACAACAACAAAAAAGTCCTGGCGGTTGGATTTAGCCAGAATTCCCACCCTTCCTGCTGTTTTCTCGTAGTAACTTCCCACCCACTGACCCCCACCTGCTCCTTGGCTATTAGAGGGGAGGAAAAGTTTTCCTTGACCCTTATAAGGTCCCTGACTGGACCTGAAAATTAAACTGACAGAATCCTCATCGTAAAAGCATACACATTTCTTTAATTTTTGTAAGTTTGATGTGACACGGGAGACGTCATAAGGAACTGAATACCTGAAGAAACAGTTAAACCTGCTTATGTCATGCTGGTCTGATGGGGAGTGGGTAGTCGAGGAGGATGACCAGTCAAGGAGCGTGAGGCTGGCATAGTGAAATTGGGGAACCTTCGCAAGCACCATCTGTCTGTTCAGATTCTCCCCTGTCTTTGGTGGAAGGAGACTCCTTTCCTCCGGGTGTGGGGGCACTTCTCCCATGAGGGTTTGATGGCCTGTTTTGGGGAGAAGAGGGGGTGTCAGTGACCTGCTTTTGAAACTCCTTCAGTTTAAAATACTCAACATGCCCAGGTGCCTTACTCCGGGGTAACGTGTCCTGAACCCCATCACTGTAAGTTCCCACTTGCCCCTGCTGTAATCAGATTGAGCCCACCTGTGCCCCACTGGAGAATGTCATTGCAGTGGTCCATGCACCTAACATGATGGTCCTGAATAAAGTCTGCCTATGGCACCCATTGGAATTGAAACTGGAAAAATAATCTGTGGCCAGGTCCGGACTGCCTGTTGCCGCACAAGCAAACTTGCAAGACAGGGGCTGAGGTGAAGGAAAGAAGTTTATTCCAGTTGCCAGCAACTGGGGAGATGGCAGACTTTTCTTGTCCTCAAAAACCCATCTCTTCCTCTCAGTGCAGGCCAGGGTTTTTATGAGGAGGGAGAGGGAAAGCAGAACAAAGACATCAGGGCAAGAGGATGTAGGTAGGGAGTACAAAGTGGGTTCTGGTGATTTGCAGTCCTGGAATGTGAGTCCCTGTGAGGGTCTTGATGGATATTTTTATTGCTGGTCTCTGGAACAGGATGGCCAGCATCCTGGTGTTTCTGAGACCTTATTGTTCAGCCTCCGCATTCCTGGTGGCCAGGTGTGTAAATTCAGAGCTGGGTTAAACGTCTCTTAGTTCTTGCCTGGTCAACTGAGAATTGCAACAAAATCTTAGAGCATAGGTTAAATATATATAGTTGATTAATTAATTACACATTCTATTAATAAAAGGGTAGGAAAGGAAAGAGAAAGATAGCCTGGCCGGTGTGGCTCAGTGGTTGAGCGTCGACCCATGCACCAAGAGGTCGCCGGTTCAATTCCTGGTCAGGGCACATGCCCAGGTTGTGGGCCCGATCCCCAGTGAGGGGCATGCAGGAGGTGGCTAATTGATGTTCTCTCTCATCGATGTTTCTATCTCTCCTTCTCACTTCTTTTCTCTCTAAAATCAATAATGAAAAAATTTTTTAAAAAGAGAAAAGAGAAAGAGAAGAGGGGAAAACCAAAAATCATATTTCATTCTACCTTTATACTCCTGGAGAGGGGGCGTGGGAGAGGCTCTGCCCGGGAGTGCTGTGGCTGGTAGGAGGTGGCTCTGTGTGGTGCTGTCCCTCATCCCCCGCCCCACAGCCTCCAGCCCACCCCCTGCAGATCAGTTGTATGCCTGGGCCTCAGGCTGCTGACCTTGCTGTGCCCTATCTGGAATTCTTGACCCCTGCCATGGCTATCTCCCTCCCCTCCTTCCAGTCCAGTGGGATGGCCACTTTCTCACTGGGGACTTCCCTGGTCCCTGCTTCCCTGTCCCACCCCTTTACCCTCATGTGAGCTGGTGCCCTTGAGCTCCTGTGAATGGAGGGTAATAATCTTACTCAACTGGTTGGTGGGGGGCATCGACTAATTAACATGGGCAGGGCTTAGCCACCACTGGCGTGTGGTAAGTCTTTATTTTTATTACTGCTGTTGTCATGTGGGTGCTGGGTGGTGCTGAGCAGGGGCCATGAGAAGTCAGGCAGGGAGGATCTCCCACAGGGAGCACCTTACCTGAGGCTTGGGGAAGAGAGAGGTGATCTGGCCCAAGACACACAGCTGAGCTACAAGCAGTGGTCAGGTTTCACGACAATGGTGCATGCAGGGGAAGGAGCCCGAGCGGCCATGTCAGAGATTCACTCCGGGCAGGGAGGAGAATCAGTCTCAGACTAGACACAGGAAACCTCTGGTGAATGACACTCAGATGGTCTGGTGACTGTTTCCCAAAACAAATCATACCATCATTAAAGTTCATCAGGTCGCCCTGGCTGGTTTGACTCAGTGATTGGAGTGACCGCCCGTGGACCAATGAGCCGCGGATTTGATTCTGGTCAAGGGCACGTACCTCTGTTGCGGTTTGTCCCCGGTCCCGGTCGGGGTCATGCGGGAGGCAACCAGTCAATGTGGCTCTATCATGTTGATGTTTCTCTCTGTCTCTCTCTCCCTCCCTCCCTCCCACTCTGTCTGATGATAAATAGAAAAATATCTTCAGGTGAGGAATTAAAAAAAAAATAAAGTTCATCAGGTCACTGAATGAGCATTTTATCAGGAATGCCAACTTCATCCCAGAAGGAAGTTCTGCCCTGACCAGGTGTGAGGCAGTTCTCAAGGAATTAGATGGAGCTCAGAGCATCTTCTCCAGCAGATCCAATATTTGGTCCCCGGAGCGGCTGCAGGCGGTGGCCTGAAGACTCGCTGTCGGCAGCCAGGACCCCCTGCAGACCTGGTGCAGGTCCGGCTGTGGTGGGCTGACAGGCAGCTGCTGTTGCACAGGGCTCGGGGCTTGAGGAAGGCGCATGGGTTGCAGCCCTGCCTTCCAGGGCAGGGCTGGGGCAGTTTAAAGTAGACACAGGAAGAGAAGATTTAGATACCAAGACAAGTGCACCCTTTCCCAAAGTCCTGAGGAATGGCCATTGGAGGAGGAAGGTGCTATGTCAGGCGGACCTGCCCGTGAGCACGGGTTCTGTGCCTGAGGGGCTGGGGTGTGTTGACAGCTGGTGCTCGCTAAATAAAACCGGGGCTCGCGACAGCCCATGTGGATGATGCTTAGATGCTGGAAACTCCTTGTTTTAATGGAGAAAAAGGCATCCAAAGACTGAGAGAGAGCAATATACTGTGCTTGACCTGCTCGGTGGTCCCCTAACTGTCCTCTGGAAGGACACTCCCTCACCAAGACGTTAGAGATGTTCTTTGGTGGAGTAAGGGGGCAGCAGCACTTTTGAAAGGCTCCGGGGAGGCTGGTCTCTGTAGGGCAGAAATTAAATGGGGTAAAGAGAAATGGGTGGAGCCATGGGTGGGCCTCTCTCTCTCTCAAATCAGTCAATAAAAAAATTTAAAGAAATGGGTGAAGAGATACTGGGGTGACAGAGGCTGTGTGGTCACCATGATGGTCAAGAAGCACAGTGTGGCCTCAGAGTCCTTTGGCTCACTGGCCATGGAGTCACCCTTGGAACAAAAACAGTGTCCGTGGAGGTGGAGAGACCCCTGTGTCTCAGAAACATGACTCAAAGATGACTCCCCGTGCAGCAGCACAGCTCCTCTCCCAATTCCTGGACGTGAGTCACTCTCAGATCCGGAGCCCTCTGCCAGCGGGAAAGACCTGGCGGAAACGCCCAAGGCTGCGTGGCGTTCCCCTGCCCCGCCCCCGCGGGGAGGTGCACACTCTGGCCAGAGCGGCTGCACGCTGGGGGAGGGAACACCTCAGGGCCTCGGGGACCTTGGGTTTTGGTTTTGAGTTAATGACACTTCCCTGACTCTCTGATGCCTCCCACCCACCCATAGTCCGCGATCGGAGGGGTCAGATAAGACATGCGTTTTGGGCCACAGCCCTCTAGCTCACAGTGGACTTAGTGGGCATGTGAATCTGTCCTGTGATAATTTTCCCGGTTCTCGAGGTGTACGGTTTGGATGGATGTACTGAGCAGGAGGCCAGTGCAAAGGACCTGCTGATTCTGGCAAGGACTTGGGTAGGAAGCCCAGGGGAGGCTCCCAGGGCTCCCTCCTATATCCGCTGAGTAGCTAACACCAGCTACTTTGACAGATAACCCCCAAATGCTAGTGGCTGAAAACAGTTGATGTTTATTTCATGCTCACAGAAAGTCCAGTTTGCAACATGGGCAGGGATGGAGGCTGTTTGCGCCAGCTAGTCGTTCAGGGACCCAGGCCAGAGGAAGTGCTGCCATCTTTGACACGTGGGTGTTAGGTCATCCTGGAAGGGTGATGAGAACACCTGCAGGATTGAACAACAGGTGTTTGTGAGTGGGATCCAGGAGTGGCCCACAGAGTTTCTACCCAAATCGATTCCAGAACTACATGGCACAGCTCTGCCTGGATGCAAGAGGCCATGGGAGGGACGGACCCAGCGGTGGGTGGTCCGTGGGATCTGGCAGCTGCGGCATAGGCTTTCTGACGCCTCAGCTGGCTGACTGTGGCAACAGCAGTAACCCCCCAGGGGACCGTCTATATTGGGGGAGAGTGTGTTTGCAATGACTCTGTAACACTGACTCCGTGTACTCGGTCCCTTCAGCCTAAATTAGCCAGACATGCATCTGTAATCTACACCCATACCCTAGCTTTTACAGTCAGGGAGGTGAGAGGTCAAGGAACAGGGTGAGGAATCACATGGGTGGAGAGAGATGAGGTCAGAATTGGGGTGAGCAGGCAACCTGTGATCAAGACGCCAAAGTCTTCAGTGACTTTCAGGGGGACCCATTTGACCACATCTCTATTCCTCCTGCTTCATACTCTGGTGTGTGTGTGTGTGTGTGTGTGTGTGTGTGTGTGTGTGTATAATAAACGTTTTAAAATGCAGAATGTGCCCGGCTGGTGTGGCTCGGGGTTGAGCATCGACCCATGCACCAAGAGGTCACCGGTTTGATTCCCGGTCAGGGCACATGCCCAGGTTGTGGGCCTGATCCCCAGTGGGGGGCATGCAGAAGGTGGCCAATCGATGTTCTCTGTCATCAATGTTTCTATCTCTCCTTCTCCCTTCTTTCTCTAAAATCGATAATGAAAAATTTTTTTTTTAAAAAGCAGAATGTCCTTTTGTTCATTTATGCATTCATTTACTACCTGTCCAGCAAAAAATCAATAAACACGTATATGTGCTGACTGCTGTGGCTGAATAACAAAAACGGTTCCAACAAAATAATCTAAAGCCAATGTATTGCAAAACACCTGGACATGCTGACAAAAATATAATAAGCATTTTTGAAGTGTACAGCGGAGCTTGAAAGAAAGCAGGGCCTATCCCCAGACACAACGTGGAGGGAGCCAGCAGCGGCAAGGGCAGCACACGCGAGACTGGGAACGCTCTCAGCACCTGGAACTTGCAGCTTTGATGTTTTTTTTTTGTTTTCTATTTTTCTTTATTTATTTTAGAGAGAGAGGAAGGGAGAGGGAGAGAGAGATAGAAACATCGATGAGAGAGAATATCTATTGTCCGCCTCCTGCATGCCCCCACTGGGGATCGGGCCCACAACCTGGGCATGTGCCCCGACCGGGAATCGAACCAGCGACCTCTTGGTGCATGGGTCGACGCTCAATCGCTGAGTCACATTGGCCGGGCAAGATCTAACATATATTTTTTTAAATGTTTAATCTTTAACAATATCTCACACTTTGTGATTTCATTAAATATATTCATAACATTGTGGAACCAACACCACTATCTATTTCCAGAACTTTTTAATCATCCTAAACAAAAACTCTGTACCCCCAAAACAATAACTACCTCTGCTCTCCTGCCCCCAGCCTGTAACCTCTATTCTGCTTTCTGTCTATGAATCTGTGTGTTCTAGACGCGGCATATAAATAAAGTCATGTCCTTCTGTGATACGCCTTTCACCTCACACAATGTTTTCAAGGTTCATCCTTGAGGTCTAACATATTTTCAATAGGAGATACTGAGGAGACACACTATTTAAAAAGATAATAGCAGAGCCCTGGCCAGTTTGGCTCAGCGGTTAGAGCGTCGGCCTGCGGTCCGGGGAGGCCCGGGTTCAGTTCCCGCTGAGGGCATGTGCTTCGGTTGCGGTTTGTCCCCGGCCCTGGTTGGTCGTGCGGGTGGCGGCCGCTCGATGTGTCCCTTTCACGTCGATGTTTCTCTCTCTCTCTTCCTCTCTCTCCCTCCCACTCTATCTGAACAAAAAATAAATAAATAAATAAAAATAAAATAAAAAATAAAAAGATAATAGCAGAGAATTTCCAGATTGGATGAAAGACATAACTCCTTACAATCAGAGATCATAACAAATCCCAAACAGGATAACGAAAACTGAAAACAACACCTAGACGCATCATATTGAAACTGAATAACGTTAAAGACACAGGGTCTGAAAAGAAGCCAGAAAGAACAACTTACCTACATAAAGAATGACAATTAAAAACAGCATTTATTTCAATGGCAACAATAGAACCCGGATGACAAAGAACAGTAAGTTAAAATTTTTGGCATGCAAATAACTGTTTCACTAGAATTGCATCATTGTTAGTTGCCTATTCTAATATCCACCTTGCCTTCTTCCTTATTCACAGAGGCCTGGTTTTGTGGGGGCAGCAATATGCTCACCTAAGAAAGAACTTCATTCCCTAGCCTAACTTACAGCCAGTCCCAGTTCTGTCTAATGCAGCGGTTCTCAACCTGTGGGTCGTGACCCCTTTGGGGGTCGAATGACCCTTTCACAGGGGTTGCCTAAGACATAACAGTAGCAAAATTACAGTTTTGAAGTAGCAACGAAAATAATTTTATGGTTGGGGGTCACCACAACATGAGGAACTGTATTAAAGGGTCGTGGCATTAGGAAGGTTGAACCACTGGTACTGAGATGTAAGCAGAGTCATTGGGTACAGTTTCAGATAAATTCCTTTAGAGAGACAGACATCTGTACACGATGAGATGAAGAAACTTTTTCAATCTGATAAAGGGAATCGATAAAAAAGTCTTCAGATAGCATCATAAACTTAATGGTGAAATATTGAACATTTTCCTCCTATGATTGAGAGCAAAGCAAGGATGCTCTTACCACTTCTGTACAGCACCATAATGGTGGTCCTAGCCATTGCAATAAGGCAGGAAAAAGAAATAAAAGGCATAACAATTCAAAAGGAGGAAGTATTTTGCTATTTGTTGATGACCTGATTTTTATGTAGAAAATCTTAAGGGACCTATAAAAATGCTACCTGAACTAAGTGAATTTAACAAGGTTACAGGCTACAAAAGTTTATATACAAAATCAGTGTCTTTTTTATGTATTAGCAATAAACAATTATAAAATAAATCTTAAAAATTTATTTGCAATAATGTGAAATAACAAAATTATTAGAAATAAATTTAACAAAAATGTGCAAGAACTCTACATTTAAAATTGCAAAGCTTTGCTGAGCTAAATTAAGGAAGACAAAAATAAATGAGAAAATATATCATGTTCATACATTGGAAGATTCAATATTGTTAAGATGTCCGTTCCCTCTAAATATATTTATAGATTCAGTGCAACACCAATACAATTTTCAGCAGGTTGTTTTTGTAGAAACTGACAACCTGCTTCTAAAATTTATATAGAAATGAAAATGACCTAGAACAGACAACAAACTTTGAAAAAACAAAGTTGAAGGACTTACACCATCTGACTTCAAGATTTACTATAAAGTGATAGAAATTAAGACAGTGTGGTAGTGGAGAAATTATGTGAATATAGATAAAAGGAAAAGAATAGAAAGTTCAGGAACAGACCCACATATATGTGGTCAACTGATTTTCAACAAAGGTGCGAAGGCACTTCAGTGGGAAAGGAAAGTCTTTTCAAAGTGGTGCTGGGAGGTACCTAGAGTGAGTCAGATACATAGAGACAGAAAGTAGAATAGCAGATACTAGGGGCTGAGGAAACAGAAAGTGGAATAGCAGATACCAGGGGCTGAGGAGAGTAACTGTTTAAATGGACACAGAGTTTCTGTTTGGGAAGAGTTTCCGTTTCTGGAGAGGGATGGTGTTGATGGTTACACAACAATGCACATGCACTTAATGCCACAGAACTATAAACTTAAAAATGGTTAAGATGGTAAATTTTATGTTATATATATTTACCACAACAAAAAATATTTAAAAGAATTTTTTGAAAACGTTCTGAAACAATTGGACATCCATAAAGGGAAAATGCAAACACCAGCCTTTTCTTGATACCACAAACAAAAATTAACTTTAAATTAAATCATAGACCTAAATGTAAAAATTAAAACTATAACTTCTAGATGGAAACACAGAAGATAATTTTTGTGATCTTGCATAGGCAATTTTTTTTAAGGACACAAAGAATATGAACAATAAAAGAAAAAAAATGGTTTCTATAAAAATGAAACACTAGTTTGTTTAAAAAATTTTTTTTTCTTTATTGATTTTTAGAGAGACAGGAAGGGAGAGGGAGAGAAAGATAGAAACATCAATGAGAGAGAACATCAATTGGCTGCCTCCTGCATGCCCCCCACTGGGGATGTGGCCCACAACCTGGGCATGTGCCCTGACCAGGAATCGAACCAGCAGCCTCTTGGTGCATGGGTCGATGCTCAACCACTGAGCCACACCGGCCAGGCAGAAACACTCTAGAGTTTTGAAAGGGACTATTGTGAAAGTGAAAAGGCAAGCCACAAAATTAGAGAGCTATTGCAATACATATATCCTACAGAAAACTTTTATCCAGTTTATATAAAGAGCTCCTAAATTTCAAAAGTAAAACTACTCAGTTTGAAAAAAAAAAAAAAGCAATAGACTGGAACAAACACTCACAAAAGAAGACATGGGAATGGCTAAGAAGCCCATGACAGGAGGCTCAACATCATTAGCCATCTGGGAAATGCAAATTTAAACACATGAGGAGATACTACTACACATCCATTAAAGTGGCTAAAATTAAAAAGACAGGCAAAACCAAGTGTTGACAAAGATGTGGAGAAAATGGAAACATTCGAATGTAAGATGGTACTACCATTCTGGAAAACTGCTTGCAAATTTCTTAAAAAGTTCACATACATCTACCATTAACACACAGCCATTCTATTCCTAAGTATTCACCCAAGAGAAAGGAAAGCATAAAGTCCACACAAAACTTGTGCACAAATGTTCATAATTGTCCCAACATAGAAACAACCCAAATACGCACATCAGCTGATGAATTGATCAGCAAAATGTGGTATTTTCATCAAATGGAATACCACGCAGAACAAAAAGAGTGAACTGAGTGGGATTATCCCTGGGAGGATGTCCCTTCAGGCTGGAGGTGGGGATGGGGGTGGAAGGGCACCCTGGCAGAAAATAGGCCAGGGACCCCCAGGCACCGAGAAAGGGAGAAGGAGGAGCTAGGAATCACCTGTTTACAAAAGCCAAGTGCTTGATTGCCTGATAGCCGCACCTCTCCTCTGACCCAGGAGTCTTTCCAGTTCCCCTCCACTGTATTTAGGGAGCAGTTCTGTGCCCTGTAGCTGGAGTCAGTGGAGCCCACCCACCAGCAGGTCCCGTGCTGAGATGAGGCACTTCCCCAGCAGCGTCATGTCACTTGGGCTGTGTGGCCAACTCTTCAGCTTCTGCTGACTTTTGCACCTTCTGATCACATCTCCATCATGTCTTCCAGAGATCCTTTAAATTGTCATCTCATTCACAGTCCATGTGCCTGTCTTCCAACACGGGGATCGATTTATAATTACAAAATACACATTGTTCATGTTAACACTGCTGTACTGAACACTTAGAAATGGTTAAGATGGCAAATTTTGTTATCTATTTTTTTACCATGATAATAAAAAAACAACACCATCATTCTTGAATTGTCAGCAACCTTTGGGAGGAAGGAAGGTAAACATGTGGGCAAAATGCATAGTCTTGAATGAAAAGGTAACTGAAATTCTTAATGTGAAATTAGCTAGGTAGATATTTCCCATTTTCATGTCACTGTTAAAATAATATGTTAAATCGAATGCTCTTTCTAAGAATATATGACAAAGATCAGCCATCCCCTCACCTTGCTCTAAGTTCTGCTGCTATATGTGAAGAATGTTCATTACAATGAATTCTCTCTCTCTCTTTTTTTTTTTTTTTCCATTTATCTTCAGATAGAGTGGAAGGGAGAGAGGGGAAAAGAGAAAGAGACACACATCAAGTGGCTGCCACCCACACGACCCCAACCGGGGCCGGGGACAAACTGCAACTGAGGTACGTGCCCTTAGCAGGAACCGAACCCGGGACTCTCTGGTCTGCAGGCCGACGCTCTGACCACTGAGCCAGACCGGCCAGGGCTGAATTCTTTGGTTGAGATGACAGAAACCAAATATGAAGTAGCTTTACAGTGATAATAAAAATTTGAGTGTTTGCTGAAATACAAGTCCTGGGCCTGTGGTACTCCTCTGACATTTACTACCTACTATGTATATGTTAAGCATTTAACATCCCCGATGTCATCCGGCCCACACAGAGGCACATGGGCCCCTGAGGGCAGGTACCTTGTCTCATCCCCAGCACCTGCAACAAGGCCTGGCTTGTGGCCAGAATGAATGAGGGTATGAAACAATTACTACCATTGTCCCCAAATTACCAGAGCATACACAGAGACACAGGGAGGCTAAATCGCTTTCCCAGGCTACCTGGGTGTTTGGTGGCTGAGCTGGGATTCTAATCCAGGCACCTGATCCAAGGCCAGCCTTTCAACTTCTCCATTATGTGGACTTTCAACCGAGAAGGGAAATTTGTTGGTTCTTAAAACCAAATGCAAGAAAAGCAGAAGTGCTATCAGATTTCAGCGACCAAGTTTAGGGACTCAACCCCCTCAGAACCTTCCTGTCTCCTGTACCCGCTTTCTGCTCAAAGCTGGAATCTGGGCCACCAGCAGCTGCAGCGTTCCTCTCTCTCCTAGGTATCCCAAGAGTGAAGAATGAGTTTCTTCCCTCACTTATGGGAGGTAAAATCCCAGGGCAGGATTCTTATTGGCTCTGCTTGGGTCACATGCCAACTGTCATGGTTCAAATCCTGGTTTCTTTACTGACTAGCCACATGCAAACTGGGACAAGTTAACTCATTTACTCTTATTTGCTTTTGTTCCTTCACTATTAAACGAGGACAATGACAGGGGCTTGCTCGATGTTTCCGTGAGGACTGAATGAGTTAATACATATCATACAGTTAGAATGACATAAAGCACTAAAAAAAATCATAATGAGTAATCCATTTTCATAATTTTATTGCATATTTCTTTTTTATTTAAGCAATTTTCATAAAGCTTTGTGGTGGTCTCCCTGTGGAAAAATCTCCTTGTGAAGTTATTTATTTATTTATTTTGGTATGTGCCCCTAGCGGGAACCGAACCCGGGACTCTCTGGTCCGCAGGCCCACACTCCAACCGCTGAGCCAAACTGGCCAGGGCCTCCTTGTGAAGTTGTAACCACTGCCTGTCCCCTTCAGTTTTTGAGTTTAAATTACATTATTCTTTGCAGTCCCCAGGATGACCAAGCCAAGAAATTAGCATAAAAGAAGTCATGGGCCGAGCCCAGCCGGTGTGGCCCAGGGGATGCAGCGTCCTCCCATGGACTGAGAGGTCCTGATTTGATTCCTGGTCAGGGCACATGCCCCGGGGTTGTGGGCTCAATCCCCAGTAGGGGGCGTGCAGGAGGCAGCGATGAGTTTCTCTCTCACATCAATGTTTCTATCTCTCTCTCCCTAAAAAAAGCAGTAAAAACATATAAAAAAAAAAAAAGAAGTCCTGCCCTGGCCGGTTTGGCTCAGCAGTTAGAGCGTCGGCCTGCGGACAAGAGAGTCCCGGGTTCGGTTCCCACTAAGGGCACGTACCTCGGTTGCAGTTTGTCCCCGGCCCTGGTTGGGGTCGTGCGGGAGGCAGCCACTCAATGTGTCCCTTTCATGTCGATGTTTCTCTCTCTCCCTCTCTTCCTCTCTCCCTCCCACTCTATCTGAACAAAAAACGGAAAAATGTCCTCGGGTGAGGATTAAAAAAAAAAAAAAAAAAGAAGTCCTGGGCTGAAAAAAAAGAAAAAAGAAAGGAAAAACTATCTTGGGTTAGTGGTACTCCTCTGAAGGGAGACATCCAGGATGCTCAGGATTTCCACATAAATACAGTCCCAACTGATTTCAGAATCTCAAATCTCAGAACTCTCACAGAAACAATCTACCAGGAGTGAGAGTCAGTACACAAGACAAAGAGCAGGATTAGACCACCCACAAATTCACACAGTGGAATTATTGACTAGAAATTAAAAAATAAATATTTATGAAATGATTAAAGACAAAAGAAGAGCCCAGTTTGGCTCAGTGGTTAGAGCATCAGCCCGCAGACCAATGAGTTGCGGGTTCGATTCCAGTCAAGGCACGTACCTTGGTTGTGGTTCGTCCCCGGCCCTGGCTGGGGTCATGCGGGAGGCAACCAGTCAATGTGTCCTTCTTGCATTGATGTTCCTCTCTCTCTCTCTCTCTCTCCCTCTCTCTCTCTCCCTCCCTCCCTTCCACTCTATCTGAAGATAAATGGAAAAGTATCCTCGGGTGAAGATTAAAAAAAAAAAAGACAAAAGAAGACATTTTAAAATTGCATTAAATTAAAAAAAAAGACAATATAAAGAAAGAGTAGGCGATTTGATAATAGGTTTCTAGAAATAAAATTTATGATTACTGAAATTGAAAATGCTATAGAAAAAAGTCTACAGATGGAATTAACAGCAGATTAAACACGGTCAAAGAAAGAATTAGTGAGATGGAAGTCAGGATGGGGAAAAGTACCCAGAATACAGAATACAGAGAGAAAAATCTTCAAAGTATTGAGAGGAAAATAATTGTCAATTTTTAAAATTCTACACTGTCTCAATGATCATTCAAAAAAATAGGGTGAAATAAGACATTTCAAAGATGAAACAATTTGTCACTACCAGACATTTATTAAAAAATTTCTAAAGTATGTACTTTCAGGAAGAAAATTCAACCCAGAAGGAAAGAGTGACATGCAAGAAGGAACAGTGAGTAAAGAAACTGATTTCCATGTGGCTAAATCTAAACAAGCACTCACTGTTTGATAGTGATAGTAACTCTGATCAATTTTGAGATAAAAAACAACATAAACAAATCTGTAAGATGAGGGGTGACTGCAGCTAAAGTATTCTAAATTCTTATTATTACATGGAAGGAAGGTAGAGGTGTTAATTAACTTTGTTAACTATGCATATTAAAAATTTAAATCTAGCCCGGCCGGTGTGGCTCAGTGGTTGAGCGTCGACCCATGCACTAAGAGGTCATCAGTTCGATTCCCGGTCAGGGCGCATGCCCAGGTTGTGCGCCAGATCCCCAATGGGGGGCATGCAGGAGGAGGCCAATTGATGTTCTCTCTCATTGATGTTTCTATCTCACTCTCCCTCTCCTTTCCTCTCTCTCTAAAATCAATAAAGAAAAAAATTAAAAAATCTAAGTCTATTTATGGAAATGATACAAAGAGAATGCATTACTTCCAGACCAATGGGAGTTGAGGAAGTGTGCAGTGAAGAAAACTTGATCAGCTGAATGGAGGGCAGAAAAGGATAAAAGAGAAACAGACAGTACAAAATAAGATGTAAAAATCATTTAAAACATGTTATTAATCATAACACACCATTAAAAGTTGAAAATTGTAAGATTAAAAAAAAAAAATTCTAGCTACACATACAAAGCACCAGAAGCACACCTAAGTATATATACAAGACATAGCATGATGGGAAAAGATATATGTGGTCGATACTCACACAAAAATAGTGTTGTGGCTATATTGTTTATTGAAAAATATAAAATTAAGGCCAAATGCTATTAGGAATAAAGAAGAATACAATTTAATGATAAACGGAACAATTTATCAGGAAGCTATAGTAATCCTAAACCTGTCAGCGTTTAAAAACAAAGTCTCGAAATATATCAAACCAAAATTGGGAAAATTTCATGGAAAGAAATGATAGCAGTGAGACTTTAACCCACCCCTCTTGGTAATTTATAAATCAAGCAGATGGAAAACTGGAAAGGGCAGAGAATATCTGAAAAACACAATTAACAAGTTCTCGCTCTCTCTCTCCCCCAACAATTTCTAGTGAACAGATAGAAAAGCTTTATAAAAATAGACCATGGCTACAAAAAAGTCTTCACAAAATCTCCAAAGGTCAGTATTATTCAGACCACCCTCTCTGTCCATAATGCAATAAAATAAGAAATCAGTACCCAAGGGTTAGTCCTCCTCCCCAAAAAACCTAGGATACATTTGAAAATTTAAATAAGTATACTTTTTAGCAATTCCCAAGCCAAAAAAAATAACTGAAATTAGAAAGTCAGAACAAGATGAAATAAAAAATACTATTTATCAAAACATAAGGGGCAGAACTAAAGCAGCATTTGGTAATTTATAGCCTTAAATGCTCATTGTCAGAAGAGACAAAGACTGAAAATAGAGTTACCTGTTGAAGAAATTAGAAAAGGAATCATAGCGCCCTGGCCGGTTTGGCTCAGCGGTT
This sequence comes from Tadarida brasiliensis, assembly GCA_030848825.1. Classification (NCBI taxonomy): domain Eukaryota; kingdom Metazoa; phylum Chordata; class Mammalia; order Chiroptera; family Molossidae; genus Tadarida; species Tadarida brasiliensis. Next base: position 158,394 of record CM061263.1, on the reverse strand, counting down.
CCAGAGCGTCGGCCTGTGGACCAAAGAGTCGCGGGTTCGATTCCTGCCAAGGGCACACACCTCGGTTGAAGTTTGTCCCCGACCCCTCTGGGGCCGTGCAGGAGGCAACCAATTGATGTGTTTCTCTCACATCGATGTTTGTCTCTCTCTCTCTCTCTCTCTCTCTCCCTCCCACTCTGTCTGAAGATAAATGTAAAAATATCCTTGGGTGAGGATTAAAAAAAAAAAAAGAAAGAAAAAGAAAAGGAATCATAGCAAAATAGAAGAAAACGCAGAGAAAAATAGAAAATAGAGATGAGTAACAAGATGAAAAACTGATTCTTTAGATAATTTTCCTAGAAAACTAAAATGTAGCAAATCAGACTCAGGATGAAATAGAACCTAAATATACTGATAGATATTAATAACTAGGCACAATAAAAAAAATCTACCCACAGAAAAGACACCAGATCCAGACAGTTTTATAATCAACTGAACCTTCAAGGATTCTTGCCTCATACAAACTGCTCTGGAGTTTGGGAGACGTCTGACCTAGGGTTCGAACAGCCTGGAAATGAAGGTTGAAACTTTGATTTACCCACTCAGCAAATATATGTTGAGAGCACTTACTGTGCGCCAGGCACTATTTCAGGGCCTTGGACACATCGGTGAACCAAAGAGGTCAAGCTCCCTCTCCACAGAGAGCCCATGTTACGGTAAGAAGACAGACACTAAACAATAAGCATGAAACAAGAGTTACAGAGCGTGCTTAGGAAGGAGAGGCAAGTGCTGCTGGAGTAGATGCGAGTGAGGAATGAGCGTGCAGTGTGGGGTGGTGGGGAGGAGGGTCCACCTGGGGGAGAGTATAGGCTGGGCAGAAAGGAAGGGCAGCCTGGGGAGGGCCTGACTGCAGAAGCTCCTGCCCCCATGAGTTGTCATAGAAACCAAGGGGGTGGGGGGTCAAGGGGGAGTCAGGTGACACAGGAAAGAAAGCTACTGGGGTTAGCCTAAGGGGCCAGGGGCCAGGCCACCGTGGCTGAGGTGTGAGGGAGGGTAGGGTTAGGACTGATGAGGACGTGTGCCCAGGAGGGTTAGAGGAGGGAGGGAGTGATGTGGGAGGGCACACCTGGGTTGCTGTGACGTTCAGAGGAGGCAAACACCTTGCCGGGAGAGGAGCAGACCAGGAGGCACTTGGGGCCTGGAGGGTGGTGGAGTGAATGGAGCAGCAAGGGCCCTGTGCCAGGCCCTGTTCTGGGTGTTTAGCCCACATGACTCCCCCAAGCCTCAGGATGCCTGTATGTGGTGGGAGAATGTGGGGAAAAAGTAAAGATGGTAAGAACAATGGATCTTTCTGGAATCCTGGGGCCTGATGGAAGGAGGGAGGCCGTGGTCAGGTGAATTCTCATCTTCAAGGAAACAGACTGGGGAGCCAAGGGGGCAGGGCAGGGACAGGAAGGTGGACAGGGGCAGGCAAAGGTGGACCTACTGAGGCAGGAAGGCCAGGTGGCATAGCAGAGGTGGCGAGGAGCCTGCGGGTCTTCTAGTCTCAGCAAAATTAAGAGCAAAGACACCCCTGTCCCTTGGCTTCCTCCTCTGTACACCCAGCACACTGCAGGGACAGAGGCCCTGGTGTGGGTACAGTACTTCTGGGTATGTTATTTTTGCTGTTGCTGGGTGGTGGAGCAGCCGAGGGAGTTTGGACCTGGATTTCTTGCGTTATGTGTCATCTGTGTGCCAGACAGTTTTCAGAACCAGAACTGAGCAAGGGCTCTGGTATCACCCTGGGCCGAGCCGGGGTGCAAGCCTGGAGACTATGAGTCCAATTGAGGTTCTCTTCCGAGGGGCTGGCCATCCCTCCTTCCATGCAGGACTCAAGTGGAGAGGCCTGGGGAGGCTGAAGGGGCCCCCATGAAGTCCAGGCTGGGTGAGCAGGTGGGTGTGTGGCTGTCAGGCCCAGGGCAGATTTGCAGGGAGATGGCAGAGGCCTAGGGCTGCTCTGAGTCTGAGTAGGGGAGAGGTGCAGGCTCCTCCTGGCCTCCTCCCTGCAGCCCCATGTCAAGGACTCTGATGAGCTTGTCCATGGCCTTGTAACAGCCACAGTGGGAGGAAAGCTGGGAGCTGGGAGCAAAGGCAGGTGGAGGTGGTGGTGGGATGGATGGGAGGTGGCAGAGCAGCTCTGGGATGGGTATGAAGTTGGAGGCCTGAGTGACTTGGGGAGGGAGGAGGCTGGAAGGGGCAGGAAGATGGTGGAGACACAGAGCACCGGAAGCAGTAGTTTCCTCTCTCCAGGGCTGGGCCAGGAAATCCAACCCTCATGCTTCCCAAGGTGGTTCCTGCAGATAAGTGGACTTCCAACCGCCCCTTCCTGCTCCCCGATTTCCTCACCCCTCCCATCCTGCCCCAGTCCCCAGGGGACCCTCAGCTCCCTCACTCAGATCAGGCCAGTGGCCTTGGGAAGAGCCTGGACAGGGGGGTGGGAGGTCTGGGCATCCTGGGGCCACGTTTCCGGGCAGGGAGTATCTGCCGAGAACGCAGGACCAGACCCACAGACAGCGCTGGAGACTCGGCTCTGTGGGGTCAGTGGAATCCTAGGAGGCAGAGGTTTTGCTAAAGTACAGTGGATGGGAGTGGAGAGAGCCAGGGCTCCCTCAGGGGTTAGAGCTGGTCCTTGGAAAGAGGCCTCTGCTCTGGGGTGGACCAGAGGCTGCTCCAGAGGCAAAGGGATGGGTATGGGGAGGTTGTGGTGGGTAGGTAGTGGTCAAGGTGGCTCTGTGGGGAGCGGGCTGTTCTTGGAGGGAATGTCAAACATTTCTGTGTGGGGTTAGGATGTTTCCAGGTTGTCACCGGGAGAGGCAGGGAGGTTTTCTGTGTGTGGGTTCATTCAAGTTTATTCCTGGGAGGCTCAGGGAATCCAGGGCTGCTCTTGGAGAAGGCGGGGGAGGCTGAGGTCAGCGCTGTTTTCTACCAGGCGCCGTAGGGTGTCCCAGGCTGGGTTGTTTTGTGAAGGTTAACAAGTGTGTCCTTTGAGAGGGTGAGCCGCTCTTCTATGAGGGTTAGGGCCGTTTTTTGGGGGGAGGAATAAAGGCATGTTGGGTGAGTTCTGTGGGAGTCAGGAGCTATTTCTCTGGAGTTCAGGGATATTGAGACGTTTGGTGGCTGTTCTTCGTTCTCCGGAGCCCTGGGGGCACAGTGTTTCACGGCACTGGGGTAGTCCTGGGAGGCTCCTCAGGGTGGGGGGCCTGGCATGCTCCAGTGGGGCGGTGGTGCCTGAGCTAGTTTCTTTACTGCGCTCCCCTCTTTTCCACCCACTCATCACCCCCTCCCGCGTTGCCAAGACAACGGGTAAAACTAAAATTCACTTCCTGCTGCAGGTGGAGTCTAGTAGCGCCCCCTCCCCTAAGCCCTTCCTCATAGGTCGCGCCCCCATCCTGTCGTCGCTAAGGTGACGGGGAGGGGGCGCAGGCGTTGGATCTACTCGAACCTGGGGGCCTGGGGAGGGGGTGGGGAGGAGAGGCGGGTCTCGGAGTCCCGAGCGAACTCCCAAAACTCGGCCAGGGTTGGGGGAGCCGCGTGGAACACTGTGGCGTTAGGGTTAAGGCGCGGGGCTAACTGGCTCTGGCAGCGGGAGAGCACCGGGCCGGGCCCGCCCCGGGGTCTGCGCCGCCCTACTCCCAGGACTGGGGCACGTTCTGTCCCCGGCAAGTCCCCAGCCTTGAGTAGGGTGGGGTGGGGTGGGGAGGTCGGTAGAGGGGGGGAGAAGCTGCCGCTCCTGGAAACTAATTCTCCTGATTTTCTGTCTCCTCCCTGCCCTTCCTCTGGTCTTTGCGCCCAAAGCGGCCCCCACCCCAGCTCCAGGACCCCTCCTCGCCTCATCTTCCGCGGTGGTCCGCGAATGCGCGCCCGCAGCCGAAGGGCGGCGAGGCCCTAGCTGCTCAGCCACTCCCCCCACCGCGAGGCCTAGGGCTCCCCCATCCCCGGCTCAGCCCCCAGAGCCCCCACCCTCCTCACGAGCCCTCCCACCTCACCCCGGGACCCTCCACAGGCAGCCTCGCCCCCGCCCAGGGCTGGCCCTGAGCCCTCCCGGCCCCCGCCTCCGGCACAGCCCCTTGGCTACCCCCACCCCCGCTTCCCTCCCGGCGCAGGCCCCCTCCCCCCGCCGCCCCCGCCCCCGGGGAAGGCAGGCGCCGAGCTGAGCCCGGGCCCATGCAGCTGAGCCGCGCCGCCGCCACCGCTGCCGCCACCCCTGCGGAGCCCTCGGCGCCGCTGTCCCCCGCGCCGGCCCAGACCCCGGCCCCCCCCGACCCCCTCCCGCACAGCGCGGCCGACCAGGCTCCTGCGGGGGGCGAGGGGGGGCCGGGGAGCCGCGCGGAGCCCCCGAGAGCCCCGCTCCCGGCCTCGAGCAGCCCCGGCCTCGGCGCGGGGATGGACGGCCCCGGAGCCAGCGCCGTGGTGGTGCGCATAGGCATCCCGGACCTTCAACAGACGGTGAGCCCCACCGCCCCGGGCCCAGCAGCGCCCCCACCCTCCTCACCCAGCCCCTCCCCCCACCCGCGCGGTCCGTGCTGGGCGCGGGAGACCCCAGGCCCGCGGCTACTCACCCCTCCCCCGCCGCCTCCGCCGGGACCCTCCCCATCGCCCCGCGGGGGCGGGGCCCGGGGAAGCACCACCCTTGGGCGGGGCCTCGGCCGCTGGCCGTGGCGGCTCGGGGTCCGCGGTGTGGGCTCCCGAGCCCGGGACTCCTGCGAGGACCCCGGGACTCTGTGCCCCGCGCGCTGCGGGGCAGGGCCGGCCCGTGCTCATGAGCCCGCTCCGCCGCAGAAGTGCCTGCGCCTGGACCCGACCGCACCCGTGTGGGCCGCCAAGCAGCGCGTGCTCTGCGCGCTCAACCACAGCCTCCAGGACGCGCTCAACTACGGGCTTTTCCAGCCGCCCTCCCGGGGCCGCGCCGGCAAGTTCCTGGACGAGGAGCGGCTCCTGCAGGAGTACCCGCCGAACCTGGACACGCCCCTGCCCTACCTGGAGGTGAGCGGCGGGCCGGGGGCGCGCGGCCGGGGGCTGCAGGAGGGCGCGCCTGGCGCTACCTCCGAGCTCCGAGCGTGAGCAGTGAAGGGCTCGGCTGTGAAGAGCGCGGACGGAGGAGTGCGTGTGGAAGCGGGGGTTCTGTGTGCGGCTAGTGCCGTGAGCGATGTGCATTGTGTGTGCGGCGCATGCAGCGAGCCGTGTGTGTGTGTGTGTGTGTGTTGTGCAGGAACAGTGTGCCGGGCTTGCAGGCAGCAGCGTGTGCGGTGGGAGCCCTGAGCGTGGTTCGGCGGGTGGAGTGTGAGCAGGGGTGCGCCCAGGCGTGTGTGGAGTAAGCCAGAACACTATCTGTGTGTCCCTCAGCCTCCTTCCCGGGGAGTCTGTGAAGGCAAACCCAAGCCTTCCCCGTTGCTCACCCATTTATGCTGTAAAGGCCATCCAGTGCCCTGTTCGGCATGAGGGCACAGACTCGTGGTTTGGGCAGAGGAATGCCAAGTGCACTGAGCAATTAAATAAGCATTATGGTAGCTGAGATCAAAGTTGGCTTGGCTTCTGGGGTGGCCCAGGGAAGGAGGGTCAGTTCTACTTAGAGAGGGGATGTCTGGGAAGGTAAGCCTGAAACCAGGTCTTTGAAGAGGAGTGAGGTTTTCCAGGGCATCCTGGGGACGGGAATGAAACAGAAAGGCCATCGCGAGCCAGGAACGGCTAGGCGTGCATCCCCTCTGAGCGTGGGGTTGGCTCTGTGTCCATGGGAGTGTGGCTGGGATTTGTGTGGCTGGTGGAGAGGGCTTCTGTGATTGAGGGGGGGTGATCAGTGTGAGGCATGCATTCACTCAACCCAGGGGGGTGCCTTTTCCCTGCCTTTTCTTTGCCTGACCAGTTCCGATACAAGAGGCGAGTTTATGCCCAGAACCTCATCGATGATAAGCAATTTGCCAAGCTTCACACGAAGGTAAGGAGGCAGCTGTAGAGAGGGGTCTGTAGAGTTACCTTCTGCCCTATGGCCTGTATTTCTGCCCTCAGCCTTGACTGGATTTTGTGATGTCAAAAATGTCCTTCAAAAGCTCCTTCTTGAGGCCCTCCCCGTGCTCCCAGCAACCCCCTCCCCAGCCTGGGGCTCACCACAGTCCCTTCAGCTTTGGCTCAGTCTGTTTTCCCCTGTTGTCAAGGGCCCAGAGCAGGTGTTGGGGGTGGCTGGAGGGCTGGGCACAGACTCCAGGCATCATGGCTCTGGGCTGAGTGGTTTGGTGATGGGTTCCAGTTGGATCAGACCCTCTGGTCCATCCCTGGCTTAGTGGGGTGGAGTGTGATAAGGCACATGTCTTGGTGAGGACCGGGGTGGGAGAGAAGTGAACAAGCCCCTCATGGGGTCGCTGGAGGAGAGCAAGGGGCCCAGCACTTAGTGGTCACCAGCGCTGGGCACTTGAAATCAGGCACCTCATTAGTTTTCTCCTGGGAGGGGCTATTATCCCATTTTGCACATGGAGATACTGAGTCCCATAGCTGGTAAGTGACTTGCTCACAGCTGCTGGGGCTGAACCCAGATCTGTCTGACTCTGGGACCTGTGCTGAGGACTGGTGGGTTACTACTGGGTACCATCTCTAGGGGGACACCTTGCTGCTTTCTCTGCATATAGGAGGGGCAGGGTGGGTACTGTGGGTCCACCTTTGGGGAGGGCCAGGGATGAAACAGGCCACCTTGAAGTGATGAGGACGTGGACCCCTGAAATCCCACCTCAGGCTCCCGTGGATCAGGGGACATTTCCTTGCTGGACACTTCTCTGGAGCCTAGAAGAGGGATCTGAGCACTGTCACCTGTGCCCCAATAACCCCTCTGTGACCTTGGAGTCTCCAAGCCAGACTTCTCTGCTGCTTCAGAGTACACGTGGTCAGCAGATGTGACTCTGGAGCTGCAGAGACTGTTGTGGAAAGGTCCCCTCTCCCTCCGCTAGCCCCTGTGTGACCCTGTTACCCTGGGCTCCTCCCATGCTTACCTCTCATCCAAGACTGTCCTCAGCAACCCTCAGTGCACTGGTGACTCTTGACCTTCAGTGAGTTCCACTTGTTTTTAGGATGAGTTTCAGCTTCGTGCCACAGCCCTGTGTCTCTGCCTGCCTGGGCTCCAGCTGCCCCACCACCCACCCTGGGTCTGGCTGAGGTCTCTCCCTCAGTTGTCCTGCCCTACCTGTGAGACAGCCGCCTGTGGCGTGGGCCCCGTGGCGCCCTCTCCTGTTGCTGGCGTGCTTTGAGTGTTTCCAGGAGGCCTGGGGCCTCTGCCGGAAGCTTCGGCAGCACAGCGGGGCTCAGGGAGGCTTGGCCGGGTGAAAGGATGAAAGCAGGGAAGACCTGTGCCAGGAGCTGCCACCTGAGGGCGGAGAAGGGCCCCTGGGGGGGGGGGTCTGCCAGGGGGCAAGTGCATGTGGAAGATGGGCCAGGGATGAAACAGGCCACCTTGAAGTGATGAGGACGTGAGGCCGGTCCCTGCCCGGGCGGCCTTGGGCACCAGGGCCAGGCAGCGCAGTGGACACTCCGCAGGAGGCCCACGTCTGGCTAGTGGAGGGTGGGTGATGGTCAGATGACGGGGGCTGTGACATGGGCCAACCGGGATGGTCGGGTGTTCCAGGCGAACTTGAAGAAGTTCATGGAGTACGTCCAGCTGCACAGCACAGACAAGGTGGCCCGCCTGCTGGACAAGGGGCTGGACCCCAATTTCCACGATCCCGACTCAGGAGGTGAGAAGCAGAGTGGGAAGGGGGATGACCTTGGAGTGGCTGGGATGTAACCTTCATCTGTCCCTTGAACCCAGAGTGTCCTCTGAGTCTTGCGGCCCAGCTGGACAACGCCACGGACTTGCTGAAGGTGCTGAGGAACGGCGGTGCTCACCTGGACTTCCGCACGCAGGATGGGTTCACTGCTGTGCACTGTGCCACGCGCCAGCGGAACGCCGCGGCTCTGACGGTCAGTGCTGGGGGTCCTGGTCTGGACGGGCATGTGGACCAGGAAGGGGAGGAAGTTGGGTCCAGCACGGACACTGAGGCTCCTCGCCCTCAGACCTTGCTGGACCTGGGCGCTTCACCTGACTATAAGGACAGCCGTGGCCTGACACCCTTGTACCACAGTGCCCTGGGGGGCGGGGACGCCCTCTGCTGTGAGCTGCTCCTCCATGACCATGCTCAGCTGGGGACCACTGATGAGAACGGCTGGCAGGAGATCCATCAGGTGGGCAGAGCGCATGCGGGTGGGTGTCCTGCCTCTGTCAAGGGTGGAGAGGTCCTGGGCTCTGTCGGGGGCAGGGCGGTGTCCAGCTTTCTCTGCAGGAGTTGGGAGCCTCAGCTCGCTCTGCAAGAGGGGAGTCCCGGGCTCTGTGGCTCTGGCGGGGCCTCAGCACACCGCTCTCCACCCCAGGCCTGCCGCTTTGGGCACGTGCAGCACCTGGAGCACCTGCTGTTCTACGGAGCTGACATGGGGGCCCAGAACGCCTCAGGGAACACGGCCCTGCACATCTGTGCCCTCTACAACCAGGTGTGACTGCAGGTGTACACGGGTGTGTGCACACCTGACCCCGTGTCCCTCCACACATGCATGTTCTGTGTCCTGTAGCAAGCTGTGTTTCTGTAGGCCTACGGGTGCGTGTCTGTTCCCTGAACACACATGTGCTCTGAACCACCAGGTGTGGAATGGGTGCGTCTGGGCCCTTTGGGCCATGTGGGACCTGATGTGTACACCTGACCTGCTCATGCCCACGCTGTGCGCGCGCCCCGAATGTGTGCCCCGCTCCCTGCATGTGCGCCCGCGTGTGCGGTCATACCCTGACCCCATCCCACCCCACTGACAGGAGAGCTGTGCTCGTGTCTTGCTGTTCCGTGGAGCCAACAAGGACGTCCGCAACTACAACAGCCAGACGGCCTTCCAGGTACAAGAGTTCCCAGGAGCGAGAGGCCACCTCGGGGTGTCTGTCTCTCTGTGGCTTGACCTCTCTGGATCTTGGTGGTTCACCTGAGGCAATTGCCCCAGGGTGAGGTGGGGGATGGGGTGGCCAGCAGTGGCCAGCTCATGGGGTATGGTCACTGGGTGGTGAACTCTTTCACCCCTGGGAGAGAGGAGGGTCAGAGGGCTCTGGGGCAGACGCCGAGATGGCCGTGGAGGGCCTGTGGGAGGACCAGATGCAGGGGTGAGGGCAGGGCAGAGGGTGGTGACGGATGGGAGGCAGTGGGGGTCATGGCTCAGATGGGAAGGGTGGTGTGTGGAGGGGCCGTTGAGAGAATAGATGGGGTAACCAGCACACCTCCGTGTGCCCAGGACTATCCTGGTTTTAGCTCTGAAAGTCTCGTGTCCCAGGAGATCCCCTTAGTTCTGGGCTTACTGGTGTGTGTGCTGGGTTAGACGGGGGGCAGGGGCAGGGTCCGAGCCTGGGGCCACCACACGCAGAAGACGGCAGCTCAGGGAGCTACCAGGGGTCCAGGGGTGGTAGTGTGGTGTGGCTGAGCCTACCCCCCGCCCCCGTCTTCCCAACACAGGTGGCCATTATCGCAGGGAACTTTGAACTGGCAGAGGTCATCAAGACCCACAAAGACTCGGATGTTGGTGAGTTCTGCACACCGCAGGTTCACGTTGAATGTGGATTTGTGGGGGTTGTCAGGGGTCCGTAGGGATGTTACAAGGGAGCCCTCATGCCCCGAGTCTCTTCTCCCAGCTCTGCTGCCAGCCGTATTCTGTCCCATCCATCCATCCATCCATGGCCTCTGCAGGCATTGGGGAACCTGCTGAGGGAGGGGCCTGTGCAGAGTGGACAGAGGGTCAGGGCCAAGGTCAAGGGCATGGTTAGTTAGGGCTGTTGGTTGGGAGATCGGAAGAGATTGAGAGAGCTTGAAGTTAGGGTCAAGTCTCGTTTTTCCATGAGGTCACGTGGAGGGCCAGCAGGGGACACAGGACAGTGGATATGAGCCCCTGCCCCTCGGCATTTACTCCAGCCCAGAGCAAGAACTAGGTTCAGTGGCCACAGCGTGCCTCTCCCAATGAGGTCACATCAGTGTGCATGCAAGGAAACGGTGATGGGGGGCTGTCCTCCGCATGAGTGACGTGTGGTCCCAGAAGAAAAACCAGGATGTGCCATCTAGTCTCGACTCCAGGGCAGGCAGCAGGATGGGCACAGCCCACTGCCAGGTCACTGGTGGGTGTGGGGCTGGTCCAGGACCTGTCTTTGGAACCCTGCCATCCTTCCCTGGTGTGGGGTGGCTGGGGCTGCAGGAATGGGTGGGTCTCCCCTTCTGGAAGCAGTGTTTTCTGACCAGAGGCCATCCCTCCAGCCACCTGGCCACATGGGGACTTGTTTCTCAGGTCCCCTGTGTCCTGGTTGGCCCAGACTTGTCTGCCCATGGCTCTCTCTGGAACACAGACTCCCAGGTTCTCTTTCTGCCCTGAGTACAGTGAATAGCAGAGAGCTGGGCTGGTCTTAGGGTGAGGTCCCCTCTCAGGTATAGCGTCAGGTTGCTGTCAGGGCTGGGGTGGAATTTTGGACTGGAGTTGAGATTAAGGCCAAGTTTGTGTTTAAGGACCTTTCTTTATGGGGTCTCCCCTGAGTAGACCTTCCCCCAGGAAGGCTCGGTTGTGGGCCCCTGATGCCCCGAGCGGGGTTGGGAGCATGGTGATGGGTAGCGGGTCCAGGCTGTGGGCAGCTCCAGGGCAGCAGTGTTAGCTGAGTGAGGTGGTGTGGGGCTGGGGTCCTGGTTCTGGCTGGAGAGAGCTGTGCTGAGCTGTGAGGTGTGAGTTAGGGGCAGGAGACCCTCTCAGTCTGGTTGGGCAGAGTGATCGAGGTGGTTGTCGGCCTGGGAGGACCTGAGTTAGTGGATGTGTGAGGTTTCTTCTCTGCTTGTGACCGCCCAACCACGGGAAGGCTGCTTAGGACCTCGGTGCCTCAGTTTCTCTTAAGCAAAAATGGTCTTTCACAGTTATTTGTGTCCACTTCTCACCTCTGACCTCATGTGGGCTTCAGTTCTGTGGGTCTGGACTCTGGCCGTGGTCTTGGTTCAGCTGGTTGGCGGTAGGAGGCTTGCCTGACCCAGGTCGAGCGGCAGGAAGGAGGATAGAGATGCTCGGGCTCCTGGGGGCACTGTTATCGTGACTCATCGCCTGGCTGGCCTAGGGTGCTCTGCCTGGTTAGGGTCGAAGTGCCGTGGCTGGGCCTCGGTGTGCCACTGGCGTGCATGTCAGTCAGGCCAGACGGTCTTCGGCTCTGCTGGCCGTGCACCATTCCTGCTCCCGTGTCACACACGCTCGGATGACACAGCCAGGTGTCCCTGAGCAACAGGGTAATGTAGTCATGAGTCTTTACTATAAACCCTGTTTCTCAGCTCACCCTCTCAGCACACCCCTTGAGTGATTGTTAGTTCACGTTCACAGAGGAGGAAACAGAGAGCCTGTCTGCAGACCTAGGCCCTCCAGGCTCTGTCCCTGTCACCCGCATCCCTCTGCTCACCTTCACGCCAAGGACACTCGCTCAGTGACAGACACAAGTTGCCATGTCCCATCCCAGCTCTGGGACCCTGGGCAGGGTCTAAACACAGAGGAGGAGCTGGAGGAGGCCCTGGCCACCCACCACCTTCCTCTTCCTCAGGGAAGGAGCCTGCCTGCAGGGGTCGGCTAGGCTGGGTCCTGTCACCCTCGGGGACAGGACACTCAAAGCCTCTTGGCAGCCCCTCTAGAGGGGCTTGTGTCCTCCTGTGAGTCACATCTGACTCAGCGAGTCTGGTGGAGCCTGGGATTCTGCGTTTCCAACCATCTCCAGCCCCAGGTGAGGCTGCTGGTTCACGGCCCACACTTTGCTTTTTTATCCTCACCCGAGGATATTTTTGCATTTATCCTCAGACAGAATGGAAGGGAGAAAGGGAGGAAGAGAGAGAGAAACATCGATGTGAGAGAGACGCATCAAGTAGTTGCCACCCACAGGACCCCAACTGGGGCCGGGGACAAACTGCAACCGAGGTACGTGCCCTTAGCGGGAACCGAACCCGGGACTCTCTGGTCCGAGGGCCGATGCTCTAACCGCTGAGCCAAACCGACCAGGGCATGGCCCACACTTTTCATAACAGGATTCGGGAGGAGGGCTTGGCAAATGATGCCCTGCAGGCCAAATCCAGCCTCCAGTCTGCATTTTTTCTTTTTAAATTCAAGCTTTAAAATTGAAGATTGATTTATTTTTTTAATATGGTTTTATTGATTTTATGGAAAGAGAGGAAGGGAGAGAGAGATAGAAACACTGATGTGAGAGAATCATCGATTGATCAGCTGCCTCACGCACGCCCCCCACTAGGATCCAGCCCGAAACTAGGGCATGTGCCCTGACCAGGAATTGAACTGGGACCTCTCAGTCCATGGGATGATGCTCAGTCCACTGAACCACACTGGCTGGGCTGAAATTGAGGATTTAAATTTTATTTAAAATTAAATTCACATAACATAAAATTAACTATTTTAAATCGAATAATTTACTGGTATGTAGTACATTCACAATGTTGTACAGCCAACTCTACTGAATTCTAAAACATTTAAAAAAATATATTTTTATTGATTTTTGAGAGAGAGAGAGAGAGAGAGAAACATCAGTGTGAGAGGGAAACATCAATTGGCTGCCTCCTGCATACCCCCTACTGGGGATCGAGTGTGCAACCCGGGCTTGTGCCCTGACCAGGAATCGAACCGGGACTTCTCTGTCCATGGGACGATGCTCAATCCACTGAGCCACACCCGCCAGCTATGAGTTCCAAAACATTTTTATCACACCAAAAGAAAACCCTATGTAATTAAGCAATTATTCCACATTCCCCTCTCTCAACCCATGTCAGCCACGAACATACTTTATGTCTGTACAGATCTACCTATTCTGGATATCTCCTACAAGTAGAATCAGATACTAGGTGACTCTTGGTGTCTGGCTTCTTTTCACTCAACATATTTTCAAGCTTCATCCAGATTGTAGGATGTATCCCTGCTTTATTCCTTTTTATGGCTGAGTAATATTCTATTGTTTGTATATATGACATCTTGTTTATCCATTCGTCCTTGGATGGACACTTGGGTTGTTTCTACCTTTTGGCTATTGTGATTAGCGCTGCTATGAACATGAGTGAAATGTATTTGCTTGAACACCTGTTTTTAATTATTTTAGGGTATACCCTTAGGAGTGGGATTGCTGGATCATATAATAATTCTATATTTAACTTTTTGAGGAACAGCCAAATTGTTTCCCACCATTTTACACTTCTACCAGGGATGTGTGAGGGTTCTAAATTCTTCAACTCCTCGACAAAACGTTTTCTTATCATTTTTTTTTGTTTTGCATTTTAGATATAGCTATTCTAGTTGGTATGAAGCGATATCTCATCGTGGTTTTCAAATTGCATTTCCCTGATGACTGCTGATGTTGAGCATCTTTTCATGTGCTTATTGGCTATTTGTATTCTTCTATGGAGAAGTGTCTGCTCAGGTCCTTCTGCTCGATTTCTAATTACTCATAGAATGAGTTGGGAAGTGTTCCTTCTTCTTCCATTTTTAGGAAGAGTTTGAAAAGGATTGGTGTTAATTCTTAAAATGTTTGGTAGAATTAATCAATAATGCTATCTGATGCTGGACTTTCGTTTATTGGGAGGTTTGCAATTACTGATCCAATCTCTTTGCTTGTTAGGCCTGTTTAGATTTTCTATTTCTTCTTGAGTCAGTTTTGGAAATTTGTCCATCTCATTTAACTTATCTAATTTCTTGGCATAGAATTGTTCATAGTATCCTCTCATATTCCTTTTCATTCCCTAAGATCGGTAGTAATGCCTCACATTTCATTTCTAATTTTAGGTATATGTGTTATATGTGTCTGTCTTTTTTCTTACTCAGTCTAGCTAAAGGTTTGTCAGTTTTGTTGCTATTTTCAAATAAATAATGTTGGTTTTATTGATTCTCTCTGTATTTCTATTCATTTCATTTTTCTCTGTCTAACCTTTATTTTTGCTTTCCTTCTGTTAGCTTTGGGTTTGGTTTGCTTGTCTTTTTCTAGTTCCTTAAGATGTGTAATTAGGATATTGATTTGAGACCTCTGTCCTTTTTAAATGTAGGTGTTTACAGCTATAAATTTTCCTCTTAGTACTGTTTTTGCTGCATCTCATAAGTTTTGGTATGTTGTATTTTGTTTTTATTTTCTCAAAGTGTTTACTAATTTTCCTTGTGATTTCTATTTTGACACATTGGTTGTTTAAGATTGTGTTGTTTAATTTTTACATATTTGTGAATTTTCCATTTTTTTCTTCTGTACTTGATTTCTAGTTTCATTTGATTATGATTGGAGAAGATACTTTGTATGAATTCAGTCTTAAAATTTATTGAGACTTGCTTTGGTCTGTCCTGCGGAATGTTCCATGTGCATTTGAGAAGAATGTGTATTCTGCTGTTGTTTTGTGGGGTATTTTCACTCTCTCTTTCCATATATGTATGTATCTTGTTAGGTCTATTGGTTTGTCTTCTATATCCTTATTGATCTTCTCTCTAGATGTTCTATCCATTATTGAAAATGGGGTGTTGAAGTCTTAAGTATTATTGTAGAACTGTCTATTTCTCCAAATGTGTCAATGTTTGTTTCATATTTTTGTTTAATACTCTGTTGTTCGATGAATATGTTAATAATTGTTAATCTATTTATGAATTGACACTTTTATCAATATACAATGTCGTGTGTGTCTTGTAACACTTTTTATCTTTAAGTCTATTTTGTCTGATATTAATATAGCTACTTAGTTCTCTTTTGGTTTCTATTTACATGAAATATCTTCCTTTATCCTTTTATTTCAAACCTACTTGTGTCTTTGGATCTGAGGTCATTCTTTTGTAAATAGCATATGGTTGGATCATGTTTTCTTAATCCTCATCTGCTTCTTAAATAAAGTTTTATTGGAACTCAGCCACAACCCATTTGCTTCTGTATGTTTGTGGCTGCTTCTGTGCTGCAGCGGCAGTGCTGGGTCCTGCAACCGAGATGCTATGGCTTGCAAAGCCTGAAATCAGGACTCTGACTCTTTGCAGAAGTTTGCCAGCCGCTGGTCTAGATGCTCCCTTAGAGTCTCCTGGGTGTAGTGAACTACACTTGGTTCCCTCTAGCAGCAGTCTGGTGAGATTTGTCACCAAATTTGTGGTCTACTCTCTCTCCTGAAGGGAGCAGATCTTAGCATCCCTAATAGCTCATCTGGCTGACAGGAGGAGCAGGCTCTTCCCTGAAACTACAGTTAGAGGCAGTTTGGAATGCGACTCCCAGTGGTAGCTTCAGGGTGGCCAACTCTCCTGCTTTGCTTGGGACTGAGGCAGTTCCTGGGACATAGGATTTTAGTTTTAAAATCTGGAAAGCCTGGGCAAACCAGGACAAGTTGGCCACCCTATCTGGCTGCCCAGAGCCTCACCTGTGTGCCCCCCCTCCCAGTACCATTCAGGGAAACCCCCAGCTATGCCAAGCGGCGGCGGCTGGCTGGCCCCAGTGGCCTGGCCTCCCCACGGCCCCTGCAGCGCTCAGCCAGTGACATCAACCTGAAGGGTGAGGTGCAGCCGGCATCTTCTCCTGGACCCTCGCTGCGAAGCCTCCCCCACCAGCTGCTGCTCCAGCGGCTGCAGGAGGAGAAAGACCGGGACCGGGATGGTGACCAAGAGAATGACGTCGGTGGCCCTACCACAGGCAGGGGCAGCCAGAACAACATCAGGTAGGAGGGGCTGGGAGGCCCTGGCAGGGTCTGGGTGGGTGGGGTGCAGGACCCAACCTGGGAGGAGCCAGCATGGGGAGGCAGGGAGAGGTCTCTGTGGTGTCCAGCACCTCTGCAGTGGTGGGCTGAGACCCGGGGCGGGGAGCTCCCAGGCCCCTAGACAGACCTCCCGAAGGGGAGAAGGTGAGGACCTGTGGGCCGGGGCAGGCTCTTCCATGCTGATGTCTGGTCTTGCCCTGAGGACAGTGGGCAGCTGAGGGAGCGTACTGGGGGAGGGGTCTGATCAACCTGTGGTTTAGAAAGATTCTTGCTGTGCCAGGGAGGAGGTCTGGTGGTGGGCAGTGAGGGGTTACAGATTGAAACCTGCAGGTGACCCCTTACCCTGTCTCCAAAGGGGAGTCTTTGTCTTTCTCTCACCTCTCATGTCAGGACACCGTGCTTCTGCTCTTTACCGTGAGCGATGGGACCCTGAGAACCAGGCACATATGAGGGACTTGGCATCCCCAGAACGCAGGGCAGGACCCCTGGCTAGAGCCCCACCAGCCGTTGTTGGCTGTGCAGTGAGGAGTGTGGGGGGCACTGGCTCTGAAGACAGATGGCCGGGGTCCAGGGCAGTCCTCGCACCTGCTGACTGTAGCCTTGGACAGGTCAGCCAACCCTATGCCTGGGGTTCTCATCAGGAAGGTAGGACTAATCCCACCATAGCCATTTCCTTCTGAAAGTCTTCCGAACCTGGGCAGGTGAGGGGTCCCTGTTGGGAGTCCCTGGCCCCCAGTACCAGCCAGCTGCCGCTGGGTGAGGCATCTCTCCTCTCTGCACTTCCATGGCAGGAGCCATCGTTCGCTGGTTTTTTTTTTTTAATCCTCACCCAACTTTAGAGAGGGAGGAAGGGGGTGGGTGTGAGAGAGAGAGACAGAAACTACATCGGCGTGAGAGAGAAACATCAATCTGTTACCTCCTCTACGTGCCCTGACTGGGGATTGAACTTGCAACCTAGGTATGTGCCCTGACTGGCATTGAACCCGAAACATTTTGGTGTATGGGACGATGCTCCAACCAACTGAGCCACCTGGCCAGGGCAGGAGCCATTGCTCTTGCTGCCTAGTCTCCCCAGAGCCAGTCACGTGCAAGGTGCTCTGGAGACGTTGTCGAGTGGGAGTTGCACAAACAGCCCTGTGGTCATGACAGCTGGGCTGTCATCTCACTTAACCTTGACCCTCCACGAGGCTGTGCTCTCATAGTGCTGACGTACAGATGAGGGTCCTGACACTCAGGGGGAGTGAGTGACCTGTCCAGAGTCACAGAGCTAAGAAGCAGCGTAACCGGGCCCCAGGTAGATCTGATTCCCAAACTTTCTAAGCCTGTGCTCAGCCGAGGGCTTGGGGTGCAGCAGGAGCTTATAAAATCCGCTTTATCCCCTGCCATTGTCCTTGTTCATGTAGCCTTGATGTGTGATGTCTTCTCTGTCTCTGTGTCTTTGCCCAGACTCCAAGGCTGTCTGACCTGCCCCAAATCATCTCGGTTCTCCCTGAAACTTTTGCACGTCCCATGGATTTTTGTGAGGGTGGGACAGTCCAGTGGTTAAAAGAACAAACTTTGGGACGGTTCAGTTTTGCAGCAGATTGCTCCTGCGTTGGAGCTGTGTGGATGCCCTGCTTTCATTTACTTTTTTGTGTGTGTTCATTCACCTTTCAGCAAACACAAAACCAAAATCTCTGCTGTGTGTGGGGCTCCAGCTCACTGCTCTGTGGGGACGGCACATTATCAGTATTACTTTTTTCTACAAGAATTTAGTTGGTGCCTAGGATGCTGGAGGTGGTGGAGGTCTCAGAAGGACATGCCAGCTGGGGCCCAGGGCTGAGAAGCAGTTAGATGGGCAGGGATCTAGGTAAGGGACCTGCCCTGTGAGTGGTCAGGAGGGGGCTGAGGACGTTTGGTGCCCCTGGAGGGAGAGGGTCTCTGAAGGAGAGATCACCTTTCATCCAAGGAGAGCGAGTGGCATTTGAGCTGAGATGGGGTGGGGTGTTCGTTGAGGGAGGTGGCAGCTCTCCTAGCGCCCCCTGTTGGCAGAGCCTGGAATGGTGCCCCTAGCCGCGCAGAAATATCGTCCCCGAGTTCCCACCAGCATCACAGGGCAGAGAAAGGTGTTTGTGGCTGAGAGACAGTAACCACTGGCTGGAATAGCATGATTAGAATAGTTGATGTGTTGGAAACGCCATCATGAGCAGGCAAGAGGAGGGAAAAGAAAGTACCCAAGTGTGTGACTGGGCTGTAGCTAATTCTCAGTCCTAGAGAGCTTCGCTATTGGTTGAGAATGTGGACCTGGTCTGCCTAGGTACTAGGGAGCCAGTGCAGGCTTTTGAGCAGAGTGAAGGTGGAGGACCGAGGCCTCAGGCCCGGTGCCCAGGTGAGGTCAGCAGCAGTGTGCATGGGCCTATGGGGCAGGTGTCCAAGGAGGAGAGGACACAGGTCTAGAGGGGGATCCAGAGGCCCCGACACATGGCATTGGTCTGGGTGTGGGGAGGCCAAGGCCCGAGCAGGGGGCAGTGGGCGGGGAGGCGTGGACCAGCTGGGGGAGCCCCTTCTGGCCAGGAGGTAACCTTCGCGGGGCGGCTCTCTGCTGTCTGAAGCGCACCAATGCCCTCCCCAGCTCCCACCTGGCCGCTCCAACTGTGTCCCGCCTCCCCCTCCCCGCCCTCCTCAGCCCGACTTCCCTCCGCCCTGCGTGCACCGCAGACCCCTCGCCCGGTGGTCTCTCCCCCCGTGGGGGCGCGCGAGGGGCCGCGGAGGAGAGCGGGGGAGGGCCGGCCCGCCGCCGCCCGCAGAGGGAGGAGCCGGGTCGCGGAGGAGGCGGGGCGCGCGGAGAGCCGCGGCATGGAGCGAGCCCGGCGCGCCCGGGAGCGCAGCCCCGCGGCCCCGGAGCCCTGAGCGGGCGCGGCTCGTGCGCTGGCGGGAGCGGGCCGGGCGCGGCGGCGCGGCCCATGGAGCGGCCCCGGGCCGGGCCCCCGGCGGGCGGGCGGGCGGCGGCGGGCGGCGGGCGGCGGGCGCTGCGGCGGCGGCTGCGGTGAGGCCGGCGGCGGGGCCGGGCCGCGCGCCATGGAGGCCCCGGGCGCCGGCTTCGCGTGCCCGCTGCCCCCCGGCATCGCGTCCGTCACCTACGTGTTCGTCTACAGCCCGAGCGGGCCCGGCGGCCCCGGCGGCCCCGGCCCCGCGCCCGGCCCTGGCCCGGCGCCCCCCGCGCCCCCAGCGCCGCCGCCCCGGGGCCCGAAGCGGAAACTTTACAGCGCCGTCCCCGGCCGCAAGTTCATCGCCGTGAAGGCGCACAGCCCGCAGGGCGAGGGCGAGATCCCGCTTCACCGCGGCGAGGCCGTCAAGGGTGAGGGTCGCGGGGGGGCGGGGTCGCGGGGGCGCCGGGCGGTGCGCCGCGATCGTGGAGGGGCTGATGCCATTTTGGGGTCTCCCCGGGAATTTGAGCCACCGTGGTCATTATGGGATGCATCTGCCACTGGGGATTCCTTGTGTCACTGTGAAGGGCTCCGTGTCAGGTAGGGGTGTCTGTGTTTATGGGGTTCCTGTCCATCTTCCACCCGTATGGGTTCCCTGTGGCACCACAGGCTTCTGTCATCATGGGGGTGTTTCTGTGTCACGGGGCCTGGTGTCATTGGGGTCTGTGTGTTCAGAGGAACCCATCCCATTACAGAGTTCCATGTAATATGGGTTCCTCTGCCACTTCTGGGACTTCCTCATTGGAAATCCTTGTGCTCTGTGGGGACCCTTGTGGTCTGTGGGTGATGTGTGACAATTATGTGGGTGCTTGTGTATTAGGAGGGTTTCTGTCACTGAGCTTCCTCTGTTCTGGGGGACCTTGTGCTGTGACAGGCAGGCTCCTCTCCGTCTGGAGTTCTCTGCCATCACTGGGCCCTGTCCTTGTGCACGCTGTGTGTCCCGGGGAGCCTGTGGAAGAAACAGCCGTGGGGTCAGCCCTCCTTGGTCCCTCTGTGGCCCAATCCCATGGCCAGAGCAGTGACCCTGAGCTCTTGGCAGTGCCCCCTGGGATGGGCGACAGCAAAGATGGGGTGGGTGTAAGAGGTGGGAGGAGAGGGGTCACCTGGGAGAGCAGGAGCAGGATGGTGGCCCCTGCCTCTGCCTTCTGTCCCCCCTTGAGTGTGTCCATCTGTGTGTCTCTCTGTCCCCCACATGCCCATCCTGTGCTGTGCCCATCTGTTCGTTTCTCTTCCATGTGGATCCCGAAATCTTTCCAGGGAAAAAGCCAGGAGAATGAAGGAAGGGAAGGGAGGAAGGGTGGTGGGTGGGTGGGCAGAACCTGAGCCTGAGGTGGTGGGGTGGGGGGTGGGGGGAGGTTGGGGGAGGGGTGGTGGGAGGGGTGGGTTCCCACTGCTCTGCTCTACCCTGACAGCCTTTCTGGCTTCTGTCCCTGCAGTGCTCAGCATTGGGGAGGGCGGTTTCTGGGAGGGGACCGTGAAAGGCCGCACGGGCTGGTTCCCGGCTGACTGCGTGGAGGAGGTGCAGATGAGACAGTATGATACACGGCATGGTGAGTGACCCCCACCTTCTCTGGGCTGCTCCCTAGCTCCCCTTTGGACTTGCTTGGAGCTGAATACATGTGGACATTCAGAGCAAAGATGAGGGTGAACGCAAGCACACGTTTGAAGTGGACGCAAACTTGTGTGCACGACAGACTTGTGGCACACACACCCTGCACGTACTCACAGACACCTCACAGCCGTGGAGACACGTGTGATGTGCCCACAGGACTGCACGTGTGAACACGCATCTGTGCAGATCCCACATGTGCCTCCCAGTGACCATGCAGCCCCCACACAGTCCTCACAGAAACATGGGGTGCTTGGAGCGCATGATTCCTGCATGGCTGGCAGACAAGTAATGAGGTCAGGATGAGAAAAGACATGTCTTTCCAAAGTGGACAGATTGTCCAGGTGGGCAGTGAAGGGAGGCCTGGATCCGCCACGAGGAAATGAGGCCAGTTGGGCCCGGAGGGGCTGTTGTGGGTGCCCTGTGGCCAGGAGGATCTGAGGGCAGCAGGTGAGAATGGCCTTGGCCTCCAGGAAGGACTCCTCTGGGTGTTGGGATCTGAGGTGGTACTGCCAGCGGAAAGGAGTGACTGGTCCTTTTGAGGCCCCAGGCCAGGGCCAGCTGCGTGTCTGGGGAATAGCCTTGCAGTGAGCACTCAGAGGTTCTAGGAGGCCCCCAGGCCCATGAGTGTTATTTCTGGCTTGGAGAGCTGGTGGGACAAGGGAATCCTGTCTTGAGTGGTGGCCAGTGGTGGTCACCAGTGGTATCTCGGGACCAGGGGTTCAGGGCCCCTTCCTCTGCGTAGCGCTTGGGCCTGGGGTTGCTGTGTCCTCTTAACCTTGTTTGAGAGTTTCCCAAGGGGAGCCCACCCCTGCGTGCCCAGACTCCTGCCCTGTGTGGAATGTGGCCACTGACCTGCTGCTGAGCAGGTGCCTGTGCCCGCTCGCTCTGCTGGGCCCGCTCGCTCTGCTGTGCCCTGCCTTGCCCGACGGCTCTCCAGGGGCTGGGAGTGTGGCAGGGACGGGAGCCCGTCGGGTGCCTGTGGAGGGTGGGGGCAGCCTGTCCAGGTGGGGCTGATTCGAGAGGTTTGGGCCTTGGTGCAGACCTGACAGGGGCTTCTAGGCCTGTTGAGCCGGGAGTGGTTCCGTGCTCCCCTACGGGGTGGGCGCGGAAGTTCTGGTTTGAAGAACTGTGTGGCTCCAGGGCAGTTGGACCTGAGTCAGAGGCTGGGAGGGTGGGAGACAGGTCTGGGTTGCAGTCGGCATTGGAGAATAGCATATGTCTGTTCGGTGTTTGATGTGTGTTGGCCCCTGTCCTGGGGCTGGGATCACAGAGGCTGGCTGTCTGCCCAGAGAGGAGCAGGCTGCAGAGTGGTCACGCCGGACGTGTCTGTGTGCGGCTGGAGGGCAGGCTGAGCTCAGGGTGCTCCCTGGGTTGGCCTGAGGAGTCAGAGGGCTTCCAAGCAGAGGCGTTTGAGCTGAGCCTTGAAGGATGACCAGGAGTCCTCTGGGTGGTCAGCTGATGGTGGCGGGAGCGGAGCCCGTTTGCCAGAGTGGCGCGTGCTGGCACCCAGCGTGTTCCAAGCCGCGTCCCAGGGCCGGCTGTGGTCTTAAGCACTTCATATATAGGAATTGACTCACCCGTCCCAGCAGGTCTGGGAGGGGGCACAGTGGATGTGGGTCCACGTCTAGGAGGGCCGGTCCCACGGCCCAGGGGCAGAGTCTTGTTTGTGACACAGGCGGTGGCCGCAGGGTCTGTGCTGTGACTGGCGCAGCTCACAGGCTCTGGGTGAGTGGGACGTGTGTGCAGGGAGGGGTGCGGGGCTGCAGTGGGGGCGTGAGGCCCGTCAGGTGGCTGTGCATGGGTCCATCTGGAGGACGGACTGGAGTTTGTGGCAGGAGGAGACGGGGGTGCTGTCTTGAGTGTGCAGGTCGTTAAGGGTTAGGGTGAGGGCCAGGCAGGGTGGGGGTGGACTGAAGTCTTGGAGGAGGGAGAGTGCACACAGTGCCCTGGTGCAGGAGCGACAGGCCTCCGGGCACTTGCAGAGCTCCTGGATGGAGGTGGCTGTGGGGTTCGTCACCTGAAAGGATGTCAGAAGGTACCTGGGTAGATGGGAGCGTTTCATGGGTGGGCAGAGGGAGAGAGGCCTGTGGAGTCTGCCTGCTGAGAGGGGTGGGAGTCCTCAGTGCAGGCTGGGCCTGCCAGCCGCTCTGGGCAGAGTCTGAGCTGGGACCCAGGGGCTGGGTTGTGCCAGAGGCCAGAGGCAGCCCAGGAACGAGAACGTGTTTCCAACAGGCCCAGATCCAAAGGTCTGTTTCCGAGACGAGTGGGGACAGAGAGAGATTTAGAGGCCAAGGAAGGGACGCTGTGCCAACACATGGGGCCAGGCTGATGCCCGGGGTCAGCAGAGAGGGTGCCTCCCACAGCCCCTGCCTGGAGCATGTGCGTGAAGGGAGCCGCGCAGCACAGTGCGCTGAGCTGTGGGGGGAGAAGGGGAGGCGCCGCCTTGTGTGTTCTGGAGGCTGGTTTGTAGGACACCGGGAGAGCTGGGGCCCTGGCAGCCTTCCTCCCCCCTCCCTCCCCTCCCTCTCTTTCCAGTACTTGGGGGGGTCATGCTGTGTATTTTCACTTCAGCTGGCTTTCATGTGTCTGATTAATGAAACTGGGAAAGTAATTTGTGTTATGTAATAAATACAATTTGTTTGGTTGACAAAATCTAAAAATGGGCGGCTAGTGAACCGTGGAGTTGGGGGTCCTTTTGCAGACAGGCACTGTGACCGTGTTAGAGTTGGGTCGATGTGAGAGGGGTGTGGTGGAGGCAAGGAGGGGGCTGGCACCCAACCTGAGCAGCGATGAGGTCGCCTGGCCTGCTTGGCCTTGGGACGCAGGGTGAAGGGTGCAGGGGTGTCACAGAGGGTCTCAGTCATGATGGGCAGTGTGGCAAGAGGAGAGAAGAGAACAGGTCCGTGCTTGGAAACATGCCAGGGTGATAGAGTTCCAGGCCCCAGAACCTAGGGCCCTCCAAGGTGAATTTTCCTACTCCACAAGGAGAGGCTCGAAGGGGACCACTGACTTACGGAGAGTCACACAAGGCAGGGCAGTGAAATCCAGACCAGTGCTGTTCCCGACATCTGTGTCTGCTAGTATTAAGAGGAGCTCTGTCTTCTTTCCATCCAGCCTCTGCTTCATCTGCTCTCACATCCATTTATCCTTTGGCTCACCCACTCGTCCTGCCATCATCCATCAACCCATCCAGACAACCCAGTGCACCCAACCCCTCCTTCCTGCCCTCCATCCACCCATCCTTCCATCTATCCATCCATCCACGCATTCATCCATGCACCTACCTTTCCTTCCGTTCATCCATCCATCCATCTACCCACCCACCCATCCATCATCCACCTTTACACCCATCCATCCCTCCTTCTGTCCACCTGTCTGTCCTTCCGTCCATCCACCCATCCACCCATTCATCCATCCATCCATCTACCCATTTACCTGTTCATCTATCCTTCCATCCATGCATCTACCCATCCACCCATCCATTTATCCATTTGTCCATCTGTTGGTCCATCCCTCCCTCCATCCATCTCTTCCATCCATCTTTTCATTCATTCATCTATTTATCCATCCATCTCTCTGTCCGTCTATTCGTCCATCCATCATTCATCGATCAGTCCATCCATCCATCCACCCATCCATCCTTCATCCCACCCACCAATCTAGTTATCTCCTCGTCATGAAACCACTCAGTCCACCTCCCCATTTGTTTACACATCTACTACCCTTTGACTCCCTCCATCTCATGTTCCATCCATCCGTCTTATACTCATTCATCTACCCCCGCAGCCCAGCCAGTTGTCCATCCAGCTCTCCTTCTAGTTAGCATCTGGAATGTCCCTCATGTGTTGGCGCTGTGCCAGGTGCTAGGATCACAGAAATAAATGCATCGTGGTCCCTACCCACACAGAGCTCACAATGAGTGGAAGAGACAGGTCATCAAAGATCATAGGCTCTCATTTGACCTCATTTCCTACCACTCTCTCTTACTCCTTGTGCTCCCTGTACCTTGGCCCCCTCAGGCTGATGCCTTGTGTGCTTTGCCCTGAGTGTCCACCCCAGGGAGTCCTTTACCCGCACAACCCATGGCGGCTCCTCGTGGCCTGTGTCTCTGCTCAGCTGTCTTGCTGGGGAGGCCTTCATGTGACCCCACCAGAACCGTGAGCTTTCTCTGTAACCATCCTGCTGCTTCTTAACACTTCATGGCATTTGACATGTTATGTGTATATGTATTTCTTGTCTATTCCCTCTCCGAATAGATCGTAAACTCTATAGGGTAGGGACTTTGTTCCGTTCTCTGCTGTATTCTCAAAGCCTAAAACAAACAGTGCCTGGTACATAGTAGGAGCTCAGTAAATACTTGTTGAATGAATACATTAATCTTGAGAAATACTAAAATGATACAGAATGAGGGAGGACTTGAGGGGTGAAATGCCAGTGGTAGTGGAACCGTCTTGGGGGAACACCTTGAGTCCGAGGTGCTGGGAGGCCGGGAGGCAGGAGAGTCTGGTTGGCGGCTGCTGGAGAGTGGGCCTGGAGCGGGGAAGCGCTGGAGGTGTCTTCCCCGAGAACCTGCAGGAAACCTGGGGGAGGCCCAGGTGGGGCGGCGCAGGCCTGCTCTGCAGTGGCTCAGGGGCTCTGAGCAAGAGCAGCTGGAGCAAAGCTCTGTGATGTGGTGACATCAGGGAAGGGGACCCAGCGCCACACCGGGACCCCTGCGCACTCAGGGCGGGACCTGGAGCGGGGACCCCTTGAGGCTGAGCAGCAGTGGGCCGTGTGAGGGGTTCAGTGACGACACAGTGCCGCTTCCATGGCAGTGCACGGGGGCGTGTAGCGTGACAGGCACACGACTGGTCACACAGCCATGCACACGCACAAGCACATGTGTGAGCACAGCACCTACATGTGACTGCAGGCCACACACGCGTGCCTCATACATGCACAGCTTTGCTGGTAGCTCTGGGGCTCTGGCTCTGGGGGTGGCCTGACTGTGTGCTCGGGGAGGGATGACCCACAGCTCCTGCCTGTTCTGGACGCTGACCCCGGAGGCCCGAACCTCCCACATGGCCCCCTCAGCCCTCTGACCTCAGGACCTCTGGGCCCAGGACCCAGGATGGCCCCCCCATTTCCACCTGGCACAGCTAGTCCAGGGGGGTGTGTGGGCAGAGGCTGGTGACCACTGATTGGGGGCTGTTCAGGCCACTTGGAGGACATGGCCCTCCATCAGCAACGGAAACTCCCCTCAGAAACCCGGGAGGACCGGACGAAGCGACTTTTCCGCCACTACACGGTGGGCTCTTACGACAGCCTCACCTCACACAGGTACCGGCGGGCAGGGGGCATGGGGGCAGGGGGCATGCATTCGCATGGGACCAGATGTAGAGGGAGGCTGAGAGCTGGTTGAGGAGGCCTGGGGTGAAGAGGTCAGAGGAGGGGAGGTGGTGCCCAGCCAGCGTCTGTCTTCTGCCCTTCCTGGTCAGTCCAAGGGCAACTCCCAGGGGTGGGTCAAGCCTGAGGGACCCTTTCTGGGGCATGCGGGGTGGGGGGTCAGTCTGGCCAGCCGTGCTGTTTGGCAGGCTCCTTAGCCTCCCTGCTCTCCTCCATCAGCGATTATGTCATTGACGACAAGGTGGCCGTCCTGCAGAAACGGGACCACGAGGGCTTTGGCTTTGTGCTTCGGGGAGCCAAAGGTAACGGAGGTGGGGGCGGCGCGAGCGGGCGTGGGGTGGGCTCAGGCTGCACACGGCGTGGGCGTCTTCTCTGTCTTGCCTGTGTTCTGCTCCTCTGCTCCCCTCCCTGTCCCTGCTCCTGCCCCGTGTCACCCCGACCCTGCCCAGGCCTTGTGCCCTGCCTCACCTCCTGCCTTGCCCCCTGCCTCGCCCCTGCCCCCTCTCTGGCCCCACCCCTCCTTGGCCCTCTGCTGTGAGGGGCTCAGTCCAGGGCAGTGACTCCTCCTCGCAGACGTCCAAGATTGCTGCTGTAGCGTGCCTGACCGAGGGGGGCCTCTGGTGGGGTGAGAGGGGAGTTTCTCAGAGGGATGTGTCCTGGACTCGCAAGCTGGCTCCTGCCCTGGGCACCCCCGCCGGCTGCCCAGCCCTAGGTCGCTCTGCCCGGGTGTCATCCGTTCAGCGTGCTGAGCCACTCCTGGGCGGTGGCTGAGTGGCAGCCGCCTGCACCTCCCTAACGCCCGCCCACCCCTGCAGCGGAGACCCCCATCGAGGAGTTCACGCCCACGCCGGCCTTCCCGGCTCTTCAGTACCTGGAGTCTGTGGACGTGGAGGGCGTGGCCTGGAGGGCCGGGCTGCGCACTGGGGACTTCCTCATCGAGGTGAGGCTCCCTCACCTGCGCGTGGCGGGGGGGGGGGGGGGGGGCTGAGCCCCGAGCTGGGACACTCCTGGACACCCCCACCCGCCTGCTGTCTGCCCAGGTGAACGGAGTGAACGTGGTGAAGGTCGGACACAAGCAGGTGGTGGCCCTGATCCGCCAGGGCGGGAACCGCCTCGTCATGAAGGTCGTGTCGGTGACGAGGAAGCCGGAGGAAGACGGGGCTCGGCGCAGAGGTGAGGGGTCAGGCGTCAGGCCTGTGCCCAGACTCTTCCCCTCTGGCCTCTGACCTTAGACCTTAGACCTTTGACCCCAGGCCCCTGTTTCTCTGCCCACCCCCTGACCCCAGACGGCTGACATCAGATGTCTGAAACTAGGTGAACCGCCCCCATTCGTGGCCGGGGTGCTTTCCCAGCCCCTGCTGTTAGACGGCCACCCTGGCCCCTAGCCTCTGACCCCTGACCCCTGACCCCAGGTTGCCCCTCCTCAGATCCCTGCCCCCTGCTTCCTGGCATCCCCCCAGCCCCTGGTGTGGAAGAGCCCTCCTTCCCTGCTCTGCCAGCAGCTGCCTGGAGGCCGGGGTTGCCATAGCAACTGTGAGGTTGACGCTGCCTTCCGCTCATTGTCGGAGGGAGGGGGAGGCGGCACCTGAGGGAAGAGGAAGAGCGTCTTCTCCCTGCGCGATGTCGCGGCTCAGCCTGGGCCCAGGAGGTTTTGCTGGCCCGGCACAGCCCAGGCCCTGGCTTGGCTGACCACACCCTGGTCCCCTGAGGGGCAGTGGCCTCCAGGGCCTGGGGGAGCCCTGGAGCAGCCCAGCCTGCTGGGCCCCTCCCAGCCCCCACCCCATGGCTCTGGTGCCCCTCGCTCCACCTTTGGAGCCTACAGGGTGGGCACTCAGGCTGGAGCTGGCCAGTCCCCTGACCCCCTCTGGGGCTGTTGACCACCTCCTGAGGCCCCGCCTGCCCTGGCCCAGCCCGGCCCGGCCCTCAGCACCCCCTGAGCTCCCAGCGCCATGAAGAAGTTCGCATCCAGCCGCAGCCTGAACAAGATCCTGGCACAGTGCGACGCGTCCTCCCGGGAGTACGAGGAGATCCAGGCGGTGGAGCGCAAGTGGCACCTGCACCTGGCCACGCCGCGCTGCCTGCTGCTGGACCGGAGGTCCAAGGCCTCCCTCTTCTTTGCAGCCCCGCCACCCCCCAAGAGGGCCCCCAGCACCACGCTGACCCTGCGCTCCAAGTCCATGACGGCTGAGCTTGAGGAACTTGGTGAGCGGCGGGGGCGGGAGGTGGCGGGCAGGCCGGGGTGGGAGCCAGGCTGAGTGAACTGGGGCCAAAGCCAGGCAGGCAGAGGGCAGGAGGGATGGACAGACAGATGTACGAAGAGGGCAACGTGAGTGGGTGGGAGTGGTAGGGTGAGGGCCGAGGGCTGGGTGACCGCTGGAGGTGGCGTGGGACAGCCAGGGCGGTGGTGGCGCAGGGCCTGCCCGCCTGTGTCTGCATGTGTGTGCACGTGCTGTCTGCCGCTCTGCAGTCTGACTTTGCTCCTTCATTTCATCCAAGTGAGGACAGGGCAGGCGTCCGGGGCCGGGCTCTGCTCCCGGCTCTGCCGAGCACTGGCTGTGTGGCTTCTGCATTTATTTCACTCTCTCAGCACCTGCTCACTCACTGGTTAAGCAGGGTAATGACAGTGAGCGGCCGACTTCACACGGTGTGTGCACCTCACTGGTTCAGTGACGGCACAGGCCCTCAAGGGCTGCAGGAGGCACACGAGAGTGTGTTGGGGCTTTGATGGGGCATGTTGTGGTCACAATCCCAGAGTGACTATCGGTAGCCTCATTGTGGGCATGTCTCAAGCTACGTGACTGTTAATAGCCTCATCACAGGTGTGTCCAGATATATGTAGCCGTGTCCTGATATTCGTGACCATCAGTGTCCTCGTTGTGAGCGTGTCCTGGTACGCATGACTGTTAACGTGCCTTGTCCTTCTATAGTCCAAACCCAGTCCTAGTCCCAGACTTTGCTGTGGCTTCAGCCATAGTAAGAACACTGATACTGGTCCCAGGCTGGGATCTAACCTGGTCCTGACCCTGATCCTGATTCTAGACTGAGCTACAACCCTGGCTTCAGGCTTGGTTCTTCTCCAGCCATAGAAAGAACCCAAACCTGTTCCCTAAAGTTTTTCCTGATCTTAGTCACTGACTGAACCCTGATCCTGTCCTGGCCACGGGCTGAGGCACCTTGTCCAAGCTGGTGCTTTTGATTGCAATTTAGTTTAATGTGGAGGACAGCCATCAAGATCAACTGGGCTGACATGGTCACGATTTTCTTCCCCATAAATATTATGAATAAAATAAAAATTTAAAAACACATAGTCAACTCAGAAGGAACAGGACTTCCCATGTCTCAAAAATGAAGAAAGAAATCAGAGCCAAGAGAATGAGAGGAGGCTGATGTATCCATGGGACAGGATGTAGATCCTCAGGGCAAAGGGTTGGGGTTCTGATGCCCCCACAAAGCCAAGAGATATGGTTATGGACCCATGATAAGTGGGAAAGCTGGAACCAAGCCCAAGAACTGGAATTAGTGTCAGGAGAACCGAAAATCATAGAAGAATACGAAAGAGACAAAATAAGGTGTTTAAATACAAAATTTATGAGAAATAACAGAGTTCATAGTGAAATAACAGGACAGTACCAAAAGAAAAAACGGAAGAAAAAGAAGATTTTAAAAGGATCCCTAAAGAACTGTCATTGAAACAAAAATTGTAGCCACAGAGATTAAACAAATCTCTGTCTGGGAGGAACAGGATTCCCTCTGTGTGGCAGGATTGTTCTGCAGACCCAGCTGAAGAAGAAACAGTGAATTAGAAGGTGTCTGAGGACATCACCCAAAATGCAGCACAGGAGACAAGGAGATACAGACTATCAAAGGGCAGATAAGAGACAAACCCCAGAGGGAAAGAAAGAAAAGGTCGGGGAAGAGACAATATTTGAAGAGTAAATGGGTAATAATTTTCCAAAATTGGAAAAGGAGATGAGACTCCAGTTTGAAGAAGTATACGTCCCAAGCAAGGAAATACAAAATAAATCTACATCTAGACTTGTCATAGTAAAATTTCACAACACCATAGACAAAAAGAAAAATTGTAACTACCAGAGGAAGAAGGTGGATGATTTAGGAAGGATGGGAAGACCGACAGCCGACTTCTCATCAGCAATAGTAGCTATTAGAAGACAATGGAACAGTAACTTCCAAGTCTTGTGTGAAAATGTTTTCCCACCTAGAGTTCTATATCTAGCTAACCCTTCTCCTTCAAGAATGAGGTGGAGAAGCTAGACTACTTCTGGCCCCAGGGTCACAAGGGTCCAAGGCTGTGGGGAGCTGATCTGTCACACTGATTGAGGATCCAAACTGATCAGTAAACCAATATCACTAGGCAGCTGGGTAGGTCCCAGGAGCCTCCTTCCAGAGGCTGTTCCATAGCCGTGCTCAGCTGCATGTTCAGAAGGGACCCTCCCAGTTATGCACACAGAGGTGCTTGGGCAGCCCCAGATCTGTAATCTAGGGACCCAGGGACTGCTCTGTCTGAAGAAACCAGTAAACAGCAGATCCTCCTTCCTCTCTGCTCTGGGCTAGGGCTTTCCCTCTGCTGCTCTGTGGCCCTCGTCTTCAGGGGCTCACTCCTGCAGCCTCAGGTCAGCATCATCCATCTTCACCCACATTTCCATAGCAGAGTTTCAGGAGGGATGATGAAAAGACAGATTAGCACAGAGCCTTTGTCCACACTGCTGACTGAGGGGTCACAACTTTGGCTGAGGCTGGACACAGGCTCTTTACATTTCTCCACTGAGAGGAGAGGCCACTCCTGCCCCCAGAGGACAGCTGTCCTGGGAAGCCAGCCCAGTTGCCGACTTCTAGAAACACCCGGTTTGAGGAAGCCAGGCCAGCATCAGGGTCTTCCCACGTACCAAAGGGCTCTGCCCCTGATCCAGTGTCTGTGCGTTTAAAGGATAGAAGGAAGACCTGTGGGTCATTGCCAGCACAAACATGTCAGTCCTGTGTCACACTGTCAAGATGGGACTCTTTAGGGTCCTGTAGTCTATCGAGAAGATGACCCAAACAGCTGGAAAGAAAGGAGAATGTGAGGTGACAAAGCAGGTGGCAAGGGTGGGGGCTCGTACAGGTTGCTGCTTGTTGCTCAGAGGGTGCGGGGGAGAAGCAAAGTCCTGCAGGGTTGAGGTGGCTGGCAGAAACAGCAGAGGAAGGGGTGGCGTAGGGACCCTCCCCTGGGACAGGTGGGAGAAGGAGGAAGGGCAGGACAGCCTCAGTGTTCTTTAGCAAGGGGTACGTTGCGTGCTCATCTACTCAGCATGAACCAAGGACGTGCTGGGCTGCGGAGGTCAGGGAGGGCCCTGGTGGGTCCGAGTCCCCTCCTGTTCACCCACTGTCCCATGCTAAATCTGGAACTTCTGGGTCTCTTTTCCTTTGTGATGAGAATGTTGGGGCAGGTGACATGCCAGTGTGCAGTCTCTGACCTGCCCTTTGACGGAAACACACCGCATAGAATGTTCAGGGGTGACCAGTGTGGCCAGCAGTGGCCTCCAAACTTGGTTTTTATGGGATCTTGCCCTTTCTCTAAAAAAGTTTTGATTTACTTCTCTGTGGATGTCTCCACGTGTGTGTATGTCTGTGT
The DNA here is from genome assembly GCA_030848825.1 of Tadarida brasiliensis. Classification (NCBI taxonomy): domain Eukaryota; kingdom Metazoa; phylum Chordata; class Mammalia; order Chiroptera; family Molossidae; genus Tadarida; species Tadarida brasiliensis. Next base: position 127,038 of record CM061263.1, on the reverse strand, counting down.
GTGCATGTCTGTGTGTGGATGTGCACAAGCATGTGTGAGCATCATGTGTGAGTAGATGTGTGTCTCATGTGGATAAGTAGGCCAGCATGAGCATCACGTGTGCACGTGTGTGTGACTGGATGTGCACAACTGTGTGTGAACATGTGTGTGAGTGGGTCACACAAGCATGTGTGTGCATATGCGTGGACATGCAGAAGTGTGTGAACATCATGTGTGAGCGTGTATGTGAGTGGATGTACACAAGTGTGGGTGAGCATCACGTGTATGAGTGAACATGTGTGAGCATTATGTGCACATGTGTGTGGATATGTGTGGATGTGCACAGGTGTGTGTAAGCATCGTGTGTGAGTGGACATGCATGAGCATCATGTGTGCATGTGTGTGGGTAGACTGCAAATGTGTATGTGCACGTGTGTGTGCATGCACACAAAAGGATATGTCTTTGGTTGGTGTTTCTGCCTTGAGTTTCAAGCCGTGTACCAACTTAGCATTGGGCAGATTCGCCCGTCTGGTCTGGTAGGGAGTGTAGGTCAGGGGTTGTGGGGATCTGGGAGGTCCTGGTTGTTGGGAGGGTGGAGGAAGAGAGATGGGCAAAGGGAGTGGGGAATGGGGCCCGGGTGCTGAGGATGAAGCCTGCCTCTTACCCCCTTTGCTCTGTTTCTTGATTCCAAGCCTCCATTCGGAGAAGGAAAGGGGGTGAGTCATCTGCTGTGTCCCCAGGGCCCCAGCTCCGCCTGACCCCTGTCCAGGGAAGTGCTGGTGTGTGAGGAGGTTCCAGTTCGAGTCAGGGTGGTCTGGAAGCCTGGGCTCCGCCCTCCTGCTGGCCTTCTCTCTGGGAACTGGTGGGGGCACAGTAGAAGGACCTGGGGGTGTGTGTGACAGGCTCGGCCACGGGCCTTGTGGCTCAGGGGGGCTGGGGCAGCCTGGTGAGGCAGAGCTGGGAAACCCAGGGTGGCGGCCTGGAGCCAGGGAGGGAGGGTGCAGAGGGCCCAGCTCTGGCGCTTGGGGGCAGGAGCGTCCCGTGCTTGATTGGCCATGTTGCTTCTTTCTGTCTGCTCTGGGGGCCCCCTTGTGCCTGGTGTGTGGGTCCCGTTTCTGTGCTGATCTGCTTTGGGGTCAAGCCCCGTGCTGTCAGTCCTTCAGAGCAGTCCGGGTCTCCCAGCACTGGGGAGGAAGCTTGGTGCTCCCCTGTCCAACATTGCCTAGCTGTGGCTTCACCACCCCTTGCTCCTGCCTCAGAGCTCATGTGCCGTGTCCTCGGAGGCTCCTTCCTGTGTGTCCAGCTTGAGGTTGCAGGGGACACAGCATCCATGTGGGGACGGAGTCTGGGCCTGTGCACTGAGTCCGCATCTGGTCAGATCTCAGGGCCTGGCCTCTGCCAGCTTCTTCCACCTCTCGAGTGGACAGGAATCCAGGCCAGATGGAAAGGTGGCTCTGTGGCCCCCTCATTGTGTATGTGCCTGGTGCCCACGGGTCCCTCGCTCAGGGACACACGGGCCTTCCCTGTGCCCGCACGCCTGCCCGCCTGCAGCCCGGGCTCTCCCGCACACCTGCAGTCTGGCCCTCTGAGCTCTCGCCGTCCCTTTCCCAGTCCAGATGAAGCGCTTTCCCTGGCATCTTTTCAGGTGTTAGAACAGGTGATGAAGTCTCCTCTAGGGACACTTTTGTGCACACCTTTGAGGCCGACACACAAACTGTTTCTGGAGCACATTGGCTCATTAGCGGGGCTCCCAGGGTGCTGTGCTGTGGCCTGCGCGCCCTCCAGTTGTAGGGACAGTGATGGTGACTCATCGCCCCGCAGGCCTCGCTTGTTCAAACAGCCGTGTCCCGGGTGCGCCCCGCACAGCGCATCGAGGGCTGTGTGTGAGGCTGGTGGCTGGGGGGGGGGGGGGGGGGGGCGCGTTCCAGAGGCCCAGCCCTGCTCCCCAGTGGGCTTCATTTCCTTATTTAAGTGTCTAAAACGATGTCTTTAAGAATATGTTTTCTAATTTTGTTGGGGATTGGTGTCAATCTCACCAGCTTGTAGTATGCAGAGTTCTTATTCTTTCCCGTTTGAAAATAATTCTCGCCTGGACCCAGCCCCGCCGCCCACGGCCAGCAGTCACGCTCAGCTGCCTTCACCAGCACGTTGCGTTGGGTCTCGGACTGAATTCCGTACCAGGACCTGCGGCCTGTGAGTGCACAGCCCAGGGCAGCACGTGCCGTTTCCCACAGAAAGGTGTCTCCCCACTGCTCTCTGTGGTTCCGGGACAGCTCAGTCTGACCTTTCACTCACTGGGTCTAGGATCTGGGCAGTCTGTCTCAGCTCCTGTTTCTTCTTTGGTAGAGCGAGGGCAGTGGCGTGCCCCCCTCGTGTGGTGGTTGTGGGGTGAGGGGTAAAGCTCTTCTAACTCTGGGAGTCGTGTGGGACTTCATTGGTGGTGGGATCTCAGCTGCACAGGGGAGTTCGTCACCTCACTGCCAAGACAGACAAGGGGGCCCTCTAGTGGGGCTCCTGGGCCCAGGCCCCTGGCGGCACCGGGAGCTGGTCCACGCGGGCCTGTTTGGGGTGAGTGGTAGCACCCGTCGAGCTCCTGCCGGGGGGACCGGGTGCTGTGGGCCTGCAGGGAGGGCGTCTGCTCTCTTCTTCCAGGAGCCCGTGAGCTGAGGATGGCGCAGACAGGAAGGAGTGCCGCGCACACGTGCTCGGGGCCTGCTCAGAGCCGGGCCTGGGGGTAGCACGTAGGTTTGTGCTAGTTCTCACAGCACCGGAGTCGGTGCCGCGTGTGAGCTGCTCTGTCAGAGGAGGAAACGGAGCCGCAGAGTGGTAGAGTCAGGACCGCCGTGCGCAGGGTGGGCGGGTCTGGGTTCAGGCCCGGACAGCTCAGGTGTTGTTTGCTCTGCACAGGGAGAGCTGGGGGGTGCAGGGCTGGAACGGCAGGTACTGGGCGGAGGTGTCGGGGCTGACCTCAGACTTCCCCCACGTGGGGCACTTGAGGGACCTGATCAGGGGCCGCGGGTTGGCACAGCCCCTGGGTTGGGAAGGGCTTGGGCATCTCGGGTTTGAGTGAAGGGTGGAGTGCTGGGGATGCCCTGCTGCAGCCCACGTGCTGGCCTCGGCCGGACCCCTTGGTCCTCCCACCAGACCTGATGGTTCTCAGACTCACGTCACACGTTTGTTTAACACAACTTCCAAGTCATGTTCATGATCAAAAACACCACTTCTAAAAGCATCAAACAGCTTTAATAAAAACAAAGCTTTTCCTTTACAATGGATTTGAGAGGATTTGAGAATAGTGCCCGAGGCTGCCCGGTGCCCTGGGCCCAGTTCAGGTGTGGCCCCCGGGCCCTCCTTGCCCTCCTGACTGTCCCCCACACCCTCCTCTTGGCACCTCCCACCTGGATGAGGTTCTTTGGCCTCCTGACCAGCCTGGGGTGGTGAGCTGTCATTCATTCTTGGTTGGTTTGCATCTTTTCTGGGCACCCGCTGTACCCCAGGGTCTGTCCCGGTGCCCTGGGCCCGGACAGTGACCTTGTGTTGAGGAGAAAAGTGAAAGGAAAGGACACGGGATCTCGGGAAGAACGAGGCTCTCACACTGCGTGTGGGTCCTCTCCCCAGTGGTCAGTCGGCCTTTTCATGGGGTTTCCAGGGTTACCTGGAACCTCTCTGAGGATGGAGGGGCAGGCTGGAGCGGGGTCTGGGTTCTGATGTGTGAGGGGCCCCATGCTGGTCCGGAAGCATGCCCTGGGGAGGACCGGCCTTGCGGGGAGAACAGAACAGCAAGGCTGCTCAAGGTCACGGTGGCTGAAAAGGCACCTTCTTGGCTGTGCAGAGAAACTCGACGAGATCCTGGCAGCCGCCACAGAGCCCACCCTGAGGCCGGACATCGCAGATGCGGACTCGAGAGCGGCCACCGTCAAGCAGCGGCCCACCAGCCGGCGCATCACCCCTGCCGAGATCAGTGTGAGCACCTGGGCGGCTGGGCGTGGGGGTGGGTGGCAGCTTGGCGGAGTGTGGGTGCTTGTGCATTTTCTGGGGTGGGGTCCCATGGACCCCACACTCCAGGGGTGGTTATGAAGGACCCACAGCCTTTCCTGGAGATACTTGGGCCCACCTCAGTCCCCAGAATGGCCACAGTTGACCACGTGCTGAGTGGCGTTCGGTGGCTTAGGCAGGTTCTGTGCCAGCCCTGTCATTCCACAAGTGGTGTGTGTCTGTCCTCCGGCCCACCTCTCCCACTGGGCACCTCTAGGCTGCTCCTCCTGCCTCACCTGGGCCACACCCAGGGCCACGGTCTGCTCTGGCCACCTCTGCATCAACCCATCCCACACTATGCCCAGGCCCCTGCCGGCTGGCTTTGCTCTGGACACAGGCACCGGGCACCAGCACATTGCAGATGGTGCATGGGGTATACGACCTCAGGCTTAGGAAGAGCATGGGCGGGGCTGGGTGGACACCTGGGGGCCCCAGTGCCCTGGAACCTCCATGTACCCTCCCGACTCCCACAGTCCTTGTTTGAGCGCCAGGGCCTCCCAGGCCCAGAGAAGCTGCCTGGCTCCCTGCGGAAGGGGATTCCACGGACCAAGTCTGTAGGTATGGCTGGGCTGGGGTCTGCCCGGGGCTGGGAGGACTGGGGCTGGGCTGTGGCCAGGGTGGACATGGGGCTGGAGGACCCTTTCTGTCTCCACCTGCAACTGGGGTTTCCAGTTTCTCGGAGTCCTGCCTCTCCCTGGCTCCAGCCCAGGAATCTCATGTTTGTAGACATAATGGGGGGGCGAGGTCAGTCCTTCAATAAACACAGAGATACTTTGCTAAAACAGACCCTTGAGACTCCCCCCACACCCATCCACAGCTCCCCATCCTGTGGGTCCCCCTGTACACCTCCCACAGGCACAACCATCCCATCCCTGGTTCTATCCTCTATGTTCGATGCCTGAGTGCATGTCATGGTTCTGACCCTACAACTACCCTCCCCTTGAACCTGCCCTCCCCCCCCCAAGGTATCAATACCTCTCTCCTTCATAGCCAGTTTTCTCCAGAAGTCAACCTATACTTGCTGTCTCCGGCCCCACCTAATCCTCAGCCTGCGGAAGGCTAGCTCTGTACCTGGAATTGTAATGGCTCCCACTGGGGTGACCAGTGTTTTCCAGGGCGTTCCTCCCAGTGCCTTTGATCAGCCCTTCTCTTGTGGCCTCAGTTAGCATTTGACTTTTCTGCCCCTTCGTCCAGGAAACTTCTCCCAGTTTTAGGACAACACTTCCTGGTTTTACCCTTGGTTCTCAGCTGCACATGCTCAGTTCCTCCCCAGCCCCAAACCACACCAGTGTGGGTCCTTCTCAGGGCTGTGTCCTTGGTCTCTCTGCCTCTGCACCTGTCTCCGTGGGACCTCATCACACCCCAGCCGATGTCACACCCTACATTGGCCATGTCCTCTCTTGGCCCTGGGCCTGGTCGTCTAACAAGCCCCACCCGCTGCTCATCCCTAGAGGCATCCAGTGCCCCCTCCTGCTCACCTGTCCATCCATCCACCCCCAGACCTGTCCACGTGTCCATCCATCTGTCCATGTAACCTCGCCGTGCCATCCTGTGTTGCCCAGTACGTGCCCGTTCAGCACTTGCTCCAACACTGCCCTGTGCTCACTGCTCCAGGCGGTTCTTAGAAGAACCTGGGTAGGGAACACTGCTAGGACCTCGTGTTCCAGACGACGAAACTCAGCAAAGGGGTCAAGTGACCTGCCCAAGGCCACACAGCTGCCTCACCTGCCTTTTGGTCACCCGTCAATCCCTCATTCACCCTAGGACCTCTGACGATCGATGCCCACTCTAGGCTGACTCTGAGCCAGGTGTGGGGGCTCGGTTGGGGGAGGTGACACTGTGCAGACAGCTCAGCTTGGCAGTCACATGGTGAGTGTGAAGGAGCATGTGCAGCTGGAGACAACTAGGGGGCGCCAACCACACCTGGGTGTCACACAAGGCTGGAGGATGGGGTGTCTGAGCTTAGACATGTAGGATGAGTGGGGGTTCTGGGAGATCATGTGGTGAATTGCTGATAAAGGCCATCCAACATGTGTGGCATGGTCCTTCAGGGACTGCTATGGATCATTTCTGTAGGGAGGAGGGTGGGGAAGAGGATAGGTGAGACTGCAGCCACTTTGGAGCTCTGAGGCGCTCCACCCCGCCTGCCATGCTGGCCTAAGCCCTGGGTATCCTCTGTGGTGTCCTGCTCTCTGCTTCCCCGATAAAGTAGGGGTGGACTGCCTTCTCCAGGGCCGTGTGCCTGACGCCTCACCATCCTCGTAGCCCCGCCCCGCAGGCCCATGCCTGCTTTTGGACCACTGCTTTGGCGTCCTCCAGACCTCCTTCCTGAACTCTACCTTTGGGTCAGACGGGGCCTTTTGCAGAGCAGATGCCCCCCTCATCCCTGCAGTTGGCACTCTGTGGGCTCCTCATTGCCTTGGGGTGCTGGGGACCAGCCCCAGCCCTCTCCTGCTTCATCCAGGGCCATCTGTCTCTGCCTTCCTCTGACCTGGGTCTACCAGACTCACTGTTCTCCATCTGCCAGAAAGCCTGTCCCTCAGCTACACCCAGTGCTGGGACTGACGAGCTCAGATCTACCTGCCTGCCCATCAGGAAAGGAGCCCAGGGGGGGTGGCAGCTCTTCCCCACTGGCCCTCCCAGACCCTCTGGTGCTCTGGCCACAGGTCAGCCAAGCGGGATTGGCCTTTAACCCCCTCGCCTTGGCCTGCTGAACAAGTTATCACACTCCTGGGGCACCCACTCCTGGTCCTGGCTGTGTGGCCCTGGGCACACGATTCAATCCTTGAAACCTCAGGGTCCTGGTTCATAAACATGGGGACCATCTACTACCTACCTGCCTCCAAGGCCGCTCTGAGGCTCCCCAGGTGGGCTGCACTCAGCTGAGTACTGAGCCCGACGGCCAGTGCTAGTATTAGGTGGCGCTGGTCCAGCATTTTTAGGTTGGCACTCAAGTGCTAGGGAAGTGCTCACTGCTACTATTTGGGCAGAGAACACTGCCCACCCCAGATGGCATCAGAACAGACTCCCCGTTTCATCCTGAGGCAATTGGCTTGTGTTCACCTGAAGTCAGAATTTGGCACACCAGACCCCCTGCAGCCTCTAGGACCACCGGCTTTTCCAGCGTGGGTCTGCCACGCACAGGCCCGTGGGTGTTGACATGCATCCGGCACTGAGGGTGGAAGGCACACCTAAAAAGCGATGACGATGACCTCAGCCGCCCACCTGGGTCGCTGCCAGGTGCTTAGCCCTGTGCTGTAAGCCTTAAATGGCTCCGGCTCACGCAGCCCACAGGGGCAGGTACTGCTCCTGGGATGAGGAAACAGTGCTGAGAGGTTAAGGAACTTCAGACAGTAAAGCCTCTTCGCACCAGAGCCCACCCTTGCTGGCCAAGGATACAGGAGCTGTTATGCAGGACAACATGCAAATCAGGCGTGGGCGGCCTGGCGAGAGCACTGGCTGGCTAACGGAGGAGGTGGTTGGGGACAGGCAAGCTGCATCGTGGTGAGTTCATAAAAATACCACCAAGTCCAGAGGGAGGCCAGGTGTAGATCCCAAGGCACTCCACGAGAGGCTGTGTGGACACGGAGGAGCTGTTCATCCACTCCCCTTGGTTTGGGCCGTGTACACCTGCAGCCGAAGTGAACACGCTTGCAGCACAGGTGTCCACGTTGTGTGTACAAGGAGGTCCTGCTGGCTTGTAGGTAGGCAGCAGGAAGCTGAGGCCTGAGCACTCCTGCCCTGCTCTTGCTAAGACCCTAATTATATCGGAGGCAGGCAGACTGAGGTTCACTGTAGTGTGTATTGCCCATGAGACAGCTGAGGCTCAGAGGGGCTCAGGCTTGACCTGGGGTCACACAGCTGATGAGAGTAGAACTGAAACATGTCAGGTGGTCAGCCAGCAGTTCCATTTTCATCATACCTCCTGCCCTCCCTTCCAGCCAGCCGCCTTACTGAATTTCAGCAACTAGGGTAACAGCAGTGACTGGCAGCCTCTGCCAGGCCACTCTGTCCACATGCCTCTGGACTGGACATGCACAAAGTACCCCCTCACCTGGGCATCATCTCTCTTCCCGCCAGGGGCTTGGCTTCACTGGCCACAGCCCAGCTCTCCCTTTGTCTACAATGTATCAGTCCTGCTCTGGGAGTGTCCCTTCCTCCTGCCTCCGGCGCTGCCAGGCCCTCCCGGTGAAACCTGCTTGTCTCACTGCTGTGCTTCTGAGATGGGCTTAGTCTCCGGTGGGAAGCCTGGCACCCGCCCCTTGACTAGGGGGCTGCCCCTGCCCTCCTGGGGTGTCTCATTTGGGTCCTCTCCATGTCCGGGGTTTGGGCAGGTCTTGGCCCCAAGTCTTGTGGTCAGTTTTGGTCAGACTCTGTCCGTGGGCTCCCCCTCTACCTTACATCTGAACTGATACCTTTCCCCAGTCTTCACAGGAACCCCCCCTGAACTAGCAACGTATTGGGGTGCAGATCCCAGGCCTTGCTCAGATCCTCTGCTCTCGGCTCCCCGAGCCTCCCCTGCTCTCTAACCCCAGACCCCATGCCCAGCCTGATCCCATCCTCTTGATTAGGCTAGCACCTCCCGCCAACTTCTAAGGGGCCCCTTAGCTACTCGGACCCTGGCTGCCCTGGGGTGGAGTTGGGGCAGGGCAGCCTCTGCGGAGGGCAGGCGCTGGGGTGCGAGGGGCCTCCCCGAAGACTCCGGCGGAGCGCCTCGGCCAGTCTCACCGGGGCCCTCTGTCCGCAGGGGAGGATGAGAAGCTGGCGTCCCTGCTGGAGGGGCGCTTCCCGCGGAGCACGTCCATGCAGGATACGGTGCGCGAGGGCCGTGGCATCCCGCCTCCGCCGCAGACCGCGCCGCCGCCCCCGCCCACTCCCTATTACTTTGACTCGGGGCCGCCCCCCGCTTTCTCGCCCCCGCCCCCGCCGGGCCGGGCCTACGACACCGTGCGCTCCAGCTTCAAACCCGGCCTGGAGGCGCGCCTGGGCACGGGGGCCGCTGGCCTGTACGAATCCGGCGCGCCCCTGGGTCCGCTGCCCTACCCCGAGCGGCAGAAGCGCGCACGCTCCATGATCATCCTGCAGGACTCGGCGCCCGAGGTGGGCGACGTCTCCCGGCCCCCGCCAGCAGCCACCCCGCCAGAGCGCCCCAAGCGCCGGCCAAGGCCGCCGGGTCCTGACAGCCCCTACGCCAACCTGGGCGCTTTCAGCGCCAGCCTCTTCGCGCCGTCCAAGCCTCAGCGCCGCAAGAGCCCGCTGGTGAAGCAGCTGCAGGTGGAGGATGCCCAGGAGCGCGCGGCCCTGGCCGTGGGCAGCCCCGGCCCGGGAGGCGGCAGCTTCGCCCGCGAGCCCTCCCCGACGCACCGCGGGCCTCGGCCCAGCGGCCTCGACTACAGCCCCGGGGACAGCCCCGGGCTCGCGTTCGGAGGCCCAGGCCCCAAGGATCGGCGGCTGGAGGAGCGGCGCCGCTCCACTGTGTTCCTGTCGGTGGGTGCCGTCGAGGGCAGCCCCCCCAGCACAGACCTGCCCTCCCTGCAGCCCTCTCGCTCCATCGACGAGCGCCTTCTGGGAGCCAGCGCCACCACTGGCCGCGACCTGCTGCTGCCGTCCCCTGTCTCTGCTCTGAAGCCATTGGTCAGCGGCCCGAGCCTTGGGCCTTCCGGCTCCACCTTCATCCACCCGCTCACCGGCAAACCCTTGGACCCCAGCTCGCCGCTGGCCCTCGCTCTGGCTGCGCGGGAGCGGGCTCTGGCCTCCCAGACGCCCTCCCGGTCCCCCACGCCCGTGCACAGCCCCGACGCTGACCGCTCCAGGCCCCTGTTTGTGGACGTTCAAGCGCGCGACTCTGAGCGAGGAACCCTGGCCTCCCCAGCCTTCTCCCCGAGGAGCCCAGCTTGGGTTCCTGTGCCTGCTCGCAGGGAGCCGGAGAAAGCCCCAAGGGAGGAGCGGAAGTCACCGGAGGACAAGAAGTCCATGATCCTCAGCGTCCTGGACACGTCCCTGCAGCGGCCAGCCGGCCTCATTGTTGTCCACGCCACCAGCAATGGGCAGGAGCCCAGCGGGCTGGGGGCTGAAGAGGAGCGCCCAGGCACCCCGGAGCTGGCCCCCACACCCACGCAGTCAGCAGTGGTGGCAGAGCCCCTGCCCAGCCCCCGGGCCCAGCCCCCTGGCAGCACCCCGAAAGACCCCGGACCAGGCCAGGGCAGCTCAGAGGAGGAGCCAGAGCTGGTCTTTGCTGTGAACCTGCCGCCTGCCCAGCTGTCCTCCAGCGATGAGGAGACCAGAGAGGAACTAGCTCGCATTGGGCTGGTGCCACCTCCGGAAGAGTTTGCCAATGGGCTCCTTCTGGCCACCCCCCTGCCTGGCCCAGGTCCCTCACCCACCACGGTGCCAGGCCCGGCCTCAGGGAAGCCCAGCAGTGAGCTGCCCCCCGCCCCTGAGTCTGCAGCTGACTCGGGGGTGGAGGAGGCAGACACTCGCAGCTCCAGCGACCCCCACCTGGAGACCACGAGCACCATCTCCACAGTATCCAGCATGTCCACCCTGAGCTCCGAGAGCGGGGAACTCACTGACACCCACACCTCCTTTGCTGATGGACACACTTTTCTACTCGAGAAGCCACCAGTGCCTCCCAAGCCCAAGCTCAAGTCCCCGCTGGGGAAGGGGCCGGTGACCTTCAGGGACCCTCTGCTGAAGCAGTCTTCGGACAGTGAGCTCATGGCCCAGCAGCACCACGCCGCCTCTGCCGGGTTGGCCTCTGCCGCTGGGCCTGCTCGCCCTCGCTACCTCTTCCAGAGAAGGTCCAAGCTTTGGGGGGACCCCATGGAGAGCCGGGGGCTCCCGGGGCCCGAAGATGACAAACCAACTGTGATCAGTGAGCTCAGCTCCCGCCTGCAGCAGCTGAACAAAGACACACGCTCCCTGGGGGAGGAACCGGTTGGTGGCCTGGGCGGCCTGCTGGACCCTTCCAAGAAGTCGCCCATCGCGGCAGCTCGGTGAGCAGGGCAGTTGGGGAGGGTCCTGTCCCATGTCCACGGGCCTCCCTGTCTTCCTCTTGTCCATCATGGTTCCTTCTGTCCCCCCCTTCCCGTCCTCCTCTGTCTACTTCTCCGTCCTTCATCTGGCCTTGCTTTGTCTGTCTGAGACAGAAGGCTCTCTCAGGGATCTGAAACGTCAGGGCTGCTGTTCTCTCCACCCTATTTGTGCTGAGAGTGGGAGCCGTCACCTGTCAGAGGCCCAGACTGGGTGTGAGCCCCTCCACAGCCCTCCTGGATGCTCCCTGTCGGGGGGTTCCTGCCGCTCTCACTCTGGACCAAAGCTGCCTCTATCATTCAGGGTTATCTGTGGTCCAGTCTGGAGTCACACCCTCCCTGCCCAGCTGTTCGGCTTCCCTGTGGCCCTGGGTACTCCCCACCGGGGCCACATGGCTGCCATGTGGCAGGGGCCACCTTCCTGTAGCTGCCTCTTGCCTTGCATCCTTTTCTTTGGGGGACCCATACTGACTCTTGATCTTGTCCCAAAAACATTTCTGTCTCTCAGCACTGCCTCAGAGTCCCTTAGACACAGACTCCTGTGTGGGACCTTGAAAGTGCATTGAGAAGCCGTTCTTAGATGGAACACACCATCTCTCTGCACCTGCAGCTGCCCTCTGGCCTTCTCCATACCCTCCCCATCCTTCTGTGTGTCCTACCTGCCCACCTCTTGCCCAAGGTGGGCACGTGGAGGGGCCACACTGTGCCCTGGGATGGGGGGCATGGGCAGCTCTGGCTTGGCAGAGGTGTCAGAGCCCCTGGGCCGAGCCCATTCCTAAGGCTTTGCCCCCACAGGGACCCCTGTGGCTCCAGGGTGCTAGTCTGAGGCACAGCTGGTCACCCCTGCTGGCCCGTCTGTGCTCCTTTAGAACGCCTTCTTGCTGCCTTGACCACCGTGGCTGCCTTTCCTGGCCACGTGGAAGGCAGAATTCACCAAGCAGTGAGGTTTCAGGTCTTAACTCACAAGGGCTTGTCCAATCTGCCTTCTAGTTCAGGTTTCCAGAGATAAGTGGGGGCTTGGGAAGCTCACGGTGCCTGAGGGTGGTCCAGGAGTGTGGCCCCCAGCTCCTGTCACCCCAGGGGCTTTTCTGGGGCCCTCTATCCTTTTTCCCTCTTCCATCTCCCAGTGGCACGTGGAAGCCCCCTTCCCAGCAGGGCAGTGGCAAAGGTGCCCTTAGAGTGGGCGCTGCGAGCGTGGCCGGTGTCCAGCTGGGACGAGCAGCCGGGGCGTCCTAGGCCCCTGCAGACCCAGACTCCGGAGGGTGGGCTTCCCTGAGCAGCCTCAACCAGCCCCACCTGTCTGCCCCTCCTCCCTGTGTCCCTTGGTCCCGGTGAAAATGAAAGCCATTCACAGCGGGCAGCACAGTGCCTGGTGCAGAGCAGACCCTCAATAAACGTTCGCTGAACGGATGAAAGAATGAAGCCACATGCAAGTGCTGTTTTTTGTGCTCTGAGGTCTAGGGAGGTGGCTCAGGACCAGTCCCAGCGAAGGCCAGACGCATGGCATGGAGTTCTGGCTGTCGAGCCCAGATCTTATTCCCGGCCAGCTCCCGCGGGGTGGAGGGGGTCGCTCAGCTGGCCTCTTCTGACGTGCCCCTCTCTGAACTCACCGTCCCATGGTTGTCTCCAGCGTTTCTCCTCTGGCCCCTGGTTCTGGGTTGTGCCAGGACCTTGTGCACATTTCCTTTCTCGGACATGGGGTTGGAAGGGCATGATCTTCACAATTCTGTCTGTTCTGCATCTGCTGGAAAGTGAGCCTCCTTCGCTTAGTAGTTCCTGCAGAATTCCAGCTTCTGATTGGCGTCACGGGGCTCCCTGCCACCCCCTGAACCGGTCACTGGGTCAGGGAGACAGGGCTGTCCTCGGCCAGTCCTGTCGTCCTGGGAGCCTGGGCGTGGGGTCCGCCCACCTAGTGAACAGGCGCTGAGAGGGAGGGAGGTTCTCCAGGGAAAATCAGGTGCTGTTACCAGAGGTACAGGTGCCGGACAGCCTAAAACAGCAGACCTCCTTGTGACATGGCCCTCACCAACTTCGGCAACTCTCTCCGTTGCCTGACATCAGCTTGGGGTCAGATGGCCCCGGATTTCAATCCTCAGCAGTTCGCATCTGAGCGCTGTAGTCTGGGACGAGCCACTTAGTCTGTGAACTACAGTCTCTCCCCGTGAGGTGGGCGGAGGGGGGGCAGGCAGCACCGCCCACGAAGCTCCAAGCCCAGGGCTGCCGCCCGGCGGGCTCTCGTGGCTTTGCTGTCATGGGCACCCGGCACCCAGCCAGGTTCCCTTTAGAGTCCTTGTGGGAAAATGTGTGCTGGCTTTGACCGAGAGGATGTCATGCCACTTCAGCTCATCCTCCGCCTTTCGGTACCCGGACACTGACACGGTCTCCATTTCCAGACCCTAAAACTGGCGTTCCGAAGAGATTCATTGCAGCCAGTAAGTGGTGGCATCGTCTGACCCCAAGTCCTGCTCGCTGTCCACTCTCTGCCCCTCATCTGGAGCCTCTGTCCCCCAAAGCCTTCTGGTGGTGGACTCGGGGTTTTGCACAGCCATCCCACGTGGACGTGCACTCTTTCCGTAGGCAGCGCTTCACTTAGTGTGTGACCAGTGCGCACACGTTCTGAAATCACTGTACCTGAGCCCACTCGGTGCCCCCGATCTGCCGGGTCCTGAAACCGCCTCTCTGCCTGGCCCTTCCTCCGCGTTCCCTGGGCTTCTCCTCACACTTCCTCTCCCTGTGCTCCTCTTCCCACCCTCAGACCGGGAGAAACCACGCCGCTCTGCGCAGGGAGCTGGGTGCTGTGGCCACACCGGATCACAGGTCCCATCGGGCTGCTCTTGTTCCACAGCCAGTGTGGCTGGAGTCCGGCGGTCACTTCTCATTCAGTGCCCATGTTTCTACCAATGCTGCCTGTTAGACACATGTCCGAAGGCGGGGACGTTCTCATGTCCAGGGGACACTATTTTCTTCAGGGGACTGTTCCTGGCAGAGGCCCCAGAGCAGTGGCCGTAGCCACCCGGAGTGTCCCACTCCTACCCTCGTCCCCAGTCCCACATGTTCCAGGCCGACCTCTCTCCTCACCTGTCACACACGCCCCTCTCTGCCCCCCTCCCCAGTGAGGGCACCGTCCAGGCTCTGATGTCCTTTAGCCACAAGAGAGTCTGTGGCCTGAGATCTTTTGGGCAAGTGAGGCCGCCCCGTGTGTCATGGATTTGGAGCTCTGTGACTGGTGGGAAGGATCGGCTCATCTGCTAGGGGCATTCTTTGTTTTTTGGGTGAGGACGGAGGGTGCAGCGCCCAGTGCTGCTTTGGCTTTGGGGGATGTTGATCCCAGGCCCACCTGCTCTGTACTTCCAGCCTTGGGTCTAGCCCTGGGGGACAGAACGCTCGTCTGCTCAGAGCCCCACGCTGTCCCTGAGGCCCCCCATCTACCTGAGCTCCCCTTGTCTTGCGGGCACTGGGGTCAGATCTGATCCCACGAGTGCGTGTCTCGGAGACACTCGGTTCCGCAGTGGCTCCCGGCCTCACGGCTGCATGACCCTCACGTCCGGGTTTATGAGGATAAGTCTGGTGACACAGCTTTGGAAACAGTCGCAGGCCTCTTCTCTGCAGGGCTTCTCGGTGCCCTCGTGCTGCACGGTGGTCGCACCTGTCAGCTCTCAGAAGTTCCTGTGATGCCAGAGGAGCCCTCCCTGCCGGCCTGTCCCGCTCACACGTCTGAGGGGGTCTGGAGAAAGCCCCCTGTGACTGCGGGGCCTCGAGGCTAGCAGGGCTAGTTCTGACGGACATCTGCTGTGTGCTGGCCGGTGTGGGGGCACTGGGGCCAGGATGTCCTTGCAGGTCCCACGAGGTTGGGGACATGTGCAGGTGTGTCCCCAGGAGATGTGATCGGGGCTTCAGAAGAGGGGGCTTAGGGATGTTTGCAGCACACAGTTGGAGCCATCAGCAGGTGTGGGCACGTGACCAGAGGGCAAGGCGCTTGCAGGCCCGTGTCTGGGATTGTTTCCCTAAATACAAATGGCAGAGGTCTCGGGCCTCCACGGGTCCTGAGCACCACAGCAGAACCCTGAAGCAGAGGCCAGGCCAGAGTTTGGACTCTTTCTTGCCTGTGGGTACCAATGGGCCCACATGTTGTCAAGCCTGGGAGTTACACGTCACGACGTTTTTGCTTGATGCCAGTCTTTCCGTGCATCTGTGTTCTTGACTTTGTGTTAGGTGTCAGGAGTTCAGGAAAACAGTGAGGGAGTGAGGCAAAAGGTCCTGGGTGAGACCTGGAGGGCTCTGGACCCACAGGTGGCGGGGCCGAGGAGGAGGGCTGGGTTACTGCTGGGAGCTGGCGACCTGCCAGCCACGAGGCTGAAACCACGGGGATGCTCACGGTGGCTCCCAGGCCCCTGGGGTGGGAAGGACTCGGGGGAGGAAGAGCATGTTTGCTGACCTGGTGACGGTCTGGAGCTCAGGAGAGTCTGGCTGGGCCACCTGTGTGGCATTGGTCACAACAGCTGTAGCAAAGGTGGGGGAGAAGGTGCCAACTAAGAGAGCATCTTAGTCACCTCACGAAAGGAGGAAAGGTAGAGGAAAGGGCACCTTGAAAGGAAACGGGTGGGTAGGTCAGCAAGGGGGTCCTGCTGGCAGCTTGGCAGCTATAGGGCAGCTGGCCGAGGCGTCACAAGGAAGCAGACAGTGGAGGCGATGCTGGGCCAGGGGGCCTTGCTGAGCCGTCTGAAGGGGGGCTGCCAGGCGTCAGGGGCGATGGTGCCGGGCATAGAGGGCGGAGGCTGGTCGGTGCTGTGGCATGGTCACCCACAGTTGGAGCCTGGCTGGGGGTAGTCAGACAGCTGAGAGGGGTGATGCGCAGTGGTGGGTGTGCAGACACGGCCGGGACTCCCGCCCTGGGGATGCTGTGGGCAGCCCCCTGTTCCCAACAGGATGGGAAGGAGCAGCAGACACCTGGGCCATGGTGCCCCAGCCACTCCGTGCTGTGCCCTGGGCCATTCCCTAGACTCTTCTAGGCCTCCTGCCATCTCCAACAGGCTTTGGGATGCCTCAGAAGTGGAGCTGGCCCTATGCCTCCACTCTAGCCTGGCGGCTCATGTCCCTCAGTCCCTCACTCGTAGCACCAGCCCCAGTCTCTGGCCGGTGCCTGTCTCCCTGCACCTGCCTAACCTCGCCCCAGGCCCCCACCTCGCCTCGTCAGGCAGGAGGGCCCCAGCGCTGCCCAGACAGGCCTCCTGGAGCCCAGACCCTGCTCCGGGCTCAGGCCAAGCCTCTCCACAGTGAGACCCAGTGCCCACCCTGTGTTCTTTCCGCCTTCGTGGCTTGGCTGTGATCCCACCCACTTGTCACTATGCTTCTGTCACTTGTCAGACTCCAGGTACCCGAAGTGGCTCCACTGAAACAGAATCTTTGGGGTGGGGCCAGGCAGGGCTGCACCCTGATGCAGGTCCCAGGCTTGGGGTGCCGTGGGAGGGCCCTGGTGGGGTGCCTGTGTTGGGCCCAATCCCATGGGCCATATGCTCAGCATCCTCCCAGCACTGCCCCCTCCCTAGTAATCACTGCCCCTTGCACCCACCTGCCCCTGGAAATGCCCCCTTCTCCCTGCCACTGCTGCTCCATGGTGCCATGCAGATCAGGTGTGGTGGGGCAGGGGCTTCTTATGGTTGGTGTCTATTCCCTGGCTCAGCCCCAGTGTCTTTGGAGCTGCTCTCCACTGGCGTCAGCAGCATGGTCTGGCCTCTTCAGGAGGCTCTGCTCTGGGTCTGAGCAGACAGCAGGGACAGAGGCTAAGGAGAGAGCCAGTGGCAGGCGATGGAAACAGGTCTAGTGGGGGGGGGGGCAGAGCTGGGTCTCCAGGGAGAAGCTGCCCTGCACAGGTGGGAGATGGAAAGACAAAATCTGCTTTAAGAGGAGGAAGGATGCTGAGGGTACTCCGCAGTATAGGATGGGTACCGGGTGCCAGTTAGGATAGCACAGAGATGGGTGGGGGAACCCGGAGGAGGGTCCTTAGCCCAGCCCAGGCAGAGGCAAGGAGAGGCAGGTGGGATGGGAGCTAGAGAGAGGCCTGTCAGGTGGCAGAGCGTGCAAGGGGACACTGAACGTCACCAGGCGCCCGGAGCCTGCGGAGCACTTGCTGTACCCACAGCACTCCAAGTACAGCTGTGGGCGGGCCCTGGTCTGCCGCCCAGGTCAACCAGGAGCCACCCAGATCTGCCCCAGTCTGGCCTCACCCCTGCCCCCAGCAGCTTCAGATTGCTCCCTCCCATCACACCTGGGTGCACTGCACCCGAGTTTCTCCCTCACTGGGTGTCCAGCCAGGGGGCCCTGCACCTGGCTGCCCTCACTGTGGTCATGACTGTGGGCCGTGCGCCTGCTGTGTGGGCCGGGCTGCTAACACTCTCTCTCATTGCTCTCTCCTGCCCATCTGCATGTGGCTGCTCTGTCTAGCTGCGCGGTGGTCCTGAGCGCCGGCTGTGTAAGTGAGCATGCTCATCCCATGCCTCTGTCCATGCGCTGCACCTGGCCACCGGGTCTCTGCTCTGCTCGGCTTTGTGGGGCTTCGGTGCGCTGACAGCCTCCTGAGGCTCCCCGGCCGCACTAGGGGGTGGGGAGGGGGGTCCGGGAGGGGCTTCTTCTGGAGGAGTTCCCCAGGCAGGCCTCCCACCATGGCCACGCTGGTGAGGGACTGGAGGGTCCTGCCAGGTGATGCTGGAAACAGAGGCACCATCTGTAGATTTGTGAGTGTGAGTGTGTGTGTGTACGTGTGCATGCCTGCACACATATGCTGCGTCCCTGTCACGAGCAGGCCCCTGCCACGGCTGCTGCATGTCTGACACGTGTGGATGCTGTTGCTGCTGCTGTGTGCTGTCCTGTGCAGGGAGGCTGAGTGTCACCGTGTGTCGCTACCTCAGACCTGCCCTGCATGTGCTGCTCGTCTGTGTGTCTGTCTGATGCCACGGACTTGTTCAGTCTTATGCTGCAGCCAGCCTTTATCGCAACTCAGCTGTCCCTGAAGCCAGCCCAGGTTTCTCTGGGTCTCCTCCTGAGAGCAGAGCTGTGTGTGGGGACTGGTGAGGGTTCTGCCAGAGTCTCACCCTCCAGGGCCTGGGTGGATGGGCAGTGCCCAGAGCCAGTGTCTGTGGCTGCCAGGGAGGTGCAGTCCGCCCTTTGCCATGCGAGGCTGCCTCCTCTGCTGGGCTGGCTGGTCTTGGAGCCCCAGTGGAGGGGAGGGGCTGCTGGTTTCATTACTCCTTATGTCTTTCATTCTGGGGGCCATCCCCTCCACACCAGCAGGGCACTGCTTCTCACCTGAGGGCCACACAAATGGCGGGAGTAGCCATGGGATCCCACCCTCCTTCTTCCTTTGGCCCTAAGGCTACCCCACCAGTCCTAGCCCCCCTGAACGTCCTCCTGGCCACTGGCCCCGCTCCCCTGCGCCCTCCCCCACCCCGCCTGGCGCCCCTCACCTGGCCTTGACCCCCTCTCCCTCCGCAGGCTCTTCAGCAGCCTCGGTGAGCTGAGCTCCATCTCAGCGCAGCGCAGCCCTGGGGGCCCGGGCGGCGGGGCCTCCTACCCGGTGCGGCCCGGCGGCCGCTACCCTGTGGCGCGGCGCGCCCCAAGCCCAGTGAAACCCGCGTCGCTGGAGCGGGTGGAGGGGCTGGGGGCGGGCGCGGGGGGCGCGGGGCGGCCCTTCGGCCTCACCCCTCCCACCATCCTCAAGTCGTCCAGCCTCTCCATCCCGCACGAGCCGAAGGAGGTGCGCTTTGTGGTGCGCAGCGTGAGCGCGCGCAGCCGCTCGCCCTCCCCATCGCCGCTGCCCTCGCCAACACCCGGCCCCGGCCCTGGCCCCGGGGCCCCCGGCCCGCGCCGGCCCTTCCAGCAAAAGCCGCTGCAGCTGTGGAGCAAGTTCGACGTGGGCGACTGGCTGGAGAGCATCCACCTGGGCGAGCACCGCGACCGCTTCGAGGACCATGAGATCGAGGGCGCGCACCTGCCTGCCCTCACCAAGGACGACTTCGTGGAGCTGGGCGTCACGCGCGTAGGCCACCGCATGAACATCGAGCGCGCGCTCAGGCAGCTGGAGGGCAGCTGACGCCCCACCCTCACTCACGCCCCGGCCGCGCCCTGCGGGCAGGGCCCCCCACCCCTACCCCGGGCCGCGGGCTCGGCCCCTGACCCCCACTACGGCGCCCGGGCCAGGAATGTTGCATGAATCGTCCTGTTTGCTGTTGCTCGGAGACTTGCCCTGTACATTGCTTAGTGCCCTCCCCGGCTGGCCGGCCGGCGAGCCCCACCCCAGCACATGGTCAGGAAGGTCGCAGGCTGGGAGGCTGGAGCCGGAGGGGTTGGAGGTGGGGTTCTCCGGCCTGACCATCTCCCACACAGCTCCCGGAGGCTACTCTCCCAGAGGGGAGACCTAGTCCAGCATGCGAGGTCAGGACACACCTTGGTGACTCGGGGGGAGGGGGGAGACATTGGGGTTCTCGGTTGGGGGCCAAGGAGCCCCCTTGTTTTGCATATTTTAATCCACTCTATATTTGGAACGAGAAAAGGAACAAATATCTCTGTCCTTAATAGCGTCCCTTCCCTGCCCCCAGCCCCCTCCTGGTTCCGCTGTGGCTGCCCAGTCTTCCATCTCTGGCCCCTCACTGCCACTGCCACCCCAGTGGGGCGGAGGATGCTCCAGCTGGTCTGGGGTTGGCCAGGGTCCTAGGAGCTGCCCTGGGGCCCTGCCTCAGCCTTCTCCCTCGCTGAGCTACAGTGTGCCCCAGACCCTTCAGGTGCTGCGCGGAGGAGGTGCGTGGAGGAGGGGCGGCAGGCAGCCAGGCCTGCTGGGCACTAGCAAGGTCTGGTGGCCTGGGAGACCATGACCCTGGGGGTGGGAGCAAGGCCCTCACCTGCTCCCAGCCATCTCCCTCACAGGGTCCCTCCCCAGGAGGGGTCTGGCCTCCTCCCCACACTGTTGGGCAACTACAGCAAAGAAGCCTCTGCCTCAGACCCCAAGTCTCCCGCCCCCCGCCCTGTTTGTGTGCACACCCGTGTGACTGTGCAGCTTTGGTGCGACTGCATCGGAGCCCTGTGTGCCTGGAGGAGAGCGGCCCTGCAGGGCCACTCTGGACTAGTGTGAGGGCTTCGGAGCGTGCACAGGGTGTGTGCCTGTGAGAGCCCCCCGTCTCCACTTCCAAAGAAAGTCAGAGGCCCTCCTGTCCCCTGCACCCGCTGTCTGTCCCGCCTGCCCTTGCAGAGTCTCACCCGAGCAGGCCCGACGGGGTCTCACCTGAGCAGGCTGCTGCTTGGGGAGGCCCTCAAGGGCCCGGGAGGCAGTGCCCACCCCCATCAGGCTTCTGGGGGCATCCTAGGGAGACGCCCTAGAGTCAGGCCATCGCAAACCCTGGGGAGAAGCAGAGACCCCAGAGGGCACCCCAGCCCCCCTTACTGTGACTCCTCACACTCAGCAATGACCTGTGGGGTGGGGGGGCCCTGGGACGTTTTTAAACCTAGGGTTTGGAGTCTGGACTAAGCTCCATCCACGTCACTCACAAGTTTCTGTTTATATTTCTAGCTTTTTTTAATAAAAATAAAAAACCCAGAAAACAGACGTTTTCAGAGCCCAGGGGCCTGGCACGCCGGTCTGTGCCCGCCCGCCCCGTCCTGGCCCACCGGCCTCATTCCCTGGGCAGAGTCACACCCAGTAACCCTCCCACGAACAGACCAGGTCACACACAGCAGCAGTCACTGTAACAGACTGCCACATACAGTCTCACACTCACCTGTGGGTTTTTGGTTCCGTTCAATTTGGGTTTTTAACTTTACAGGGTCAGTACCGCTTCACCCCTCCTTTTGTATGGAGTTCCATCCGGGGGATTTCACCCCTGCTCCAGTCCTGAGGCCTCCTGACCCTGACGTTGTGATACACCCCACAGAGATCTATGTTTCTTATATTATTATTATTGATAATAATTATTATAATATTATTATGTAATAAATTTATAAGAAATGAAACGATTTCTCAGTTGCCTGCTTGAGGAGAGACTGGGAGCACAAACCCTGCTGTCCCTGAGGTCACAGAGACGTCCCCAGCCTTGGTGTGAACATTCAGCCCCATGCACCGGTGACTCTCAGGTCTCTGTGACCCGGTCGCTATGCTGACCTCCACGCCCACCCGCCTGGCTTCTTGTCTCTCTCTGAGTCCTGCTGGACCTCAGCCTGTGCCTCCAGGGTTGGGAGCTTTCCAATGCTCACTGCGTGGCCAGTCCTGAGCTGCAAGTCCGGCCATCCTCTGTGGCCCGTCCTCTGTCCCTCCCAGTGTCCGGGTTCTCATCCTGCTGCTCCCCTCGGTCAGTCCTCTCACGTCTATCCCTGTTGTCCTGCCCCCACAGCTGCTGCCCACGTTCCGCGGAGTCTCACTTCTCCCCGAGCTGAGGGTCACGTAAGCAGCCAGCTGCCTGGCCCATGGTGTGGCACCTGTGTGGGGTGGCCCGCCCACTGAGTGGAAGGAGGATGAACAGAGGAGATGGGGTGGGCACTTCCCACGAGTGAGAGGTGGAGACTGCAGGGTCCGGGGCTGAGACAGGGCCAGGGCCTGCAGAGCTGCAAGTCAGAACCCGCTGTGTGGCGGGGTCTCAGGAGGGGCAGTGACTGGTTCAGGGCCTGGCCACACTGGGTCATGGTGCAGTGCAGGTGTGACAATGACAAACGTGGACTTTGACTCAGGTTCTCACCGAGTGGGGTGAGGCCCATGGGAGATGCATCCAGGGTGGCAGGCAGGTGGCAGAGGGAGTAAGAATGGGTGATGGAGAGCAGCCTTGTGGAGAGAAGGGGGTGGGCTCAGTGTCTTCCCCAGAGACGGTGCAGGGGCAAAGAGATGCTGTAGGGGAGCTGTGACCGCCTGGACGGCCCGGCGAGGAATGCAGAGGCAGGCCCTGGAGAGGCCGTCAGTGACTGCTGGGCAGTGGGACCTCGAGAGGTTCACCGTCTGTCTAGAAAGCCCCGCAATTCCAAATGTTCAACATTTTCAAGTTTTTTGTTTTATTTTCAAGTTAGAAACTGCGCTCATCGTACAAAAGCGACCGTGAAGGAAGTCTGGGTGTGAGAGCAAGGGGAGAGGGACCCTGACTTGGGCTGGGGCTAAGTGCTTTAACACCCCGAGACAGGTCTCCTGGGGCTGCCCTGGGACCTGGTCCCTCAGCACGGGACCACAGCAACGCAGCAAAGCGCAGGCTCGGAGGAGTCAGCCCCGTGGGGACAGCGTGGCCCTTGGCTCCCAGGGACCCGGGGAGAAGAATAATGTCCCTACAGGTCAGACGCCACCCCATGCCTCAGAAGACGAGTCACAACCCTTGAGGTCTACACTGGGGGGACATCCAGAGGAGGTGGGGAATGCCAGGCTGGGCACTGAGTGGGCAGAGGCTTCCCCTCACAGAGGGCTGGGGATGCCCTTCCCCTTCTGGTCTCCCCTGACCCTGGAATGTTCCAGCTGTCCCCTATCAGGGGCCCTCCAACTCACCAACACTCTCTCTGGAACCTGGAACAGAGGCGATAGCCCCTCCCTCACCCCAGTCACCCCCAAAGTCCTGTGGCCAGCTCTGGGGTGGGCCTGCATGCGAGGCCGGAGGAACAGACAGGTGTCTGCTCTGCAGAGGGCCATGCTGGAGGGCAGGGTGGGGCGGGCAAAGAGTGGGGGGTCAAGATGGGAGCAGGTGGGAACCAG
This sequence comes from Tadarida brasiliensis, assembly GCA_030848825.1. Taxonomy (NCBI): domain Eukaryota; kingdom Metazoa; phylum Chordata; class Mammalia; order Chiroptera; family Molossidae; genus Tadarida; species Tadarida brasiliensis. The sequence goes on along the minus strand of CM061263.1, from coordinate 104,288 downwards.
ACGGTTAGAGATGGGGTGAGGAAAAGGGGTGCAGCCGGGATCGCCCAGGTGGAGGGAGTGGAGGTTCAGAGTGCGCAGGGCAGGAGAAGGGCTGGGGAGCCAGAGGGGCATGTGGGGGGAAGGGTGTGGGAACAGCCCTGGGTGCAGGCACTGAGGCGGAAGGAGCCCTGCTGGGAGCTCCACCTCGCCTGAGCCAAGCCCCCAGCAGCCCTGGGGACTCCTCCTCTGGCCCCAGAGTTGTAACTGTCCTGTGTCTTTCTGCCTCCCTCACGCACACTTGGGAGCTGCCCGGAGAAGGCAGAGCCGCTCCTGGTTGAGAGGTTTGCTGCTTCTGTTAGGTGTGGTGCCAACGAGACCTGGGTGGAACCAGAAGTGGGTATTACTCTGCGAGTCAAACAGTTGTTTTCTAGAATTCAGACATTGGGTCACCTGATTCTGTTACTGCATAACTCTCAATGTTTTGAAAAACGAGGTTCTGCTCTTCATTGCGAAGTTTCTATCCCACATTTTGATCATATGTTTAAATACTTGTAAAGTTTCAATTTGAAGGAAATTGTACATATTAACATTTAAAATAAATGGTTATATCATTCTGGTAAAGATTCTCAGGGACCTAAATACCATATCAATTTTATGCCCATCAGAATCCTGTAAAAACGCCTGAATCGGCCCTTCTCTCAGTCAAAACTCCAACATCACTGCGCGAACTCTTACTGCCACTTCTGGAACTATGTTTCCAACGCCTTTTTTGGTTACTTCACCAGGCACAACCCAACACTGATTTAAAACATGAGGCCTCCTGACACTCAGGTGAGCTGCAACCTGTTCACACTCAGGTTGGTGAAACAGGACCCCTGACCTTCAGATAGAGGAGGCAAGACTGCCTAACATAAAGGGAAGGGGGGGGGGGGAAGGAAAGGAGAGGGAGGGAAGAAGGGAAGGAGGAAGAAGAACTTTGGACACTTGCGGAGGGGGAAGAGGCCTCCTGAAACTAGCAGAAGTCACACTCAAGTCTGGGGAGTAAGAGACCCTATTAGTCAGATAAGGCACCCAAGGGCCTGAAGCTGACATTAGGGTGACAGATCCTCCTTACACTCTGGTAGAAAAGAGGGAAGCCTGACATGCAGGTAACAGAGATAAAGATCTCGTGACACAAATAGTTGATGATTGATTGAGACCTGATTGCATTCATCCAGGGAAACAAAACTCTTGCTGGGGAGAAAGGGAGGTGATGCAGGCCCACACTCAGGTGATGCAGGGAGGTCACCCTGTCACTCCACACAGGGGGGGCCACCTCTTGACACTCGGAGAGGTGGGTTGAGACTTCACACCTGGGCAGGGGAGGGGAGACTGCCCCTCCAAGCAGGTGGAGATGGGGGCTGCTCACACTCCTCAGGGGAGGTGGCCCCTTTGAACACTCAGGTACGTGAGGCAAGCAGCTGTTATACTCTGGCAGGTGAGGTGCTGTCTCCTGACAATCAGAAGGAACGACACTGCATGATATTCAGGTAGTTGTGGTGAGAATTCCTGACAATCCAGGGGACAGCACTTTGCTGAGCAACCTGAACACACACAGGTAGGGAGTCAAGGACCTTGGGGCACTCAGCAGTGGACTGAGGAAGGCAGGCTCCGTTGTCTCAGCTGATGTGGGAGCTGGAGACAGTCACCGGAATGCAGATTCTGGCTGGATTTCAGGACAGAGGGAGGGGCTGCCCCTGAGCCCCCATTCGCTGGGGGAGCCTGTGCAGGATCGGAAGTCATTTCAGGGGGAACCAGTAGAACTGAAGGGCTCCTGGAGGCCTGACTGCGGGGGGTGGGGGTGGGAGGTGGCCCTGCTGATTGGTCGGGATGCACGGAGCTTTGTGAGGTCAGCGGGCTTCCGCCGGCTGGGCAGGACGATGGTGGAGATGCTGCCAACTGTCGTTCTGCTGGTCTTGGCAGTGTCTGTAGTCGCCAAAGATAACACCACGTGTGAGTAAGTGTCCGGGACCTCGGCAGGACGGGGTGTCTTCTCAATAGCAGACCCAGGCCACCTCTGTCCAGAGAGGAGGCCATGCTCGGGCCTCAGCGGTCCCTTAGGTTCACAGCTCCTGGGATCCACAGCCCGGACTCAGACCCTCCCTGCTCCCAGCATCCTCAGCCCGGAGCCCCCGGGGCCCCAGCTGCCCCTGGTGTCCTGAGACAGCCCCTCAGCCCCGAGGACAGCATGGCACAGGGCTGTGCATGCTGTCCACGCACACCCGTCCTGATGCTCACGAGTCCCACAGACACGAAGGGCCCCACGGCCTCGTCCTGTTGAGGCCTTCACACCCCCTGAGACCCCCGCAGCCTCCAGGGCACCTCACAATGTCAACAAGTCCCAAACTGGTGGGGCCTCTCACCTGTGACACGATTCCCACTCTGGGCCCCCACTGCCTCCCCCTACCTGGGGGCCCTGTACCTGCCTGCGGCCCTTCTCCTGTCACTGTCCAAGCCAACCCTGCAACCCCAAGACTGGTCCTGACGACCTCAGGCCATGACCCTGCACTCCCGTGTTTGCCTCCCCCAGCCCAGGGGTCCCCACTCTGCTAGGCCCTCAGCATTTCCTGGAGCCTGTGGCTTCCTGCCTGGTCCCAGCCCCACAACCTGGCTCTCACAACAGCCTCTGTGACCCCATCCTGGAGGTTGCCCTCGTGTCCCCAGGTCTCCCCTGCATTTACACCGTGTCCCTGCCCTCAGGAGGCACGGGACAGGCTGAGCCTCTCTCGGCTCCATCTGTGCCCGTGGTCTCTCCCCAGTGGCTCCTGTGGGCTACCGTTCCGGCAGGCCCTGCAGGGGAGCGTGCGTGTCGTTGGAGGCCAGGCCGCCGCTCACGGGGCGTGGCCCTGGATGGTCAGCCTGCAGGTCTTCACCTACCGCAACAGCCGGCGGTACCACGCGTGCGGGGGCACCTTGCTGAATGCCCAGTGGGTCCTCACTGCTGCTCACTGCTTCAGGCTCAAAAAGTACGTACAGGGGTGCACGGGGGGTCTTCAGAAGGGCCCCCATCAGGGACATTCCCCAGGGGTCCCTGTGCAGAGTGTCCCTGGGGCTCGAGGCCTCGCGGCAGCTAGACTGAGCACATTGACCCAGACCCGTGAGGGGAGGGCTCTGAGGATCACAGTCACAGCGAGAGTGACCTGGTTCGCTCTGTGCCCACAGAAAAGCGTATGACTGGAGACTGATTTTCGGAGCAAGGGAACTTGAATACGGCAGCAGCGAGCCCGTGAAATCACCTCTCCAGGAGAGATTTGTGGAGAAAATCATCCTTCACGAGAAATACTCCCCCATCTCCGAAACCAACGACATTGCTCTCCTGAAGGTCACCCCTCCTGTTGTCTGTGGGCACTTCATTGGACCTGGCTGCCTGCCTCAGTTCAAAGCAGGCCCACCCCGAGCAGCCCAGACTTGCTGGGTGGCTGGCTGGGGGTTCTTAAAGGAGACCGGTGAGTACCGGACGGGCTGCGGGGGACCCTGCGCGTCATTCGCTTGGTGCACTTTGGAAGGGGGTTCTCGCTGAGAGACTCTGCTCCTCACGGTGCCCTCTCCAGCTGGAGCAACTGCGGGTGAGAGCTGAGTGCCCCGTTGAGGCCACGCGTGGTGCAGGCTGAGGGGCAGGCACAGGGATGACCTGGCATTTCCAGAACGGGGTCACGGCTGTCGTCCTCGGGGCCTGGCGCCCAGGTGGTGCATTCAGGAAATGGGGGAGAAGCTCCAGGTGGGGTTCCGTGGCTGCAGGCCAGTCCTTTCTCTCCGCCTGTTTCCCACCTGTGCCTGGGAAGGCCGGAGCCCAGCCCATCCGCCCCACCTTGGCAGTCGACACCCAAATCCACCGCTGTGGTTTCTGTGCGGACGGGAGGGAGCAGGTGCGTGGTTTCTGGGTCTCAGTGGCACCAGGTTTGACCAGCAGGGCAAGACCGGGTCTGACCAGCCAAGGCGTGCGGACTGCCCTCTGGCTTTGCACAGGTGGCCGCGTGAACTGCTACCCAGTCGCGTCAGGGATGTGAGGAGATGATGGAAATGAACTTAGTTCTCAGGCTCTTGTGTTACTTGATAGTGGAAAATTTAGGCTCTCTAATTCAAGGCAGTTCAGCCTTGCGAAGTTTAAAACAGCCTTTTTTTTGGCAACCCCCAAATCAGTAATTTCGGGATGTGCCCTAACTCTTCCCCTCTCTGAAACTTGTTGGCAGTTTCTGACAGGGTTGCCCTCTGTCCTCCCAGGAAGACACCTGTGTCTCTGTCTCCCGCAGGTGTCCTTGCTATCACTGGCTTTTGCTGACTCTCAACCTTCCCTCCCTGGCCTGTCCTCCATGTCCACTCACCCAACCACGCCCAGCTTCTGGGGGCTCTTGCAGTCCCTGGAGGCTGAGGGCAGGTCCCCAGCTGGACGGCCCACCCCAGCCTCACTCTGGCCATCGTGTGGCTCAGGAGGAGCACAGGTCCCAGCGGCACCCCGGACACCATGAAGGACCTCCTTTGTCCTGGAAGCCCTCTCATCCTGATGGGGTTTCTGTCATTTTGGGGCACACACATTCCCTCCCCCACCCGAAGGCCAGATCTTCAAGAGATCCCGGGCTCCAGAGTCCTGTGACGCTCTCCCAGGCGTCCTTTCCACCTGCTCCTGGACCGCGCGTGCCCTGGGCCACCCTCTCCTTTGCGGCTGACGTTGGGCCCCTGCAGGCTTTCAGCATTTGTCACTGAAAACAGGGTGTTGGGGTTGAGAACACCCTTCTCTGTTTGAGGACATCTGGCTCTTAACGACGAGACCCCTGGCTTTCTAGACCGCGGGCTCTGCCATAGGCAGACACGGGCACCTTGACGACTGGAGCGCAGGCTGTGTCATTATCTTAGCGTCACCCCTGCCCCCAGGTCAGTGCACGCCAGCCGGTCTCCGCTGCCTGGGTGCCAGGGAAGGTGGGGCTGAGGCACTGGGGACCATCAGAGCTGCCTGCTGTCGGCCTGGCCCCCCCTCGTGCTCTGTGTGGTCCTGTCTCCCCACGTGGCCCACAGAGCATGTTCCAGACCCACCCCTCCACCAGGCCCCACCTGTCTAGGCCCCGTCTGCACTGCAGACGGTGTTCAAACCCACCCGCCAGGCTGTGGGGCCAGTGCAGCGGCAGCTGCAGGACCCCTCGGTTTGTGGGACCACCTGACCAAGGGGGGCAGCTGCTGGAGGACAGACAAGCAGAGCCCTCCTCCACCCAGAGCCCTGAGCGTCGGGCTGTAAAGGAAGTTCTGATTCGGTCCCGACAGGTGTGCCTGTGTGGAGGCCACAGCTCTTCTCTTTCCATGACCTCCTTGGAACAGGGGGCTTCATGGGGAGGAACTCGCCAGCCCAACCTGGGGACCCTCTCCACAGGGGGTGGAGGAGTCCTGACTGGAGGTCCTAGGGAGGGTGACTTAAAGCCAGACCCTGGACTTGATTGCGGAGAGGAGAACCTGGGTCTGAATCCAGGCCACACCACAGCCCTGCTGCGACCTCGGGCAGGTGGCGCTCCAACCTCTGGACCACAGAGCAGGGAACCAGCAGCACTGAAGTCATGAGGTTTCTGCGAGGACTAAATTAGACGGTGCCTGCATGACTCACAGGCTCACTCAGCACAGCCTAGTTACAGCTGCCGCGATGACGAGTCACCTCCATACTCCACCAGCCACCCCTAACACACATCCTTCAGCTGCACCTGCCACCCCAGTGTCCCCTCTTTAATCGTCCAGGCTCTTCCCCCCACCTCCCACCGTGCACCCAGTGACATCGCCCCACTCCATCTCTCATCTGCGGTGTCAAGGGAGGCCAGGGCCTCTGACTGTCATGGGTCTTGGGTGTAAAGAGAGCATCACAGGCCCTGGCCGGTTTGGCTCAGCAGTCAGAGCGTCGGCCTGCGGTCCAGAGAGGCCAGGTTCGGTTCCCGCTAAGGGCACGTACCTTGGTTGCAGTTTGTCCCTGGCCCTGGTTGGGTCGTGCGGGAGGCGGCCACTCAATGTGTCCCTTTCACGTCGATGTTTCTCTCTCTCTCTCTTCCTCTCTCTCCCTCCCACTCTATCTGAACAAAAAATGGAGAAATGTCCTCAGGTGAGGATAAAAAAAAAAAAAAGAGAGAGAGAGCATCACAGGACGAGGAGGGCTCAGTGGGGCGGCAGGGCTTTCCCGGAGCACGTCTCCCGCAGGCCCTGACCACTGCTGCCTGGTTGCAGACCACAAGATGTCACCTGTGCTGCAGGAAGCCCCTGTGAGTATCCTTGACCTCAGCTTGTGTAACTCGACCCAGTGGTACAGAGGGCGCGTCAGCTCAACCAATGTGTGCGCGGGCTACCCTGAAGGCAACATTGACACCTGCCAGGTAACTGTCTGTGGGGTGGCCAGGCCCCTGCGCACACCTCATGTTTGGATCCCTGAGCTCCACTCACTAATGACCCTTTTCCTGGTCCTGTATCTACAGCCACAATGAGCATGGGAGGTGACACCCGCCTGCTGCCCCCACAGAGAACCAGCCCCCACATGTAGCTCTTTCTCTCACTGTAGCACGGAGAGCACATCACCCCAACACGGCCCCGGACAGAATGTTCACACCTCTTCCCCAGAACACACACCCTTCAAATCCACTCGTGCTCATGTGTGTGCAAAGCCACGTGTGTGGACATGTGGGTTCCTCATCTTCCCTCCTCCCTGCGAGGAAACCCACGGCCGTCCACACCTGTCACGGCCCAACTGGCTGTGCTTCTGGGAGCAGGAAGGCATGCGGCGGCGGCTCCCTGGGCCGGAGGGGGCCAGCAGAGTGACTCCCGTGTCCTCCGGCAGGGGGACAGTGGCGGGCCACTCATGTGCAGAAGCAGCCCAGAAGACGCCTACGTGGTCGTAGGACTCACGAGCTGGGGGGTAGGCTGTGCCCGAGCTAAGCGCCCCGGAATCTACACGTCCACGTGGCCGTACCTGAGCTGGATTGCTGCCAACATTGGTTCCAAGGCCTTGCAGCTGCTTCAGTCAGGCACCCCTGCCCCTCCCATTACTGCCACAACCTCCGATAAACTCCCCTCTGCTCGCCCTCCTGCTCGCCCTCCGACTCGCCCTCCGACTCGCCCTCCGACTCGCCCTCCTTGGTTCTTCCTACACCCTCAACTACCTCCCTTCCGACCACCCCGACCCCGACCCCCAGCCCCACCGTCCTTCCAAAGGCCGTCCTCATTCCCACTCCGACCCCCAGCCCCGCCCTCCTTCAAACGGCCAGCCTCACTCCCGCTCCGACCCCCAGCCCTGCCCCCACCCCCGGGCCCAGACTTGCCTCCCCGTCCATCTTCCACGAAACCTTCCGAAGCGTCTTCTTTTGCCAAACGGCTGCAGCAGCTCATAGACCTTCTAGGCGGGAATGCGATGAGTTTTAGTGAACGAACAGGCGATGACGAAACGGGGGCCGATGACACCCCAGAGGTGACCCCGATGTCAACAGCCCCAGTGAAAACCTCACTCCCTAGGGGGGGAAAGAAAGATGAATAAATCAATAAATCAATATTTCTATACAAAGAGATGTTTTCCAGATGTATCTGCCCTCTCCAACTTGACCCAAACCCACATCCACTCTGCCCACCCTCCTCCCTCACCAGACGGGTTGTGCATCATGTCAATTGTGATTTCTAATCTTGATTTAAAATTTTTTTTTCTTTATTGATTTTAGAGAGAGAGAAAGGGAGAGGGAGAGAGAAACACGGATGAGCGAGAACATCAATTGGCCGCCTCCTGCATGCCCCCTACTGGGGATCAGGCCCACAACCCGGGCACGTGCCCTGACCGGAATCGAACTGGGACCTCAGTCCATGGGACGATGCTCAACCCACTGAGCCACACCGGCCGGGCTAAGCTTGATTTTTTTTTTTTTTTTATCCTCACCCGAGGACATTTTTTCATTTTTTGTTCAGATAGAGTGGGAGGGAGAGAGAGGAAGAGAGAGAGAGAGAAACATCGATGTGAAAGTGACACATCGAGTGGCTGCCACCCGCACGACCAACCAGGGCCGGGGACAAACTGCAACCGAAGTACATGCCCTTAGCGGGAACCGAACCCGGGTCTCTCTGGACCGCAGGCCGACGCTCTAACCGCTGAGCCAAACCGGCCAGGGCTAAGCTTGATTTTTAAATGAACAAACTGACCCGGGCGCACAGGCCAGGTATGGTCCTTGTTTCTCACTTCGCCCTCTGCCCATGTAAATGCTGGTGAGCCCGGAAACTGTCCTGTGACGTGGACTGACGGGGGGAAGGGCTGTCCTGACGGTATGAAAGATGGACCCACGAGAGGACTGTGTGTGGAAGGTTGGGTTCCCCAGGACACAGAATAAGGCGACTAGGCAGCCAAGCAGTGAGTGTCCACCATAGACCCAACTTTGCCTGCAGCTCTGGCGGTAGACTGAACCTCTGCTCAAGCTCGTTTCTGGCCTGTGGTTAAACCCTATCACTTCCTGGATTCAAGCAAATTAGAAAAATTGTTATTGGCTGAAGCTTTGTAGGAAGGCAATGGCGGGGTAGTTTTCAGATGCTCGCGAGTGAGCTTTTTTTAAAAAATTTTTTTATCCTCACCTGAGGACATTTTTGCATTTAGCTTCAGATAGAACGGGAGGGAGAGAGGGAGGAAGAGAGAGAGAAACATCGATGTGAGAGAGACACATCGAATGGCTGCCACCCACACGACCCCAGCTGAGGCTGGGGACAAACCGCAACCGAGGTACGTGCCCTTAGCGGGAACCCAACCCGGGACTCTCTGGTCCATGGGCCGACGCTCCAACCACTGAACCAAACTGGCCAGGGCGCGAGAGAGCTTTAAATGGTTTCCTTACCATTTGTGAGTCCTTGTTTTAAGATCTTCTGTTGCAAGAGACAGAAACCACTTTAAGATATTTAGGTGAGGAGGGGAAACGATGCATTACGAGGGCGCAAAGGTGTCACGCAGAACCCATCGGATGGGCCAGCGGCAGACACCGGAAGGTGGGAGCCTGGCAGGGAACAGCCCTGGCCTGGAGTTTGCGGAGTGGCCGACCACCTGGAGTCCACTCAACCAGAATCGCTTGTGTCCATTTCAAATCCCTGGAAAAGTACTCCTGAGGAGATCGGGCCAGCGGCCCACTGGGGTCAGAGCGGAAATCCAGCTTTCCTGCTGGATGAACCCCTGTGGGATTAAGGAACCCTCCTGGACCCTGGCCGAGTAGCTGCTGCAGGCGGCGTCCGTGCTCCCAGGTCCAGGAAGCTGACTGTGTGTCAAGTGCAAGACGGTCCTAGGAGGGCGGAGCCGGAGCAGATGGAGGAACCCGGGCGAGAAAGGTGGAGGGTCCAGTCCTCTTCCGGCCGCGGCTGGAACGCGGACGGAGGACGCAGCCACGAGTCTTCGTGTTCAGGGCTCACCGTCTGCCTGTGTCAAGCAGATCCCCTCTTCCGCTGTGTGGTGGGGACGATGGCCGGGTGAGCTTACTCAGAGCAGAGCGGACCCTGGAAATGCTCACCAGGGTGGGCCGGGGACGAGACGCTGCGGACAGCCTCATGCTCACCTGCAAGGGGCACTTAGGTGACCCCTGAAATGCTTAGGCCACACAGGATGGCTTGTGTAGTAGTCTGAGTGGCCCATAGCTCTGTAGTGTAGTGACATTTTCTTAAACTAAAAAAAAAAAAAAAAAAATCTATCCGCCTTGGCTAAGAGCTGGCATTGCTCAGATTGGAGCTGGCACGATTTTCATTTTGTTGGCTTTGGGCTGTCTCTTCCAAAACCTGTTTCTTAATCTCCCTATGGGGGATACGATCTTCGTACCCTGGTGCCAGATGCTGGTCACCCGCCAAACACTGGTCACAGAGCAAGATGGAAGCCAGGTCCTGAGCCACGTGGTCCAGAGAGCAGGGACAGTGGTGGCAGGAACCCTGGCCCTCGCGGGGCATCCCTGCGCCAGAGCCCGAGCCCGTGGGCCTGCAGTGGGAGCGCTGGGGCGGGCTCCGCCTGGGCACGGGCACTGGCAGGCACGGAGGAGTCAGGACAAGTGGTGCAGGAGCCCTGAGACTGAGAGTCCCCCTCGCTCCCTGTCTGTGGAGCCTTCTGGGGTCCAGAATGGATTCTCTGGCATTTTCTCCACCTCACATGCTCGAACCCTTGTCCTTAGTTTGTCCTCTCTCCTCATGGGCACAGTCGTGGTGATGGACACGTGGGTCTTCTTCCTGGACGGCGCATCGGAGAGGTTTTCTGGTGCACCATCGGAAACTGCCCACGCACAGGAGTACACTCACACGTGATCTAATCCCCTCGTCACTTGTCATTCTTCGTGCTACTCTGACTTTCCTTCTCATTCAGTAAATGTGGAGATGTTTTCATACCAGCACACATGCCCACCTTCTCTAGATCATGTCCACGGTGGGGCATTTACAGACAGATAACCACATCCCCCTCCCAGGAGGGAACATCCAGCCTTCAGACAGAGTCCCTCAGTGTGCCCATTTCCACCCCCACACAACACTGGTTGCTATCAAATTCGTCAGTCTTTGCAAATCCAATAGATGTTCTGATTTTCATTTTTTAAATTATGAGTGAAATTGTTTATAAGTAAAGTGAGACACACTGACTGCCCTCTGAACAGTCTAACTTTGAAAAAGGCTCACAGGTCCTAGAGCACGTTTTCTTGCACACGGGGACAGGAAGGACAATACGGGGACAGGAGGGACCACATGGGGACCAGAGGGACAGATGGGGATGGGAGGGACAGAACAGAGACAGGAGGGACAGGATGGGGACGGGAGGGACAGAACAGAGGAGGGACAGAACAAGGATGGGAGGGACAGAACAGAGATAGGAGGGACAGAACGGGGACGGGAGGGACAGAATGGGGATGGGAGGGACAGAATGGAGACGGGAGGGACAGAACGGGGATGGGAGGGACAGAACGGGGACGGGAGGGACAGGATGGGGACGGGAGGGACAGAATGGAGACGGGAGGGACAGAACGGGGACTGGAGGGACAGAACGGGGACGGGAGGGACAGAACGAGGATGGTAGGGACAGAACGGGGACGGGAGGGACAGAACGGGGACGGGAGGGACAGAACGAGGATGGTAGGGACAGAACGGAGACAGGAGGGACCGCACGGGGACAGAGAAGAAACGGCCCAGCGTGCAGGGGACCCACCACAGGGCAGCTGGGCACCTGAGGGATATGCTCACTGGTTCCTTGTGGGAGGGTTAAGCAAATGATACGCATTTGTTTAAACAGATCATAATGAATCTTAACAGCTGGGAACAATAACAAAATGATTGATGGCAACGGAAAGTGCACAGGGTAGAAGTCTGACCCCAGAAAGGGGGCATGTCCGGAATAACAGGCACAACGATCACAGAGAGGAGGGAGTTCTAACTGAACTTGATCAATATATAAAAACTTACATTTTTCAGGAATAAATATCCCAATGACTGTACTTTTAGTACTTTTTAAGTAGAAGTGGAAAAATGGTGGGAGTTCATCTTCAACACGTAGAAAACTCATCAAGAAACCGGTTACCTTGTGGGGTTTCTGCAGAAACGATAGTTTTGGTAACAAATCATCAAGGACCTGCCCTGGCCTCTGTGCAGGAAGGAGCCTTGCACGGACGTGCACTTTCGTTTCTCGGGTGAGCACCCAGAGTGGCATGCCTGGCCGTGTGGGGGGCGTACGTTCTGACCCACGAAACCACCGCCACAACCGACGTAGGGAACGTACCCACCCTCCCAAAGTTTCCTGTGGCCCTTGGTAAGCCCTCAGCCCCTTTCCTCCCCAGGTGCCCGGTGTCTCATCCACAACCAGATGGCTCAGCTCTGTCCTGCTGTGGAAGGCCAGCCTTGTCTTCACCCAGCCCGAAGGGCCGGGGTCCAGAAGGCACCGGAAGCTGCCTTCGATCGGTGTAGTCCAGGTCAAAGGTTAGTCCAGATCAGCCAGTCTCTGTCCTCACCTAGCCAGCTTGGTCTCTGCTCTTGGCTGTGCCCCGAAGGCTTGCGGCTGCTCTGGAAAGAGAATGAGCAGGAGTAAATGGGCAAATGCACGTTACCAAGACAGGCCTTTGTTAGCTTTGATGATATGACCTGGGGCTTGGGAAGGGGTAAGCTTTCTTTCAAACTAACCGATCACTTTCCTGGCTCTTCGAGGGCTTGTGCTGGGCGCTCCTCCTAGCCAGTCTGGTCCTTCTCCTGGGCTAGATTGCTCCCTTTCTGGTCGCCCTCTGGGCTCCTGCTGTGCCTGTGCCTAGCCAAGGAATTTCCTCCACTCCCTCAGGCGGGCAGGCTGCACCCTGGGAGATTCTTCCTGCTCACTGGGGATTGCCCAAGGGTAAGTCCCTTCCTTGGAGGATTCCATGGTCCCCTGGGGAGTCTGTAAATGCTGTTGCTTATTAGGAAATGAGGCTTGATGTCCAGTTCAGCTCCGTAGTTCATGAGGCTTAATGTCTGATTCCATTTGCTCCCCTGCTTTATGAGTAACTAGCTACCTACGTGAACACACTCATGCATCTATTACACAAAACATACAAAACTATTTTGTGAGCTCCGTTTTTCCAGATATGGAGCGGAACTCAAAATGGTACGTCCAGTGCACCTTCCGACATTACCTTTGTTACAACCTGAGTTTTTAAGAACAAGTGTTGAGGAATCTTAAAAAGCCACTTAGTGCATTCCTTAATATTTAAATTATCTATTTTCTTAAAAATGAGAAAGGTTTAAAATAAAAGACTTCATGATGTTTCCTGCCCAAGAAATTCTTAAATCTTAACTTAAACTTTCATGTTGCCTATTTTAAGATCCTTATTCCCTCTTGTTCTGTCCTCACTGGAGATGAACAGTTGGTCATATTATTTCTTACTTTGAGCCCTTTAATAAAAGCTTCAATTAGCAACTTAAGACTTATTTAAGCCCGGCCGGTGTGGCTCAGTGGTTGAGCATTGACCCATGCACCAAGAGGCCGCCGGTTTGATTCCCGGTCAGGACACATGCTCAGGTTGTGGGCCAAATCCCCAGTGGGGGGCATGCAGGAGGCGGCCAATCGATGTTCTCTCTCATCAATGTTTCTATCTCTCTCTCCCTCTCCCTTCCTCCCTCTCTAAAAATCAATATAGAAAAAAAAAAGACTTATTCAACTATGTCAACTATATCAACAGCTACTTATTCAACTATGTCAAACAATCTTAATTTTTTTTTTATCCTCACCTGAGGACATTTTTCCATTTTTTGTTCGGATAGAGTGGGAGGGAGAGAGAGGAAGAGAGAGAGAGAGAGAGAAACATCCATGTGAAAGGGACACATCGAGTGGCTGCCTCCCGCACGACCCAGCCAGGGCCGGGGACAAACTGCAACCGAGGTACATGCCCTTAGCGGGAACTGAACCCGGGTCTCTCTGGACCACGGGCCGACGCTCTAACCTCTGAGCCAAACCGGCCAGGGCACGATCTTAATTTTTTGAACATTTTCTCAGAAGACGTACTTACTTTACAATCTGTATTTCATTCCTGCTATATTTCTGCTGTATCTCCTCTGAGTTACAAAGCACAAATCCCAGCTGGAACTGAATTAGTTAAAGGGGACTGTTTCTCACCCCTAAAACCAGGTCTCTTTTTAGTGATCACTGTCTACTCATCACAGTCACAAACACAGGCGAAGAACCTGCCACGTCCGGGTTCTTCCTGCTTTCGGGGTGCCCTTCCCAGGAAGCATGTCCTGGGCTGCTTTCTAGTCCTTGCTTATGTTTTCTGTTTATTTCCAAGAAATGCTTTGACCTTGCCCAAGTGATTCTTTCCTTTTCCCTAAAGCATTGGAAAAGCCCAGTTTTGAGCAGCACATTCAGTGAGAATTCATTCATTTCTGTGATGTTGTTCATAAAGAAAAAGAGCCCCGGCCGGCGTGGCTCCATGGTTAGAGCGTCTGCCTGAGCACCAAAGGGTCAAAAGTTCGATTCCTGGTCATGGGCATGTACCTGGGTTGCAAGTTCGATTCCGGGCCTAGTTGGGGTGCATGCGGGAGGCAACCAATCGACGTGTCTCTCTCACATTGATGTCTCTCTCCCTCCCTCTCTCTCTCTCTCTCTGTCTTCCCCACCTCCGTTCACTTTCCCTCTCTCTAAAAGTCAATGGGAAAAAATATCCTCAGGTGAGGATTAACGAAAAAAGAAGAAGAGAAAGACTGCAGAGCCCAGGACAGACCCCTGCCAGCGCTGTCTTGTGTGCCCACCGGCCTGGCCATCGATCCATCCCATCAGGCTCGTGTGTACATGCTGCGCCCAGTTCCTGCTCAGTGTGCTGATATTTGTTAGCTTGACCGGAATCAAGGGGTTCCTCAGTCCATGCACTTTGGGAACACGTGTACTATTTTGTTAACTTTAATTTTGTATTTTTAAATTTTTGAGATAGGAACCAAGTGTCAATACGTTTTCATCTTGATTAAGATGAATTACATGTTGCATTGTATGAAAGCAGTCAAATGAAACTGCTCTCTCTGCGTGGAATGAACACCATGACGTGTTATTGCCTGTCACCTCACTGACGTTCCACACAGAAGACCAGCCGACTCTGCACATGCAAAGGCCCTTGCTCCCATTTCCCAGGACGTCTTTACTGACTTCCAATCCATGTCAAACCTGCTCATGTTTCTTGAAAGTGAAATCCTTCTTTAAGTGCAATTGGCATCAACATCTTGGAAGAGACTGTAGTGTCTAACAAACATCTCTTTTTTTTCCTTTCTTTATTGATTTTAGAGGAGAGAGAGAGAGGAAGGGAGAGGGAGAGAAAGATAGAAACATCGATGAGAGAGAACATCGATTGGCTGCCTCCTGCATGCCCCCCACTGAGGATCGGGCCCACAACCTGGGCATGTGCCCTGACTGGAAATTGAACCAGCGACCTCTTGGTGCATGGGTTGACGCTCAACAACTGAGCCACACTGGCTGGGCTAACATAAACATTTTTAACATCACATTTCTTTTGACTTTATTGAAAAATTAATTTATTTCCCATCTACAATTGCCATACAATATTATATTAGTTTCAGGCACACAACACAGTGATCAGACATTTATATGCCTTACAAAGTGATCATCCAATTAGTCTAGTACCCACTTGACACCATGAGTGCTTGTTACCATATTATTGACTGTATTCCCTGTGCTGTACTTTACATCTCCATGACTATTCTCTGATTACCAATTTGTACTTCTTTTTTTTTTTTTTAATCCTCACCCAAGGACATTTTTCCATTTTTTGTTCAGATAGAGTGGGAGGGAGAGAGAAGAAGAGAGAGAGAGAGAGAAACATCGACGTGAAAGGGACACATCGAGTGGCTGCCACCCGCACCACCCAACCAGGGGCCGGGGACAAACTGCAACCAAGGTACGTGCCCTTAGCGGGAACTGAACCCGGGTCTCTCTGGACCGCAAGCTGACACTCTAACCCCTGAGCCAAACCGGTCAGGGCCAATTTGTACTTCTTAATCCCCCACCTTGTTCACCCAGCCCCCCAACTCACTGCCATCTGGAAACCGTCAAAATGTTTTCTGTATCTTTGAGTCTGTTTTTGTTTTGTTTGTTTATCTCACACACAAGTGAGATCATATGGTATTTGTCTTTCTCTGTCTGACATTTCACTTAGCATAATACCCTCTAGGTCCATCCATGTTGTCACGAATGGTAAGATTTTATTTTATTTTTTATGGTTGAGTAATATTTCATTATTTCATCGTGTAAATGTGCCATAACTTTTTTATCCACTCATCTATGGATGGACACTTGCGTTGCTTCCCTATCTTGGCTGTAGTAAATAATGCTGCCATACACATAGGGGTGCTTATATCTTTCTGAATTATTGTTTTGCATTTCTTCGGATATATTCCCAGAAGTGGAATCACTGGGTCACATAGCAGGTCCATTTTTAATTTTTTGAGGAACCTCCATACTGTTTTCCACAGTGGCTGCCCCAGTCTGCATTCCCACCAACAGTGCGCAAGGGTCCCCTTTTCTCCACATCCTCACCAACACCTGTCTTGTTGATTTATGGATGGTAGCCATTCTGAAATCTGTGACGTTATATCTCATTGTGGTTTTACTTTGTATTTTCCTGATCGTTAATGATGTTGAGTATCTTTTCATATGTCTCTTGGCCTCTTTGGAGAGGCATCTGTTCAGGTCGTTCGCCCATTTTTTGATTGGACTGTTGGGTTTTGGTACTGAATTGTATGAGTTCCTTATAAATCTTGGATCATAACCCCTTATCAGATGTATCACTGGCAAACATTTAATCCTATTCATCGGGTTGACTTTTTGTTTTGTTGATGGCTTCCTTTGCTGTGCGAAAACTTTTTAGTGTTTTTTTTTCCCTCTTAGTATTTTATCCAAATTTCATTTGTAAAATCCCAGACATAGCCTACTATTCTGATACAGCAATACCTATCTTTTATAGTATTAACAAATAAATCAGAAAACCTGTTGCGTTCTTATCATGGGTTTGGAAAACAGTGTTATAACAGATAACAATTATAAGCTATTCTTGTCCTCAATTCCAATGATTTAGAACCTTTTAGTGGAAATAAGTCCTCTGATTAAAATATAAGACACAATGTTCTGTTTTGTAACAAACACAAACATCTGAAACTCCATTTTTGACCCATTTCTGCTTAATAAGAATCCAGCCTGCCTTTGTCCATAATAGAAAGAATATTAAACTAAAAAGTCCCTGGAGAGGTCACAGTGTTGACAAAATTCAACATGATAGTGGAGCCTACACAGACACTGGAAACAAAGCTAGGCCCTTCCACACAGCCATAAGTTCTTGTGATGATTCCGTTTTAAGTCAACGTCTCTTCATGTCGTACATATTCCCCAATGTCTGCTTGATGAAATACCACAATCGCCATGGGGTCTACTTTCCTGCAGTCTTGTGTAGACTTTGCTGCCACTCCAAAACCCAAAGGGATGTCTGCCATGGAATACGCTACCACTCCCTGGTACTGAGGAATGTTTTCAGTGATTCGACCCAGTCCAGATTTTAATACATGGTTCCCATACAGGAAGGACTGCTCTGCTCCAGGCTTTATCCACACTTTGTACTTGGCATAGGGCGCAAGGTAATCCAGAGCTGTGATGTGCAACCAGAATTTGTGGGTCTTAGTGAATTTTCCGAAGCAGGTCCCCAGAGACACAAGCTTGTCACCAGAGATGTTGGCGGCCAACTTCAATATCTTTTCACTCACGTGGTACACTCGATCGTTGTGCAGCCTGAAACAGTAGATGCCATCGGGCCTGTCGACCAGCAGCTGAAGATTCTCCCCGATGTATTTTGCTATCTTCTCAAACATGACACGGGTCTCTTCTTCAGTCAAAGGCCGCTTTTTCCCGCTGTTGGAACACCGGATCCTCGTGCCTTCAAAACTTTTTAGTTTGATGTAGTCACGTTTGTTTATTTTTTATTTTGTTGTTCTTGCCAGAGGAGAGATATCCAAAAAAATATTACTAAGAGTAATGTCAGAGAGTTTACTGCCTGTGTTTTCTTCTAGGAGTTTTCTGGTTTCAGGTTTTACATGTAAGTCTTTAATACATTTTGAGTGTATTCTTGTGTATGGCATAAGAAAGTGGTCTACTTTTTTTTTTTTTTTTGCATGTACCTGTCCAGTTTTCCCAACGCCATTTATTGAAGAGACTGTCTTTACCCCGTTGTATATTTTTGCCTCCTTTCTCATAGATTAATTTACCATATAAGTGTGGGTTTATTTCTGGGCTTTCTATTCTGTTCCATTGATCTATGTGTCTGTTTTTATGCCAGTACCATACTTTTTTGATTACTATGGCCTTGTGGTATAGCTGGATATCAAATACTGTGATACCTCCACTTTGTTCTTCTTTCTCAAGATTGCTTTGGCTATTTGGGGTCTTTTGTGGTCCATATAATTTTAGGATTATTTGTTCTAGTTCTGTGAAAAACACCACTGGTATTTGATAGTGAAAGGGTTAGTAATGTTTTAAAGGGTAAAGGTAAAAGTTTGCAAAAGGCGGAAACTGTGGAAATTGTGTTGCTTGCATGACCTTTGCGCAGCCTTTTATTGAGTACGGATAAGGATTATCTAGATTATCTGCAAGGCAATGGATAACCCAGCAGATGCTGGACGAGACACCAGACCAGTCCTACTGCAAAGTGGACAATGGGCCAGACAGAGTACATCAGCAGGAACAGCTGGAAGCTAAAAGTAGAGTATATAACTGACACCCCAACCCTGATTCGAGGCTGAACCCTTCTCGGCTCAGCCCTACTGCGCCCAGGCGCGTGCAATAAAGTCATTTTGCTCTGCATTGGCCTTGTGTTGTGGATGTGATCTCCTGCCGGCTCAGACCTTTTAGATAGGGACTGCACTGAATCTACAGATTGCTTTGGGGAGTATGGACATTTTTGCTATGTTAATTCTTCCTATCCATGAACACAGTAAATGCTTCCATTTATTTGTGTCTTCAATTTCTTTCTTCAATGTCCTATAGTTTTCTGAGTATAGGTCTTTTACCTCTTTGGTTAAATTTAGTTCTATGTATTTTATTCTTTTAGATGCAATTGTAAATGGGATTATTTTCTTAATTTCTCTTTCCAATAGTTTGTTATTGCTGTATAAAAATGCAACCGATATCTGAACACTAATTTTTTTATCTTGGTACTTTACTGAATTCATTTATTACTTCTGATAGGGTTTTTGTTTTGTTTTTTGGTGGAATCTTTAGGATTGTCTATAAACAGCATAATGTCATCTGCAAATAATGACAGTTTTACTTCTTCCTTTCCAATTTGGATGCCTTTTATTTCTTCTTCTTGTCTGATTGCTATGGCTAGGACTTCCAGTATTATGATGAATAAAACTGGTGAAAGTGGACATCCTCATCTTGTTCCTGATTTTAAGAAAAACACTTTTAGCTTTTCACCATTGAGTGATGTTAGTGGGTTTGTCATATATGGCCTTTAATATGTTGAGGTATATTCCCTCTAGTCTCACTTTGATAAGAGTTTTTACCATAAATGTACAATGTTGAATTTTGTCAAATGCTTTTTCTGCATCTATTGATATAATTATATAATTTTTTATCCTTCATTTTGTTTATGTGGTGTTTCATGTTAATTGATTTACAAATATTGAATCAAACTTGCACCCCATGAGTAAATCCCACTTAATCATGGTGTGTGATCTTTTTAATGTATTACTGAATTAGAAAGATTATACACCATGAACAAATGGGATTTATCACAGGAATGCAAGGGTGGTTCAATATATAGACATCAATCAACATGATACACCACGTTGTTAGACTGAGGTGGAAAAACCATATTTCAGAGGCAGGAAAAGCATCTGACAGAATCCAGCAGCTTTCACAATAAGGGCGCTCAAAAAATAAGGAATAGAGGAAAACACCCCCCATTTCCACTCCCTAAAAAATCAATTAAAAATATCTTGGGTGAAGATTAACAAAATAATAATAACAACAATAATAAATACAATGGATCATTATTCAGCCATAAAAAGGGATGAAGTACATGACACATGGATACATCTGGAAAACATACCTGAAAGATACACACAAAGGGTGACACAATGTATCATCCCATTTATATGAAATGTCCAGAACAGATAAATCCACAGAGCCGGAATGCAGACTAGTATTTGCCAGAGGTCAAAGGGAGAAACTGCTTAATGAATGAAGGGTTTTACTTTCAAGTGATGGAAATGTTTTAGAACTGGAGGAAATAGCTGCTCAACATTGTAACTGTATAAATCACACTGTATTGTTTACTTTAAAATGGTTAATTTCACCATGTAATTCCACTTCAATGAATTATTACCAAAAAAAGGAAATAAATTCTGGGGTAGTAGTCCTTGCATCAGTTAGGACGGAAGGAACTTTAATCAGTAGGTGAATTGGAGTAATGCAAGGGTGGGTGGTGTGGATGTCGTTGGCAAACCTGCCAAGCACTGGTCCCCAACTGCTTTGTGTTGGTGGATAACTCCTCAGCTGCCCTGTCCCCAGAGGGCTGTGCTTGCTAAAGCAGGAGTCAGCTTGCCCTGGGGCTACAAACCACCCCTCCCCCTCCTGCTCACATGTTAGGCTGCCTGGACACAAGCCTGGTCTCACTGAGGAAACTCTGTGGGCAGCTTGTCCTCCAGAGCTTCCCTGGGGTAGGGGTGGGGGGGCAGACCGAGGCCACACCTTTCTCAGCTTCCTGCTCCTGCCCTGGTCCCCGTGCCCCAGTTAAGTTACATGAACAAGGTCCTCTTCAGGCTCTGTCTCCAGGGGTCCTGATGCAGAATGGTTACTTAAAACCAGCATTAATGGTGAGTTTTAGGGTATTTTAATTATACCTCACTAAAGCCATTATTATTATTATTTGTTAATCCTCACCTAAGGATATTTTCCATTCATTTTTTTTTTTTTTTAGATAAGAGTGGCAGGGAGGGAGGGAGGGAGAGAAACATTGATGTGAGAGAGACACATGGCGTGGTTGCCTCCCACATGACCCCAACTGGGGCTGGGAATCAAACCCAAGACCCTTTGGTCCGAGGGCTGATGCTCTAACTGCTGAGCCAAACTGACCAGGGGAAGCCATTATATTTAAAAGATACTTTTTTGTTATATACAGTAACTCAAAGATGTTTTGTTTTTGTTTTTAAAAGCCCACCTTACCAGGGTAAGAGATTCCTGAAAATCCTTGGTCAGGTTTAATCTCTTGGCTTGAAATTGTAAGCATCGGTAATTTAAAGGGGAAAACGTTTGTTGACTCCCCAAACTCGTTCTTTTTAAAACACTCAGTGGCAGTGAAATGGTCTCTATTCCAGGAGATCGAGAGTTGACCTGGATAATGTAACTTATTGGGACACAGGGACCAGGGCAGAAAGAACTTGCAAGTTCTTTCGTGCTGTTGGCCCAGTGAAATCCAGACCCACAAAATATACACATGCTCAATGTTGATGTAATTAAACCTTTACTGTAAAAAAGAAAACAGAAAAAATAAATAAACACAATGAAATGATTAGAAGATGATCATGAAAGCACAGTAGTGAGCCACAGGGTGGAGAAAGGGCTCTGCACCTCGCTGCCTGGTGCATCCACAGCAGTCCTCAGAACAGGAAGGAGCTCCTCATGCTGAGGGCGGGCTTTCCTGGGAGGCCCCGCCCACAGTCTCTCTGGAGGCTGCATGGACGCTGGACAGCCTCAGTGCATCATCAAGTCCGGCACACCTGCTCTGCTCACTGGAGCTTACTGGCACACCTGGGCCTGTGACTGCAGCCTCGCGGGTCACCCACGTGCTGGCTGTGCCTAGAAGAGCCCCTGAAACACCTGTGGAATGAACCGCTGTCTGCTCAAAACCAGTCTGTAAAAGGTGGCTGGGGGCTGACGGTGAAAAAGGGGCTCCCAAGTTCCACACGGATGGGGTGGGGTGTCAGGGCTGGAAGCCACGACCTCAGTGGCCATGCAACAGACAGGCCCTGAGGTCAGTGCCGGGAGACAAAACCACCACCTGAATTTCCTTTTATTTAAGAGACACACAAAGCAGGTCCCCTGATTCTCTTCACTGTCCGACCCTGGGAGGGGGATTATGATCCCCAATTCTGCGTCAGGGTCTGGTGTAGACGGGCCTCTTATGTGTGTCAGGGTGCTTGCTGGTGCTGACCCATCCGTGTCCTAAGTACAGGCGGGGCCAGCTGGGGAAGGGTCGGGTGTGGTGGGCCATGGCGGTCTCTCAGGTCCCAGCTGGAGGGCTGCGAAGGGAGGGAGGTCTGAGACTCAGGAGGGGGGCAGGCTCTCAGTGCTGGCACACTGCTCTGGGCCCGGCAGGTCCTGCTCCTTCTGCTCCAAATCAAAGTTCTGTGGACAAGGTGTCAGGTGAGGCCTGGCCACGCGCTGGCCCATCTGCAGCGACACCTCCAGGGGTGGTGCCGTGCCAGCAGGTGCCGCCTGCAAAAGCCCCGCTACTGGCTCCTGCTCCACATCCTCTGACGAGAAGCCATTTCTGTGTCCCCCCAACACTTGGGCCTGACCTACCTCAAGCTCCTGCAAAACCTCATCCATGAAGTCCTGGGAATTCTGCTTGTAAGACACCGCTGATCGAATCACATCGTTGAAGAGCTGGGGTGAGTTGGGGGGCGGAAGGAAAACAACAGCCATGGGTGCCAGTGACCTGGGCTCTGCTGGCCTTGGACCCACTGGCCCCATCCTAAGTCCCCACAACACTGCACCCTAAAATCAGCAAGGTCACCATCAGTTCACCTTCTTCCCATCACCCTGACCACACCCGGTCCATGGGCCCATCAGCTCCCCTCCGTCAGCACCTCCAGGGACCCCTGCCTGTCACAGGCCCACGCCCAGCCCAATGCCCACCCTCTCCACCCTGCAGCCAGCCCTCCTCTTGCTCGCTTCCCTGGTCCCGTCACCACCTGACTGTCTGGCCTCCCCAGGCCCCTCTGCAGGCTATCGTTACCTTCACAACGTTGGTGCCATCAGCAGCTGAGACAAAGTACAGCGGTAGGGAGAACTTCCTGGCAAAATTGAAACTTTTTTGGGTCATCTTTATGTCTGCTGTAGAGAGAAGGTAGGATATTGGCCTGCCCATCAAGGGAAAGAGAGAGGGGTTTGCAGGGTGGGTCACCAGAGGCCCCATTCCAGAAAGTGGGGTCTTTACTGGGAAGGGAGTGGATACATGCAATCAAGGACTATGTCTTGGGAGGATGGATCACTGAAGGTTCATGGCCCCAGAGAACACGAAGAACTGTGTGGTGGGACCCCATGAACCGCTGACACCAGATGCAGAGACAGCCCTACCATCAATTTTATTGGCCACCACGACGCACGGGATCTCAGGCCTGAACGCCCGAAGCTCTGTATACCAAGTGCCCAGGTTCTTGTAGGTGACTTTCCTTTGTATATCAAACACCTGCAGTAAGCAGAGGAAGACAGCTCAGGGGTGTCAACGTCTCCACATGCCACCCGGGTGACTAGCCACACAGGCCGTGAGCGTGGGTGCACATCACAGGCTTGGCAACCCTGGCTGGGTCCCTGCTCTGAGCTGCAGCCGCTCTGACCAGAGGCTGTACCTGCGCCCGCCCTTCTCAAGAAAGCCCCCCAGAACTTCCAGTTCCAAAAGTGTTTTTAAAAACCTTTATTCTTTTTTTAATCTTGTCACCTAATTTTATTACCCTTTTTAACCTAGTTGTGTCATCTTACTAATCAAGTTTGTGACACGTTGTAAACTTTTTCCTTAGTCCATTATTTTTCCTGTTTAAACTGGTTAAAAATTCCTTTGTAATGTTTAGTGTTTCCAGAATTTCCCTTTAGTTACTTTTATTTACTTGTAATTCTAAGCCTTTGTTTAATCTCCTGTTCAGTTTGTATTTTAAACTTTGTTTTTTATAGCTTATAATTTTATTAACTTTTTGAAACTTGTAGTTTCTTCCTACTTTAAAATACCATCAGGAAGCATGAACACCTCGAGGTGCTGCTGCAGGGACCCCCAAGCCCCTCACAGCAGCTCCTCAAAGAGCAGCCTCTTGCTTCCAAGCTGTCCTCTGGAATAAAGCCACCGCTGCACACCACGCCGCACAGCCGTGGGCCTGTCACCTGCTGGAATGGCTGCTATTGCTTACAGATCGCCCAGCCCTCCGCGGGAGCAGCACGAACCAGGCCCAAGGCCTTGTGTGCACACAGTGTGCATGGGCAACAGCTGGCACCCGAGACAGCAGGAGGCTCTCCCCTGGTCCACTGCTGACACGTGACCAGGTTGTCTCGAATTCCCAATAAAGACTTCCTTTAGCCCGGTCGGTGTGGCTCAGTGGTTGAGCGTTGACCCATACACCAAGAGGTCACCAGTTTGATTTCCGGTCAGGGCACATGCCCAGGTTGTGGGCCCAATCCCCAGTGGGGGGCATACAGGAGGCAGCCAATCGATGTTCTCTCTCATTGATGTTTCTATGTCTCTCTCCTTCTCCCTTCCTCCCTTTCTCAAATCAATAAACAAAAAAAATAAAAAGACTTCCTTTAAAGCGTGCTTGTAATGAAACTCCTGGAATCTGCTTCATACCAGGCTGCCTCCCGTGATCACCATCCAGCCGCCACCTTTTGCCCAGGTCTGCTTTCTGGAGCTTCCTCTCCTTGTTGTGGGAGCTGAGGAGCTGGCTGGGATGAGGAGCCCTCCCGTCAGGGTTTCAAGGTGGAGGGTGGAATCCCAGCTCCCTCTGGAACTATGGGATCCCCATGTGGTCATCAGAGGTAGGTACTGTCTACCTGCCAGGCTGTGCAGCAGGCTGGAGCTGTGCCAGCACACACAGGCACACTGCCCTCAGGAGAGGGTCCAAAAGGAGCCCGTGGAGGTGCTTCAGAGGCAGGAGGAGGTCACTCCCAGAGAGAAAAAAGAAGTGAGCTCAAAGCTCTCAGGGCCAGTACAGAACTAAGAAAGGCTGGGAGCCCCTTCCCAGGTCTCAAGGGTCACAGATGTTGAAAATGCAAGACTTCGGGTGTGACTTCTGGCACAGCACGGCCTCACAGCCTTACCGCCACCCTCTTCTGTTCTGTCCCCTTGCAGGTATTAGCTAACATTATGGAACATTTCAAGGGCTTTTGTGCTTAAGGGATAGTAGGGCCTGAGCATGGAGCCAGGGAGTTCATGGGCAGATCCTGAAGGACACCAGCTGACACAAACCTTCTCTCCCGTCCTGGCTCTTCCCATGGCTGCGTTTAATGTCCTGCTGTGGCACTATTACCCTGGCTATGGGGTGCAATGCGGAAAACTGTCTAGACAGTAAGATGAAGGCTGGAGAAGAGGGGGCTGGTTTGGGAGGGAAAGTCCCTGGAGAACCGCAGGGTCCTCCCAGCCCCAGCGTCTGACCCTAGTGAGCAGCACCAGGGGACAATCATGGGTGGCCTTGGGAGCCTTCTCAGTACTGCTGAGCCCCTGCCCCCACCCTCAGGCCAGACTGGCCCAGGGCCTTGCCCACCTCCCAGCAGCTCTCATACCATGATGCAGGCGTGTGCCTTGTGGTAGTAGGAGGCGTGCATACTCTGGAACCGCTCCTGGCCTGCTGTGTCCCAAAAGTCTGCAACATGAACAGAGCTGACTGACTGACGGGGCTGGAGGGCAGAGACCCTGGCATCTCCACGCAGGGGTCTGTGCAGAAGCACCGGAACACGGACACCACACAGCTTGCCTGTGTGTGCTCTCAGGACCCAGGGAGCCTGGCTGAGCCACGAGAGGCCTGTGCACACCTGTGTGTATGTGGGTGGGTGAGAGGAGACACAGGGCCAGGAGGATGGAGAATGCAGACAGGAAGCCCCAAGAGGGAGAAGGTAGGTGCTCCCCTTCCCCCAACCCACAAGCTGCAGGGCCCTCCAAGGTCAAAACCAGGCCAACTTCCCCCATGTGGTGACTGCAGATGGTGAACACGGTCAGGCAGGATGTGAGGCCTGGCCAAGGGGAAGGTTGTCACCTCACGGCAAGGCAGAGCTCTTGGTGGAGGATAATGTTCAGATGCTGGCTAAATCAGAACACCAGAGCGGAGCACAGGAACTGAGCCCTGCATGCCTCCTGCCCCTCCCAGGCCTCCCGGCTCTCAGCGTCCTCCTTGCCACCCCTCCTCCCTGCATCCCTGCTGGGGTCTCATTTCCCTCTGACTCCTCTCATGGACCTTGCCTCTCCTCCTCCCCCCGCCTGAGAGTCAGAGTAGTCGGCCGTGCGCTGCTTACCCACGAGCACAGTCTTGCCGTCCACCGTGGCCGTGTGCTTGTACAGGGTCAGGGCATACGTGGACAGCTGCTGGGGCTGGCTGCCGTCAGGTCAAGGAGGAAAGAGGAACCAAAAGGGAGGAAAGGAAGGTAACTGGCGGGGGGGAGGGTGTTGTGATGGAATGGGCCTTCTCTCTCCTTTTCTTTCTGGTGTATTTAGATTTTAAATGGAACGCAAGTTGAGACAGAGGATCAGCCTCAAATGTCACTGGCAGCAGCCCCAGAAGGTGGCGGCTGAGAGAGGCAGTGTGTCTGACCATGTAGGTCCGAGGGGCCCCAGGATGGAACTTTACAGATCAGCTGTCATAAGCGGCATCACGTGGTTGGAAAATGCAACTTCAGCAATATAAGCGTTCCAGGGGAGAAAGCCTCCAGGAGCCAGACAGCTGACCAGCTGTGGACTGCAGTGTGCCTGTGTGTGAAACCCCAACAGAATACCTGGGGCCAATCCTTCCTGAAGCCGCAAGACGCTAGGGCTGGGCGGTGGACCCTGAGAAGCGGGGACACATGGCGGGTGGATATAAGGGAGACCTGACGGAAGGTGAGGCAAGACACACCACTCCCCCGGGGTCCGAGGCCTCTCCCGTCATGGCTTTCAGTGCGTTCACCTGGGAAGCTTTGTACACCGTCCTAGTTGCCAGGAGGGTATAACTCTAAACCTGCAGCATGCAGCAATTCATGGGGAGAGAGAGGGACTAGCACCTTGTATTTTATAAATCTCATTCACACCAGAGAATATTTAAATAATAGGGAGCCCAAGCTTTGAGGTCAGAGAGGTTAAGTGATTTTCACAGGGATGCAGGCATTTGACCAGGTACTATTAGCCACTCTACCACCCTCATTATCTCACCTACCCCTCGGTCCCTGGACCCTGGGGCAAAAGGGTGGGCAGGGGGTGGGCTGGCAGGAGGGTGGGGAGGCCTCAACAACAGGAGCATTTCAAACCTCGAAGGATACAATCCATCCATGAGAAATCTCTCCATGAGTCTGTAAGGAGAACATGCACGATGGTCAGGCGCGTCCCCCAGGTGCC
Organism: Tadarida brasiliensis; assembly: GCA_030848825.1. Taxonomy (NCBI): domain Eukaryota; kingdom Metazoa; phylum Chordata; class Mammalia; order Chiroptera; family Molossidae; genus Tadarida; species Tadarida brasiliensis. Next base: position 77,481 of record CM061263.1, on the reverse strand, counting down.
CCAGCTGAACTCACCCGTGGCTTCCCCCTCCCAGTCATTCCACAGCCGCACAGGCTCCTTTGAAGAACAACGCCCGGGACCTCCTGCTTCCTGACTCCCCTGAAGTTCCTGGCACCCACAGGTGCTCCGCCTGTGGGCAGGCACCCCAGCAGCTGATCACCAACAGGAGTTGAAGAAATAAAGACCCACTGTCTGCGCTCTGCTGTATGTCTACACTGGAGATCTGTGTGGACCATAATAATCTCAACAGAACTGAAACCGAGCTTACGTAACCAACTGACCCTGATCCTGCCCCGAATGATCCAGTTAGTGCCGTCACCCCTACTCCACATCCGGAACCTGGGACTTGCATGACCACCCCTCAGCCCCAAACAGCTCCCCTTGCTACAGGTGTGTGCACCAGCCCTGCAAAGCTCAAACCCATGATCTCTGCCTCTGCACACTGTGGACACCACCGTCAGCCCTGTTTTATGCATGGGAAACCGAGGCCAGGGAGGCTGTGCCCTTCGCCTGAAATCTGTTCCTCCAACATTCTGCTGGTCCTCCAGGGCTTTGGTTAAATGTCACCTGAGCAATGAGACCTTCCCTGAGGATCGTATTTATGACAAGCAGGCAAGTTCTACCTCACTGTTACTGTATCGCTGCCCTGCAGGTAACACCAATGGAGACGTAAGTATTTTACTTATTAACTACCTCCCTCAGACAGAGTGGAATGCACATGAAAGCAATTTTTTAATGTTTACTTTATGACTGCATCCCCAGGGCCTAGGTCAAAAAACATTTATGACTGTTTGTAGTCATACAAACACCCCCCCCCCCCCCCCCGTCCAAACACCACAGAAAAACTGCAGCCATGCCCTCACCGATGAGCACAGCCGAGTGAGGAGCCTACACTTCCACACTTTGAGACTGCAGTGAGGCTCCCAACATTCCCAAACTGGGCAGGTGTCCAGCAGGCCAAGTAGGGAGAGGACTTCCTTCCCTGCAGATGTGATGAGGCTCCATCCCCCTACAGTGTCTGCTGAGGCCAAAGCAGTCAGGCCTGGCCAGTGTGGCTCAATGGTGGAGCGTGGACCCATGCACCAGGGGGTCACCGGCTTGATTCCTGGTCAGGGTGTGTGCCTAGGTTGTGGGCCGGGTCCCCAGTGGGGGGCGTGCAGGGGGCGACCAGTTGGTGTTCTCTCTCATCGATGTTTCTATCTCTCCCTCTCCTTCCTCTCTCTCTAAAATCAATGAAGAAAAAAAAGGCAGTCAGAGGTGCAGGTGGGGGTGGCGCGACGGCTCCTCTTTCCCCAGCTGAAGCAGCTCCACAGGAAGCCAGCTCAGACAGAGGTTTAAATAACAAGATATTCAAAATGTCCAAGTTTCAGCAGAAAATCATCTGTCATACCAAGAAACAGGAAACCCTCCAACAGAATGCAAAATGACAATCAGCAGACGCCAACACTGTGATGATCCAGATGTTATGATCATCTGACAAGACTGTCAAAGTAGCTTCATAAAAACGCACCACTGATCAAGTGCAGATGTGCTTGAAGTAAATGAAAATGTAGACAGTCTCAACAATGGACTATTTTTCAGCACCGAAATAGAAGATATAAATAAGGGCCCAATAATAAGAAGCATTAATATCATTAAAATGTCTGTACTGCCCAAAGTAACCTATAGATTCATCACAATTCCTATGAAAATACCAGTGGTGTATTTCACAAAATTAGAACAACAGCAGTCTTGGGAAAGAAGAACAAAGTTGGAGGAATCACGCTACCTGATATCACTATACTACAAGCCCATAGTAATAAAAACAGTATGGTACCGACATAAGTCAATGGAACAGAATGAAGAGGCCAGAAATAAAACCACACCTTTATAGTCAATTAATCTATGACAAAGGAGGCAAAAATATACAACAGGGTAAAGACAGTCTCTTCAATAAATGGTGTTGGGAAAACTCGACAAGTACATGCAAAAAAAAAAAAAAAAAAAAAAAGAAAGTAGATGACTTTCTTATGCCATATATAAAAATAAATTCAAACTGGATTAAAGACTTACATGTAAAACCTGAAACCAGAGAATTCCTAGAAGAAAACATAGGCACTGAACTCTCTGACATAGCTCTTCGTAATATTTATAAAAATCTTTTTTTCCTTTTATTGATTTTAGAGAGAGAGGAAGTGAGAGGGGGAGAGAGAGAGAAACATCAATGAGAGATGAGAGATCGAACATCGATTGGCCGCCTCCTGCATGCCCCCCACTGGGGACCAGGCCCACAACCTGGGCATGTGTCCTAACTGGGAATCCGGCGACCTCTTGGCGCATGGGTCGACACTCCACCACTGAGCCACACTGGCTGGACAGTAATATTTTTTTTGGATCTGTCTCCTCTGGCAAGGGCAATAAAAGAAAAAATAAACAAACAAATCAAACTAAACCCGAGCTGCCCTGGGTGCTGTGGGCGTGAATTCATGAAGATGGTCTGAAGCCAGCAAAGCCTCAGAGGATCATTCACAGCTACTTGAGCCCAAGGACATGTTAGCAAAGATGCAGGTGGAAAGCAACGTGGTTCTGGAGCACCTGGGGGGGAAGGCTACACCAGACTCCTGGTGGGGGCAGGTCCCCCGCATCCTGTGAACACAGAAATGGACGTGTGCCTTTCCAGCTCAAGACAGGCGAGAACTAGGACCACAGCTTCCAGAGAGAAGCTGCCAGCACTGCAGAGCCTCCGTCAGCTTTCCATGTTGGGAGTTCCACACCTGTGCACACAGGCACTGATGTCAGTTGAAAGAATAAGCCCATCTTTACCATGAGTGTGCTCAGCTGTCATTTCTCGTCACTCTTTTCAATCTCAGTGAGTCCCTCCAGGAAAAAGCACTTTGACCACTTTACTCAACCTGTTGCAGGTTGTGCTAGTCACACCTGTCCCATGCTTCTCTCTGCATTCCCATCGCCTCCATCTTCAATTTCTCGGCCCACAACCACAAACAGGAGCACCCCAGTTCCATCTCCTCACCCTGGACTGATTCAGTGGTCTCCAGTGACCTGCCCCACAGCGTCTGACAGTGCTCATGGGAAAAGCCCAATTTCCTCAGTCCTTTGATTCCACCCGGTGCTGATATGATGCCCTGCTCTCCCCACCGCCCCAGTGCACACCTGGGCTCTAGCCAAGACTATTCCCAGGAGCCCCATGGAGTCGTGCTCGCTGTGCCTCCGGAGGCCTTTCTTAGTAGCCTAGACCCACCCTGGGCCTGGTCTCTGCCCAGTCTCCCAACGTACTTGGACTTGCCCACAGCGCTGTCCCCCAGGCAGATGATTTTCACGCTGTCATCAGCATCGTATTTCTCTTGGTCCAGCTCACAGGGTTGGGCTTTGTCCCTGGCCATTGGCCCGGGCTCAGCTCAGGGCAGGGGGCTCTTCTCTGTATGGACGGGGAGAGAGGAGCAGATGAGAGGGGCCGAGGACACACCGACGCCCGTCTGTATTCACCGCCACCTGCTGAACTGCAGGCTGTCATCTCGTCCCCAACAAGATCTCTCAGGGAGCTTGGCTCTGCCACGTCCTTCCCCGGCCACGCTCGGGGCCGCGCCACCCGCTCCCAGTACACACACGTTTTCTCACGTGTAAAACGGACACAAAGCAGCACGCGTGTCCTGTGCTCGCCGTCAGACTCGCGGGGCACAGCCTGCATCCTGAGCTGTCCCCGCCCCCGGATCCATGTCGCGGCCCCCGCCCCCCGAGGGCGCTCCCCAGCCCCTGCTCCGGGGCCTTCGCCTCCACCAGCTTCGAGTCTCCCCTAAATGGAAACCACAGGGGTCCCTCCGCCACCGCCACGTCTCCCGGGGCCGGGCTCGGCCGTGCACGTGCCTGCCAGGCCCGACGGGAGACAGGCCCACGCGTGGACCGGCCCCGGGCGACCGGCCCGCCCCGCTCAGCCGCCGGGCGGAGTGCGTGACGGCGCCGCAGCGGGTCGGGCGGCCGGAGGCTGACAGGGCTGCCCCCGAAGGCCGCTGTCTGCACGGTCCCCCCGCCACCCCCGCCGGCTCTGGGAGCCCATCCCGCCCAGGGCTCACGCTGCGCCGCACCCGGCTTCCGACTCGGCGGCGTCCCCGCAGCTGCTACGCAACCACGGCAGGACCCCACCGAGGGCTGCCCGCCGCAGGCCTGAAGGACCCGCGAGGCGCGGCTGGCTGGAGCGGTGCCGGCGGGGGTCGGCGGGGTCGACTGGGGGACCGTGGGGGGGACCGCGACGGGCAGGCGGGGGTGGGGGGGGACCGCGGGGGGGGGCACCGTGACAGGCAGACGGGGGTCGGCGGGGAAACCGCGGGGGGGGGGGCACCGCGACAGGCAGGCGGGGGGAACGGGAAGGGGCCGGCGGGGATGGGGGGGGGACCGCGAGGGGCCGGGCGAGGCGGGTCTGAGCGCCGGGAGGCCGGAGGAGTAGTTGGTGTGTCCGGGTAGCCGGTTCGGAGGGAAGGAGAATGGCTGTGTGCTGACATGTTTATAACCCATAATTGATGATTGGTAAATTATTGTGCTGACTTGTGTATAGTTCCATAATTGATGATTGGGAAAGTCACTGTGTGCCCTCTAGCTGAACCTGTTTTGTCAGAATAACCTCAGGGAATTGGAATACTCCCTGAACCCAGAAATTGTTGGGAGCCGGCTAGTGTCTGACAGAGTCCAGGAGCCTGGAGGTCTGGAGTCAGAGACTCGCCCTCCCCCACAGTCTCAAGGAACTAGGCTTCCACTGTGTGCAGCTCGGGCTAAGTGTGACCCAGTGTACCTTGAAATACCTGGGTGTACCCGGGTGGGCCTGGGTGTTCCCGGGTGGGCCTGGGTGGGCCTGGGTGTTCCCGGGTGGGCCTGGGTGTTCCTGGGTGTGCCTGGGTGTGCCTGGGTGTTCCCGGGTGGGCCTGGGTGTTCCTGGGTGGGCCTGGGTGTGCCTGGGTGTTCCCGGGTGGGCCTGGGTGGGTCTGGTTGTTCCTGTTATCCGCAAGGCAAAGTAACTCTATGTAGCGTTGTTGTAGCCCTGGGCATTACATCAAGAAGATCCTATTTGCTGTAAGGTACGAAAGGCATGTAATAAAGCACATGGGGCTGGTCTCCGAGAGCTCGGAATTGATCGCAAGCCGGCTTTGCTCTCTATTTGGCTTTAATTTGGCTCTGGTGGTCTCTCAGTTCTCTCATGCCACAATCGGTGGAAACTGGGTCCTCCCGAATAGATAACCGCCTTGGAGGTTCACCGCACGTCCGCGAGCTGTGGGGTCGCGCAGACGACTGGCCCGCGGGGCATGTCCGGGAGTCCTTGCTCCAAAGTCTTCATTACTGCCAGCGTGGGGTATGTCCTCCGTCCATGTGCTTGAGACCACATCCAATGGGTCTTGTTGATGAGGCACTGTGACAATCTCTGTCTTTTATTTACAATTTTTTTCTTCATTGATTTAGACAGAGAGGAAGGGAGAGGGAGAGAGATCCCTGAGAGAGGACATTGATTGGCCGCCTCCTGCACGCCCCCCACCGGGATCAGCCCACAGCCGGGGCACCTGCCCCGATCAGACCGCGACCTCCTGGTGCAGGCTGGACGCTCACCCACACGGCCGGGTGACAGTCTCTGTCTTTTAATTGGTGTATGTAGACCTCTGATGTTCAAAGTACTGATATAGTTCCACTAATATCAACCATATTTTTTACCGTTTTCTATTTGTCGCCCTTGATCTTCGTTCCTATTTTTGTCTCCCATACTTTTTTTTTGCCTTTTGTGATTTGAATTGAGCATTTTATGTGATTCCATCCCCCCCACCCTTTCTTAGCATATCAGAAATGCTTATTTGTCTGTTTTTTTACATTTCTTAGTGGTTGCCCTAGAGTTTGAAATACACCTTTACAACTTTCGAATAGCTCTGTGCCCCGTCCTGGTAGTGCGTGCCCCTTCTATTAGGTAAAAGTTCCCAGTTCCTCCCTCCCATCCCGTATCATTGCGGCCAGTGATCTCACCTTGACAGAAGCAGACATAATCAAGGGTATTGTTTATATGACTATTTTGAACAAACTGTTAGCTGTTAATCAGTGAAGAATAAAAATATAGTTAAAATTTTTTTTACCTTCCCTTACTCATATCTGGATGATAGATGTGTCTATACTGACGAGAGAGTGTCTGACCTACACCATTTCCCTTCTCTCTAAAGAACTTCTTCTAACATTTCTTATAAGGCAGGTCGACTGGCAACAAATTCCCTCAATTGTTTGAGAAAGTCTTTATTTCCCCTTCACTTTTGAAAGCTATTTCACAGGGTACGGAACTCCAGGTTGCTTTACTCTCAACACTTCCAATATCTCTCTGCACTCTTTTCTTGCATGGCTTTGGAGAAGTCAGATGTAATTTTTACCTTTGTTCTTCTGTAGGTAAGAAGTGTTCTTCTCTGGCTTTTTTCAAGATTTTTTTTTTTAATCCTCACCTGAGGATATTTTTCTATTTATCTTCAGATCGAGTGGAAGGGAGGGAGAGAGAGGGAGAGAGGGAAAGAGAAACACACCGACTGGTTGCCTCCCGCGTGGTTGGGGATGAACTGCAACCGAGGTACATGCCCTTGACCGGAATTGAACCCGCAACTCAGTGGTCCGTGGGCCGACGCTCTACTGCTGAGCCAAACAGATCAGGGCGCAATATATATATATTTTTAATCTAAAGTTTGAACATGATATGCTGAGGTGCCGTTCCCCCCCCCTCCCCGCCCCCTGCCAATTATCCTGTCTGGAGTTCTCTGAGTTCCTGGATCTGTGGTTTGGAGTCTGACATTAATTTGGGGAAAATTCTCAGTCTTTATGGCTTCTGTTCGTTTCTCTTGGTCTCTTTCTGATGGTTCCATCATGTGTGTGTTACATCTTTCGTGATTGTCTCACAGCTCTCACTGAGCTAACGCGGACCATGGGCCTCCCGTCCGGTGGTGGCCACTGGCCCAGCAGCTGTTGAGGAGTCTGGTTGAATACTGCCCAGCAGCGCCTCTTGTGTCTGTCTTCCTTGCACTTGAGCAGTGGCCTTCCACTTCCTCTGCTGAGGCCGCCTGAGCACGTAGCCAGGGCAGCGAGCCCTGAGGATGGCAGCGGCCTCCGCTCGTCCTGCTCGTGGTGGGCCTGATCCCAACTGCCTCTCTGCACAGTGGCCAGGCCGAGCCTGTACCTCCTCCCCTGTCCTGCCATGCAGCTCTGCGGGCTGTTGATGGGACCACCAGAGAGTTTCAGCGTGTCACACGGCCCAGATTGAATTCCTGGGAGCTTGGCCTCACGAACACCTGCCACACCCTCGGTGGCTCACGGAGGCAGGTTTGGCGTTGGTGGGCTGGCTGTGGATTGGGGCAGAGATACAGGTCCCCCAGTGAGCTTTCTTCCCATTTGTGTTTCTGGTCCTGTGGCCATCACAGTAGGTGTGACCTGTGGACTGTCCTTATACACCCAGGGCCGAGGGTTAGCAGGCATACGGGTCCGCCTGACAAAGTTCTCTGAACCTGACTGTGAATGCCTCTTGCTTCCACCCTACTTGCAGAGTGAGAACACCTTTTGTGTGTAACCTCTTTCCAGAAACTGCTTTCAGTCCTGATTTCAGGGAGCAGTGAGCCTCGGGAGGACGAGTGTGGCCAGCTCTGGCCCTGTGCCCGGCAGCCCAGAGAGACCTGCTCTGGCAGCTGGAACAGGACCAGCCCCTTGGCATGCCTGTCGGTCTGTGAAGACCTCGATTTCAGAGCCTTCTCCTGGGACCAGGGAAGCCAGCCCCTTCCTGAGCACATGGCTCATTGGTGCCATCTCTTCTCTGGAACGTTCACTGGTGGTTCAGAGTGGTGGCCAGTGAAGTTGGCCACCTGTTTGGTTCCTCTTTGTTGAGGATGCTCCATCTTTCTTCACAGCAGATCTTGCTCTGTTGACACCTGGGCTGGTTGATTTTGTGTGTGTGTGTGTGTGTGTGTGTGTGTGTGTGTGTGTGTGTGGTGGGGACTGTCCTGTGCACTTTGGGATGCTGAGCAGGTGTCCCTGGTGATCTCTACCCACTGGATGCCAGTAACTTCCCTGGTTCCCCCCGCCCCCCCGCTCGCAACTGTGCCAACTAAACATGTCTTCAGGCATTGCCAAGTGTCCCCGGGGTGGGGGCAAATTATCCCATGGCTAAGAAGTACTGGTGTAGAGGACATGTGTCAGAATCTCCGAGTCTACAAGTGTGCCTGTCCCTGCACCCACCCTCACCTTCTTCCTGTTACAACATGTGAAGGGTCCTGCTTCCCATCCACGTGTACCCGGGTCCCCCTCCCTTCTTCTCTGGGACCTTGCTGTCTTGGTTATCTTGTCTCTAATGCATCCTGACTTCTCCACGGAGTCCTTCCCCTGTGAATTCAAACATGTTTTGGTATCTCCCTTCTTTTACAATCCTTTTAACCCCACATTCCCCCCCAGCTACCTGTTTCCTTGCGTGTCTCCCCAGCTGCGCCTCTGTCGTGCAGTGTGCCTTCCGAGGGAGCACGGCAGTTCTGCGCCAGTGTCTGTGATGCGGGGACCCGATGCCCAAGGCAGGAGTTGAGTTTCCCACCAACAGCAATGCTGCTTTTTCATCAAGTGGAATTGTTTCTTGGCCTTGTGGGAGGACACACTAGAACTGGGCGGTGGCTGCAGCCCCTGACCCTGGGCACCCCTTCTGTCCATGGCTTCAGACCCCACGGCTGTGCAGTGGCCATCAGCGATGTGGAGTCTGCTGGTTTCCCCGACCCAGCGTCTGTTCATACCCAAGTCCAGCACCTCAGCTTCCCTTTGGGAACTCGTCCCACCTGCCCCCTCCAAACGGTTCCCAAAGGCTGTCTCCACCTCCAGCCAATCCCTTGTTCCACCCTCTGGGTGCTCTGCTGGGTTTAAGAATGAGCCAGGTCAAAGCCATGTAAAGATGTGACTTTTTAGGAAATCCAAGGGAAGGAGAGACCCTTCCTGGCAAAATGGACAGTAAGCAGGTGGCAGCTCGCAGGGGCTGGAGGCCCCGTGCAATGAGAGAGACTGCGTGTGAACGCAGCCCCCGGCTCCGAGCAGGCAGAGGGCTGGAGAGGGCCGGGCCCCACTGTTAGAGGGGTATGCGCACCTGCCCAGCCCAAACCCGCTCTTAAATTCGCAAGTATTACTTTATTCCCGCCGTTAAAATTGCCACTTTACTTTGCCTCAGTAAGTGTGTCCAGGCCATTGCAGTCACGTGCTGTTAGCTGACACGTCAGAATCAGTAGTTTCTGGACTCCCTCTGCAGGCGTCCTCACTGGGGGAGGGGGAGTTGGAGACACTGGGTGGGGCCGCATCTTAGGGGAGCTGCCCAACAGCTCTGTTCCTGTTCCTTCCCTGTCCCAGGAGACGGAACCCTCACAACAAGAGAAGAGCCAGAAAGGGAAATAGATAAGGCTAACTTATCTATTTGTCATTTCCCCATTTTAGGTTCCATTTTATTAATGTGTATTTCTTTTTAAATCCTCACCCGAGGATATTTTTCCATTTATCTTCAGATAGAGTGGGAGGGAGAGAGAGAAATGTCAACTGGTTGCCTCCCACACGACCCTGACTAGGGCCTGGCACCAAACCACAACCGAAGTACGTGCCCTTGATCGGAATCGAACCTGCAACTCTTTGGTCCGTGGGCCCACGCTCTAACTGCTGAGCCAAATCGGCCAGGGCTATTAATGTGCATTTTTACTAGTAAATTTCCCATTTCCTCTAGGTTTCCAGTTTGATGTAATAGGTTTTTCTTATTTGACCGTTAATTTCTCATTCCTTTGACTTTTTTTGTTCAGAATTGTTACAATTAATAAACAAATATTGACATATGATCATTAACTAGAGTCTATATTTTTTATCCCCTTTCCCACGTTCAGGTGCAGTCTGAGTGCTGGCACCTCTGTCTGCTGAAGCCCTCCTTGATCCTCCAAACAGAGAGGTTAATGTCGACAGCTGGGTCCCTGGTGACCAAACTGGGGTGTTAAATAGAAAATGAGACCAGGAGAAGAAATGAGCCTGATAGAGAGTGTTGACACTGTGCTGACGATAGAGACTTTATTTTCCAGGCAGGGGGAAGCTGTTGGTAGTTCTGACACAGGGAAGTGGCAGGATTAGAGCCCTGATTCAGAGAGATGAAGGTGGTCACAGTGGAGGTTGGACTGGATGACAGAGGGATAGGAAGCAGACCAGTGAGTACACTGGTGAGAGGTGGTGCTGGACTGAGCTGAGGCAGGACCGTGAGTTTGCAGAGGAGCAGGAGTATGAGGACCAGAGGAGGCCGTGGGTAATGCTGTCCGAGGATGAAGCTATCACAGGTGTAAGAGTTAGTACTTGAGGGTCTTTGTGTATTTGGACTTCAATAGGAGAGCTCATTCTGCTAAAAGGAAACTATTTGCTAAATTCTTGATTTATCCTGCCCACAGAAGGTAGGAAAAGACAGAAAAGGAAAGAGGGAGGGAGAGTGAGTGCTGATCACATGTTGAACGGGAGCTAAATGCACACCCCACTGAGCCCTCACAGCCACCCCGAGAGGGAGCGTCATCCCCATCTGACAGAGGAGGAGACCGGCTTTCTATTTCTTTGCCCCAAATCACACAGCTAGTAGGCGGTGGAGCCAGGAGTCGGCTCTGCGCCTGTCTGGGGCGCAGGCAATCCCCCATAAGGAAACTGCCACCCTAGACTCCATTCTGCACCGTTAGGAAGCTCTGGTCAGTTGAGACCTCAGAGGAAGGGAACATGCATAGAAGTAGACCAGTTCTGTGGACAGAAGAACAGATTTTAAAAAGCTGGAGGCAGGCAGGGAGTAGGAGCGGGGAAGTCACTGTGACAGAGATCTGCTGTTGGTTGTGCTCCCGTGAAGGACCAGGCCACCTCCTCCCTCTCCACCTGTCTCCTTCCCAGCTTTTTGCCCAAGTCCCACCCAAACACTAGCGTGGGTGAATGCATGCAAGCTGGGCGATCAGGTCATGTGGAGACGTTCTTCAAATAGAGTGACCAAAATGCAACCCAAACCTGAAAGGACTATTGTCTTCCTGTATTTGTGCAGGACACGGGGTGTGCACGCTCACTGGCCCATGTAGGCCTCAGTTCTGGACTCACAACTGTGTCTGAATCAGTCTTCAGTTTAAATGTCTCATGGGGCAAATGGAAGTAGTTGGTGAGATGAGGTCTGTGAAGGGCCTAAAACATGAATTACCTCAAAGGGAGCCTAGGATGAGGGGTCTGGATTCTCATTTTTAAGCAGAGCGAGCAGAGCCCTTAAGGCAGGGAAATGATCTTCATTGGCATCTTGTGTGTGTTTTGGGACTAACACCTGAGTGAAAGGGGACCAGAAAAACGCATTTCTCTGCTGCCATCTAGTGTCCAACTGGTGAACAATACCTGAGTGTATGCCCTCATAAAAAGCAATTCTTTCCACCCAGCTGGTGTGGCTCAGGGGTTGAGCGTCCACCCACGCACCAAGAGGTCAATTCCCAGTCAGGGCACATGCCCAGGTTGTGGGCCTGAATCCCCAGTCGGGGGCATGCAGGAGGCGGCCAATCGATGTTCTCTCTTGTCAATGTTTCTAACTCTCCTTCTCCCTCTCTCTCTCTAAAAATCAATTAAAAAAAAAAGAGAACTTATTTTTTTAAAAAAAGTATCTGGTCAAGATGGTGGCGTAGGTAAATGCGGTACTCGCCTCCATCCACAACCACATCAAGAACCACATGACATCGAGCTGAACGGAAGTCCTACAACTACGAAATTAAAGAGCAGCCATATCGAGACTGGTAGGAGGGGCAGAGGGGGCGGGCTGGTCCCTCACCCACGTGTGGCAGATAAAAATCAGGAGGCCACCTCGGCTGTGAAGGGCCTCCCTGAGGAGTGAGGGGTCCCCGTCCCACACCAGGCGCCCAGCTCAGGGTTCCAGTGCCAGGAAGAGAAGTCCAATTCTGTCTGTAAAAACCAGCAGGAACTGAGGCTGAGGGAGGCTGAGGCTGCTAAGGGCCCGCGCACAGACTTGCTCGGACTCGCTCCTTCTGGGCTCCAGCATGGAGGAGGCAGTTTGAAAGGCACTAGAGACATATGGGGAAGAACTGAGTTGTTTGGCATTGGGACAAGAGCTGGAGGGGCAGCTTTCTCCTGGACAGATGTGCTGGCAGAGGCCACTGTTCCTTTGGTGAGCCCTTCCCCCATGGGGCAGGCAGACAGGTGCCATATCTGGGACACATTGTTTGCCCGCCCTGCTGATTCCCTGAGGCCCTGCCCCACCCAACTTTCGGGCCCACCCAAGCTGTTTCCAATGGCTTTACCATAGGATTGGCCTGTTTTGGCTCCTGCTTCAGATTTTCCTAAAATCTCTCAAACAAGCAGCATTAGGTCTCAGTGGCAGCCAGCCTTGGTTCACAACTTGGCTTTGCCTGGGCACCTCCAAGCCCAGCACAAGAAGTACCCGTCTGCAGATCACTTTGTAGCTTATGCCGGGTGGCCCCAGGTAGAACACAGGCAGAGACTGACCTTACCCCAGAGCCAGCACACCCAGTGGACAGCTTCAGATCACATCTAAGCGCCATCATTCAACCACCTGCATAAGCGACACACTCAAGGGGTGGGCTCAGTGGGTACCAGAGCCCTGCTGAAGTAAGTCTTGCTCTGTGTGTTGTGGCCCTACACTGCTGATCCTCCAAGGGAGTCAGAGGCCAGTGGTCAGTGGGCACAGCCAGTCTTTGCAGCTGATCAGCCTGACTAAATCTCTCCCATTGACGTGCCAACAGCAATCAAGACTCAATTACAACAGAAGGGTGTACAGTCCACACTAGGGGTGCACCTTGAGGACCCAGCTGGGTCGTGATCGGGGAGGTTGTGCCACTGGACCCTATAGGACACCTACAACAATAGGCCACCCTAGGAAGCCTAGGAGACACAGCAACTCTACATACTACATAGAAACAATCACAGGGAAGCAGCCAAAATGAGGAGACAAAGAAATATGTCCCAAATTAAGGACAGAACAAAATTCCAGGAAAAGAACTAAACAAAATGGAGATAAGCAATAAATCAGATGCAGAGTTCAAAACACTGGTTATAAGGATGCTCAAGGAACTTAATGAGACCTTTAAGGGACTTAGTGAGAACATCAACAACATAAAAAAGGACCAGTCAGAAATGAAGGATGCACTAACTGAAATAAAGAATAATTTACAATGAATCAATAGGACAGTAGGTGAAGCCAAGAAGCAAACCATTGAATTGGAATATAATGAAGCAAAAAACACCCAATCAGAACAGCAAAAAGAAAAAAATAATTTAAAAAAATGAGAACAATGGAAGGAGCCTCTGGGACAACTTCAGGCATACCAACAATCCCATCATGGGGGTGCCAGAAGGAGAAGAGAGAGAGCAAGAAATTGAAAACCTATTTGAAAAAATAATGACAGAAAACTTCCCTAACTTGGTGAAGGAAACAGACATACAAGTCCAGGAAGCACAGAGAGTCCCAAACAAGATGAACCCAAAGAGATCCACACCAAGACAAATCAACACATCATCATCAAAATGCCAAAGGTTAAATACAAAGAGAGAATCTTAAAAGCAGCAAGAGAAAAGCAGTTTGTTACCTACAAAGGAGCTTTCATAAGACCGTCAGCTGATTTCTCAAAAGAAACTTTGCAGGCTAGAAAGGAGTGGCAAGAGATATTCAAGGTGATGCAAAGCAACAACCTACAACCAAGATTACTCTATCCTGCAAAGCTATCCTTTAGAATCAATGGACATATCAAGAGTTTCCCAGACAAGGAAAAGCTAAAGGAGTTCATCACCACCAAACCAGTATCATAGGAAATGTTGAACGGTCTTCTTGAAGGAGAACAAAAATATGAACAATAAAATGGCAAGAAATACATATCTATCAATAACTGAATCTACAAACAAAATGAGCAAGCAGAACAGAAACAGACTCATAGCTACAGAGAACTTCTTGTTGGTTGCCAGATGGGCAGGGGCTGGGGGGCTGGGTGAAAAAGTTGAAGGAATTAAGAAGTACAAATTGGTTGTTAGACTGATGAACCTCAAAGGGAAGGGAGGAGGCAGGGCAGGAAGAAATAAACCAAAGAACTTCTATGCATATACGCATAACCAATGGACACCGACAATAGTGTGGGGAAGGCAGGAGGGGGACAGGATTGGTGAGGAGGGAGGTCAATGGGGAAAAAAAGGGGGGACATCTGTAATACATTCAACAATAAAGATAAGTTAAAAAAATAATCATTTGCTGTCACTAGCGTGTATTTGGGAATAACACTTGAGTAGAGCTCACCAGGTAAAGCTCTTTTCTGCTGCCATCTGGTGTGCAACCAGTGAATAACACCTGATTGTGAGTTATCAGAAAACGTTCTTCTCTGCTGCCATCTAATGTGCAACCTGAGAATAACATATAAGTGGAAGTCAATAAAAGATCTCTGATACCATTTAGTGTCCAATTAATCGTGCATGACACCTGAGTGTATGTCATAACATATTATTCTGTGCTGCTATTTCGTGTGCATCTTGGAAAAGCAACTAAGAGGAGGCCACCAGGAAAAGCTAGTCTCTGCTGTTACCTAGTATTCACCTTGGAAATAACACCTGAGGGCAGACCATGAAGAAAAGTACTTGTCTGTTGACATCTAGTGGGCGAATTGGGAATAACTCTATAGTGAAGGTCACCGGGAAACACAATTCTCTTTCTTTGCATCTAGTGTGTATCTTGTGAATAACACCTGACTGGTTGTCAACAAAAAAAGCTCCTCTCTGCTGCCATCTAGTGTTCACCTTGGGAATATCTCCGTAGTGCTGGTCATGAAGAAAAGGATTTCTCTGTTGCCATCTAGCGTACAATTCAGAGAGAACTCCAACGTGAACATCACCAAGAAACCCACTTCTCTGCCGCCATCTGCTGAGCAACTAGTGGATAACATGTGATGGTAGGTTATAAAAATGCACTCTCTTCCTCTTGAGTGCATCTTGGGAATAACAACCAAGTGTAGCTCACCAGGAAAAATTCTTCCCTGCTGCCACCTCAGTGCAACACCTAGGTAAAAACTTAGACACCACAGACACGTATTCTCTGATGCCATCTAGTGTGTGTTTTGAAAATCACAGCTGAGTGCAATTGAACAGAAACAGCTCTTCTCTGCTGCCATCTTGTGCGCAAAATTTAAAACACCTTAGTGGAGGTGACCAGGAAACACACGACTCTGCTGCCATTTAGTGTGCAACCAATGAAGAACACCTGAATGAAAGTCATCATAAGAAGTTATTCTCTGCTGCTGTCTAGTGTGCATCTAGTGGATAGCACCTAAATGGCGGTCATCAAACAAAGCTCTCCTCTAGTGTCATCTAGTGTTCATATTGGGGATAACATCTGAATTTAGGTCATAAAGAAAAACACTTCTCTGTTGCCATCTAGTGTGGAAATTAGGAATAACGCCATACTGAAGGTTTCCAGAAAACATACTACTCTTTTTTCATCTAATGTTCACCCTGGTAATAACAACTTAGCGGAGGTCACCAGGAAAAGCTCCTCTCTGCTGCCATCAAGTATGCAACCGGTGAATAACACCTGATTGACTGTCACCATAAAAAGCTACTCTCCACGGTTACCTACTGTGCATCTTGGGAATAACACGTGAGTGTGGCTCACTAAGAAAAGCTCTTCTGTGCTGCCACTTAGTCTGTAACTAATGATTAAGATTTGATTGTATGTCATTATAAAAAGTTAACCTCTGCTGCCCGGCCAGTGTGGCTCAGTGGATTGAGAGTCATCCCAGGGACTGAGAAGTTTCTGTGTGACCCCAGGTCAGGGCACATGCCCAGGTTGCAGGCTAGATCCTCAACAGGGGATGTGCAGGAGGCAGCCTATCGATATTTCTCTTTCACACCGATGTTTCTAGTTCTCTCTCCCTTTCTCTCTCTCTAAAAAAAAATCAATAAAAACATATTTTAAAATAAACGTTAGTGTTGTATGAAAGGAGAGAAGGTTAGCACTCCCCTTGACAAGGATGGAAGAGGCCCTCAGGCCTAACAACACACATACGGTTAAGGCATTGCCACCTACTTTGTGGCATCTAACCATCGTTTTAAAATTAAATTAAATTAAATTAAAAAGTTAACCTCTGCTGCCATCTACTAAGCACTTAGGAATAACACCTTCTCAGTGGAGATGATCTGGAAAAGCTCTTCTCTGCTGTCATCTGGTGTGAAAATTGGGAATATTAATTGAGAGGACGCCATGAGAAAACACACGGCTCTGCTGCCATACAGTGTGCAACCTGTGAATGACATCTGAGTGCATGTCACAGTAAAGAGTTACTCTGTGTTGCCATTTAGTATGCGTCTTTTGTGAATAACACCTGAGTGGAGGTCACCAATAAAAGATCTCTGCTGCCATTTAGTATCCAATTAGTGAATTACGCCTGAGCATGTGTCATTATAACATGCTATTCTCTGCTGCAATTTCATGTGCATCTAGAAAATAATACCGGAATAGAGGTCATTAGGGAAAGCTACTTTCTGCTGTTATCTAGTATTCAATTTGGGAATAACACCTGAGTGCAGACCTTGAAGAAAATTCCTTCTTTGTTGCCATGGAGTGTGCAAATTAGGAATAACTCTACAGTGAAGGTCACCAGGAAACACAGTTCTCTTCTGCCATCTAGTGTGCATCTTGTGACTGGTTGTTACCAAAAAAAGCTTCTCTCTGCTGCCATCTAGTGTTCACCTTGAGGGTATCTTCCGAGCGCTGGTCATGAGGACAAGTATTTCTCTGCTGCCACCTAGTGTGCACGTCAGAGAGTACGCCACAGTGGAGGTCACCAAGAAACGTGCCACTCGGCTGCTATCTGTTGAGCAACTAGTGGATGACACCTGATTTTAGGTCATAAAGATTCACTCTCCTGCACGGGTTTTGCTTTACGGCAGGCCCATCCCCCTGGGTCTCTCAGAGTGCCCCATGACAGAGCAAACTGTGGCTTTGGGAAAAACGGAGAGAATGAGGGCAGGAAGAGCGTGGAGAAAACGGAGAGAAGGAAGGGAGAAATCGCGTTTGGAGAGAATGGAGAGCGTGGGGAAAAAAGGAGAGAATGAGGGAAGAACATAGAGTGCAAGAAAAACGGAGCAATGTGGGAGAAAGAAAGAGTCCTGGAGAAAACGGAGAACAAAAGGAGAACATAAAGCGTGTGTGTGTGTGTGTGTGTGTGTATATTTAAAAATACTCACATGGATAGTATATGAGTAAAAATGAGGCCAGCTGGTGTGGCTCAGTGGATTGAGCGTCGTCCGGTGGACTGAGAGGCCCCGGTTTGATGCCCAGTCAGGGCACATGCCCGAGTTTTGGGCTGGATCCCCAGTAAGGGGCATGCAGGAGGCAGCCAGTTGATGTTTCTTTCTCATATCGATGTTTCTCTCTCTCTCTTCCTTCTCTCTCTCTCTCTTTCATAAAAAGTAAAATCTAAAACCTAATGTCTGTTGATAGGCTCAACAGCAAATTAAGTATTATGGAAACAACAGATTGTGAACTTGAAGACAGAAATAACTACTATCCAAACTACAGCACAGAGATGAAAAAAATCTGCCTCTTCTGCCCCCCCCCAGAAGCAAGCTTTTTGAGAACGCAATCTATCAAAGGTCTAATATATTTATAATCAGAGACCCAGAAGGAAAAGAGGCAGAAAAAAAAACAAAAACAAAGCTAAAACTGAGAACTTTTTTCACCTACACTGCAGGGTGTTAGCCAGCTGACTCCGGGTGTCCTGTAACAGTGCCACTGGGAATCACATCGGAACACTTCTGTGTGCGTCTCCCCGGAATGACAATAAGCCCTGACCTCCCTGGAAGTAGCTATTATGTGTCATTGTAGCTTTGGTTTGCTGTGGTATATGAGTTCCCACTTGCTGTCCTGGTGTCTGACCGGCCAGGAGGCTTTCTGGCAGGTGTGTCCTGTGATTTGTCACTTGAGAGCGTTCTCTGCTCTCCCCCACATGGCAGGTGTCTTGTCAGACCCTCGCTCCTCATCTGAGTGTTTCCTCTCGTGGTCCTTCAGTGTCTGCCTCTGTCATAGACATATCCAGTAAACAGAAGTTAAGTAAAGGTTAGAAGCTTGAATATGTTCAGTTTAAACGTACTCACACAATTAATGAGTTATGTGTAGTTCATTTCGCTCGTCTTAGGGGCCTGTACTGTCAGGTTATTTCATGATTCCTGTGTCTGTGTGTTTGTAGATTATATGAAGGAATGATTGTCTAAATTTAACCTACCAGTAGCCAAATCTATTGAATGTTCTCATCTTGTCTTTGGCATAGGTGACTGAGATAACCCGCACGGGCCCTTCAGCTTGGGAAACAAGAAGGTCCTGGCCGTCTCCTTCACACCTCTGGTGCAGCCGCGTTGCTCGGAGTTGGGGAAGTCGAGACTCATCCAGTCATATGAGTACGGGCACCCTGACTCCGCTGCTCAGGTCTTTTACTGTCTTAAAAAGCATTTTCAGCCATAAACTTTTCCAAGTGATTTTTAGGCAATTTAAAAATTATAATCCGCCCAGCTGGTGTGGCTCAGTGGATTGAGCGATGTCCCACCGAATGAGAGGTCTGGGTTCAATTCCCAGTCAGGGCACATGCCTGGGTTGCAGGCTTGATCCCCAGTAGGGGTGTGCAGGAAGCAGCCGATCGATGGTTCTCTCTCACATTGAAGTTTTTATCTCATCTCTCTCTCTCTTCCTTCCTCTTTCTCTAAAAAATCAATAAAATTATTAAAAAGAAATTAAAATCCATTTCCAGCACATTGTAGGTTATTATAGCCTTGTTTTAAAATCTGCAGAGAGCTGCTGCTGGTGATGCCATGAGAAGCAGAAGAGCTACATAGAAGGTAGTTAAATCTGCCTTGTGGAGAGTATGTCCCGGGCACCTCTGGCCATGATGCTCCTGCAGATTCCAGGTCCCTCTGCTCTGGGGCAGCTGATGGCCACTCCACTTGTGTGGGGGGGTGGGGTGGGGCAGGTCTGCAGTAGGGCCTTCCTTGGCCAGGCCTGTGCCTTTCACTCCGTCAGGGTGTAGACCCAGCAAAGAGCTAAGCATTCTTGCAAATGTAGTTTCATAATTTCAATAAAAATATACACAGCAAGGAGAATTGCCAAAGTCCTCATTTAAAATAAAACCACTCAGCATGCACCATACTTTCTGATAATTTAGAAAATTAAAAAAAAAAAAAAGGAAAAAAAGTCACCTTAGTCTCACCACCAAAAGAATATATGTTAGTGAATTCCTTCTGGATTGTACTTTAATGTACGAGAGGGGTCATTTGTGAAACAGTGACAGCATCCTCGGTCTCTGCTAAGTGCAGGTCACGTGAGGCTGACATGGTCATTGAAACGTGATGAACTGTGACCATGAGCATCTGTGGAAAGTAGAAAGGGATTGTGAGGCATTGAGTTTGTAGAGACTGAGATGTTTGAGAGGAATTCCCTAAGGAGAGAAGAGAGGGAGGGAAGGATCTGAGCTGGGATTGTGACGTGTGGACTTCCAGGTGCTTGGAGGAAGCGTGTGGGAGACCCTGCACGTCCCCAGGGTAGACTGGAGTGTGCTGCATGGGCCACAGAGAGCTGCCCGGTGTTTCTGAGGTGAGGGGGTGCGGCTGCACTCAGGATCACCCTCTGCCCAAGTGCTCGGAGGAAGCATGTGGGAGACCCTGCACAGTCCCCAGGGTAGACTGGAGTGTGCTGCACGGGCCACAGAGAGCTGCCCGTTTCTGATGTGAGGGGGTACGGCTGCACTGAGGATCACCCTCTGCCCAGGTGGAGGTGTGCACTGAATGTGCTCCCCGAGGACCCAACAGAAGAACTGAGCAGGGAAGGTACCACCTTCCAGAGCCTTAGGACAGTGTCGGAGGTGAGGGGACTGTCAGATGTCTGGGAGGTTGATCATGCCTGGATGGGAGTCATGACCCCATGGAGGGCACCCCGGGATGTGGTGTTTGAGGCTGGGGACTCACAGTGTGTTGGATGGTAAATAACCCTGTGGTGCTGTTTAGGGCTCATGAAGTGAACAACAGCAGATGAGTGATGTCGCAGTGGTGCAGACAGTGAGGGCGTGTGGGTGTAGACGGGCTCGGCTGTGAGTGGGCGCTCCAGGGATAGTGCCGCAGGAACCAGTTAGGAGGCGAATTGAATTTTCCAAGCTGGAGATGAAGACGGGAAGTCATACCCTGGCCTGTTCAGGAAAGGACTCCTGGAGGCACCTGGGGCGTCTCTGAGGAAGGGTGTCAGAGGCTGTTGTAGATGTGGGCTTGTGGGAGGCTCCGGACCCTGGTCAGGGCTGGGTTAGAACCCTGGGTGCCGCTCGCCAATTTCATCGAAGCCACAGAGCCTGTGTCACACCCAGGAATAGACAGGAGAGGAGAAAGGGTGGAAATCAGAGCCTTAGGAAACGCCACTGGGGCTGGGCGGGGGAGGAGCCAGGGAGGTACTCAGCTGCCAGGAGCAGGCTCCTCCCCACGCGGCCCCCTGTGCAGGGGCAGGTCTGGTGGCCTGTGCAGGACTCCTTCTAGCTGCCTCAGGAGCAGCAGAGCGTGGAGGGGCAGGATGAGCCCAGGAGCCCTTCCTGCAGGAGGAGGACAGTGAGCAGACAGAGGAGTCGGTGCTGACAATGTAGAGAAGGTACGGAGAGCTTGGGATCACTGGAGTTTCCAGGGCTCCCCCAGACCGGTGGGCATTTGCTGAGATTCTGCACTGGCCTCTCTGATTTGGGAAATAAATGTTACAGTGTAAGAGTGCCCCTACCTACTGTGGGTTGTGATTTTTGGAGTACTTGGGTACTGGAGGGGAAAAGAGATGCTGATTCGGAGTTTAATATATTGAAACCCTCGACCCCTAGTTCCTTTCCCTTTGAGAGAATCCCTTGCCGTCCTCGTGTGCAGGGCCTGCATGAAACCGAGTTGTCATTGCCAGCTTTTACTTCTCTTGGGTGTGCTGTTTAGTTTTGTTCCTTGAAATGCTGCGATCCACTTTACTGTCACAAAAAGTAAACATTCACCCCGTCAGGCATGTTGGAAACAGTGAAGTGGGCAGGGGAGTGCTGGGTGCGCTGGACGAGAAAGACTGTGGGTGGACACAGTGACCAGAGTGACGAGACAGGGTGAGGACGGGAGCAGAGGAGCCAGGCTTTCACTGCTGATCACCAGCAGCAGGTGCTTCCTTTCTGTCAGAGCTCAGGGCTATGTGTTTAAAGTGCCTTCTGAAAAGAGCTCACATGCTGTGCTGTGTTGTCAAGACGCAGTTTTCGGTTGCTTAGGCCTGTGCTGTCACATACACTGATTCCTGTCCTTCTCCCCGCAGTCCCCTGGCCGTCCACAGCCTCCAGGACTTGGCTCGCATCGCCATCCGGGGCACCTATAAGAAGGTCATTCACCAGGAAGCAGTGAGCAGAAATGGGAACAAAATGAAGACCACTCCCAAGTTCAAGCGAAGGAGAGTTCGCCGCTATCAAATGGAAACCATCTCCTTTTGGCCAAAGGTCTTTGCCAGTTGGATTTCCAACCCGTCAGAGGACAACAGCTGTGAAGGTTTAGAAGAGGAGCAGCAGGAAGAAGAGGGGCAGAGCCCGGCTGAGACGAAGCCAGAGCCCCCCGTGAACTTCCTGAGGGAGAAGGTCCTGAGTCTGCCCTGCCTGACCCCCTGAAGTACTCCCTGCTCTACCACAGGGACAAGTGAGGGCGGGCGACGCAGCCTGCGGCCAGCAGAGGGCGCCCGTCCACACGTTTCTTCTTCCAGTTTGATCTCCATTATCTTGTAGAATTTTCATTAAATGGTAGATTTCTTTAAATATAATCTGACAAACGTAAATGCATGGGAGAATGATTTCTTGAAAGAGCGAGTGTCCCAGAGAAAGGTTTACTGCCAGTTCTTGTGACACAGATAGAGACGTCTATGTAGCAGGGAAACTGCGGTCGAGGTGAACCGGCCGGGCTGCAGTCGGGCTGCGGATGGAAAGTGAGAGCAAAGCACGAGTTCATGAGCGTGTGAGTTTTTTCTGGGTGTGACACATTCATGTCCAAGTTTGAACGTTATGTTATTAACTTCTTAATTCCTGGCCCTGACTTTCACTAAAGCCTGTAGTTTTAAAGAGGGGACTTTTCTTGAAAAGCCTCCCTTATTGTAAGTAATGGAAGTCACTCTTATGGGAGTTGTCAGTGTAGGGTTTTTTTTTTTGTTTTTTTTTTAAATCGTGTTGGGGAAGGAGGAACAAAAGTATCAAACTGCAAGGTATCTTTTAGGAGTTCCAAAGGAATTCCAAGGGATTTTTTCCCTGATACCTTTTATTACATTTAATAGAACTAATGTCACCTGGTATGGGTAGCACTGTTGGCTACAACGTCGCCCCAAGACTCAAGGTTTGGGGTTCAACCTCTGGTCAGGGCACATAGGAGAATCAACCAATGAATGTATAAACAAGGGGAACAACAAATCATTGTCTCTCTCTCTCCCTTCCCCTCCCCAAAATCAATCAATCAATCAATAAAAAGTAAAAGAACCAATGTCTAGTAATCCTTGGAAGAATATCCTGAAGAAGGAAACGAGTTTTGTGTGCAGGTAATAAACCACGTGAGTTCTACCCAATGATGGGGATCATTGTGGTCCTTCAGTGGGACTGTGGGTGTTTGAGGACTGACCTGTTGGTCCTCAGCAGGTGGGGGGAGGTACTCAGGCTGGGCGTGGACTCAGGACTCCTGGAGGCGGCCTGTGCTTTTCGTCTTCACTTCAGTTGGTATTTTCTGTAATCACATTAGAGCACTGATTCATAGATTTTATCTTTTGTAATTCTGCAGAAAAAGAGTCGTTAGTTTTGTACATTTTCTCAAGAACAAATGCATGTGTTTTGCTGGCTGCACTGTGACAGCAGTTCCAGTCTCGGGAGCCGTCTGGGCGTCCTGTGGCAGGAGCTTCCTGTCCCATCTGGGTCTGGTCCAGAAGGAAAGGGGGTTGGTGGTGGCGGAAGTGTTTTGAAGTTACATTGGTTATTCCAAAACATTGGTTCTCTTCTAAATTTATTTTTTACCCAAAGAAAAGACTAGTATTAAATGTTGACAGTAAGCCCAAGCTCAGAGTGCTGGTGTCGGATTATTCACTCAGATGTTAGGATTAATTTTATCCCTTAGCCTCTTGGGTTTTGTTGAGGTTCAGTGTCTCTGTGGTTTCAACCAGTTAACTGGGTCCCGGTTATTTTGTTACCTTTTTGCTGTTTGGAGTAACTGAATCATCTTTGTCACCGGATGCTGTGTGCATGTGTAGCGGGGAAAACCTACCTTGTCCTCGATTGGTAACTTCAAGCTGTTGTAAAGAGGGCTCGCCCTGGTTGTGTGTACTTGCCTCTAAGGGAGTCAGGTGTCATTCTTCAGTGAGAAGAGCACGGTGTGTGCTAACACTGCATGGTGCGGCATTATTCCCATCGCTCTGCAGCGGCCTCTGCCATCTGTGGACATCTCCGGACATACTGTTGGATAAAGGACATTGTCAAATCTGTTGTATTATGTTGCCTGACTAAATTTTTTTCCCTATGATTGTAAATGGATTTCATTTATTTTAAACTGTGTTTGCCTTATAAAAAGGCAATGCATAGGACATGTTTTCCCATATATGCGTTAAACCTTGCCTAACAGTTTGAATTTACATGTTCTCAGTTGTCACTTTTAAACCAGAACTTGATTAAAGATAGGAAGATATAATATATATGAACTAGTTCCGTGTCTGTCTTGTCAGCGTGAAGGAGCACTGTGAGTAGGTGTCCTGGGCACCGCGTCACCGGGGTTCAGTGTGACTGCGGTGTTTCCAAACGGGCGTCCAGTGCAGTCTGTGTTGGAGCCACGCTCTGGAGCGCTGTGGCTTCTCTGTTCAGACTCGTCTGTGTTTTTATATGTAACTTCTGTCTTGAAAGTAGTAAAGCCATAGAGATGTACAAAACAAAGATCAAATTTATATTAAAAATCAACTGTGTGTATGAAAATGCTTTTGCCAGTCTGGAACTTCCAGGGGATTCATGTAAGAAATTTGAAACAGATTTAAATGAGCTGATCTGCCCGAACAACTACAAGATGTCAGTAAAGGTAGTTACGACGTTCTAGCCTTCTTAGCCTTGCTTCTGTTTCATCTGTGGGATAGAGTCTTAACTACATCCCCCCCCCCCCACAAATACCTTAAACAATAATCTTTCTTTTCTTAGCATGTGTTTTCATTCACACTTCGTTTTATTGCTTAAATTTGGTATATGAAGAGTGTCTGTGGTTAGATTTTTGGCACAATTTTTCCATACTGTGAAATGTTGAAAGATAATTGGGTACTGGTGGCACATCTTACCGGCAGCAAAGGGGGTGAGGGTTTAGGGTTTGGGGTTGGTTTGGGGTCAGGGCCAAGGGCCAGGGCCAGGGTTTAGGATTGGGGTTTAGGGTCAGGGTCAGAGCAGGGTCGGGAGTTAGGGTCTATGGTCATCTGGGTTTGAGGGTCAGGATCAGGACTTCAAATTTTGAGGTCCTGACTCTACCTTCATGACCTGAGGCCCCACCTCCTTTAAGATCCCAATGTGAGAGTTTGTGGGGAACAGAGAAGTGCAGCAATGCGGTTAACCTGGGGTGGATTCCAGTCCCCAGGCCCCGAGGCGTGGCTGAGCTGCCCTCAGACCTGGGGCTTACCGACAACAGGAATTTCTATCACAAGCTGGGGCTGGAAGGCCAAGATCACGGCACCAGCAGAGTCTGTGTCTGAAGTCTGTTCTCAGCTTGACCTTTTCCCTCCAACCTCACATAACAGAAAGGCAACGGAGTTTTCTTTCTTTTTTTTTTTTTTAACAAAAATCTGTATTTTTATACTGGGGGGATGGGCAGTCCTCCTCAGGGGCAGCTTGGAGGAAATAAAAGTTCAGAAAAATCCAGGTGTGGTTGCTATGTTTGTGGTGATGGTAGAAGGGATGGAGGGTGAGGGCCCCTCACACCCTCCTGTGGCCTCAGGCTCTGTCCTGGGGTGGAGCAGGCGCCACTTTCTTTCCTGCTCCTCGGGACTGTTGAGGGCCACAGAGTGACGGGAACGACAGGCGTGTTGGTGGAGAAGTGATCACCCCGCCCCGTCTGCTGGGCTCCCGTGCCCTCTGCCCCAGGTAGGTGCCCTCCACGATGGAGTTTTCTCGGGTATCTTTGGGCACTAATTCCGTTCCTTCATGAGGGCTCCGCCTTCGTGGATGAATGCCTCCCAACAGCCCTGCTTCCTCGTGAACCTCCTGGGGCACAGGTTTCAGCCTGTGAATTTGCAGGGACAGAGCTGCTCCATACACAGCAGGAGGGTCTGCTCCATACGCAGCAGGAGGGTCTGTTCCCAGACTTGCTCATGTGGCTGGTGTTCAGGAGATGTTAGTTTGAGGACCTCAGTTTCTCCATGGCTGTGGGCTGGAGGCCTCCCGTGTTCCCTTTCCATAGGGCAGCTCACAGCAGGAGCAGTGCCTGTCGGCAGAGGGTTGGTGAGGGACCAGGTCCCACTGTGAGAGTGCGAGGACCTGCACCCACCTAGTCCAAACCAACTCTTAAACTGCATGTATGCATTTATTTCTGCTATTAAAAATTATTAACATACTTTGTTCAGCAAGCGTGTCCAGTCTCTTGCAATCCTATGGTCTTAGGTAACACATTAGACTTAGTCTTAGTCTGAGACTCCCTTCCCACAGTGTCCTCACTGGGCGGTGCACGACAGGGGTGGGGCAGTGGGGGGATGCAGGCATTTACTGGGGACAGATCTTAGGGGAGCTGCCGAACAGCTCTGTCCCTATTCCTTCCCTCTCCCAGGAGAGGGAAACCCCCAGAACAACGAGAGGACAATCAGCAGGGGGAGAAGATGCGTGGGTGGGTAATTTATCTGTTTGTATTTTCCTTATTTCAGGGTCCATTTTATTAATGTGAAATTTTACTAGGGAATCACCCATTTCCTCTAGTTTTCCTATTTGATGCAATACGTTTATTTGACTTTCAATTTCTCCTCTATTTATTTTACAGAATTGTTACAATTAATAAATATGGATACATTATAAATGATTAAAGTCTATATTTTATTACATTTCCTGCATTCAAAGCTCAATCTCACCAGAAGCCCCTAACAATCTTCCAACCAGAGAGGTTAATGCTGGCATCTGGGGTTCCTGGTGGCCCAACTGGGTTGTATGATACGAAATGCAACCAGGGGAAGAACAGTCTTGACAAATAAAGAGTGTCAACACTGTGCCTAGCAGAATTTACTCTCCAGTCTCAGGGGAAGCTGTTGGTAGTTTTTATACATGATGTTAATTTCAAAACATCAAGCTGGTCACGGTGAGTAAGTTAGATAGAACGAAAGGGGGGGGACAGGAAGCAGAGAGCAGGGCACACTGGTGGGAGGTGGTGCTGGCCTGAGCTGACAGGGTCCGTGAGCTGGCAGAGGAGCAGGGGTGTGAGGACCAGAGACAGGCTGTGGTCAAGGCTGCCCTGAGGATGAAGCCGCCACAGGTGCAAGAGTTAGTTCCTATGAGGACTTTGGCTCTGGTCACCAACAGAAGAACTCATCTGCTAAGGATGCTATTTGCTAAAACTCTCCATTTATCTGGGACGTGGAAGGTAGGAAAGGACTAAGAAGGGAAGAGGGAGGCAGAGCGTGTTGATCATATGTTGGGCAGGAGCTACATGTACCACCTCACAGAATCCTCACAGCCTCCCTGAGAAGGAGCAGTTACCACCCTTTGACAGAGCAGGAGACTGAGTTTCCGTTTCTTTGCCTGAAGTCACACAACTAGTAGGTCAGCTCTGCACCTGTCTGTGGCTCAGGCACTCCCCCTTAAGGAAACTGCCTCCCTAGACTCCATTCCGAGGGGAAGCAGACCTGTGCTCTGGATAGAAGAACATGCTTTAAATGGGTGGAGGACAAGCAGGGTGTAGAAGTGGAGAAGTCACTGTTACAGGAATCTGGTGTTGGCTGTGCTCTTGTGAAGGGTTAGTGCCCCTCCTCCCTCCCCACCTGTTCCCTTTCAACGCTTCCTGCTCAAGTCCCACCCCAAAACCCAGGTGGAGCGAGTGCATGGCAAGCTGGACCATTAGGTTAGTGCCGGTTTTCTTTAAATGGAGTGAACAAGAGGCCTCTGGTAGGCGAGAATATAAGATTTTAGAGGAATCAAAGATACTCAATATAATACTCTCTAAATCAAAATCCCATATCTTGAGATAGCATTTCATAGCCATAGTGGCACAGTATCCTACTTGGGGAAACTTATTCTGAACCCCTACAATAGCATATTGCAACATAGCCTTGAATTAATGCTCAAGCTGTGGTTATTTTGGTGCCAGAGAACAATTCAAGAATCACAGCGTACAAGTTGCACACTAGATACAATGGTCCCGCCTCAGGTCCTCATTACCTGCCCCCCCTCCCCCATTTGCTTTTTCACCTATTGCAGATCCTCAGGGCTCAGAGAAGGAGACCTATCACTCCAGGCACTGGGGAGTGAAGGGTGACGCTGAATATTACCTTAATTTTACCTGAAGAATACCTGTATTAACTAACCCACAAAAGTGAACCAAGAGCCCATTTCTATTTTGTTTGAATGAAGATTTTAAAGCCTCTATCAATAGCCACCAATCTCAAAAAGAATATTTCTATGTGTTTGGATTTATACCAATGTGAAAAGAATGCTTTAAATTTTCAAGTGTGGAAGCTACTGATGTAAATAGTGAAACAAAGAAACTCAAAGTAAACTCAAAGAAGCTTCTTAGTAAAACCTGTGGAAATTTCAGAAAACAACGTAATAGTGGTTAAAATCTCAGACATGGGAGGATACTGAGTTTTCTACAAAATTCCTGTTGCTTGGATAGCTCTAAACATTGAAGAAACGGGGGGTCAGAGATGCATTCATTTTGCAGTGAGCTGATAAATCTGTGCTCATTAAGGTACTTGATATGTAGGGTAGCTGGAACAGAGAGTAACACTTTTAAATAGCGATTTAATTGCAGTGAACATTGTGTTTAAGGTATTGAAATAATTAAATATAGTGAACAGAGAGCTAATACTACGAATGAAAGGAGGTGCCCCAAATAGTATGTTATCTAAATAACCTGCTCTGACGTGAAGGAAAGGCCAAGTCGTTGACCAAGGCTGGCTGCTTCTAGTGCCAGGCCTGGGGCCACTTAACGAGAGCTCTGGGGCTCGCTGAGACCAGATGCTGCTTGTTTGAGGGAATTTAGGAAACTCAAGCAGGATCAAGATAGGCCAATCCTACTAGCCTCTGGAAACAGCTTGGCAGGCCTGAAAGTGGGGTGGGGCCTCAGGGAATCACCAGGGCGGGGCCAACAGTGTGAGCCAGGTGCTGGAGTCCTAGATAAGAGGGCTGTCTGCCACCCCAGGGGAGGGCTCACCGAAGGAGCATCAGCCTCCGCCAGCACGTCTGTCCAGGAGAAAGCCGCCTCTCCAGCCTTGGTCCGCAGGCCAAACAGCTCAGTTCTTCCCTGTATGTCTCTGGCGCCACTCAAGCTGCCTCCACTTTGAGCTCAGAGGGAGAAAGTCCTAGTAAGTCCGCGCACCGGCCTTTTAAGGGGAGCTGCCTGGGGCTCCAACAGCCTCAGCCTCCCTCAGCCTCAGTTCCCACTGGTTTTACAGCCAGAAGTGATGAGGATTCTCTTCCTGCCACTGGAATCCTGAGCTGGGTGCCTGGTGTGGGACGGGGACCCCTCACTCCTCAGGGAGGACCTTCCCAGCCAAATGTCCTTCTTGATTTTTATCCACCACAGGTGGGTGTGGGCCCAGCCCGTCCACCTCCGCCCCTCCTACCAGTCTCCATGTGGCTGCTTCTTTAATCTTGTAGTTGTAGGACTTCCATTCAGCTCGATTTCAGGTTCTGAATGATGGTGGTGTTGTAGTTTAGTTGTGATTTTGATGTGGTTGTGGGAGGAGAGAATACAGCAATTACCTACCCGCCATCCTGACCGGAAGTCTAAGGCATGTTTAAGTGTGCTGTTCACGCATAAGGCTAGAAAATGTCTCTATTTGGGGCAGGCTTCTGCCCAGCTGAAACTCAGGGTCTCTTTCCCAGAAAGAAGGAGGGAAAGATAATGCCTTCCAGTAGCAAAACAACTTCAGTGTTTACAAGCCTCACAACTCCAGACCTCTGCTGGGAGACTTCGGAGGTGTGTTCTTGTAGATGCACAGGCACAATGGACGGAGCTTGCTGAAGGCAAAGGTAAGTTTTTTACTAAAGAAGTTATGCCTGGCCGGTGTGGCTCAGTGGTTGAGCCTTGACCCATGCAGTGGGAGGTCACTTGTTCAATTCCCAGTCAGGGAACATTCCCAGGTTGTGGGGTGGTGATGTTTTTTCCTCTCTCTCTCTCATCGATGTTTCTCTCTCCCTCTCCCTTCCTCTCTCTCTGAAAATCAATAAAGAAAAAAAATAAAAAGAAATTATGTGCCTGGGGTGCCACTATCCACTTTGACCTATCAGGAATCTATGATCTGATGACCTAGAGGTTATTTTCCATAAAACCCCATTTTTGTCTACACTGTATATCTTTGGCCAGGTGTTTGACATCTTTACCCATTTTTATTGGAGCTGTTTGTAGTATAATCCTTTCTGTATTTTGAGCAGAAATCTGTTATCAGATATTTGTTTTGCAAAAACTTTCTCCCAGAGTGTGGCTTGTCTTTTTATTTTTTGAACAAGTGATTTTACAGAGCATTTTTTAAGTTTATAAAGTCGTGGTTGTGAGACTGGGGTGAAGCCAAATGTGAAGTGAGCTAAGGGGCCGAGAGAAAATAAGATGAGCTGGGGGTGGGGGCTGAGTCGAGCAGTGATGGGGCGCAGTGCAACCAGTCTGTGAGGAGCAGAAAAGGGTGCCCAGACTATTTCTGGGGTACAAGTCTCAGGTGCCGATTTAAATGAGCAATTCCTGTGGGAACACCTTTCGGGAGCATATCCTCGAGACTGGACACTGGATTTAGGGGTGCGCAACTTCTGTTGTCAGTTTACTTGAGCATTACAGGCTCTCAGGAGCAGAGCCGGCTCTTGCACCTAGGTCTTCCAGCAACGACTGTAGTAAGCTACAAAAAAAGAAATTTAGTTAGTAACAAAACAAAGACCCCAAGAGGTTTGCTCCCTGTCCAAAAGGACACTGGTTGTAAATGGAAGACCCAGGCTCAGATCCGTTTTGGGGACTAAAAGCATAAGAATTTCCTCTATCAGAACTGCTGCTGTTGTCCATGAAGGAGTGAAAATTGGAAAAGGAGCAAGTGTAGGCTAAAAATTTGTAATATCTGCCCCCCCCCCCCCCGCCACTGTTAAGAGACCACACTGGGTGAGCTAAGAAAAGATTTCTAGTTGTCACCACAATAATCTAGGTTTTTATGTTTTTTTAATTAGCCCATGTTTTTCTCTAGTAGTTTTTTAAAATGAAAATGGCTGTGTGTTACAACTTACTTAAACAATACAAAAAAATAAAATTTGCTAAAACATCCTACCCCAAGAGGTAAAAACTGCATTAATGTTAAGTACATATTCTTCCAGACAGCTCTATACGCATGCACATTTACTTTCTTCTCCTTTCTGTGGATTTAATGTTCTCTTTTAGGTTCTTACGATGGGTGTAAAACTTGCAAAATTTCAGCTCTTCTCTTTTCTTAATATGTGCACTAAGAATGCACACTTTTCTGTAAGTCCTTGTCTGTAGCCTTTTTATTGTTATCGAGTTCTAATTATTTTCTAACTCTAATTGTGATTTATTTTGGCGGTTAATGATTAGTGTCTTTCATAATTTCTAATATAAGGACTTTCCAGTTAAGTTTTGTTAATGATTTCTAGACTAAACGCAACACGAGCAAGAAACAAGCTTCATGTAATTTTGTCATTCTAATCCTTTTGGGTTTGTTGAAACGCAATTTTCCTAGTACAGAGTGGTCACGTAAAAAAAGTTCCAAGTGTGATCCTCTGGTGCCATCTAGTGTGCATGCCTGGAATAACACTGTAGTGCAGGTCAACATCCAAAATGGGTGAATATAGTGAATGTAATGAAAGTTGAATTTGATTTGCTGCTGAAGTTAAGTTTCTGATATGATTACTGATTTTTGGTTGGTATCTGTTGGTTGTAAAAGTGGTATGCTCTGTCCTTGAATGAGAGCTGTGTTAAACGTATTATGATGATAAATTCGCCTATTTTTTTCTTGCAGTTCTGTCTTCTATACTGTATTTGTTATAAAGTGCTTGTGAATTTGGAACTTCCTTGTTAATTGAAGTTGTTGATCTGAGGTGCTCTTCCCTATTTCTAGTAATGCTTATTGCCCTCAAGTCTACTTAGGTTATTATACAATTTTTATTTAGTTTGTTTTCATCACATATCTTTTTACATGATTTCACTTTCAATCTCTTTGTACCTTTATGTTTTTAGATAGCCCCCAGTGTTCTGTATGAATAATGAGTGCCCATTAAAATCCATAAGGAAGTGCTTTTGATGGAGGCTGTGATCTAGGGATCCAATGTGGGTGAGGGGAGTTGAGGTGAGCAAGATTGAGGAGCCAGCATGAGACTACCACAAAAGGGTGCCCTGAGTGTTTCTGGGGTAGAAGTCTCAGTCACAGATTTAACTGAGAAATTCCTGGACGATCACCACCTTTCCTCAAAACAGCCTCTAGAGTGGACAATGTAAAAGGTCTGAGCCGGTGGGAGATCACATCCACAACACAAGGCCAATGTAGAGCAAAATGGCTTTATTGCATGTGCTTGGGTGTAGGTGGGCTGAGCCAAGAAGGGTTCAACCTCGAATCAGGGTTGGGTTGTCAGTTATATACTTTTTTTTTTTTTTTTTTTTTTTTTAGCTTCCAGCATTTCCTGCTGATGTACTTTATCTGGCCTATTGTCCACTTTGCAGTAGGGCTGATCTGGTATCTCGTCCAGTTGGGGGATAGGGTTTTAGGGGTTAGGTGTAGGCTTTGAAGTTATGGTCTTGAAGTCCTGTTGACAGTGTGAATGTCTGTGACTTGTGCAGTGTGTGTAAGACAGAGGTGTGGTTTGGGTCAAGGGTTAAGGTGAACTTGAAGATGAATTATTTATCCCCTCTCCACACAGCTTTTGAAGGGTTGTCAGTAAATAATGGGCAAGGACAGGCCTCCTTGCTTCAGCCAGGGTGTGAAGAGCACAGTGGTTCTGGGGGTGACTGGGCAGGAAAGACCTGGAGCAGAACTCTGCATTCCAACTGTAGCTGGCTCGCCTGGTTAAAGCGGTTGCCTGGCAAATGGAGAAAAATCTAGAGCTGAGTTTTCCATCCCTGCTTTAGCCAGGATGTGATTGGCAAGAGGATCTGAGGAAAAGGCCCGAGGACATGAGGGGCCAGTGGATGCATGGAGGGGAATTGTGTATCCTGACTCCAGCCCAGCAGCTAATGGGCAGCTGGCACTTTTGGAAACAGGTAAGGGGAGACGTGGAGCCATTTTTTTTTTTTTTTTAAATCATCACCCGAGGACATTTTTTCAAATATCTTCAGCTAGAGTGGGAGGGAAGAGAGAGAGGAGCATGGATGTGAGAGAGACACATCAACTGGCTGCCTCCTGCAGGACCCTGACCAAGGCCAGGGATGAACTGCAACCAAAGCATGTGCCCTTGGCTGGAATCACACCCGAGACTCTTTGGTCCTCTGGCTGATGCTCTAACCACTGAGCAATACCAGCCAGGGCTTGAGCCATTTTTTTTCTTCCTGGTTCCACAAAGTATGTGATGGGCACAGGGTGTCCTGAGGTAAAAGGCAAGGAGAGACCTCGATGCCATTTGTCCATCCTGGTCTAGGCACTGTGTGTGAGAGGCAAAGGGGTTCCCTGGGAAAACGGGCAAGTGCCAGCAAGTGTTTGAGAATCAGAGGGCTACCTGGTGTGAGAGGTGCCTTCAGCCAGCTGCAGTTCTGTGAGAACTTTGACCAGGCCATATTCAAGTCCGCTCTTTCTCAGGACTGATTCCTGGGCGAGTCCTCTGGGTCCCAGTGTTATATGGCCGAATTGTAAAGGAGCACTTTATTTCGCCGGCGGGCTGCGGAGGGCATAGTTTCCCCTCAGATAAACAGCCCTGATTCTTCTTACTCTTCCCATTTTAAAGACAGAAACTCCCTCCTCCTTTTGCCCCCTCCCCTCAGGGAACCAGTACAGTAGTGGGAGTGACAGAGACCACAGAAGTCAAAATTAGCATTATTTACCGAGGGCCTAAGCACTTACAAGTACCTGCAAATACCTATACTCAGGAAACTGTGAATGCCTCCCAACTCCTGGGGCCACTATAATCTTAGGCAAAATTCCTTTACGTCTAGGGGTAATTAACCTATTGTTGGAAGAATATCGAGGAATGTCTATTGGTGACAAAATGGAGTCTTTTAGTCGCCTTAACCAAGGGGCCTACATAAAATGGAATCTAGTTGCCTTAGCCTTGGAGCCCAGATCACCAGTGGGGCCATTTTTTGTGATCACCTCCTCCAGACAGGATTTGGGATTTCGCTATTTCCAAATAGACAAACTAATGAAACAGAATAGAAGGTGTTGTAATAGAACCAAATCTGTAGGTGAATTTCTAAAGATAAATATGTCAAAACATTGCCCCTTAGATCATTAGAGAAAATGTGCATTATGTAATAAGTGGTGTTGGGACGTGAGGGAAGCCACAGGTCACAGATAAAAGTCCAGCAGCAGGCACTTTCCTGAGGGGAGAGGTGGAGCCAGGTGGGAGCAGAGGGGCGGGGTGGGGACTTGAGGCCAGTGTTGGGGCCAGAAGATAGGTGAGTGGCCTTGCTGTGCTCTGGAACCTGAAAGTCCACCTTGATGTGTGTGGAAATTGAGGCGAGAGGTGGATTTAATTTGAGGGGAGCAAGGTGTGAACGTGAGGAGAGGAAGCTGGCCCAACTGGAACATATATGGGTCTTTTGGATATGAGGCAGGGGCTGCAGACAGGAGGTGAGTGGTGGTCTGGGAGGCGGGTGGCTGGGTCCTGAGGTGTGTGGGACAGTGGACAGGACATGAGGTGTGAGTGGGAGTGAGGAAAGGGGCAGTGGGAAGCTCACACAGTGAGGCCACAGGTGAGGCAGCCCCATTGTGGTCATTTCTGTCTCTGTGACTTTACTTTCTGTGAGCCAGAGCTGCCCCTCCTTGGCTCTCTGTTCCTTCTTTCATCCAAACCGTCTTTGTTTCACTGTCCCCAGCTGTAATGAACATACTTTAAAAGGAAAAAAAAAAGGTAATTTCTTTGAGCTGTATGTCAACACCATAGAGCCTGACTCTGGGGCTTGGTTTTTGGAGAGTCGTCTGGTACTCAAGGAAGGCTGTGGTTTGGAGCCAGGACCTGCTGCTTACTGGGGGGCAAACCATTTGTGTTTTTTCTGTCAGGGGAATGTCTCTCTCTCTCTTTCCTCCTCCTCTAAACTTAGTGAAGATTAAAGGGGAAATTGTGTGGATACTTTGAGGTTGGAAACATGAAGAAATAAAACATTTCTTTGGGTTAGTTTTAAGTTTTTTAATGAGTAAATTAAAAAGTGCCAGCATTCTTAGCATTTAAAAAGTGAGTTCAGGGTCTGGATGCATAGTGTTGCAGAAATCAGAAATGTTAAGTAAAAGAAATTGTGTGCCCTGTAGGAAGTCTGAAAAATGCACAATATGGCAGATGTTACAGTTTCAGAGAGGGAAACCTTGGATGGTTAATTCTCACATCTAGAAGAGTGGGATTATTGATTCTAAGCAGCATTTGGAAACAATTATTGAAGAGTGCTTTATGGACGATAAAAGAAGCAGTGATCCTCAGATTCCTATGGTGTTTTAAGTGTGGTGCAGTCTCCCAAGGCATCAGGTCTTCTTTGTCTCCTGAGCGTTTGTGGGTGTCTCTCAGTCCAGGGCACTCCTTCCCAGTCTTTGCCAGTTGCCATTTTTGTTGTCCTGGTTCTTTATGTCTCAGTTTCCTCTGAGCTGCCTGTTCAAAGAGGCATTATTGAGGTATAGGGTGGTCATTGACTTGATGTCTCTATTGTATTTGACCTGTCATCTTGCTCCATACAGAGGAGGGTGTTCTATTTTGAGTAATAGTGACTTTTGGGACAGATAATTATTTGTCCTGGGGGCTTCTCCTCTGCATTGCAGGTGCTGATTAACATTCAATACCTCTATTCCCTGTTTGCAGGTAACACCACCCCCCTTACCCCACCATGAAGACTATCTCAATTGTCTGCATACATTGCCAAATGTCCCCTTGGGGGCAAAGTCACCTTTGGTTGAGAACCACTGATTTGTAGTTTAGATCATTTTTGGAACCCGAAAGACCTGGTCTCCATGTAGCCAATATTTTTACTATCGCTCAGTTCCAATTATTTTCTAACTCCAATTTGGATTTATTCTAGGGGGTTATTAAGAAGTGTTATTAAGGGGAGTTATTAAGGACTTAACTTTTGTAACTGATTTTCAGATGAACTGCAGTGAGGGCAAGAAAGAGTTTTAGGAATTTTTAATCCTTTAAAGTTTGTTGAAACTTGCTTCATACTACAATACAGTCACTTTAAAAAATGTTCCAAATGTGCATCTCTGTTGCCACATGTGCGTAATGAGGATGACACCTCAGTGCAGCTCAGGAGAAGGGTCGGCTGCAGTGGGTGATCTAGGAATGTGGAACTCAAGTTGCTGCTCATGTTAAGTGTTTTTTCTCCTTACTAAATTTTTTGTGGGAGTCCGTTAGTTCTGAAAGAAGTGTGCCATATTCCTGATTGAGAGAGGTGAGTTAAATCTCCTATTTGATTACAAATTTTTCTATTTTTTGGCTCTGTTCTGTATTATTTGCAGTATATTCTTAAACTCACGTGAATTTGTGTCTGCTAGTAACTTGAAATTATTGATGTAAGTGCTCTTCATATCTAGTAGTGTTTCTGCCTCCAAGTCTACTGTATAGTATTATATAATTATTTGATTTATGTTTGCATATTACATGGTTGGGGAAGACTCAGTTTGAGGTGATTCCTATGGGAAGTAATACAATAATATATAATAATACAGCTGTAAACTCTGTTTGCTGTACTCACAGGTATAAACTCTTTTTCTGTGTCTGTCTATATCTTTCCCCATTTTTTCACTTTCAATGTCTTTGTCCCCTTATGTTTCAGATAACTGTTTAAATTAGTTATGAGTGGCTATTAAAATATTTCAGTAATTGATATTGGTTGAAGGTATGATATAGGAGTCTAATATTTTCTTTTATTTGTTTGTCCCAACGTTATTTATTATATAATGCATTTTTCAGTGATATAAGGAGACATCTCTATTATATAAAATTTCTGTGTGGATTCGCATGTATTACTGGACCTTCTACTCTGTTCCGACAAATTGTCTATTTACAAGGTTTTACCCCACCTTTTAAATTATTGTAGCTTTATAATACATTTTTGTTGTTGTTCATCACCAAAGGATTTTTTTCCCATTGATTTTTCGTTAGAATAGAGGGTGGGAGTTATGGGGAGGGATGGAGTGAGAGAGAGAGAGGAACATAGATGTGAGAGAGACACATCGATTTGTTGCCTCTTGCATGACCCTCACTGGGGCTGTGGATCAAGGCAACCCAGGTAGGCGCCCTTGACCAGGAATCGAACCCGTGACCCTTAATTCCATGGACTGATGCTCTAACAGCTGAGTCAAGCTGGCCAGGGTGACAATCCATTTTTGTATCTGTTCAGTCTATCTTCTATTAATTACTTTGCTTTTTCTTAATTTTCCTTTACTCTTTCTTATTTTTATAAGGTGAACTTAAGATAAGCTTGCTTTATTTTTTAAAGACAACTTTGGGAAATTGACATTAGTATGTTTTCTGTATCCAGGAACACAATGTCGCTTTCTCCCTGTTCAAGGTTTCTTTTTGTGGGACCATTTTACACTTTCCTTCATGAAGGTCGTGCATTCTTGTTAAGGTTATGCCTTTGCTTTTTCTCAGTTTCATTGCTATCGAGTCTTTTTATTTGATTATATGTTTAGCTTACTGTTTGTGCATGTAAAGGATATTTATTTACACATGTTGTGCTTGAGAACTTATTCTTAAATATCCTTTTCAGAGGTGACTCCAGTTGGATATAGAAACCCTTATAGTATAAAAACTGTCCAGGTTCTGTGAACTTAGATTAAAAAATTAGTGTCTCTGAATGTTCAAATTGCAAGTTCTTATGGCAGAAGGAGCATTAAAATAACTTGAAGGTTTATTTTAATCATAACTTAAAATGTAAAATATATATATTTAAAATTCCAAATTTGAGTGGAGGATGGCTTAGGTCAAATATACAGTTTTACAAAGCAGAATGTGACCTCTTTTGGAGCTCAGATTTCGAGCTTGAAGAAGAAAAAAACAATTTCTAAAACTCCTAGGTGGGAACCAGTACTGTTTTAATGATATGTGATTAGTTGAACTAAATTTTATGATTATTTTAGATACATTCTTTTTAATTTTTTTTATTTTTTGATTTGAGAGAGAGAAGAAGGGAGAGGGAGGGAGAGAGAGATAGAAACATCAATGAGAGGGAACATCGATTGGTCGCCTCCTGCATGCCCCCCACAGGGATTGGGCCCACAGCCTGAGCATGTGTTCAGACTGGGAATCAAACCAGCGACTTCCTGGTGCATGCATCGATGCTCAACCGCACCGGCTGGACTAGCTACACTCTTTAACTTAGGAACAAAGGTTGATGTAAAACTGTATAGTGAGCTCCCCTGGCATCAGCCTCATTCATCTGATGTCTCCAGTTTCTTGTTTCTGCATTTTGTCTTGTGCTTTATTTAATCTCATAATGTTTGTATGTTAATGTTTTATGGTTTAATGTTTTGACGTGTAGGGGTTCAGGGTTTCACAGGTTAGAGTTGTGGGATAGGGTTTTAGGGGTTAGGTGAGGTTTTGGGATTAGGGTCTTGGGTCCCTGTCTGGAGTCCTGTGGACAGTGTGAGGGTCCAGGGCCTGTGGTTCAGCTCCTATGTCTGGCATCTGTAACTGGTGTCTGGTGTCCTACTCCCACTTGGGGATTGGGGTTCCTAGTCACAGATCTGAGTTCCGACTCCAGTGTTCATCCTTTTGGGTTGAATCATATTTGTGTCTTTGTCTGGATTCTGGATTCTGGATTCTGGTTGGGTATGGCTGGTTTTCTGGATTTGTGTGTGGGGTCCATTGCAGCTGTGTCACCAGGGTCTGATGTTTGGTGTCCTGTGTTAGACTCTGGCATCTGGTGTTTGGTGTTCATGGTCCAGAATCTGGCTTTGGGTCTGAGGTTAACTTTTGGTTCGGAGTTTGCCGTGGGGATCGGGCTTTGTGTCTGGTGTCTGTTAACTGGTAGTCATTATCTTCAATTCAATACCAACCAGAGTCCTTATGATACATACCTCTCACAGACCCCAGAGAGGTGTTATGGGACAGACCCTGTATTGGAGGAAAGGGCTGTCCTGAACTTTGATTCTTGTTCTCTCATAAATGAATTTATCCCAGAGGAGTCCAGATGACTCCGTTGTGAAAAATTATTAAAACAATTAGGACAAACACATTTTGTTCCAGAAACAGGCAAATCTATACATCTGGTTTATGAAGTACAGACAGGCTCTCTGCTAATCTGAAGAGCAAGTGGGGTGGGGTCCTAGATGTTACATACCCACCTGTCATAGGTTTCAACATTCTTCTGCTGAATATTTGGGTAGACAGTAATTCTCAAGGTCTCCTTTTACTATGTTGTGGCCTTCCCACAATTCATAGGAGCCCCTGGCAATTTTATCTTGTCAAGCCTTGAGACTGCTGGCATTTCTGTTTAGGGAGCAAAATAGAAAACTGCCTTTTTTCCTTTCCCTGTTCCTAAAAGGGCTGATTTCTTTGTTTAATGGGGGAGAAAGACCCCCCTTCCCACCCCCTTTCTTGCATTCTCTCCTTAAAAGACTATTAACCACTTGCTGTCCAGTGTCCTTGGCTGGGGAAAGGAATGGCTTGTTATTTGCAGGCCAGCTGCAAACTGTCCACACAGTTGGTCCTGGTTTAACTTTCCTGTCTCAGAATTTTCCTAGATTCTTATAACCCCAAAACACCTTTGTTGGGGTGCAGTGAAGAAGGAGACTTCATTCAGTGCAAGCAGCTCATTGTGATACAACTCGGCTGTGGGCACAGCCCGGCTGTGAGAAGCTCAGTGTTGTTATTATTGTAATGTGTCAGCGAGATAACCAGAGACGCACAGCTGAATTGTAAAGGAGCACTTTATTTTGCCGGCGGGCTGCAGAGGGCATAGTTTCCCCTCAGATCAACAGCCACGATTTTTCTTGCTCGTCCCATTTTAAAGACAGAATCCCCCTCCTCCATTTTCCCCCCTCCCCTGGGGGAGCCAGTACAATAGTGTGAGTGACAGAGATTACAGAAGTAGAAGTTAGCATTATTCACCGACAGCACAAGTACTTGGAAATACCTATACTCAGGAAACTGCAAATGCCTCCCAACTCCTGGGGCAACTATAATCTTGGGCAAAATTCCTTTACGTCTAGGGGTCATTAACCTATTATTTGAAGAATATCGAGGAATGTCTATTGGTGATAAAATGGAGTCTTTTAGTTGCCTTAACCAAGGGGCCTACATAAAATGGAATCTAGTTGCCTTAGCCTTGGGGCCCAGATCATTATGACTTGGGAGAGACCTGGAGACACATTATTTATCCCCTCTGCACATAACTTTTGAGGGTGTCATGGGTAACAGGCAAGGACAGACCTCCTTGCTTCAGCCAGTGTGTGAAGAGCACAGTGGTTATGGGGGTAACTTGACAGGAAAGACCTTGAGCAGAGTTCTGCAAATCCAACTGCAGTCAGCTTGTATGATTGCAGCAATTGAGTGTCAGAAGGAGAAAAATCCAGAGCTGAATTTTTCATCCCTGCTTTAGCCAGAATGTGATGGGTAAGAGGGTCTGAGCAAGAAGGCCAGAGGACATGAGGGGCCAATGGACACATGGAGGGGAATTGTGTGTCCTTACTCCAGCCCAGCATCTAATGTGCAGCTGGCACCTTCAGAAACAGGTGAGGGGAGACCAGGAGACATTTTTTTCTCCCTGGCTCCACCAACTATGTGATGGCAGAGGGTGTCCTGAGATAAAAGGCGAGAGACCTGGATGTGAATTTTCCATCCTGGTCTAGGCACTGTATGTTAGTTAGAGGGGTTCCCTGGGAGAAGGGGCAAGTTCCAACAAGCCTTATAGAATCAGAGGGATGCCTGGGGTGAGGGGTGCCCTTCAGTCAGCTGGAGTTCTGTAAGCACTTTCTTCAGGGTATTTTCAAGTCAGCACATCCTCAGGACCAGATTCCTGGGGAGAGTCCTCCAGGTCCCTAAAAGGTCTAAGCCGGCGGGAGATCACATCCTCAACATAAGGCCAGTGTAGAGAAAGGAGCATTTTATTACACCAGTGGGCTGTTACACTGGCGGGCTGGGGGGTACAGCTTCCCCAAATTCTCAGCCCTGAGCTTCCTTTGTTCTATGTTTATATAGGCACAAACTACAGAAGAAAAACCTACATAAAAAAAAACCCCACATTCTCTTGGCACCGCGTAATTGGTGTCTGGGTTGGTACGAGTTGTCTCAGAGGTAAGGCGTCTGCTCCGGCAGAGGTCAGGGCCATCGTTAATCTCTTCTCATGGTTCCTCTGAGTTTCTCAAGGCCTTCATTAACCCCTTATCTTTGGGTTTCTCAAGGCCCTTATGTTTACAAAAAAGAAACTGCCAGGGTGCGGACGTGCAGTAACTGAGGGTCAGAATGGAGTTTAGTGTTGTTAAAACGTTATTAACTCTTTCACTCCCAGGACAGGATTCAGGAGTGCACTACTGCCAAACAGACAAATAAATGGAACAGAATGGCAGGTGTATTCATATACCCAAATCCACAGGTGAATTTTGTATGATAACATCGTCTCCTGAGATCATTAGAGAAAATGTGCATTATGTAATGAATGGTGTTAGGACGTGAGGGAAGCTGCAGGTCGCAGATGAAAGTCTAGCAGCAGGGCGCTGTCCTGAGTGGACAAGTGGGGCCAGGTGGGAGCAGAGGGGCGGGGTAAGGACTTGAGGGAGATTTGGGCCGGAAGTTAGGTGAGTGGCCTGGCTGTGCACCGGAAGCTGAAAGCCCGCCATGATGTGCGCGGCAGAGGGAATCGAGGCGCGAGGCGGGCTTCACCTGAGGGGAGCAGAGGTGTGAACCTGAGGAGAGGGAGGGGGCCACTTGAGCCTAGACGGGTTTTGTGGCTGCTGACATGAGGCCCGAGGTGGCCTGGGAGCCCCTTGGCGGTCCTGAGGTATGAGAAACAGCAGCTCCTGAGGTGTGAGCGGCAACGGAGAGGACCTGAGGTGGGGGTGGGAGTGAGGTAAGGGGCAGTGGGCAGCTTGCACGGGGGGGCCACAGGTGAGGCAGCCCCACTGTGGTCATTTCTGTCTCTGTGACTTTACTTTCTGTGAGCCAGAACCGCCCCTCCTTGGCTCTCTGTTCCTTCTTTAATCCGAACCGTCTTTGTTTCGCTGTCCCCAGCTTTAACGAACGTACTTAAAAAAAAAAAAAGATACTGTCTTTGAGCTGTGTGAAAACACCATAGAGCCTGGCTCTGGGGCTCGGTTATTGGAGCGTCGTCTGGTAGTCAAGAAAGGCTGTAGTTTGGAGTCAGGTCGGGGCACTTACTGGGGGGCAACCCGTTTATGAGTTTCTGTCACGGCGATTTCTCTCTCTCTCAATTGGTGAAGCTTAAAGGGAAAATTCTGTGGATATTTTGAGGCTGGAAACATGAAGAAATGTAACGTGAGGAGGTAGAACAATTTCTTCTGTTTGTTTTTAGGTTTTTTTTTATTATTATTATTTTTAAATTCTTACCTGAAGATATTTTTTCAGGTAGAAGAAATTTTTGTTCAGGTAGAGTGGGAGGGAGAGAGAGAGAGACATCGACATTAGAGGGACACACCGACTGGTTGCCTCCCGCCTGACCCCAACTGGGGCTAGGGACAAACTGCAACCAAGGTACAAGCCCTCGACCGGAACCAAACCCTTGACTCATTGGTCCTCGGGCTGATGCTCTAACCGCTGAGCCAGACCATCCAGGGCAGTTTTGAGTTTTTTAATGAGTAAATAAAATAGTACCAGCATTGTTAGCATTTAAAATGAGTTCAGGGTCTGGACGCATGGTGGTGTAGAAATCAGAAGTATTGTGTAAATAAAAGTGTGTCCCCTGTAGGAAATCTGAGGAACGCAGAGTATGGCAAATGTTACAGTTCCAAAGAGGGAAACCTTAGGTAGTGAATTCTGGCAGCTAAAAGTCCAAGATGATTTATTCTTAGGGTTTGGTGGGGAAATTGTGGGTTTTTTTGTTTGTTGTGTGTTGTAATATGCTGAGAGTTTGGGTGAGGATTACGGTTACTGAACATAGGTTTATTCATGTTTTGCTTCATATTATAGAGGAACTGAAGACATGTGGGACTTAGGAAACATGTTAAATGGAACATTACATAAAATTGTACTATGAGAAATTATATTTCTGGTAATTATTATTTTTTTTAATAAATTTATCAATTGAATGAATGTTGTTGTCAGAGACAATTCACAATTCTTTATAAAAGGATAAAAATTCTGCCACCCTGATGCCATTTTAAAATATTGATTTAGCCTTGGCTGGTTTGGCGCAGCAGTTAGAGCATCAGCCCGTGGACCACAGAGTCCTGGGTTGATTCCAGCCAAGGTCACGTACCTTGTTGTGGTTCATTCCTGGCCATGGTCGGGTGGTGCGGGAGGCAACCAGTTGATGTGTCCCTCTCACATCGATGTTTCTCTGTCTGTCCCTGTATCTTACTCTCTGTCTACCTGAAGATAAAGAGCTTAAAATCAGTATTTTTTTTTTAATCAAAAACAAGACATGGAAGGAACCTTTGACCCCCACTCAGGTTTCTGCCCAAAGACATGCTGCTCTCTGCTCCCATCTAGTGTACATCCTGGGAATGGCAGCATGTACTATGCATCTGCTCATCACTGTACAAGGAATCCTTGAAGACCCCAAACTCTGAATATCCAGTATACCTGAATATCCAGTATACCTATGTTTTCTTTCTGTCTTCAAACATCTCCTACATGTGGGGTCTCTGTCATGTATGTGAGGGTCCCATACATATGTATGTCTTAAAGTTGTATATTTTCTGTTGCTAATCGATGTCTTATCTATTTGATTATTAGACCAGAAAGGAACCTTGAGTGTAGAGGGAAGCTTGTTTCTCCCCTAGATAAGCAAGTAATCTGATATTTTAGAGAAAGTACATTTTGGAAGAACATCCACTTCACCCTGTTCTGAAATAAGATTTACAATTTATCTGAAGTAACATTTTTGGGACAGAATGATTTTATCAATAAAATACAAAACAATTTCCAATTTAGCTTCTGGGTGTAAAACTTTTATTTACCCTTCCAAAGCTGGGAATAAGGAAGACAAAAGTTTCGTATTTTTTAAAAATGTTTTTATTTTTTTATTTTATTTTATTTTTTTAAGAGAAAAAGGGAGAGAGATAGAAACATCGATGTGAAAGAGACACATCGATAGGCTGCCTCTTGTACACCTCCTACTGGGGATCGAGCCCACAACCCGGGCATGTGCCCTGACCAGGAATC
Source organism: Tadarida brasiliensis (assembly GCA_030848825.1). NCBI lineage: Eukaryota > Metazoa > Chordata > Mammalia > Chiroptera > Molossidae > Tadarida > Tadarida brasiliensis. The sequence goes on along the minus strand of CM061263.1, from coordinate 33,811 downwards.
AAACCAGGACTCTCAGTCCATGGGATAACTCTCAATCCACTGAGCCACACTGTCCGGGCCACAGTTTTGTATTTTGAATGTTGATTTTGTTGTTGTTAATCCTCACCAGAAGATATTTTTTGATAGATTTATTTTCTTTCTTCAGAGTGGGAGGGAGATATGTAGAGAGAGAGACAGAGACAGAGACACACATTGATGTGAGAGTGACAGATGGATTGGTTGCCTCCCTGTCGCAGGGCAGGATCTAACCTGCAAGCCAAGTCCCAGGTTTGTGCCCTTGGCTGGGAATCTAACCTGTGAGCCCTTGGTGTGTGGGCCGAAGCTCTAACCACTGAGCCACACTGGCCAGTGCTGCGTGTTGATCTTAAACTGGTGGTTAAGGAAAAAGAAGCTAAGACAGAACCTATAGTTCTCCCACATGCCTTCCTAAGCGGCTTCTGTGGGAGAACCAGGTTTTTGGAATGGAACATTACCTTAATTACATTAGCTTTAGACGTTAAGACTCCAAATAGGAGTCTTTTTGAAAACCCCCCATTTCACCCTGCTTCTCCATTTTCTGAAACATTTTATATACAAATATTACCTCATTGTTGTTGTATTTATTTTTATATGAATTAAACAGAAGAAAATCCATCTGTAAATTTTGTATGATTAAGATATTTCCTTAAATCAGTTGGGAAAATGTGCCTTATAAAATAAATGGTGTTGGGATGCGAGGGAAGCAGTTGAGCAGCAGGTTTTCTCTCCCTAAATCAAGATGCGTGGAGGACATGAGGGGAGCATTTCCTGTGGAACCACTTTTCATGGGCACACCCTCCAGGCTCAATACCACAATCCCAGAGTGCAGTACTTCCCAGGTCAGTTCACCTGAGCATTGCGAGGTCCAACCTTAAAATCTCTCTGGAGGTTGAGTCCAGACCTAGCCTAGGTCCTTCAGCAATGAATGTTCTGAGCTATAAAAATAGGGAATTTTACAAGTGACAAAACAAAGACCCTGAGAAGCTTGTTCCATGTTCAAAAGAAAATACCTTGTAAATAGTAGAACCAGGCTCAGAAATTCCAGAGACCCAAAGCTTGGGAGTTTCTTTTATCACAACAGCATTTTCACATGAAGTGCAAATGAGGAAAATAGCCACTTAGCTAAATTGGAAAGTCTTTATTCTCTTCATACGTTCAAGGGCCCAGGCTGGGTGAGCAGAGAAAGGCTTCTGGTGTTGTCACCACAACAGCCTAGCTTATTATTTTTAAATTATCTCATATTTTCCTCCAGTACTTTATTTCCTAACATGAAAATGGCTTTTCTGTAACTTGAACTATACTGAAAAATAATAATATTCAAAATGCTACCTCAAAATAGGTAGAATTAAATTAACTATTTTAGGTTTCTTTTTTTTAATGTTTTTTTCTTTATTGATTTTACAGAGAGAGGAAGGGAGAGGGAGAGAGAGATAGAAACATCGATGAGAGAGAACATCGATTGGCCACCTCCTGCATGCCCCCCACTGGGGATTGGGCCCACAACCTGGGCATGTGCCCTGACCGGGAATTGAACCAGCGACCTCTTGGTGCACGGGTCGACACTCAACCACTGAGCCACTCCGGCTGGGCTATATTAGGTTTCTTAATATGAATGCAAAATCTGTGAATTATCAGATTTTGTTTCTCATATGTGCATTTAAGGGGGCAAATTTTAAAAATAAGTTTTGGTATGTAGTATTTTTATTTTTTAGTTCCAATTATTTTCTGCCTCCAATGGTGATGTGGGTTGTTTTGTTGTGGGTTGTTTTGAAATGTATTTCATAACTTCTAAGAATGAGGACTTCTTACTTACTTTCTGTTCCTGACTTGTATTGCGTGCCAGCAACATACTTTACATAATGTGAATTTTATGAAGTTTGTTAAAACTTGCTTAATAGTGTAATATTGTTACTTAAAGAAATGTATCAAGTGTGCTCTCTGTAGCCATCTGCTGTGCATCTTAGGAATAACACTTTAGAGCTTGTCAGCAGGAAACGCTTTTGGGTATAGTGAGTAGATCACTTATGAAATGCTGTCTCAGAATGATCTCGTCCCTCACAAAACAGGTAATATAACATGACACCCAAACCTCTCGGGGAGAGACTTTTTTTTCACACAGAACACAGAGCTAATGTCCCAGGACACCCTGGGTAGGTTAAGACTCATCCCAGCACTCACAGGACATAGAGCAGTTGTGATAGAACACCCCAAACTCTCATGTGTATCTCTCTTCACAATAACAGGATTCAGGACTAATGCCACAAGACCTCTCTCTCAGGTTGTACTACTCTTTCTGTACTCACAGGACCAGAGGTGATGTCATGGGACCCCACAGTCTTTCAGTTGTGTCCACAGGCCACAGGAGCAGATGTAAAAGAATCCCCATCTCACCCGGCCGGTGTGGCTCAGTGGTTGAGCATCTACCCATGCACCAAGAGGTCGCCGTTATGATTCCCAGTCAGGGCACATGCCCAGGTTGTGGGACACTTCCCCAGTGTGGGGCATGCAAGAGGCAGCCAGTTGATTTTCTCTCTCATCAATGTTCCTATTTCTTTCTCACTCTCCCTTCCTCTCTCTCTCTAATCAATAAATTAAAAAAATAAATAAAAGAATCCCCTTCTCTTTCAGGAGGCAACCTGTCCCCACGCTTACAGGACACACAGCTGTGACAAAAGTACCCCCTATATTTTCAGGTGGGACATTTCCCCACAGCCACAGGGCCCAGATGTGATATGACAAGACTTTAAACTCTCTGGGGTAAGACTCCTGCCTACACTCAGAACCCAGAGCTGATGCCACAGGACCCTCTCTGTGCTCTCAGAGCAGAACCTCACACACAGTCTTCTCTGCTGCCATCTAGTGAACACCTTGCAAATAGCTAGTATTTCCTAAGCCTGTGCTCGTAATCATTTTGCAAGGACCTAGTGAATCCCCCAAGGCATCAAACATCATCTCTAACTTTCTTATATATCTCTTGTCTTTGTCCCTAAAGGACATGTGACAAGAACCCCTACAATCTCAGGTGGGACCTTTCACCAAATTAACAGGATCCACAGCTAACTTGTCAGAAATTCTCTTCTTTCGGGAGGGAAACCGTCCCCACACTGAGGACTCCACGCAATCTCAGGTCAGATACCTCCCAACACTCAGAGAACCCAGAGCTGAAGCAACAGGACCCTCTGTGCTCTCAGACTGGCACCTCACCCACAGTCAGATGCTCACTGCAAACAAAGGCTCTTCTCTGCTGCCCTCTCATGGACAGCATGGGAATAGCAACTATTGACCAAATCCATGCTGTCAGTCATTTGGCAAGGACACAATGGATCCCAGGATCATCTGACCTCACCACTAACTCAGCATACTCGGTATACCCATAGAGGTAGGACCCAATGGGCACGTGGTAGCACCCAACTCTCTCAGGTGGGACTTTTCCCCAAACGAACATGACCTGGAACTGATTTGACAGGACTGCTGATCTCCCAGGAAGGGACTGATTTCTCCACCCACCCCCAGGACACAGAGCTGATATGACAGGGCGCCCTACTTTCACAGGGAGACCCTGTTCAAATAGAACACCTACCTTCACTCCCCTGGGGCACACACTACGCTTACAGGACCCTGAGGTGACGTGACACAGCTCCTTACTCTCTCAGCTGGGACCCCTTCACAGTCAGACCCTGAGCTGTTGTCCCAGAACACACAAGTCTCTGTGAAACCCCTCCCCACATTCAAAGGACCCAGAGCTGACATGACGGGTTTCCTCATTTTCTCTGCATCAAACTTCTATCCACCAGACTGAGAACTGACGTGACACGACCCCTTACTGTCTGTAGTCAGACCCCTCCCACAGTCATAGGCAGAGTGGATGTGTCAAAACACCCCACTGTCACAGGGAGAGACCTTTATTTTCACAGGACTCAGTGCTATAGTGACAGGACCCACCCACCTCTCACCTGTGATCCTCTCCAATCTCACACAGACGAGACCTGACGTCCCAGGACTGCGATACTCTCGCGTGGGATTCTTTTCTTTGGCTCATAAGACCCAGAGCTGGCGTGACCTGACCCCTTATTGTCTCTCATGAGGGCCCAGAGGTCATGTTACAAGAGTTTAGGTTCACACTTCTCCCAACACTCGGATGATCCGCGGACATTGTAACAGAAAACTGTGGTCTGTCAGAATGGAACTTCTTATTGCACTCTTTTGTACAGTGCCATCTAGTGTACATCTTTGGAATAACATTTGAGGACAGGTGCTAGCCTAGTGTACATATTGGGAATTGCCGTTTTCAAAGAATTATTTATTATATTGCAAGTATCCTTTGAAAGACGCCAAGGCAGCTTTTTATTATCAATGCCTCATAATGTTTTATAAACCATGTTTTCATTCTATTTCTGATCATCATCTGCTCGTGGGGTCTCTCTTTTATGTAAGTGAGGCTCTCAAACATATGTATGTCTTAGATTGAATTCATTTTTTCTTTCTAATTTGTGTCATATCTCCAGGCAAATATTGTTTTGTTTAGAGGGAGGTTTGTTTCTCTCCCACTTAAGCAATTAATGAGATATTTAATAGGAGGTACAATTTGAGAGTACATATATGTAACAATTTCTTGTAATAAGATTTAACAATTTAACTAAAGTAACTTATTTCCAACACAATAATTACATCAATGAAATATGGAACATTGTACTAATTTCACTTGTTGGTGTAAAAATTTTTTTTTCAGTTTCAAAGGTGGGAATAAGGAGGGCCAAAGTCTTGCCTATGGAATGTTTATTTTAGTTTGATTGTTAAGAAAAAGAAAAGAACTTATTAATGTACCCCATTTATTCCTAAGAGATGTAGTCAGAAAAGCATGAGGTCTATACATTAAGACTCGAAGCAGGAGTTTGTTGACCCCCTAACCTTAATTCCTTTATGCTATAGTTTTTGGTGTTGCCTAAAGTACATAAAAATGCTACATATGCTGCACTTTCCCTAAGTTACCTGCACATCATCCATTTCAACTCTACAATCTAAGAGCATGTTCTCTTATTTTTTAAAATGTCCCATATACCCCATATTGCCTCCTTGTTTTTGGTGTTGATTTGTATGTGACTTTCCCTTGTGTATATATTAAATGTGGAGCCTGGCTGGTATGGCTCAGTGGTTGAGCTTTGACCCATACACCAAGAGTTTGCCTGTTCGATTCCTGGTCAGGGCACATGCCCAGGTTGTGAGTCTGATCCCCAGTAGGGGGCATGCAGGAGGTGGCCAATCCATGTTCTCTCTCATCGATGTTTCTATCTCTCTTTCCATCCCTTCTGCTCTCTCTAAAATCAATAAAGAAAAAAAAATGTGGAATATATCCTGTTCATCTTATTATGTTTAGTTGATTATTAGCCCAGTTTTTATAATTGACAAGGTATGAGAAAAGTAATGACTTTTTTTTTTTTTTTATCTCTCACAGTTTTGAAATTAATGGCTGGGAAATTGCTAACTTCTGAAACTGCTGATGCTGAGAGATCATGAGCGTCTGCTGGCACAGGTAAGTCTCATTTTTGTTCACTTTGTTTGCCTTTTTGGTCTGTTGATGCAGGGTTTGTTAGAATTTTGAAGTTCTGTGACTTATTTTTTTCTCGTCTACATTTACATTGACATGAAAATAGTATTGTTGTTAAAATAGCTGTTTGGACTTAGATTTTTTTTTTTAACTTTAATTGAATTATGAGTTTGTTTCCAATGTGAGTTTCTGGTTTAGTTCATGCATCTGGCATATGGTAACTGGGGTCTGGTGCCTGGCTCCAAGACGAGATTGTGGCGACAGTGTTTTTGTTATGGATCCATGTTCCATGTCTAGCATCTTTATTCAGGTCAAATCTTTATCCAGCTGTTTGTCTTGGGTTTAGTGCATCTTTGGGTGTGAGTTTATGTCCTGAGTTTCCATGTGGGGGTCCATCTGCAGTTACAGATTCATATTCTGGTGTGTGGAATCTGGCATTATGAATCCAGTGACATCTCTGGCCTCTGGCTTCTAGGTTTTGTGCTGCTTGGTCTGTTTGGGTCTGGGAAACAGCTTCTAGGTACTTGTTTTGGTTTGTGGGCCAGTCTAGGGTCAAGGTTACAGAGTCCAGGGTCTGTGTCTGGGATACTTATTTTGGTTCAGACATCTGGTGTCCATCAAATGAAGGTCACTGTATTGAATTTAATACTAATAGGAGTCCTCCACTTTATGGAGTTGAGTCAGGTTATTGCAAAGCTAGGGAAATTTCTTGGCTACTGGAATGGGAAACCTCAAACTGTCTACAAGGTCTAATAATTTATGGGCTGCCAATACTTTGCAAGATCTTATATCCCCCACCCGAGTATCCTGGAAGCATTCAAGACCTTGCTTGGACAGAGCATCCATGGTTCAAGTCCCTTTCCAGTGACCTTTTTAAAAGGTGAAACCGAGAAAAAATAATGACCTTGATCGCTGGATATGCTCCTTTTCATGCATCAAAGTGAGGAGATAAAGGCAGGTTCAGCAGTGAGGCATGGGGCCACGGGAAGGGAGGGCTGAGTTTGATGCAATTTGGGGCTCAGCTCCCAGACAGGCAAGTCAGTACACAGCACATCTGGAGGTTTATTTGGACTCTACAAATCTGGAAATACAAGTAAAATTAAGTAGGCAGATTTTGCCTTCAAGGTCAGAAGCTCTCAATCTGCATTTATAGAAATGCACAATAGAGGTTCCTGGAAGGAGTGCAGGTTAATTCCATAACAAAAACCCCCAGAAAGGCCAGTTTCCTTCAAGAGGGGAACAGTAATTGTAGCCATTCCTTTTTCTGAGACCCTGATGGATTAGCAAAGGATTTTTATTTACTGTTAAAGAACATAGTGCTGGTAATTCTGACCTATTCCAAGTAACATACCTGCTTGTGTCTGGGAGCAAGGCAATCAGATTGCTGAATGAGTTCTGCTGCAAAAGTAGAGTGTTCCCACTGCAGAAAGTCAGGTCACCTGAAAACGGATTGTAGAAATCAAAGACTGGATTTGGGGGAGAAACCTAGAACAAGCACAGGGTTGCTCCCAGCATATTTCCCCTCCTGCTCACTCATAGCCTGGGATAAGTTAAAGTTATCATGAAAAGAGAACCCACTAAGGCCCCTATAGATGACACAGGGCTGAACCCAGTCGGGGAAACCACAAGCTTTAAAGTGTGTGGACGTTACTAAGGCAGAATTGTTTGAAAGGACCAATCACAGGCTTGCAAAGTATATGTCTGTCCCTAGACAACAGAGCCCCACGGGAAACCTACTCGGTCCCCTCCCTGTTGTGGCGAGTCTGTGTAGCTTTCAAATCCACTTTCCTTTCGCTTACCCTTTGCGAACTCTCCAATTTTGTGAGATGGTGCATCCGGACACTGCAGCTTGGTTTCATCTTTGGGGACTCATCTGGGATTGTCAGGAACGGTAAGATAAATGGACTGTCTATAGCTTTGCTCTTTTCCTTTCTTTTGGGAGGACAAACATCGGGACCCTGTCAGCCACTCAAAAGCGACTATCGTGCCTGGCATTCTTAAAGACACAGGGAACAGGCTTCCTCAGCAATGTACAGCCCAATCCCCTGTTTATGGGAACGTAGTGCTGATGCCGAGCTGATTTCTCTCTCTGACACCAGGACTTTTGGTCTCCCTATGGGCCATCTCCTGCAGGCATGGGTCAGACATTTAAGAGCCACAAGGGCAGCTGCCTCTAGAAGACTCCCATGACAGGATACACCAGTCTCAGAACGGGCAAGACTGCATTAGGCGGCCTGCCGGTGTCAAGCAAACATCCGAGCAACACAGGCACACTATGAAAAAGCAAACATTGGTCCATCCTCAGCCCTGATCACCCAGTAGGTTGTTTTCCCAGAGACCATAGTCCCTGTTTCTCCTCTCTATCACTGTCCTTTTCTGTCGTTCTGCACAAAATTGAATGGAGGTTGGAGACAGGGGTCCCTTGGGTGCTGACCTCTGTCACCTGACCTGACGGCCAAGGGAACCCTTTCCTGCAGGTGTCCAATTGAACGTGATCAGATGACTGTAACACATGCCTGACAGCTCCTGGCACTGACCCCAAAGGCTTGAATTCTTCACTGTTCTCTTCAGTCTCTTTCTCAGGGACAAGGGCATAGGGACTCTATATAGACTAGTAGGACAGGCATATACCTGTGATGGATAATATGGGCAGACACAACTCCTGAGGAGAATCACTGAACTCCCGTGGACTCCGGGGACTTGTCCTTCTCTCCAAATCCTTTGTCTGCAGACTGTCCTCAAAAGGACACACCTGGAAAGTTTATGTATATTGTGTTGAGATATTCCCCTGAGTTCTCTCTCAAAAGTGTCACCTTTACCAAGCAGGACAAACCCTTGAGATAAAGGATACAGTGTGCACTGCTCCTTGAGCACACCTTCTCTGTTTTTCCTTCTCTTATTTCTTACCTTTCCTTTTTCTTTCCTACTCTAAAGGTCCCTATGAGATTTACAATAAGGGGAGCAGTGAGAGTAGCAGCTTGTCCCGGGCTAACCCCCTAAACCTGTCTCCAAAGACCCTCCTTGATCTTGCCTCTTCTATCTTAATTAAGCTCTTCCCTTGTTTCACTTTATGAATGAAAATGGGCCACACACAGACCTGACAGGGTCAAGGGTTGACAGAACCCAGGCTAAGGGAAGACAGGAGGGAAAATGGGTGGCCGGCTTTTGCATTTGGAATTTCCATTGGAATTGCTTTCAGAGAGTCTGAGCAAAGACCTTTGTTGTATAAACGAGAGCTGAACTCATTGACTCCAAAAAGAAGGGGCACATCCTCCCTCCAGCCGAATCTTGGGTGTTCTTAGGTGACTAAGAATCTTTGTAGAGTTGTCAGAGGTCCTTCATGACGTGCAGGGGCCCCGTAGGGAAATCCTACTCAACTGTACTTACACAACTGACTCATTCGGGGATGCACATATAAAGGCTGGTCACCTAGCACTCTGAGTCCTCATGGCTATATTAGACAGCTGAGCAGAGAAACTGAGGCACGTAACAGGGTTGAGTGCGACTCAAAGGCTGAGAGCCTCCTGGAGCTCAAGCCATAAGCAGTACACTTTGACCCAGCACATCCCGTCCCTAGAGAATTTGCTCAGGCTCTGCAGATGTTGAAAATGCCCATAAAATTAACATAGGCAATTGTGTCTATAAGTCCAGAAACCCCCAGATCCCAGCTCTCCTTCATACTCCTGTTTGGAAGCCTTTTATTGGGGAAGCGCTTTATAGACCTGAGAGGATTGAGAAATCATCTCCTTAAAATGGCCCGAATGCCGTTGTCTTTGGCTGCATGCATTATTTTTTTGCATGTAAAATTTAGAAACATGTCTGCTCTAGAATTAAGCAGAATGAATGGTTGGAAAGCTTACCTTGATTTGGAAATTAGAAGTTTTAGGATCAGCACAGAGAAATTACCAAAAAAAGGCATTAATAACGTTACAGACCATCTCTGAGCTCTTGTGAAGCTAATAAATGTCCACACTCCATTCATCGACCTTTTGTACCTACTCTACTCTGTTCTTTGGTGTCTTAGCTCCCTTGTTTTGCCTTGCCCTTTCCCTCCCTCTTCCTTCCCCATCCATCTCCTCCACTACCACTCCCTACTGACTTAAGGGAACATGAGAATAGGAGTTCCAACAGCTTCCTTTGAAGAACAGCTGGTCTCCGCCAGAGAGGAACTAGTCATTTCCCCCATTTTCTCTGGGATCTTGATGAGTTTGCCAAGAAATTTAAACCCTGAAACTGCTGAAGCTGAGAGAACATGGACATCTGCCAGCAAAGGTAAGCCCTATGTATATCTTTTTTTGTTTACTTTGTTAGCATTTGTGATCTGTTACTGCAACGTTTGGTGCTATTTTGAATTTCTGCACGTTTTTTCTTTTCTGCATTTACATTGACATGAAAAAGTATCTGTTAACCTAGCTGCTCAGAGTTAGAGCAGCTTTATCGACTCATGGGTTTGTTCACAATGTGAGGATCTGGTTCAGTTCATGCATTGGGAATCTGGCATCTGGGGTCCGGTCACTGGCTCCAACTCTTGATTGAGGCTATGGAATCTTGTTTATGTATCCACGTTCCATGTCCAGGGTCTGTGGTTTTAGGTCAAATCTTTATTCTGTTGTGTGTGCGCGCAGTTTTGGGGCTTTTTGGGTGTGAATTTGTGTTCTCGGTTCATGTGTGGGATCCATGTTCAGCTATAGAGTCCAATTTCAGCGTGTGGAATCTGGCAGTAACTACATTTGTGCGGCATTCTGATCGTTTTATAAAGAAGTTTAACTGTTCAAATATGTAATCCTGGCTATTTTAACCTATTCCAATTAATGTAGCTATTGGTTTCTGGGAGCAAAATCCAGAGAATTACTACATAAGGTTTGCAGGAAAACTGTAGACAAGTCTGTCCACTTTGAAGATTCTATAAACCTGAAATGAAAGTTCAGAAAACAAAAACAAAAACAAAAACAAAAAACACACCTAGAAACAAGCATAGGGCTGCTTTGAGTGTTATGAGCAGGAATTTGTTTCTCCCTATTAATAGTTTAGAAAATTTAAGTTATGATAAAAAGGTGGAGTTACAGTTCCTTTCATGAACCTCTGTGATTCTCCTATCATTGCATTAAAGAAACCAAATGGAGACAATGGAGATCTGCACAGAACATCATGACTGTGAACAAGGTGGTCATTCCTAGACACCCTTAGCTTGCACACTCACAGACGTTTGCATCAGCCGTGCCTGTGTACTGTCGGTACTGTTCAATAACATTTATAGTATGCCCTTTTAGCATTCCTGTATAATGCCAGTCAATACTTCCCTGGTTTCCCATGGGAAGATGACAGGTTGACTTGGACAGCAATGCCCCAGGGAGATGTGAAGACTCCCACCCGTTGTCTCAGACATTATATGGTAATTTTAATGATGTTGAATTTCCTATATATTCCAGGCTCATCCAATATGTGAGCATTTTTATTTTATACACCAGAAAATTACTATTCTCCCAAAAGGACACAATACGGCTATCACAGCAATAGGTGTAAAGGGTCCTAGATATGGAACAAGCAGCTCAGATTCTGTTTACCTCAGTTAAAGTCCTTCGGGTATGTAATATCTATAAACAGGCTACTAATTAACCCTAAGGAGCCAGAGGAATCCCATCCTTTTCTTTCTCTAACAAAAAAGCAATGTAGAGGATGCCTGGGTTTGGATGAAAATTGTTACAAGTGGGTTTCATTCCCAGCCCAGCCTCTCTCCGTCTTATTAAAATCAAATTTACCTGATCAAATTCGGTAGAACTCAGAGGGGAAATAAGATCTATAATCTGTACAGAGTTATGTAAAGCATCCACTCTGGGCCACCTTAAATATAGAGAATTTAGCTAAAAAATGTAGATGATTTTAGATCTATAGGCTTGACTCTGAGTCAAGGGGCCTCCCTCCTTGCATGACAGGCATTTGCAGTATAGACATGTAATGCAAACAAGGAAAAATAGTCACGGGCTCTCCTGTATCTGTGTTCCTCATCCTATGACATGACCACTGAATTCTGATCAAATTCAACACTGCTCTCTGCTGAGGGACTGTTGTTTTATGCACCTTGTTTCATTTACACTCAATATACATGTCTTAACCCAAGAAGTCTGCTTTTCCCTGGTATAGCAGGGGTTTTGTCAGTGACACCAGGTAGCCAAAGGTAATCTCTCCCCATGAGGACATCTGGCAGTAATACTCCAGGTGTCTGTAGTCTACACATTGGAGGTTTATGAATCGTTACCAGTGGTCAATATACACTTCCGATGAGCCATCGGAATCATTTTAACATCTTACCTATTAATTGAAATTATTTAATAAAAGTAAAAAATAAAATGGAATTTATATTATTCTTTATATCATTTTACAGTAACTATAGAGGCAAATTTTCTGTCCATGAAATCTGTAACCATGCCACTTTAAGTTTAGTTATTTGTAGACCATCATCGTTTTAGTCTAATTCATTTGCAAATAAGTTACGTCTTTAAAAAAAAATCTATCGAGAGGACTCTGACTCGTCATATCTTTACACAAAATTTTGGAAAACTAAGAAATAAATGAAATCACCAACATACTGGCAAATAACCTAAATTTAACAAACGATGGATTATGGGACTGAAGAAAGAATAACTATGTTTGGTGAAATCTGACTTTTAAAGGTTAAAAATAATTTTTGATTAAATTGGGTAAATAAATTTAATTGACTGGATTAAATTAATTTTAGATGCTTGAAACTGATTCAGTTGACGATGCCGATTAGTTTAGTGACACCGATAAGGTCAATGATACTGATTATGTCAACGATATTTATCTGTGAAATTGTTTCATCAAAATAATTTATAAAATAATTTTAAAAATCCTTTTCTTCAAATATAAGAAACACTAAAAGTGGACATTGCATATTACTATGTCATGGGGACCGATAAAGTAATAGTATTCATTTCATAATATATTCTTGGGAGATGATGAGTTCAATGACCACGGTCTACAGCTAGGAGATTTTGAACATTAGAAAAAAAAATTTAAGACTCTGTCCAACTGTTTCATAAAGAACATTATTAGGTTCTTAACCACCTATGGACCTTTTCTCTGTCACTCACCTCCCTCTACAGTGGAAATCAAACATTTTTTTAGGATATAAAGCCCAAACACCAAAAATAACCAGGTATCCAAAGAGAGCGACAAGGCCTTTATACCTACCGATGATTACTAGTACTAATATTAACAGTGACATTACTTATACTTATTCTTTAGGCTTCTGTCAAATCCTGCAAATATGACCCAATTCTTAATAGTTATTAAAGATATAGAAAATAACTTTCTATATCATTTATTAAGGTTTCCCTTTTACAATAAAAAATAGCATTACTTAAAGATAATGAAAAATATTTACAAAATTTATACAAACCTAAAACCTAATTATGAAAATATATTACTCCTTAATCCAATAGTTATTAGTAGCTGTATTCTAAGAAAATTACAATAACTAAAAGAGTCTTCTACAACTGCTAAGAAGGCACCAAAAAATTACAAAACTCTCACTGTTCTCCTGTTGTCTGAAATTTTAAATAATAATTGCTATTTACAGCATTATATTGTTAAAATGAAAAGACATATAGATTTCAGGTTTGTTTTTTTCCCAAAAAATATTTTTGTTAGTATTTCTTTATTGATTTTAGAGAGAGAAGAAGGGAGAGGGAGCGAGAAAAGACATTGATGAGAGAGAAACATAGATTGGCTGCCTCCTACATGCCCCCCACTGAGGATGATGCCCATGACTTGGGCATGTGCCCCGATTGGCATTTTGAATCAGCAACCTGTTGGTGCACTGGTAGTCACTCAACCACTGAGCCACACTAGCCGGGCACAGCATCTGAATATTTCCAGTGGGAAATAAGTGGCCCACAATAAATAAAAATTTATCTTAGAAATAAATAATAAAATCTAAAACTATATATTCAATGCTTTAGATGTACAAACACATATTATACTAAATAGAAAATGATCCATGATAATCTCTTAAAGGTCCGTAAGATAGGACTTCTTCCAATGTGCCTGCCTTTCACTTGGCAGAAAAAAAATATGGCCTCGACTGCCATCCAAGGTTATATTCCTGCCTCACCCCACCCCAGGGTCCATTGTTTTTAACACAACAAACACTAACAGGGACAGTTCTTAGAAATAAGCCTTCCCAGCACCCTGGGATCTCATTATCCCACCAATAGGTTGATCTTCAATGCATTATTTGAATGAATTTATGTCCTATAGAGAAATAATTAATGAAAAGTGTCTAAACACTATTCTGACAAGCTCAGGGAAGGCTTGCAGGATGGACTTGCCAAGTCAGAGACCTAAAATAACCACATAGGACAGTCTGGAATTAACACTTTTAAGCTACAGTCGTTCATGGTAGATAGCCATGTCTCAGACTAGCGGCTTCTTTGACAAGAGTCAACCTTTATCTTCAGTAAGTCTGTGTCTTGTCTTTTCATATCTGGAAAAACATACCTTTAAAATGTCAAATTACTTCTGTTTTTTTCCCCAGTCCCTTCAGGACATAATCTATATTGCAGAAGAGAAACTATAAATCCCAATCACCATTTTAATCCTGTTAATTATTATCTAAGAAGTCTCTTTTACCCACCTATATAAGACATATGCTTTTTTACTTTTCACTGAATTCTAGAGGTTTCCTTAGCTTACTTTTTCCTGCCTGTGAAATATATTCCCTATACATTTAATAAATCTAATTTCTCTTTCAATTGTCATATGTAGAGTAAAATGCAAAAGTGCGAATCACTGAAAACATCTCGATCCATTTAAATATTGCTTCCCAGGAACCGTTCATAGTTTGACTCGAATAAACTGCGAGAAAATATTTTTCCCTTTAAATACTTCTTGCATTAACAACACTGAAAAGGTAAATTAAACATATTCTCCATATCCTCTGGATTTGTGCTGAAATTTTTCTGTAACCCCAACATCCCAAACTGTGCTGTGCATAGGTGCACTGGGGCACAGTTCTTTTCCACGGACAGAGTTAAACATTTTTGATCATTCATGTATTTTTTGATGCATACTTGAACAGTTCTTGCTTTAGGCTATCTTGAACAGTCGTACTTAAGATTTCTCGGGTAGGTATTTGAGGGGAAGTTACTGAACAGCACATGGTATTTGTTTTGGTGAAATTCCAAGTTGTTTGCCAGGGGCTGCAGTATTTTCAATGTATGGAACCGATGTTTAAGAGTTCCAAGTTTTCAAGGCCATCGCCAACATTTGAAACTGTTTATTTTACTTTACTGTTGTTGTGTCCGTGAAGGTCACCAACCAGGGATTTGGAGGTTGGAAATTGAGTTCAGTAGTTGTTTAGCTCACGTGTCCTGTCTGGAGAAGGAAGTGTTCATGTTGCTCTTTGAAATGTTTCTTGTTTTTTCATGCATGCCTTCCTGAAGTTCTTGGTTATGGATAACGGTGTTATAGGTGACAAAAATTTTTACGTGTTTTGTGCATTCCAAGGGCTCTGTGTTTGGTATTCAGATAGTTTTTCTTGTTGTGCTGAAGTTTAATTTGTAATGATGGGATACTGTTTGTGTATTGCAAAGTTTGCTCAAATTTGCTGTTAGTATCATAATGCTGATAACATGAATTGTGTGCCAAAATTCCATATATATTAGGGGGACCGGAAAGTAATGTCGTTAAAGTAATGCCATGTTAAGGGCGGTAGTGGAAGCAAATCCATGTCAGACAGTCTAGGAACTGTCAGACACTCTTAACAAACCTTGGTCGCCCATCCAAGAACATTTGCAGCAGACCGGTAAAGTAAGCAGAGCAGGTGTTTGGGTCCCACATAATCTGTCCAAAGAAAACAAAGCTAACCTGTCCACCACATGCAACTTATTGCTTCAGGGGCACAATACAGAAGCATTTTTTGATCACTTGATCACTGGAGATAAATAAGGGGTCCTCTATGACAATCCAAAACGCAAAAGGCAGTGGCTCTCTTCGAATGAATCACCACGAAGTACAGCTAAGCCAGGTTTACACCCCAAAAAGGCACTTTTGTGTGTCTGGTGGAGTATTCGCGGGGTGGTTCATTTTGAAGTGCTGAAACCTGGACAAACTGAATGCAGACCTTTACTGTGAACAATTGGATCGAGTAAATCAATCTTTAATTGAAAAGTGCCCAGCAATTGTCACCAGAAAAGGTGTTATTCTGCAACACAATAATGCAAGACCGCACTGCACAAGACGAACCCTAGAAAAAATTAATGAATTGTAGAGGGAGGTATTGCCTCACCCACCACACTCGCCCGATATTGCACCATCGGATTTCCATTTATTCCAATCGTTACAATATTTTCTAAGTGGAAAAAATTTGAAAATTTGGATAATGTCCAAAATGCGATCTCCAGATATTTTGCTCCATAACCAATTGATTTTTATCGATCTGGCATTGAAAATTTGCATACTAGATGTCAAAAGATTGTTGATATTGAGGGTAATTATATCACTGATTAAAAGTAAAACCTTGTTAAAAATTTATCTGTTTGAAGTTAATGTAAAAAAAAAAAAAAATGACATACCTTTCCAGTCCCCGTAATATAATGTGTTTTGTTTTAACTAACAATGTTTTCCTTTTAGGTTAGATGGGCTGGGTTGAGATTGGGCTGGGCTAGTGAACGGGTTAGTGAACGGGTTAGTGAACGGGTTAGTGAACGGGTTAGTGAACGGGTTAGTGAACGGGTTAGTGAACGGGTTAAGGTTAGTGAATGGGTTAGTGAATGGGTCAGGGTTAGGGTACGGGTTAGGGTTAGGGAACGGGTTAGTGAACGGGTTAAGGTTAGGGAATGGGTTAGTGAACGGGTTAGTGAATGGGTTAGGGTTAGGCTACGGGTTAGGGTTAGGGAACGGGTTAGGGTTAGGGTTAGTGAATGGGTTAGGGTTAGGGTTAGGGTTAGGGAACGGGTTAGGGTTAGGGTTAGGGAACGGGTTAGGGAACGGGTTAGGGAACGGGTTAGGGTTAGGGAACGGGTTAGGGTTAGGGTTAGGGAACGGGTTAGGGTTAGGGTTAGGGAACGGGTTAGGGTTAGGGTTAGGGAACGGGTTAGGGTTAGGGTTAGGGTTAGGGTTAGGGAACGGGTTAGGGTTAGGGTTAGGGTTAGGGTTAGGGTTAGGGTTAGGGAACGGGTTAGGGTTAGGGTTAGGGAACGGGTTAGGGTTAGGGTTAGGGTTAGGGTTAGGGTTAGGGTTAGGGAACGGGTTAGGGTTAGGGAACGGGTTAGGGAACGGGTTAGGGTTAGGGTTAGGGAACGGGTTAGGGTTCGGGTTAGGGTTAGGGTTAGGTTATGGGTTAGGGTAAGGGTAAGGGTACGGGTTAGGGTACGGGTTAGGGTTAAGGTTGGGGTTAGGGTACGGGTTAGGGTTAGGGTACTGGTTAGGGTACGGGTTAGGGTTAGGATACGGGTTAGGGAACAGGTTAGGGTACGGGTTAAGGTTAGGGTTAGGGTACTGGTTAGGGTTAGGGTTAGGGTACGGGTTAGGGTACGGGTTAGGGTAAGGGTACGGGTACGGGTTAGGGTACGGGTTAGGGTTAGGGTACGGGTTAGGGTACGGGTTAGGGCTAGGGTTAGGGTTAGGGTACGGGTTAGGGTGCGGGTTAGGGTGCGGGTTAGGGTACGGGTTAGGGTGCGGGTTAGGGTACGGGTTAGGGTGCGGGTTAGGGTACGGGTTAGGGTACGGGTTAGGGTTAGGTTTAGGGTACGGGTTAGGGCTAGGGTTAGGGTACGGGTTAGGGCTAGCGTTAGGGCTAGGGTTAGGGTACGGGTTAGGGCTAGGGCTAGGGTTAGGGTTAGGGTACGGGTTAGGGTTAGGGTACGGGTTAGGGTTAGGGTTAGGGTACGGGTTAGGGTTAGGGTTAGGGTACGGGTTAGGGTTAGGGTTAGGGTACGGGTTAGGGTTAGGGTTAGGGTTAGGGTTAGGGTTAGGGTTAGGGTTAGGGGTTAGGGTTAGGGTTAGGGTTAGGGTTAGGGTTAGGGTTAGGGTTAGGGTTAGGGTTAGGGTTAGGGTACGGGTTAGGGTTAGGGTTAGGGTACGGGTTAGGGTTAGGGTTAGGGTACGGGTTAGGGTTAGGGTACGGGTTAGGGTACGGGTTAGGGTACGGGTTAGGGTACGGGTTAGGGTACGGGTTAGGGTTAGGGTACGGGTTAGGGTACGGGTTAGGGTTAGGGTTAGGGTACGGGTTAGGGTTAGGGTACGGGTTAGGGTACGGGTTAGGGTATGGGTTAGGGTACGGGTTAGGGTTAGGGTACGGGTTAGGGTACGGGTTAGGGTACGGGTTAGGGTACGGGTTAGGGTTAGGGTACGGGTTAGGGTTAGGGTTAGGGTACGGGTTAGGGTACGGGTTAGGGTTAGGGTACGGGTTAGGGTTAGGGTTAGGGTACGGGTTAGGGTTAGGGTTAGGGTTAGGGTACGGGTTAGGGTTAGGGTTAGGGTACGGGTTAGGGTTAGGGTTAGGGTTAGGGTACGGGTTAGGGTTAGGGTTAGGGTACGGGTTAGGGTTAGGGTTAGGGTTAGGGTACGGGTTAGGGTTAGGGTACGGGTTAGGGTTAGGGTTAGGGTTAGGGTACGGGTTAGGGTACGGGTTAGGGTTAGGGTACGGGTTAGGGTTAGGGTACGGGTTAGGGTACGGGTTAGGGTTAGGGTACGGGTTAGGGTTAGGGTTAGGGTACGGGTTAGGGTTAGGGTTAGGGTTAGGGTTAGGGTTAGGGTTAGGGTACGGGTTAGGGTACGGGTTAGGGTTAGGGTACGGGTTAGGGTTAGGGTTAGGGTTAGGGTTAGGGTTAGGGTTAGGGTTAGGGTACGGGTTAGGGTACGGGTTAGGGTTAGGGTTAGGGTTAGGGTTAGGGTACGGGTTAGGGTACGGGTTAGGGTTAGGGTTAGGGTTAGGGTTAGGGTACGGGTTAGGGTTAGGGTACGGGTTAGGGTTAGGGTTAGGGTACGGGTTAGGGTACGGGTTAGGGTTAGGGTTAGGGTTAGGGTTAGGGTTAGGGTACGGGTTAGGGTACGGGTTAGGGTTAGGGTTAGGGTTAGGGTTAGGGTTAGGGTTAGGGTTAGGGTTAGGGTTAGGGTTAGGGTACGGGTTAGGGTACGGGTTAGGGTTAGGGTACGGGTTAGGGTACGGGTTAGGGTTAGGGTACGGGTTAGGGTTAGGGTACGGGTTAGGGTTAGGGTTAGGGT